>CM073316.1:1130449-1731937 GCA_037043255.1 Diadegma fenestrale | reverse complement strand
AAGAGACTCGGTAGAGTCTCGGGACAAGTACATTTGACAGCTCTGCTGTCGTCTGCTAGCCCGAGACTCGGCCGAGTATATTATCTCTGAACAAAGCAAATTCGGTGGTAGGGGTTGACATTTATTTAAATTATAAAGCCCAGGAGTAATGTCATGATCTCAAAATTGAACCGGAGACTAATTAAGTTAGTCTCCGTCGATTGAGCCATGAATCATCACGATTGATGCCGTAATTGCTGAGAAAAAAGTTTGCACAGGCAAAATTATGCAAAAATCGCAGTGTGCGTGCATGTATGTATACGACACAGAGAAAGGGCGAACGTCGCTGTCACGTTTCCGATTAGTTGGCGACTGACGTTATCGCCCTGTGCTGTCACTTGACAGAAAGGTTTGGTTACGAGCGTTATACGAATGAAGTCTGGTACGGTGATATCGAAAAGTGAGGAATAATCTTTATGGACCCTCGGTCATTCCTCAAATAAGAACGCGATAAAATGAGTTTCGCGAAAAAATAATAAAAACAGAAGACCACAAATTTGTTAAAAATGAGAGTCCAAAGACGACGAGAAACGTTGAACATGATGTTTTAAAATTGTTTTTATTATTAAATCTTAATTAATGTCTAGGTATATTTCTCTATGGGTTTCGCCCTCCAGGTCGACGGCTTCATGGTTTTCGTTATCCAGGATATTTCTCCATGGATTTCGTTCTCCAGGTCGATGGTTCTATGGTTTTCGATGTCTAGGTATATTTCTCCATGGTTTTCGATGCCTAGGTAGTTTCTCTATGGTTTTCGCTCTCCAGCTCGATGGCTCCATGGTTTTCGTTGTCGGCGTACATTTCTCCAGGGCTTTCGGTGTCTAGGTCGACGGCTCCATGATTTTCGTTGTCCAGGTATATTTCTCCATGATTTTCGATGTCTAGGTATATTTCTCTATGGTTTTCGCTCTCCAGGTCAACGGTTCTCATGGTTCTCGTCATCCAGGTATATTTCTCCATGGGTTTCGCTCTCCAGGTCGATGGCTTTTATGGTTTCTGTTATCTGGGGTACATTCCTCTAGGATTTTCGATGCCTAGGTCGACGGCTCCATGGTTTTCGTGGTCTCGGTATATTTTTCCATGGTTTTTCATCCTTGGCATGTTTCTCTATGGTTTTCATTTTCCAGGTCGGAGGAGCTCCATGGTTTTCGTTGTTGAGGTAGATTTCTCCAAGGTTTTCGTTGTCCAGGTATATTTCTTGTACTATTTTCGATGTTTAAGGGCATATTTCTCTATGGTCTTCGCTATCTAGGTCAACGGCTCCATGGTTTTCGTTGTCTAGGAATGATTTTCCATGGTTTTCGATGTCTAAGTATATTTCTCCATGGTTTTCACTATCTAGATCGACGGCTCAATGGTTCGCGATGTCTTTTTCAGGGCTCGACCAGGGGTCCTGCAGGAAAAGTTCTTTAAGGGACTGACTCAGAGTTTGATCGTGATGTTTCTCAGGGATCAACCCGAGAGTCTTGACGGGAATTTTTAAAAAGGGTTGACAATGGTATCTGAATTGAAGTTTTTATGGAATTAATCAAGAATTTTGCCGGGCCTTTTATAAGGGATCAAGTCAAGAGTTTGAATGGGATTGTTTAAAGGATTGTTGAAGGTCTCTACGCAAAGTTCTTCAAGGGATCGACTCAGAGTCTTTCCGAGACGGTTTTGAGGAATTGACGAAGAGTCTGGACAGCATTCGTTGAGGGATTGACTAAGAGTCTCACCGAAAATTTGCTGATTGTTACCGTTGTTGAATGAGACAAAGAAAAAAACGTAAGCAGAATTTCTTTCCCGTCATTAAATTTCATTTTATCCTTGTTTCGGTCGCTTATATCGTTTTTCAAATTATTTTTTCAACGTTTTTTTTCCAATTGGGGAGGAATGAACAATTTTCTCAATTTCTTTCGAGTATTTTCAGAGATCTATTAGATATAATGATAGAAAATATGTGAAAACTCTAGGTTTTGAGAGTGTTCAGAAAAAATAAATCATATCCTAGCCAAAATCCCCTCCACAGGGAAAAAAGCTTGGACAAGTACATTTGTTGGTGATCCCCGTTTCCATTTGTTTTCACAGAAAAATCTAATCCCCCCTAAAAAAAATTGGAAACGCCAACAAAATAAAGAATTTTAAAAAACCCTGGAATTGAGAAATATACAAGAAATGCGAGAATGGTAGAAAAAAGTTAATGCCATTCGGTCAGCACCAAAAATTCTGATATCTATAAAAGGCCAAGTATCGCCTGTCCATACCACTAGAAACAAAATGGCGAATCGACAGGAAAACTTCATACAAAAAAATACAAAACTAAAGTTTGCTATCGTATGTCGAGCGGATGCGCACAGAGTACTTGGCCGGCCAGAAATTTTGAATTAAAGTGCTCAGCTTCCGAGTTAAGTCTCTGACATAACGTAATTGTTTGGTCTCAGAAATATTCTTTAGAAAAGACACGCGAAAGCTTAGTGAAAATCTTCAAGTCAATCAAGGTTCTCTCCTAAAAAGATTTATATTTCCAGCAAATAATACAAAAAATTTCTAGAAGTGCAATTTTTTCCGACGCATTACGGGTCATTTGATTTGAATATTTAGCTGCACCTTAATTAGTGATCAGTTGTTATTTTTCTACGTATCCATACTAGTGTTGTGCCCGTGCAAATCGTCACGTGGGGACGAGTTTGGTTGGGACTGATTTGTTCGGGATGTTGCCAAGGTTGAGTCAATCTCCAACTCAATACTGTCAGTTTTAACTCTAAGTTTATTGTGAATAGTTTGTTACAATCGAGTTAATTGCCTCGAGACCAATGACGTGATAATACGTCGGATCGCTGAGTGGATCGCAGACTGTCTGAGTTGCGGGTTGCTTTCCCTTTGATTCGTTTCGGGGTTTTGACAATATTCATGGAGGTGGTAATTATTAGTCAATCGATCGTACCGATGTCTTGGGCTTATTTCCCAATGAGTTCAATTAATCAGGACGGTCGATTGTGAAATCTGTGATCGTCAGCATTTGTCCTGGTTTAGTTTAGCATTTTTACATGAGTTGTGCTAACGACCAGGTGGATTGCCTGTTCGCTGACGATGCTTTTATAGTTTGAAGGAATTTGGTTGCGCTCGTGGGCACAACACTAGTGTAAAATATTGCGCAAGTGATTAATTAATTAATTGTATATCAAATTGAGAAAAAACCCCGAATTCGTACTGATTCATTCATATTACGTTCCGTGACATTTGTGTAACGCTTATCATTTTTCTCATGAATACAACGAATCTGTTCTATCTATCTATAAATAGTGGAAGCTAATACAAAAAATTTCGGGCCGGCCAAGTACTCTGTGCGCATCCGCTCGACATACGATGGCAAACTTTAGTTTTGTATTTTTGTATGAAGTTTTCCTGTCGATTTGCCATTTTGTTTCTAGTGAGTATGGACAGGCAATACTTGGCCTTTTATAGATATCAGAATTTTTGGTGCTGACCCGATCGCATTAACTTTTTTCTACCATTTCTCGCATTTCTTGTATTTTTCTCAATTCCAGGGTTTTTTAAAATTCTTTATTTTGTTGGCGTTTCCAATTTTTTTTAGGGGGGATTAGATTTTTCTGTGAAAACAAATGGAAATGGGGATCACCAACAAATGTACTTGTCCAAGCTTTTTTCCCCGTGGAGGGGATTTTGGCTAGGTAATCGATATCTCAAGGAAATACCGCAAGCAAAAAATGTATAGAATATTTTTCCAAAAAATTAATAATGTATCACCATGTCTTCATTCTGCTGCGATCTGCCATCTCTGGATCGTTCTTGCTTTTGTAAAGTTAGACTTTAATAGGTCGCGTATCTGATCAAGAAAAACTGAAAAAAAATTGATGTACGAGAGTGACAAATGTTTCCAAATTACACTTTGACTTGTGCTCATAGTGATAATATGATTTTTATTATTTTTATCACAATAATAATAATCGCCGCATTTGCTAGTCGCGACTGGTTTGCTTTTAAATTATACCTGTCTTGAAATGGCTCACGGTTACAAAGTTGTTATCCTGCCCTCATCGAGAAGTCGAAGGCTGACTTGAGTAGTCGTCATTCAATCTTTTGGTGTTCTTTTTCTACGTATACAACACGAAAATATTCCAACTTTACGATCCAGTCATAATATTAAAAAAACGATTCAAAGATCATCCAGTAAAGGGATCTGGAATTCAATTACTGTAAACTTTCAATAAATAGAAAAATCGACATTGGTGCTGTGACGGGTTCGACACAAGCGCAAGAGAACTGTGGGGGAAAAATAAATAAACGCTGCGAAAAATGAATTAAAATGATAAAAACAAGTTTCGGATTTATTTAGCGAGTTTATACAATGAAAATAAGGGAATTTATATGAGAAAAATAAGGGGCGCCAGCTGGTTAAATCGGTCCAGCAACCGTTACAAAAAAAATGGCCAAAAATTGAACGAAAACAATAATAAATGAGTTGTATTAATGAAAATAAATTGGACTGGCTCAGGGAGAATCAAGAAAAACTTAAACGCAAGGACAGAGGGTCCCTGAAACTCAGGCGTCTTACAATACCAGTGACAAAAAGGGGAACGACGCGCGAGCGAGCCACGCGATCGAACGAACCACGCGGACGCTCGGACCGGGCCGCGTCGGCGGAACCCGATTGAATGAATCGAGCGAAATCTCACTCGCGTCACACACGAAAACACGAAAAATAAGGCTAAATTAATGACAAAGGGACGCGAGGGGGGCGATCGACGATGGGAGTCGGAAAAAATATGCAAATAAATATCGCGACGGGGCTCGAAAACGCGAAACACTGACTCGAAAAATCACGGGAGGGAATGACGGGCAAAAAGGGGCAAAAACGATTTCACGGGTGATTCACGGGGGCAAACTCGATGGCACAACACTCGTCGCGTCGACTGACCGACGAAATAATCTCTTTCTCGAACGAAAAGTTCGAGAAAGCGAACGAAAATGACGAAAATTTGGGTGTTTGGGGAAGAGTCAACGACAAGGGGAAAATGGCGTCGCACGCCCGGCAAAAATCGAAGGACTTACTTGCTGTCTCGGTTTTGAGAAGAAACACGAGAATGCTATGCCGACGTAATCCAGAAAATGCTCAGAGAGTGGTCCTTCGGGAAGCCGGGTCGTCGTAATGATTTAACTTTGATAATTTGCACACAAAATCTCAAGAGAAACACAAAAAAAACTGGACAGCGATGTTACGCGTGTCGAGTCCGAAGCGGAAGAGAGAGAGCTCGAGCGTCACCTCCAGCCCCTCGGGACGCTCGCGAAGCTTCGCGAACGTTCCGATAGCCAATCGAAACGCGGCTTTAGAGCCGACCAATTATTGATCCGCTTATCGAGCGTCGGCCTCGCGAGATCGCACACAGGTGGCGCCTACGTCGGTCTGGCGACCGGGCGCTGGCGCCACGCTGCCTGCCTCGCGAGACCGAGGCTCGAGCAAGATGGCGGCGCCCACGGCTGTCAAAACAGCCGTGGCAGAGTCGCGGTCGTATTGTCGAAAACGCGCCTGGACGCCGCGGAAACCGTTGAGTTTCCTCCGACTCGACGGACAAGCCTTGTCGGAGGGACGATGGGTGACACGGTTTCCGCGACTCGACGCTTGTCGCGAAAAACGAGTGTGTGCGGGCTAAAGTGAGTGGGGCTAAGGGGAGAACACGAAAATTGACACGCGGGGGAGGGAGGGAGAAATTCGTAAGTGGGTCAAGTGCGCGAGTTTTAGGGCGAATCAGCTGTTCGCTCGGTCGGTGGGTCGCTCGCTCGCGCTCGCGGGAATGTTCAGGGAAGTTCGTGGTGTTTTCTCCAAGTTCGTCGGCTCGTTCGGTCCTCCTCGATCCTGGGGGGGGGGCTGAAATCAGATAAAAAAGAAAAGGCCGGTCCCAGACTGGGATCCGGTAGCTCTCGCCGCGGCTCGACAGCTGGCAACAAAAGTGACAACGTCACAACTCCCCCCGGCTTGACGAAAGTACCATCTCGTACGCATCGTCACACAAGCTGCAGTCATTCGACTATTACCGGGGTAGCGACTCAGAAAATTCAAAATGGGAAAGGAATTATAGGAGAAGGAAAGAACGAACTGGAAATAAAACAAAAATAAACTCAACAACTATGTAACTGACTTGTGCATTTTACTGACTTGTATTGAACTTAACACTTGAGCTCTTTGGCTTGAAAAATCTTGTATCAAAAATAAAATTAATATTACATCGATGATGTTATCACAAAAAGGGGCTAACAATTATTTTTGGGCTAGGGACTCTGGGGCTAACAATTTGGTTTCTTGGGGCTGGGGTTCGCGGCTACTTAATATTATCAGTCTCTCCGTTACAATATCACAATGACTACCGAGTATTAGAGAAGATATCGACTAACATAGGACTAGTTGAGAGTTTCTAGCACTCTGGGCTTTAAAATAACATCTTTTACGTCTCAGACTTTTGCCTTCGACACTTGAAACTGAACTGACTCGAAAATAATACTGAACGAAAATACGCAACAACGAAAGAATTAATTCAAGGGCTAATATTCTCAATGGCTGGGGAGTTACTTAATGACTAATGGGGTTTTCTTGGCCTCAGGCCTGCACGGCGTGGAGCGGAGTTTTCCGGTTCCACGTCAACGGTATCAGGTAACGGGGGTTGTGGGGCGGCAGCTTCGGTCGCCTCATCATTCTCATCATCATTGGGTTCTTCGGGCGGTCTGTAGGGTTTGAGGTCTTTGATGTGGACTTTGGGATTTTTACGACTTTCTGGGTCTTCGATCTCGTACACGACTGGGGAAAGGATTTTCAAAATTTTATAAGGGCCATTAAATCGGGGGGCTAACTTCGCAGCGAAGTTCTGGACTCCTGACGAGAGTACTCGATGTTTCCTCATCACCAGGTCTCCTACGCTGTAACGGGTGTCCTTACGGTTTTTGTTATAATAACGGGCTTGCCGCTTCGCGGCTTGTTCCAAATTTCGGTGGACCCAATCGTGGATGAGTGGGAGCCGCTTCATGCGATCATTCCACAAATCCGGGTCACCAGGGTCTAAGGGTTGAGGGTTTGGATCTTCGTCTCGGAGGGCTTTGGCAGGACGGGGATTGCGACCTAAATTCAAAAAGGCAGGGGTCATCATTGTGGAGGATTGGACAGCTGTGTTGATCGCGAAGCACAGCTCGGGGAGATGCTTATCCCAATCTCGCTGGTCTTGCGGGATGAAGGTGCAAATCATTGTCTTGATGGTCCTATTGACTCGTTCAACAGGGTTGGCTTGGGCATGGTACGGGGGGACGGTGGTCTGATGGATTCCTAATTGCTTAAGTTGGTTCGTGACGAAGTTATTAACGAACTCCGTTCCGTTGTCCGTCAACAAATACTTCGGACATCCCCAACGGTTCAGAACCAGATTTTCGAATGCCGACATTATTGTCTGTCCTGTGGCAACTCGAACAGCTCTGGCCTCGACGAATTTCGTGAACAAATCTTGAAATACGATCACATAACGATTCTGGGACTTACTGGGGGGGAACGGACCCATGACGTCGGCGGCGACGACTGTCCAAGGACCAGAAGTCGTGCGCTCTCTCATAAGGCCGCTCGGTTGTCCTTGAGAGACCTTATGGAGCTGACACGCCGGACATCGTCCGACATATTTTGCAACGTCTTGAAAAATACCGGGCCAAAAGAAATCTTGTGTGAGCCGATGATACGTTTTGTCGACTCCAAGATGACCGGCTTGAGGGCAATCATGGGCTTGACTGAGGGCTCGTGGTCTGGATTCTAAAGGAAGGACTAATTTCCAAGCATCTAAATCGGAAAGGGCTGGGTCAATTACGGGGTGAGGACGGTGGTAGTAGATCTTATCTTCCACTATTTTCCAATTGGGGTATTTCCAAGGGAACTCACGAATACTATTCTTTTTGTCTTCATACCATGAGTCGACCGCATTCCCTAAAGCACACAGGGCTGCGTCGGTCGACTCGTACATACGGGAGAGGGCATCAGGGACTACATTGAGGGCTCCTTTACGGTGGACAATCGTCATGTCCAGGGCTTGCATGGCGAGCGCCCATCGGGCGAGTCGCCCTGCTGGATCTCGAATACTTCGTAGCCACGTAAGGCTACTGTGATCTGTGATCACGGTGAAGTGCGTGCCCTCGATGTAAGGTCTCAATTTCTTAACTGCCCAGAGAACGGCAAGACACTCACGCTCGGTGACCGTGTACTTGCGCTCTTGGGAGGACAAAAGGCGGCTCGCGAAGACGATCGGGTGCTCGACACCGTCCACCTCCTGGGTTAAGACTGCGCCGATAGCCACGTCGCTTGCGTCCGTCTGAATAGTGAAGGGCTTGTCAAAATTGGGGCGAATCAAAATGGGGGTACGGGTCAGGGCATTACGGAGGATCTCAAAGGCTTTTTGTTCTTCGTGTCCCCATGTCCAGGGAACGTCTTTCATGGTCAAACGGGTAAGGGGGGCTTTATCACGGGAAATGTCGGGCAAAAATCGGGCGTACCATCCGACCATTCCGAGGAATCGTCGGACTTGCTTGATATTGGTGGGCGGAGGGTAATTCAGAATGGGGGCTATTTTGTCAGGGTCAACTTTAAGTCCTTCGGGTCCAATGACGTATCCAAGATAAGCCACTTCCGCGCAAAAGAACTCACTCTTTTCGCGGTTGATCTCCATCTTGGCGTCCCTAAAAGCCGTCAATACTCGTCGGAGAAAGTCAAAGTGTTCGTCCTCTGTCTCCGTTGCAATAATGACGTCATCCAAATAAGCAAAAACATGGGGCTCCCATGCAGGGTCAATTAGTCTGTCCATTAGTCTTTGAAAAGTCGCAGGGGCGTTCGTCAGTCCAAAGGGCATCCGTTTGAATTGAAACAGTCCGCGTCCTGGGACTGAAAAGGCAGTTATTGGCCTGCTGGCGGGCTCCACGGGAATCTGAAAATAGGCCTGGCTCAAGTCAAGTTTGGAAATGTAACGGGCTCGTCGCAGTCCGTCAAGGATTCTGTCCATGTTTGGGAGAGGGTACGCGTCTTTCCGGGTCACTTTGTTCACGTCTCGAAAGTCGATACAAAACCTGTATTTTCCGTTGGACTTCGTGACGATCACGGGGTTACTGAGCCATGGACTATCGGCTTTCTCGATAACTCCTTCCTCAAACATCTGATCGACCTCTTTCTGAGCGACTTTCAGGAGGTACGGAGAAATTGTTCGGGCCTTTTGTCGAATTGGGGGGTGACCTTGAACATCGATACTGTGTTCTGCTAAATGGGTAACACTGAGGATGGGTGACGTTTTGGGAGGGATTAACTCATCTAAAAGGGCGGTTACTTTCTTAGCAGCCGAGTCTGTTGCAATCGCCAGACCGGCGCACGGGGGATAGGCTCTAATTGGGTGGGCTTCAATGTCTTCGGGGCTGAACGAACGAACTGGACCGTTTCCCACTCGCCACGTATCGCTGCCATAATCGACACGTAAGTCGAGTGCGCGAAGGAAATCGATCCCGAGGATACAATCGTATCCTAACGAAGCCAATTGAGTACGAAGGTGCGCTGTTCGTCCACCTATCTCGTACGTGAGATACAATTCACCAAAAACTGGAAGTACATTATTTCCAGGCACTAAAATACCGTCGGGGGATGGAGACAAATGAGATCCAAGGATGCCGGCCAGATCCCTGTCGAGGTATGTTCGACACGAACCTCCATCGACCAAGGCACGACACAGTCGATCCTCGATCTTTAACCAAAGAAAATGTCGGTTATCGACGTTACGACGCTGGAGAGCGGCAAGCATGTCTCCTAGCGTAGCAAAATCCGACGGGGCGATTTCCTGAAGCTGAACAGGGCTCTGAGGGCGTTTTTCTGGGTAAATTGGGGTGGAAAGGGCTGATTCATACTGAGACGGAAGTTCGGGAGAGTTGGGTGGCGAGTGGCTCGGATCTTTTGAACATCCGGGCTGCGGCTCGTCGTTGGGTACGGGTTTCTCGGATTCCTTACCGAGGAATATGTCGAGGGTATCAAAATTGGGACGGCTTAATTTCAGCGCGTTGCCGAAGTTGTCTCTACAAGGGAAGCTGGTGGTTCTGGGTGCGGAATCAGGGTTGCTTGGGAGTTTCTCGTCTTGTGGAGGGGTTTTGAAGGGAATTTTTGGGGGTTGGTTTGTCGAACTGGGATTTTTAAGGGGTTCGGGCGATGGAATGGGAATTTTAAGGGAGTTGGGGTTTTGTTTTCTTAGGAATCGGTCGAGGGTTTCAAAATCAGGAAAACTTAATTTCATTGGGTTTCCAAGGTCGTCTTGATAAGGGAGGCTGATGACTCGGCGCACCGGGCCGAGTTGATTCGGAGATTTTGGGGTGAATATGAGTTGGCTTGACGAATTGGGGTCTTTACTGGGTTCGGGCATCGACACGAACACCTCAAGGGGTTCAGGGTCGTTCTTACAAGGGGAAGATTCTACTGGATTTTTAGGCAAACTGGGAATTTTCAAGGGTTCTGGGAATTTTCGGTCGGAATTTCTTGACTCAAAGGGATTCTGGACGGGTTTGTTTGGCAAAAAAGGAGTTTGGGAGGGTTTTTCTAACGGAGAACGGGTTTTGGGCCACTGGGGTGTTGGCTCCTGGGGGGGCGAGGACTTTACTGTCCCCCCGGCTGGCCGTTTCCCGCCTGTCCTCTCGAACAGCGCGGACAAGTCCTGACTATCACGTCCGGATAGCCGCAGATTCTACAAAACCTTCCGATCGGTTTGACGCATTCCCGCCAGAAATGGCCAGGGAGGCGACAATTGTAGCAAGGGGGCTGAGGAGTCTGTTGGGGGCAGGTTTTCGGAGCTACTTCACACAAAGGGGGAATTTTCGGGAGGGGTTGCGAGCGAGGAGATTTCTCCGCTCCTGCTACTGACGCGTAGCTGGGTTTTTGGGTCCGAATGGGTTGAGGTTGAGGATTTGTCGGACTGGGTTTTGGTTGGGGAGGATTCGGAGTTTTCAGGGCCGTCTGGGCGTCTTTCGGAGCCTGTAACGCCGCCACTTTGCCTGGTGTGGCTTTTTCGGCCGGCTTGTACGCACTTGAAGGGAAGGACGATTGGCGTGCACTCGGGGGTGGGCGATATGCCTTAGCTCGTTCAACGAGCTCTTCTCTACGCCGACACATACGCTTGAGGTCGAGGTAACTTTGTACCTCGTCTCGTCTGATGTGGGCGGAAAAATCGGGGTGCAAATTGCGATAGCAAATATCCAATTGGGTCTCGAGGGAAAGGGGAGGGTTGAACTGGTCGAAAAGGGCCTTTAACTTGACTAAATATTCGGCGACGGGTTCGCCAGGCCCCTGGGTACGAAGTTCCACCTCGTGCCTCAGACGATCCTGCAAATCACCGTGGCCAAATTGTTCTCTGAAATGAAATACGAAACCTTCGTAATCATGCCAGTTACTTTTCTCAACGCGATGCCACAGACGCGCAGCGCCTGTGAACGCCTCGGGCAACGCGCGCAATAATTCGTCCTCAGACAAATCTTGACCCAGACCGTACTCATGGAGTTCTTGAAGGAACTCCTCCGCGTCTTCTTCGCGTTTTCCGGCAAATTTTGGGCCATATTTCTTCCAGTGGTTGGCGGAGTGATTGTCTCGGCCCAACCGCGTGGAAGAAAGCTCTGTTCGGGTGGTGTTGTGGCTTGTTGTGGGGAGGGCAGATGGTAAACTCCGTCTGGGTGCTGGTGGAAGGACTGGGGGCAGACGGGTGCTGTTGTGTTGGGGTCGGGTCGTTGGAACTGTGTACGTTCTCGTAAAGTCTGTCGGGTCGTCAAAATGAGGTTCCGGGACATCAGGAATCAATAAACGAGGTCGGTGGGACAGGGGAAGAGGAGGGAGAGATCGTCTGGTCATTTCAGGGGAAGGGGGAAGGGCAAATGTCACGGTTGGACCAGGGGTTCGTCCGGGAAGAGGGATTAAGGGTTCGGGCAAATTTTCGGGCGTTTCTTCTAAACTAAAGTCCGGTTCAAGGGACGGCTGGCTTCTGGGGGGGGCTCTGAATGGGTTGGTTGCCTGGGATGGTCGACTTCGGGGCGAGGGAACCGGAGGAGGGGGAGACGAAGACCGAATAGGCAGGGTTGGTGCTGGCGTTGGCGGAGGCCACAAAACTTCGGCGACATCCGGGACTTCCAACGCATGTATCAGCGTGTACGGAAGACCGACTCGATTGTCGCGATGCTCACGCCAATGGATGGGAATGTAGGGGTAACGAGCTCGGATCTCGTGTCTCAAGAGCCGATCCTTGACTTGTTCGATCGATCCCTCCAGGCTTATGCCTGCTCGATCGCCACGGAAAAGTATCTCGGAAAAATCCGTCAGGCCCTCTATTTCATTAGTTAGGGCCGTTATTGAGGGGCCAGTGGGTGCCGGTCGATACTGAGTGTGACCCAAGCCACTACTCGTCGCCGTTGTGGTCGTAGGGGCCGCACAAATAGGGGTGGTCACCGTTACGGTTGAAACTGAAACGCTAACCGGGAGATCCATCGCGAAAAAGGGGGAAAAATACAGAAAAATACGAAAATAAATTAAATAGAATTTATTGGAAAATTTTTGATCAAAAGGGGATTCGATTGCACTCCACGAAGCGCAATTATGACGAGGGGGAGTGAATTTATCTCAAAAAAGGAATTAAAAATAGTAAAAATGAGAAAAGGGAACGAAATAAAAATTTAGAAAACGGAACGTAATTTATTTGGCCCGAAAACTTGACCAAAATTATGCTAGGGAATGAAAAGAACAAAAGGTCATTTAATTATCGGTTGAAAACCCGAAATTTCAAAGAAAAACGAAAAATTAGTGACAAAAGGGGAATAATTGACAAGAGGGAATTTTTAATCGTCACGGAATTGACGAAAATTATTTTTAATCACGTTGGGAGGGCGAGAATATTTTTCGGGGAATTTTTACGACGAATATTGGGCACGGAGGGTTATTGCTGAGAGGGGGGGGAAGGGCGATATTCACGTCGAGTGGCGTAATCACGCAAAACTCGACAAACACACAAAAAAAACTCAAAAATCGAACAGAATTACTCTTAATTATCACATAAATATTCCACAAGTCAGAAAAATATCGAAAAACACAAGGAAAATGGGATAGGAAATCTCAAGGTCGTCAAAACGAGAGAATTAACGTTCGGCAGTCTCGCGCCGAAGCGTTGTGCAATCGTCAAACGCGTGAAAGGGGAGGGGGGTCACTGGTGAGCACTATTTTGCACGCTAAAACAATGGGACAACGAAAAAGAATTTTCTCGCACCGATTCACTCGGGCGAGATTCGAAACACGAAAAATCAGGTCAAAAAAGTCGAAAAATTGTTCAAAATGGCTGAATTTAATTAATTGGAAATTTTTTTGTTTGTTATTGAAGGGTATTATGAGAAAATGGGGAAAAGTTAATAATTAATATGTTTTTCAGGCCCCACGTTGGGCGCCAAAAATTTGTGACGGGTTCGACACAAGCGCAAGAGAACTGTGGGGGAAAAATAAATAAACGCTGCGAAAAATGAATTAAAATGATAAAAACAAGTTTCGGATTTATTTAGCGAGTTTATACAATGAAAATAAGGGAATTTATATGAGAAAAATAAGGGGCGCCAGCTGGTTAAATCGGTCCAGCAACCGTTACAAAAAAAATGGCCAAAAATTGAACGAAAACAATAATAAATGAGTTGTATTAATGAAAATAAATTGGACTGGCTCAGGGAGAATCAAGAAAAACTTAAACGCAAGGACAGAGGGTCCCTGAAACTCAGGCGTCTTACAATACCAGTGACAAAAAGGGGAACGACGCGCGAGCGAGCCACGCGATCGAACGAACCACGCGGACGCTCGGACCGGGCCGCGTCGGCGGAACCCGATTGAATGAATCGAGCGAAATCTCACTCGCGTCACACACGAAAACACGAAAAATAAGGCTAAATTAATGACAAAGGGACGCGAGGGGGGCGATCGACGATGGGAGTCGGAAAAAATATGCAAATAAATATCGCGACGGGGCTCGAAAACGCGAAACACTGACTCGAAAAATCACGGGAGGGAATGACGGGCAAAAAGGGGCAAAAACGATTTCACGGGTGATTCACGGGGGCAAACTCGATGGCACAACACTCGTCGCGTCGACTGACCGACGAAATAATCTCTTTCTCGAACGAAAAGTTCGAGAAAGCGAACGAAAATGACGAAAATTTGGGTGTTTGGGGAAGAGTCAACGACAAGGGGAAAATGGCGTCGCACGCCCGGCAAAAATCGAAGGACTTACTTGCTGTCTCGGTTTTGAGAAGAAACACGAGAATGCTATGCCGACGTAATCCAGAAAATGCTCAGAGAGTGGTCCTTCGGGAAGCCGGGTCGTCGTAATGATTTAACTTTGATAATTTGCACACAAAATCTCAAGAGAAACACAAAAAAAACTGGACAGCGATGTTACGCGTGTCGAGTCCGAAGCGGAAGAGAGAGAGCTCGAGCGTCACCTCCAGCCCCTCGGGACGCTCGCGAAGCTTCGCGAACGTTCCGATAGCCAATCGAAACGCGGCTTTAGAGCCGACCAATTATTGATCCGCTTATCGAGCGTCGGCCTCGCGAGATCGCACACAGGTGGCGCCTACGTCGGTCTGGCGACCGGGCGCTGGCGCCACGCTGCCTGCCTCGCGAGACCGAGGCTCGAGCAAGATGGCGGCGCCCACGGCTGTCAAAACAGCCGTGGCAGAGTCGCGGTCGTATTGTCGAAAACGCGCCTGGACGCCGCGGAAACCGTTGAGTTTCCTCCGACTCGACGGACAAGCCTTGTCGGAGGGACGATGGGTGACACGGTTTCCGCGACTCGACGCTTGTCGCGAAAAACGAGTGTGTGCGGGCTAAAGTGAGTGGGGCTAAGGGGAGAACACGAAAATTGACACGCGGGGGAGGGAGGGAGAAATTCGTAAGTGGGTCAAGTGCGCGAGTTTTAGGGCGAATCAGCTGTTCGCTCGGTCGGTGGGTCGCTCGCTCGCGCTCGCGGGAATGTTCAGGGAAGTTCGTGGTGTTTTCTCCAAGTTCGTCGGCTCGTTCGGTCCTCCTCGATCCTGGGGGGGGGGCTGAAATCAGATAAAAAAGAAAAGGCCGGTCCCAGACTGGGATCCGGTAGCTCTCGCCGCGGCTCGACAGCTGGCAACAAAAGTGACAACGTCACAGTGCATTCCAACTTCCATTCTTTTGTTATTATTTTTATTCGTATTGGTATCATTTCATCACGATTAAAAGAAAAATGTTGTTACCGTCAAACGTCGTGTCTGACGTTCTTCATGAGTTTCATCATTCGATGACGTGTGTGCATTGTGTCGATTGCGAATGTTGCGTGCTGTTATCGGGGTTAGAAATACCTTATCCTGTAGAAAAATAATTCAACGATTTTGAAAATTAATTATAGAGACAGCAAGTGGGGATGTAAAGGGAAAGGATATCGTAAAAAACCCGTAAGGGTATATGCAGGAACAATGATATTCAAAAAAAAATATATATATAAGACAGCGGAGGAAAGGTTTGTAGAATCTGGAGAAAACCAATAAAGATTCAACTCTTTGACCTCTAATGAAGTTTCACCATGGATTTTTCTACGACTTTTTGATTGCAACTTCAATCTCTTCGGTTGATTCTTTGGTTCGCTCTCTGGTCCACTTTCTTCACCAGATACAGTTGCGGTGTTGGGACTCGATCTTTGACCTTCCGCTTGAAGTTTCCTTCGCTGAAGAGCCAGAACGGTCTTTCGCTGAAGCCTCAGAGTGGTCTGTCACCGAAGAGCCAGTACGGTCTTCTTTTGAAGACTCAGAATGGTCTGATCCTGAAGAGCCAGGATGGTCTGATGCCGAAGAGCTAGTATCGTTTTTCGCTGAAGCCCCAAAGCGCTCTGCTGCCGAAGAGCCAGGACGGTCTGATGCCGAAGGGCCAGTCGCTGCGGAGCCAGGACGGTCTGTCGCTTTGTCATCAATCTTGAACGGTGTGAAATGCATTTTTAAAATTCATTAAGGAAGCATAGAGGGCTCATAAAGGAAGCGAAATGCGTGTAAGGTCTGTGAAACGTAATTGTTTTTCTTACCGGTACTGATGTTAACGTTATGTCGCACTCTTCGCTTTGCTCATGAGTCTCGTTCGTTGAGGTTTCGTCGAGAATGCGTTTGGGTGAAGCAATACCATCAAGCGCACGAAGTTTTTTGTTCAAAAATGTCAAAGAGCCTGAAAACAGTTACAATGCATATTTAGACGAATAAATATCAATTTTCCCCTGTCACTTTCTTTTCTTTCGATACGAAAATCTGTTTACTCACCAGATACTGCTATTACCATGGCGCTATAACATAACCAGCCGCCAAGTGGTTCCTTCGCTGCATCATGCCATTCTACAGTGTATATTTGATTCGGGTCCTCGCCATCTTCAATGAATCTTTCATAGTTAAAACGTTTGATGTGGTTGATATCAATTCCCACTGTATACGTTTTGTCGTCTTCTCCTCCGACCCACTTTACGAGAGCCCAAATTTTTTTTGCGGCCTGTGCAAAATTGAAATTATTTCAACAATGTCAATGAAATATCCGTACACGATTCTTTACGATCACCACACTTAATTTCGCAGTCGCGTTTGATGAATCGAAACATTGTGTAACAGTGAAATAAATATAAACGGCGGTCGCTGCGTTCGAGACGGAGAAAAAACACGAACGATACATCCCATACATGAAAATTATATACGCCCATATGAATGCGAAATAAATCTATATGAAGCCGCGTTACGAGTCATACTTACTTCGGCATGATTTGACTGTGTCGATTAATTATTTGTGACAAAAGAATGCGAAACAATAAAAATCTGCGCACTGTTCGAAGGTTCTCGTTGCGAGCATACACAAACACGCGTTTGAGCGGAAAACGAAGGTCATGTGTTTCGTGACCGTGGAACTCTCGTAACATTCCGCATCTTCACGGCTGCCAACATGAAATATTTTTTTTCAAATGTTGAACCGAGCAAATTTAGTTTCTATGCAAATAATAGTTATTCTTAATATATAACAATTATTGGATTATTATTACAATTTGAAAGTATTCGGAATTTTAATCGTCTAAGAATATTTTCCAGTTTTTCAACGTTAGGGAATTCGAACAGTCCGTGTTGGTAGTACTGGTTTCGTCGGTTACGCTTCAGTTGGTACATCACGGAATTTCTCATGGTAAGACGCACTGTCTCAACTTCAAAGCCTCCACGAAAATATACAAAGTTATGCAAGGTTATTCATCCGTAGTGAAATTTCTATCATAATCGATTAATATAAATCTTGTGTCACTGCCGTTTGGAAAGCAAAGCATTTCATTGAAAATCCGGAATATGGCGAAAAAAAGGGGTCCTTACAAGAAATATCTTCTCCACGGCAGTGACGATGTAGTTCCAAAAAGAACGATAAATTATTGGAGAGCTCAAACTCGAGAAGGAGGTGTCTCATAGGTGTCTCATTTATGAGACATATATGTGACGTCTTTTTAGTTTGCCCGTGTATATGTCGCATATATATTTTTCCGTATGGGGAATTTTCGTGAAGTTTTTTTTCTGTGTATGTTTTGTGCGGGATCTGGTGTTGGTGGTAAGGTGAAGGATAAGAGCGGGCGATTAATTAAAATATGTGGTTTATTATAAAATACACAAGTTGGAAATTTGGTGCTGCGAAATTTGGCCCGATACCCGCCCGTGATGCGTGTAAACCGTTGTTGATAAAAAAAACCCGCCCGAAATGCGTGTAATAATGTTGATTATAACCCGCCCGGTGCGAATATGCGAGGTAATTTCCGAGACTCGAGATCGTGAGTCTCGAGTCACCCAAAAGCGCGAAACCCCCCGCTTGTTGAGGAAATCTTGAAAGTGTGGGTGAGGATGGTAGAGGAAAAAATAGTTTAGGGAAGAATAATGCGGATGGCGAAGAGGAAAGCCCACCGAGCCGTAGCTCGCCGGAATAAACCAAGAGAGAGATGATTCCTTGGTGAAAGCCTCGTCTGTTTATTGTAAAATTAATGAAAACCGGAGAAAACCAAGTTAATACACAATTTGTGAGAGAAACCGAACGTTGATGTAGCCGAGGTGGAAAAAAAACCGTTGTTGCTCGTTAGTACGATCGATGTGCTCTCTCTTATCTCCGTGCTTGAACTGAACTCATGGCGCGCTCGATCTCGGATCGAACGCGCCCCACACAGAGGCTTGAGCGAGGCCTCTTGTGAGTAACTGTGGGGTCCGCGGGATGGCGCCACGCGCCCGCAAGACTGCGAGTATCCGCAACATTCCGCCCGCACTTCATTGTCCCGTCAATGAAGTATCCTGACTAAGACACCATGCAAAAAATTGAACTAAATTTCAGGCGATAATTATCTGGGCAGCAGCTTTGAAATTTTATTGACTGTGTTTAGCGTCGTGAGTTTAACTTTTGTTCTATTTATATATCAGCATCAGATTCCAATGCACTTAAGTTTCGTTTGTTTGAGTCGTTTCCTTGGAACCGTGATTTTCATTCTATAAAATAACAACGATCCTAGCCAAAAATCCCCTCCCGGGGAAAAAAGCCTGGACAAGTCCATTTGTTCGTGACCCCCGTTTCCAATCGTTTTCACAGACAAATCCAACCCCGCTAAAAAAGAATTGAAATAAAATGAAGAATAGAAAAAAACCCTCGGAAAAAATGGCTCCTAAAAAAATGGAGAAAAACCCAAAAAAAAAATCAAAACAATTGAAAAAAATACAATGAATGTAAAAATGGTAAAAAAAAATTGATTATTTTCGCTCAGCACGAAAAATTCTTGATATCCATGAAAGGACAAGTATTCCATTGATGGCTGAAAATCAATTAACAAGAAAAAGGGAAAAGTTCCAAAAAAAACACGGCACAAAAAAAAGAAACCCCTAAATACACAATAGCGAATCGACAGAAAAACTTGCGCGATGTGATGGAAAACTAAAGTTTGCCATCGCATGTTGAGCAGTTGAGCGGATGCGCACAGAGTACTTGTCCGGCCCGAAAATTTTTGTATTAGCTTCCGCTATTTTTAGATAGATAGAACAACTCGGTTGTATTCATGTGAAAAATGATGGGCGTTATACAAACATCACTGAACTTTATACATTCAAATGCATTGGTACAAATTCGAAGTTTTCTCTCGATTTGATATACAATTATTTAAGGGAGCTTTCCAGTGTGACAGCCCGAAAAATCGCTGTTTTTCGCGATTTTTTTTTTTTAAAGAAAAAATAATCTAATCGGTCTGGTTTTTTTTTGTATATTAATTGGGTATTGAAGAATACAAAACAATTTTTTAAAGATCGATTTATTTATTAATTAATATTTATAAAAATTATGAAACAATTGTTGCAGAAAATGCACTTGGATGTGGTGTCCACGTTGGGGGTCACAATTTCGGTCTGAAACAAAAAAAACAAAAAGATTATTGATCGGTATATAATTGGCTTTCGTGCTATGGAGGCTTTTTTTTTTTGCAAAAATGGCGCCGGTTTGAACAAAAAGTATCGTTTTTAGAATTTTTTTTTGGCAGTTTTTTTTACAAAAAAATAGGAAGATGTCAAAAAAAAAAAGCTTCCATAGCACGATAAACAATGACGTTAAGAATATTGTGTAAAAAATTCAACTCGATAGCTTTAAAACTCTGCCCTCCAAGTTGGACACCGTTTTGAAAAATGCTGTTTCGAGAAAAACGCGTTCAAAGTTTTAATTGAGAAAATTTTAGGTAAATTGTTTACTTACGGTCAATCAGCGATGCCAGGTCCATACAATATCCCTTCTGCTTCTTCGAAAAGATCGTGCTGAATCGATTGTTCAGTCCGACGAGCTGTCCTCGCCTTTTTGCTATCCAGGGACGCCCGGCGGTTTGCTTGGGTGATGCGCGCATTCTTGTACTTAGCGGCGAAATCTGCGGCGCTCGGCCCTATCGTGCATCCCATCGTCTCCAAAATGTTTAAAATTGGGTCGTAACCTTCATTGAAGGTGCACACAGCACACTGTGTGCACCTTCGTGCTTTGGGGCTAGTTGCCACACACAGTGATTGAAGCTCTCGTGATTGTTTTGAGTGTTCGCGCCCGTACATCGTTCTAAGAGATCCTCCGTTGTTAGATCATCGTAAATCGGTTTTAAAACTTGTTGTACGTCTTCGTCGAGTGCTGGTGGATGGGTGTACTCCTCTCCTCTGGCCTCGGCTTTGCGCCATTCGCACCACGAATCTTCTCCCGGAGGGCAATACTCATGCTGAGGATTTCCATCAGTTGAGCTTTTGTGATAAAATCTGGACTCTGGAATCTGGACTATTTTTCAAGATTTTTGCTGCCGAAGTGCTCACAAACGTTAGATCCGTTTCGATATCGTGTCGATTTGTTCCCTTGAAACCCGCGGATCTTTTTCGTTCATTTCGCGGATGTCCGCTTCTCGAGCCTTTTCTATCCTGCCACGCACATTTCTTTTTCGTAGATCTATCCATTTTGAATGTTGGAACTGAACTGAAAGACAAACCGGACTCACGTTGAAAGGGACACGAGCAGGTAGGAACGAGACAATGGAAACAACCGTCGCACGGGCAGACGGCCGACGCGGCAGCCGTAGCGCTCCGTTGCCTTCTAGCAAGAAATGCTGTACAGTAACCGAAATAATCTGAATTTCGGCATGCAAATTTTAGGGAATATTCGGAAGAGTGTATACTATTCGATGAAGCAAAAAAAAATCGATTTTTTTTAAATTTCACACTGGAAAGCTCCCTTAATTGCAGATATCACTAAGATGTATAGACAGGTTTCTGTAAACCCAGAAGACAGAGATCTTCAACGCATTTTGTGGAGAACCGAAGTAAATGCTCCACCAAAAATTTATCGACTCAACACGCTCACGTATGGTACGACACCAGCGTCATTCATCGCAACAAGATGCCTAGTACAATTAGCGATCGACAACACCGACAAATTTCCTGAAGCGAGTAAAATTATGGAAGAAGATTTCTACATGGACGATCTTATAACCGGAGGATCTTTTGTCTGCGAGCTTCGTCGTAGAAAGAGAGAAATCGAAGAAATACTTCAATCAGCTTCCTTTCCGTTGCAAAAATGGAAATCTAACGAACAAAAAATACTCGAAGAGGAAGAAGGAGACGACTTGTCGATTGGTCGTAACATTGGTGAAGAAACGAAAATACTTGGCCTACGATGGAAAGCAGACGAAGATCAATTTCACTACAAGGTTTCGGTAACTCAAGATCAAAAAAGAGCAACAAAACGAGTAATACTATCGTGGCACAACTTTTTGATCCTCTCGGACTGATAGGACCGGCAACAATCAAGGCCAAGATTTTGTTACAACAATTGTGGCAATTACAACTAGCATGGGATGAATCTCTTCCTCTGGATCTTCATACCAAGTGGATAAAATACAAGGAAAATCTATTGGCAATCAACAGAATAACAATTCCTCGACATGCTTTGTGCAAAAAACCAACAAGGATTGAATTGCATGGATTCTGCGATGCATCAACATTGGCATATGGAGCTTGTCTTTATCTCAAATCACAGAATTCATCAGGCGATACGAAAATACATCTTTTATGTGCGAAATCTCGAGTGGCACCAATTAAACCAGTAAGTTTACCACGACTGGAACTGTGCGGAGCACTATTGCTCTCTCAACTTTACAAAAAAATGGCACTTGCTCTCACAGTCGACATCAGCCACACGACCTTTTGGTGCGATTCCAGTGTCACACTCGCGTGGATTCGTGGTCAACCTCATCAATGGAAAGAGTTCGTTCGCAATCGTATTGCAGAAATTCAGGATTTGACGAAGAAAAACAACTGGAGACACGTGAGATCAGAACACAACCCTGCAGATATTATTTCGCGAGGCATCAATCTGAAACAATCAACAAACTCAAATTTGTGGTGGTATGGCCCCGATTGGCTTCAACAAGCTGAAGATACTTGGCCAACTCCAGAATGCTCGCCGGTTGACGAAATACCAGAATCGAAGATTTCGACTGTTGCGTTTCCATCCGTTCAAATGGACGAAGAGTTATTCGAAAGATTTTCATCACTGCGAAAACTTCAACGCGCAGTTGCTTATATTCTTCGTTTCAAAAACAACTCTCAACTATCTCAAAAGGAACGTGAATCCGGAGACTTAACCATCAAAGAGTTACATCAGTCTATAGACACTCTCGTCAAACTTGCACAACAACAATCATTCCCGGAAGAATTCAACGATCTGAAGAACAACCGAGTCGTCAACGCGAAAAGTCGTCTTCTCGATCTTCATCCATTCCTCGATGAAAACAACGTGATAAGGGCCGGAGGACGTTTGAAAAACGCACCTTTACAAAACAGCAAAAGCGTATTTATGTCTGTTTGTTTGTTTAGCTACAAAAGCTGTCCACTTAGAGATCGTTTCAGACATGACGACCTAAGCTTTTCTCAACGCACTAAAACGATTCATTTCTCGTCGCGGTCGATGCAACTTGATTCAATCAGATAATGGAACTAACTTTGTAGGAGCGAATAATTTAATGAAACATTTTGGCGATTTACTAACGAGTAAGACTCATCAAGAAAAAGTATCAAAATTCGCTGCTGAAAAATGCATGGAGTGGACATTCATCCCACCTCATTCACCTCATGTTGGAGGTCTGTGGGAATCAGCTGTTAAGTCCGCAAAAACACACGCTAAGGCTGTGATAGGAGATACTAGTCTTAGTTTCGAAGAATTGTCCACGATATTCTGCCAAATCGAAGCATGTCTGAATTCCCGACCGCTTGTTCCACTTTCATCCGATCCAAGCGAATTAACAGCTCTAACACCGGGACATTTTTTGGTTGGAACTGCTCTGAATGCGCTTCCAGAAGAAGACATCTCTGATGTGAAATCCAATCGTTTAAATCGTTACGAGTTATTAACAAAAATAAATCAAGACTTTTGGCGACGTTGGTCAAAAGAGTATGTTACGCAATTACAACAAAGATCAAAGTGGAAATTGGAAAAGTCGAACGAAAATGTCAAGGTCGGAAGTATGGTTTTACGACGCGATATCACACCCCCGCTTCAGTGGCGTTTGGGAACGATAATCGAGGTTCACCCCGGTAAGGATGGACTCATTCGCACTGTAACTTTACAAACACAAAACGGAACGACACAGAGAACGTTACCAAAAATATGCGTTCTTCCGATTGAATCTTAATCAATTCATCGTAATATCATTGTCGTATTTTTTTTTATTTTGTTTATACACATTCATTTTTTTTCTCTCTTCATTGAAAGCCAAGCCTTTCAAGCCCGCCGGTGTACGCGCCGTTCACGTTTATCTTTTATTTTATAACCGAAAATCATAATCATTACTTTAAGAAAGGGAAATAGTTAAGAGACTGACCGAAAGAGTCTCTGTATGTCTGAAAAACAAGATGGCGATAACTGTCGAAAGTTAAACACGCGCTTAGAATTTCGTCAAAATGTAAATTCAATAAAAAGATTAAAAACGGCTCAAAGTGGTTAGATTATTTTTTAACCCGACTTAACAACCCCTAATTCTCTTCCTAACTAATCTATATCCAAACTGACCATAATAGGTGCGCCTAGCGCTTTGACAGCTATTCCAAATCCTTATTTTATTCATTTGTTTGAGAGTTCCTCTCCGCCCTCTCACGACACGTTCGGGCTTGACACTGTGAAGGATGAAAACCTGCCCCCCTTAAAGTGGAAACTTGGCCGAATCGTCGAATTGCATCCAGGTCAAGACGGCTTGGTCAAAGTCGTTACTCTTCGAACTACAGGAGGAAATATCAAGAGAGCGATTTCTAAAATTTGCAAATTGCCTGTAACGTCCGAAGAAAATTAGTATCACTAATTTGGTGGGCGGAATGTTTAGCGTCATGAGTTTAACTTTTGTTCTATTTATATATCAGCATCAGATTCCAATGCACTTAAGTTTCGTTTGTTTGAGTCGTTTCCTTGGAACCGTGATTTTCATTCTATAAAATAACAACGATAGCAGTCACTTCTCCGTGAGAGTCAAAGGTGAAAGGAAGCGCACTAACAACAACCCCAATTTATTCCACATTATAACTATTATTAATCATTTAATGTCAATAAACGAACTTTATAAAAATTGAGTTTTATTACGCTCGCTTGCGCTTTATTATGATTGAGCTGAACTATATCCTAAGCATGGAATAAGTTTGCAATAACAACAGTTAGAATTAGAATTCCAATTATATTCTATTCAAATCAACCCCGAATATTGTGAATATTGTGAGATTGTCCCGCGATATGCAGGTTGCTTACTTGGTTGAATGTTTATAGTTTTAGAGTACATGTGTCTGATGAGCATAATCCCAGTTCGATTCATTCTCGGATGAGCAATTTGCATGAAGAGTAATGGGCCGGCCAAGTACTCTGTGCGGATACGAGCTCTCCATTTTTTAAAAATAATCTAGCAATACTTTGGAAGAAACAATTAATGTTTTTTTTTTCATTCTCGTTAACTGATACCAGTGGTCAATTCAATACTTGTCCTGTCACTTATATCAGAAAGTTTAACCCTTAAACGCCATACTTCCTTTGAGATCACACAGTAACCATACTGGTGCAAATTTGCACTTTAACTTTTCAAACCTCTGTATCTCTTCGATGAATGCATGAAATTTATCTCGGGACCATACTTTTTAGGGGTAACAGATCCTGACTCATGGATTGCAATAATTTTAATGATAAAAAAATGAATTTTTTTTGTCAAAAAATGGCCAAATTAAAAAAAAGAATTTTGAAAACCGGTTTTTTTTTGTTTGAATGCTATTTGAATGTCAATTCATATATTGGCATGGTTCTTGCGCGAAATGAAAGATAAAAAGTCATATTTTAAGGAAAAAATAATCTAAATTTTTTTTAAGAAATTGAAGATTTTTTGAGCGTGCCTGAAAATCAGGTAATTTTTTAGGGGAAAAAAAACGTACAAGTCGGTATTCTTGAACACATTTTTGAAATTTTATTGAACCCAATGTTTACATTTGGAGCCGGAATGTTACGGTAATATGAAGTAAAAAGTTGAAAATTATAAAGAAAACTTTAGGAATTTGAATAGTTGGGATCCTAGTCTTCATTGTCGCCATGGAGCATCGTGACTAACGTTGCATTGCTGCGGAGATTACATTTTCGCCAACCTGCATAAAAAATAATTATTATTATCATACTAGTATCGTTAATATTAGTAAATATTTAATTTCAATAATATCCCACTCGAGAAGCGTCTCATAAACAAGATTTTAAAATTTAAACAGATTTCACTGAATTAACGTTGTCACCACACTGGTGCAAATACGCACCTTTTTGACGTTTCGACGTTCGTTCTTCGGAGACAAGTTTCCCATTGGCAACGCCACTCCGCTCGATGGAAGCGTATACCCACACACATATTTCCCGTGAAGGGGGTAGGCCGCTAGGCCACGCAGCTAGAAAGTTCTAAACCGCTGAAATTTTCGATGGTGCAAATTTGCACCAGTGTGGCGTTTAAGGGTTAAGGCTGGATGTAAACAGTTACTTGTTTTCGGCTGGATTCACATGTTAGAGCCGATCTCTGTTCAGTACTTGTCAGATTTTTGATATTCCAAATTGTACAGCTGCACGAATGGAGGATTTTTTTTCGGCTATGGGACCATACAATGTACTTGTCCAAGTTTTTTTTCCCCGGGAGGGGATTTTGGCCGGATATCACTCCTTTTTGTTGGTAAAATACTAAATAAATAAGTCGCACTTGGTATCACTTTTTCGTTTCAACTTTTTTTTTTTTGCAATGTTGATTACGGTAATTACACTGATATTTATTTTACATTTTGAAAAATTGGTAAAAAATGTTCATCACTATTTTTCATCATTATCTTTTGTGAAAAGAATTTCTAGTCAGACTATCATTTTTCTATACTGCATTTATTCAATCGTTTTTTCAGTACTTTCTAGAAGTACGGGAGAATGAGTCATTTATCTATGTTTTCAAGAAAAACTCTACCAGATATATAACGTTACGAGCACGGAAGAGTTTTTTGAAACGAGAATTGTTTCTTTTTCCATCCATTTTTTATTGCTTATTTTTCCGAAAACGTACAAACAAAAATTCGCTTTCAATTGAAAATTAAGGACGCGATTATTAATTGTGTATGATCAGGGTAAATTTATGTTTTCAACTTCGTTTTTAAAAAGAGCATCAGAAGGACAATGGTTGTGTATTACGGAGCTTGGAATGCCCTTAAGATTCCTTTTGTTTCAGTCGTGCTCCCTCGTGTGTTATCGCTTTATTGTAATGGTAATTAAATTATTAGTATTTTGTGTATAAAAGTTGGGAGAATTTTTTAGAATTGTTGGTCGCAGGACAATTATTGGAATTAGCATTTGAAAATGTTGCGCGCGAGCGCCTATACAGTACGAGCGGTAGAGTGAGAGAGATGGCGTAGGGCGCACAGCATAGTAGAGAGAGAGAGAGCGGCAGAGCGGGTCTACTTCAGATATATCTATATTATATCCGAATTTTGAGATGTAACGCGCCTTCGCCACTAGGGCCCTACCATAGAAGAACGAGCGGTAGTGTGAGAGAGATGGCGCGCGTCGTAGAACCCGGTAGAGGTAGAGAGACACAACCTACTCTCGCTTTAAATATAGATATAGCGTCTCTATGGGCATCAAGAGGCCTATGCTTGTGTGGGTCTGCGTGCGTATACAGACGCGTCGTTTCTATGATGTATTAGATATGTTACGCGCCTGCGCCACTAGAACCCTACCATAGAAGAAGGAGCGGTGGAGTGAGAGAGATGGCGCGCGACGTAGAAACTGGTAGAGGGAGAAAGACACACCCACTCTCGCTTTAGATATAGTTATAGCCTCTCCGTGGGCATCAAGAGGCCCATGCTTGTGTGGGTCTGCGCGCGTATACAGACGCGCCGTTTCCTCGATGTAGTAGATGCGATATAGATATAAAGCGCCATATTCCGAACGAGCATATTCCGAAACCCATGCAAAGTTTTTTCTCAGCAAAAACTGCACCAATCGAGCTCAAATTAGGCTCAATGGAAAGAGTATTGCGTAACTAAAGTCCAGTTCAATTTTCAGATCGCTAGAAGCTTCCTGAGCTTTGTAAAAAGCCGAAGGGTTGCGCGATCCCTGCCCCTGGTGGGGGCAGGGATCGCGCAGGGTGGGGGCAGAAATTTACTTTATTCCGAGATAATATACTCTGGCGAGTCTCGGGCAAGCAGACGACAGCAGAGCTGCCGCAATGCACTTGTCCCGAGACTCTATCGAGTCTCTTGAACTCTGGCGAGTCTCGGGCAAGCAGACGACAGCAGAGCTGCCGCAATGTACTTGTCCCGAGACTCTATCGAGTCTCTTGATAACATATATACCGGGGGGCATATATTCTGAGATTTTGAAAGCTCAACATAAATTTTTTAACTAATAATTTGTTATAATAGAAATGGCCATTTTAGCTGGTTTTTAATTTTTTGCGGGCGAACTGATGAACCGATTTTAACTTGCGACCCGCCAAATTATTCGTTTTTCTAATATCTATAAATAGTTATTGGACTTTTTTCTTCTCCGACAGATAGTTTCCGCGCTATCTCGCAAAAACATGGTTTTGCCAACTTTGACCGCGTGGCAAAAAAAAGCCTCCCAAAATCTCTGGTTGCAAACTATCAGGCCTTTATCAGGGACTCGAGCCCTACATGAATCCGTCGGTTAGAATCGGTCTGGCTCTGTGTCACGTAAAAATACCCGGTTCCTGGACTAGTTGCGCAGTTTGTCTAACAATATTTAATATTGAAAAAGCTCGTTCGACCGGAGCGTTCGAAAACGGTAAGCACAACAGAGCAAGTACGAGCTGCGCAATATTACCGAACCGTTTATGTCCGCCAGCATTTTTAATATTGAAAATCTCAGCCAAATAATCTTCGGTATTTTGGAGGTTCAAAACTTTGGCAGTGTGAAGAAGATTCCATTCCTTCACAGTACTGTCGATGTCAGTGCACACACTGGCTTTAAGCTTGGTTGCTATCTCAGTGATATCAACTTTAACTTGAGATGAAGCTACGTTTGGCGAAAAAGTCGACAGTTTTTCGATAATTTTTACATTCTCGGGCAATCTTTTTTGCAATTGTTGGCACAATGTTATTAAAAAATTCCTGCATCTTTCTTTCATATTGAACAGCGTTTCAGGCTTGGTGCTCGAAGCAAGACTGTTGAAATCGTATCCGAAATTTACACATTGCAAGCTCATTAAGTGTTGAAGAAAATCGAAGGTCGCGAGTTCATAGCGCGATACTTTCTGAAGTTGAGATGGTACAACGATTGTTCGCAGGTGACTGTACATCAGATTGTTGAGGTCTTCGAAAAGTTTGACGGGATCAACGTTCTGAGACTGAAACAACTTATTCAGTCCTACAACACCTTTCAGGCTATTGGCGAGAAATCTTAGAAATAGCTTGTTTTCGGGTGTGGCGTACATTGCGTGCAATTGAGATGCTATATGACAGCGCTCGTCGTTACTTTCAGTGATTTGGAAATGAAGTTTCAACGCATCCCATTGCTCCAATATTGTTTCAACAGCCTGAAGTCGAACTAACCAACGCATATCGGACATTTTAACAATGTTTTTTGGCAATTTGTCTGAAAGCGTTTGATAAATTTTTGCATAAGCAATTTGTCTTTTGGTACTATGGGTGAACCAAAAGTGGGTTTCCCGTACCAAAAAATCCATATGCTTTGGCAACGTCTTGCAGGCTTGTTCCGCGGCGAGATGCAGTAGGGGAGAGGGGGGTAGCCCCGGCCAGCGGGTAGTCCCGGCCATATTCTAAATCTATGCTCGCTTTGTCTTCAATTTGATTCTTTCTATTGTCTTGTGTCCTTTCGCGTCTCATCAGTCAAGCGCGAGCACTACAGCTCACCTCGGCTGCGTGTCCGGTCGCGAAAAGGTAAACACCGATTTCTATGAAACACGATCGAGTTATCCTCAAAATACAAAAGTGTGCTCCGTTGCAAAAACCGTAAGTAATAATATTTCTCACGTGGCCAATATTTAGTATAATCATCAAACCTTACGTGTAATTTTTTGTTTGAAAAAATGAATATTTATTTTAGTGCTGAAGCCATATCTGTTCTAAAAGTCGAATCGGGTAGCTCCGACCACCACTTTGGCGGGTAGCTCAGGCCATTTATTCGAAGCCGATTTTTTGTTGAAATTTCATAAAAATAGGTTTATTGCAATGACATGTCCTTTGTTTTCGTAGGTGAATGTCAAAATGGCCAAGTTCAAGTGCAGAACTACGAACCGAGGAAATTGGAGTAGTGAAAACATGAAGAGAGCCATAAAAGCAGTTCTTGAGAGTAGGTTTTCAGAAAGATTTGCTGCAAAACGTTACGATATTCCTCGCACTACACTACAGGACCATAATAAGGCCATAAAACAAGGTCATTCGATCAATCTTGAGCCAAAACTCGGATGGTTCGAGCAAACGTTCACTGCTGAATACGAAAAACAGCTTTGTGAGCACATTAAAGATCTAGATAATCGTCTCATGCCTGTGACAAGAAAAGAGTTTTTACATCTGGCTTTCCAATAAGCAGAAAAGCTCGAAATTCCTCATCGATTCAATCGGGAGAAACAGATGGCTGGGAAAGATTTTTTCAGTAATTTCAAAAAAAGAAATCCAGATTTAGCTCTGAGAACGCCCGAACCGACAAGCTTGAGCCGAGCGACTGGTTCCAATAAGGCACAAGTCAATCGATTTTATGACCTTCCTCTAAAACTTCAAGAAGAGTTTAGTTTTCAAGCTTCCCAAGTGGACAATGCTGATGAAACAGGAGTCACCACCGTCCACAAAAATGACAAAGTATTGTCAGTGAAAGGAAAAAACAGGTTGGGAAGCTTACGTCAGCAGAACGAGGTCGTAATATTACCACCGTCTTTGCTATGAATGCAGTGGGTCACTTTGTACCGCCCATGTTCATTTTCCCAAGAGCAAAAATGGAGAAAAATGGGCGTCTCATGGTTGGTGCTCCTCCAGAAAGTATTGGCGTCGCGGCTAAAAGTGGCTCTCCATTCATCCATGAATGGAGAGCTGTTTCTTCAGTGGCTTCAACATTTCCAGCGACATGTCCATTCTTCTAAAGCTCATCCGATTCTCTTGATTTTGGACGGACATTCCAGCAACAAAAAGCTGAGTGTTATTGGATATGCTCGAGATCACCATATTTACATGCTAAGCACTCCTCCACACACAACTCATCGACTGCAGCCCCCCGACTGTGCATTTTTCAAGCTATTCAAGCAGGCTTATGGATCGGCAGGTACAACGTGGGAGCGTCGAAATCCTGGTGCTCGACTGACCGATTATGATATTGCTGGACTTGTTAATGTAGCGTTCACTAGAGTCGCCAAATTGGAAACGGCCCAAAGTGCCTTCCGCTGCACAGGCATCATGCCCTTCGATCGAGAAATCTTCTCGACTTGGATTTTTTGTGTTCTGCTTTGACAGATATCGCACTACCCGAAGATCGCGAGAACCACCCAACAACATCGACTTGTCCGTCAACATCTAGCCGTCAAGCGAAGGTTTCGACTAATCGCACATCCAACAGCGTTAGTAGTAGGTGGAACACTATGGCGCCCCCCACTCCTATCCCCACTCTTTTCCCCCACTAGTCGGCCGTCGTGAGAGCGGTCGGCGTCGTGGGCGAGAGGGCAGCGGGTGTGCGGAGGGGGGATGGGTGAGTGTGTCGTCATAGTGTGCCACCGTCTTGTTTCGATTTATAGGGTGTTCGGGATTGAGCAAGTTTGGGTGGTAGCGTGAACAGCTGAGTCGGGAGTTCACGCGCCGCCGCGGGCGGCAGCAGCAACCGGGTACATCGCGCACGGGCAGCGCAGACCACGAGCAGCCAAACGCTAGTTCTCGTTGCCCTCACGGGCGTCGCCACCTCCCGGGCTCTGTTCTTCGGGACAGAGAAGACGCTCCGCGCGCATGCGCGCGGCGCGTCTTCATCGATCGCCATGATCGATTCCTCAGTCTGAATCGAACATCCAAGGAGCGTGCACGCACTTAGTCAAAATTCTGTCCGGGCATTTCTTTTGGGTCTCTTCGCTTTCTAAATTTCGGCTCTCTTGCCACTGGAAGGACGATTGTTCTTTCAATAATCTTTTCACCGGGTTTTCTGGGATTTAAGCACGCAAGCTCGGGTAATATTCGGCAACGGGTCTTCGCACATTTTCGCCGGGCCACGCGGTCAGCCATCTTGGCTGTTCCACGTGAGAGTCAACGGGCATCGGGCGATATCTCCACGCATCGGAGATTATCCGGGCAATCGGCGCAGAAATTCCATTTGTAGTAATTAAATAAAGATCCTTATATATTTTCCAAACGCGCGCTCGTATTATTTTTACCGTACCACCTACACCAGATCCCGCACAAAACATAGGGTGTCCTAAAAATTACGTAATGGGGTGTCCCCAAAACGCAATTTTTTTAATTTTTTGGTGCTACTTGTTTTTGTTTTTTTATTTTTTGCTCAATTAAATTTATTAATTTTTTATTTATTATTAAAAATTAAATTGAATTTCAATTTTTTCCCGTTCGCGGGGACAGCGGGTCGCACGGTACTGAGGTGTGGGACCGTACTGTGCCAGCTTTTTTGGTTTTTGGTTTTTCGAAATTTTTATACAATTGGTTGGCTTAAATTAAATTTCAATTTCAATTTTTTAATTTTTTCCTGTTCGCGGGGATAGCGTGTTGTACAGCGCTGAGGTCTGTGACGGACTGGTGAAAAGTTAGGGTGTTTTGGACCCCTCTGCTCAGCCAGTCCGTATCCCCTCTGCTCCGAAAAGATGAAAATGAAAAAGAAATCTTTTATTTCAAAGTGATGATCGCGAGGGAGAAGTTAGCGGTGCACGCGCGATGCCTCGCGAGAGCGCGTGGTAGCCGCAGCGTCAGCTAAATTGCACGCCGCCGTATTGTTTAAATTTATATATAGAGTGCCTGAAAAAGCGTGTAATGGGGTGTCTCTGAAATGCGAATAATTAAAAAATTAAAAAACTCACCGGCGATGTACGCGTGTGTCTCGCTCTCTCTCTCTCTCCCTCTCGCTCCGCGGACCCTGTACGCCCTTGTCTCAGACGCCATTGTTTTTAGCGCCGCGCACACCGGCATTGTTTTTTCGCGCCGCGCGCACCGGCGTTGTTTTTTGCGCCCCCACACGCGCGCGCGCGCGCGCGCGCACACACACACACACACACACACACACACACACACACACACACACGCACACACACACACACACACAACACACGCGTTACGCCTCGTCCGGGGTGTCGACGACGTCATCAAACCCCTCGTCATCGGCTCCTTCGTCGTACCCGCGGTAGCCATAGGGGAGCAGCAACTCGTCAACGAACATGCCCCCGAGGTTACGACCGGCCTGGGTCAGCAGATGAACAAGCAGAGGGTGTTCAGCCCCGTGGCTCATGGGGATAGCCGTTAGCGGCTCCTCGCAGAAAGGAGCCAGCTCATGAGCCACGTAATCGACGTCGGCGAGGTACTCCAGACCGTAGAGCGCGCACTCGATGAGCAACGCCGGTATCGCCGCTAACACCGGCGTGGTGTGGTAAAGAGCGCTTATGTCGTAATATTCGCTGTCACCGAGATCTACTAGATGGACCTCGGCACAGCCATCGCTGTCCACATAAACGATTTCACCGCGCCAAACCGTATCCACAACACGCGGTCCCAGCACTACACAGCTCAGCCCCTGTGTCACCTCGTCCATATGTATGGGGCGGCCCGCCCGCTGCTCCACGAACGTCGATCGCATCAACCCCGCGATATAATCGCACGTCATATCGAGCTCACCAGTGGCTATATAAATAGCTGTCGTGGTTATAAACCGCGCGACGCGACACACGAAAGCAAAACGAAGGAACTCATATTCGCGGTAGCAAGGATTGTTCCGGAAATTGCCCCGGAAAAATGCCGCTGAAAAGTGATCGAGAGCGGGATGGACTCGTGCGGGAGATTTTTGCTGGAAATTGAAATAATTCGACACGAGAGCAAAATAGAGAGTACACAATTTGATTTATTTACCTAGTTACACACTTTTCGAGAAGAGAAATGCGCTTTTGAGCGATCACTATGCAACAAGTTGCTGCCAACACGTGTTCGTCGCGTGGTCGAGCCGGCCGAGATCTCGCAAGTTATAATTAATGGAAAAAATAGAGTCAAAATGCCCAAACGAGTTGGCCTGAATTGAGCGATCGCTTCGCGATGAAAAGCCGAACACACTTAATCACTCGCGACTTGAATTTAAGAAAGGAAAGTTAGAGATTTCACAATTTTCGGGAGCGCGCACGTTGTCTCGTGTCGAGAGCCGGTTGCAGAAGGACGAGAAAAATGGCTTCGCTTGAGTTGTCGCGTTCTTCATGCTGGCGGCGCCACCGACCAGCTCGGCGGCGTCCAGCCAGCGTCGTCCTGAGCGCGATAGTGGTGACGCGCTTTGAGAGCGAGTTTGGGCGGGCCAATTTAAACGGCCAATTCCCAAACATTTCCGCCCGCCATCTTCACAGGGTGAAGATGTTATCCTGTGGCAGAGTCCACGTGGAGTGGAGCCAGTTTGACCAAGGGCCGGGTCAACGTCGTTTGTGCTGTCCTTAGGGTGGCGATCCGAGGCAGTCCATCTGAGCCTGGGTGGAGAGCAGTCACTCGAGCTAAAGGCCATTTGGTGGGAGGAGTTCTCTCGTCTGTGATGAGAACTAGGGAGCCGACCTTGATGACATTCTGTGGGTGATGCCATTTCGAGATTGCCTGGAGCTGATGTAGGTATTGCGACGACCATGTCTTCCAAAATTGCTGCGTTCTTTGCTGGATTGATTGCCACTGGTTGAGTCTTGTTGGCGTTAGTTCAAGCAGCGATGGCTCAGGCACGGCGTTTAGAGCATCTCCAGTTAAAAAGTGGCCCGGAGTTAACGCTGAGACATCCTCTGGGTCGTCGCTAAGTGGCTCGAGCGGACGCGAATTCAGTATTGCCTCAACCTGAGACAGGAGAGTGCTGGCTTGCTCGTAGGTGAGCAATGCGTCGCCGACCGTCCTCCGAAGGTGATGCTTTGTTGATTTCACCACAGCTTCCCATTTTCCTCCCATGTGGGGGGTTGCTGGGGGGTTGAACACCCAGTTTGTGCCGTCCTTGGAGAGCGCACGTGCCAAGGTTTCGTGTTCCTTGGTCGCATCGATGAACATCCTTTTGAGCGCAGTGTCCGCCCCAATGAACGTGGTTCCGCAGTCCGAGTACATCGTTGTTGGGATTCCTCGCCGGGAGACAAACCTTTGGTATGCTGCGAGGAATGTGTCCGAGGAGTAGTCCGTTACCACGTCCAGATGCACGGCTGAGGTGGTGAGACAGACAAACACACAGATCCACCCTTTGTGTGTTTTCGCTCCACGACCTTGCCAAGTTTTTAATGTGAGCGGTCCTGCATAATCGACACCAGTGTGCCCGAATGCGCGAGAAGGCGTGACACGACAAAGAGGTAGTTGGCCCATCAATTGATGGGCACGGATCCCCCTCTGCCGCGCACAGATCACACACCGGAGCACGTGGGTCTTTACAGGCGCTCGTCCTCCGATGATCCAATAGAGCTGCCGCGTGTACGCAAGAGTAAGTTGCGTTCCTCCATGGAGCGTTTTCCTATGGGCCTCATCAATGATTAGGCCGGAGAGATGCGCTTCTCGGGGAAGAATTGCTGGGTGCTTCTCATCCTCGGATAACGCGGAGTTGGCCAGTCGACCCCCGACTCGGAGAATTCCATCAGAGTCGAGAAAGGCGGTGAGCCGACTGAGAGCATGACACGCTGGAAGCGGGCTTCCATTCTCCAGAATCTTGATCTCCTGGGCGAAGAACATGGCCTGTGTTGCTTTGACCCAGAAATTTTGAGCTCTCCTGAGGTCGTGTGGTGTCACGATTCGTCCTGAGGGCGTCCTTTGCTTGTGTTTCAGACGATCTAGAACTCTGAAACATAGAGCTGTCACATGGAACAGTTTGAAGACCGAGGAATACCTGAATAACAAGTCCCAGTGGTTTTCCTGGTGACGAATCGTCCCAACCAAGGAAACTCCCGGGCGTGCTTCCGAGGAGCTGGCAGCGTCAGTGAATTCAGTCTGACGAGGCCAGTGTTCCGAGGTTTTGGCGAGCCATGGTGGTCCCGTCCACCATAGCTGATGACTGGCGAGCTGTGCCGTTGTCATCCCTCGTGACGCACAATCAGCTGGATTGCACGTGCCAGGTACGTGCATCCACTGTGCGTCCTTGGTGAGCTCTTGGATCTGCGTGACTCGGTTTCTCACGTAGTCCTTCCAGCGGGATGGATGAGCCTTTATCCAGGTTAGAGCCACTTGTGAGTCCGTCCACAAATATGTTGCCTCCACGTCAAGCCCCGCCTTGTCCTTGACGTGTTGGACGAGCTTGGCCAATAGGAGAGCGCCTGAGAGCTCAAGCCTCGGGATTGTCAGGCGTTTCAAAGGAGCGACCTTTGTTTTGGAGCAGACCAGTGATGTCATCCTCCTTGTGGACGAGAGCTCGACGGTAATATAGACAACCGCCGCCATGGCAAGCTGTGACGCGTCCGAGAAGCCATGGAGCTGCACACGAGCCCTTTCACTCGTGCCGAACCACCTGGGAATGGAAAGAGCCGACACATTGTTAAAGTCTTCTCTAACAGCTAGCCATTTCGTTGAGACCAGCGCTGGGAGTGGTTCATCCCATCCAATTTTGTGTAGCCAAAGCTCCTGGATTAGCATTTTGGCCCTGATCGTGACCGGAGCAATAAATCCTAACGGATCAAAGAGCTGCGCGATTTCCGAGAGCACAGAGCGCTTGGTGAGCGCACTCTGTTTCGGAGCAGACCGCGAGCTGAACGAAAAATTGTCCTCCTTGGGTGACCATTGCACTCCGAGTATTTTGGTTGTGCAGTCGTCGAATGGCACGATCACCCTGTCGTCGGAAGAACCCAACCGAGCGAGAATCGTTGGACTGGAGGCGTGCCACTTTGCCAGCGGGAATCCGCGCGCGTGACAAAGTCCTTGAAGCTGTTGGGCCTTTTCCAACAGTTCTCCCTCAGAGTCGGCACCGCAAAAAATATCGTCTACATACCTTCCCAGTTTAATTGACGGTACTGCAAGCGGGAACCGATGACCCTCATCCTCAGCGAGCTGTAGCATCGTTCGAACAGCCAGGAACGGAGCGGCCTTTGTGCCGTACGTCACGGTGGTGAGCCGATAGGGCACGATGTTCTGATGTTCGTCCGTCCAGAGGATTCGCTGCAGGTCCCAATCTTCCTCGTGTACCTTTATTTGACGGTACATCTTCGTCACGTCAGCCGATAGAAGAAATTTGTGCTTCCTGATCCACAGAAGCACGTCCACGATGTTGGGAAGAAGATTGGCACCCGTGTGCATCAAATCGTTGGCCGAGTAGCCCGAGGAAGTCCGCGCTGACCCATTGAATACCACCCTCAGCTTGGTGGTTGCGCTGTCCGGCCTTAGCACACCGTGGTGTGGAAGGTAATAAGTGCCGATGTCCTCAGAGCGCATCGTTGGTAGTGGAGCGCGTACCATGTGACCCAAACTCTCGTATTCGAGCATGAAACTCTCATAGAGTTCCTTGTATGCCGAATCCCGAGAGAGTTTCCGGAGCGTGCCTCTCAGACGCTGGTAAGCTGCGTGGTAAGACGTTCCAAGCAGGGAACTGGGCGAGTGCAACGGTACTCGCACGATGTAACGCCCAGTTTCGTCTCGAGAGTGCGTCCGTTGATAATGCTCTTCGCACTCTTGTTCTTGTGCGGAGAGCACCGGGTCGGTGTCCAAGGGAATCTCTTCTTGCTCCCAAAACTTGGTGAGCGATTCCTGGAGGACGTGCTGATCAAAGTGCACTGTTCCGGAGTATGCCGAGGGGTTCCGTGGAGTTGTCCGAGCAGCCACAGGTCCCAGAATCAACCATCCAAACGCAGATAGTTGGGCGATTGGCATGGTTGGATCGGCGGTGATCATTTCTGGCTTGATCACTTGTCCGTAGACGTCTGCTCCAAGTAAAACGTCGATCGGCCTTGAAATATGGTATTGCGGATCTGCAAGGTCTAAATTTCGCAGATGCGACCATCCCTCTGGTGTTATCTCGACCGACGGTAGAGCTGTCGCGAGTTTTCGAAGCACGTGAGCATAAATATTCACGTGTTCCTGGGAGTAGACCGAGCAGAGGCAAAGTTGGACAATTCCCCTCGTTTTTGTTGATTGGCTTCCACCGATTCCCGAAATTGGAAGCGATGCCCGATGACGATGAAGTTGTAGAGTCGTCACTAAATCCTCAGACACGAAGCTGAGCTCTGATCCTGAGTCGACCAAGAGCCGAACCTGGTGCGAGGTCGTTGCTGTGTTAATGACACAGACTGCCGTGGCCAGGAGGGTTTGTTGTTGATGAATCCCGGTAATCCGAGAAGGGACCGTGGAGGAAGTCAGGGAGGAGACCTTGAGAGGGCCAGTTGCTGAGGAAATTGGAGAAAATACCGTGGCGTGCGATTGCACAGGAGAGGAGACCGTAGAGTGCGAAAACGGTTGAGAGAGGATGGGTGAGGAGACCGTGGTGAGGATGGGAGCAGAAACCGTTGAGTGCGATTGCGGTTTCGAGGAGACCGGTGTGATCGCTTTGGAATGCGAATGTCCGTTTGAGAAAGTCGGAGCTGAAGCCATAGAGTGCGAATGCTTCTTGGAGAAAACCGGTTCGAGGAATTTTGAGGAGACCAACGAGTGCGAATGCGCGTTGGAGGAGACCGAGGACGAAAGAATTGAGGAGACCAATGAGCGCGAATGCGCGTTGGAGGAGACCGAGGGAGAAAGCGTTGAGGAGATCGATGAGCGCGAACGCGCGTTGGAGGAGACCGAGGAAGAGAGAGTTGAAGGATTTAAGGAGCGGACCGGAGAGTTGGCCTGGAGTTCGACGACTGCAGAACGCCCTTATTGTGGCGCAGAGCTCGTTCCTGGCTCTGGTGTTGGAGCTGGCACGTTGTGGAGCGAGGCCTCGTGCAAGAGGGTGTGATGTTTCCCCTTGCACGTGCGACAGAGCAGCGTACTCCTGCACGCTTTCGCGCTGTGTCGCCCAAGACAATTGAAGCAGAGCCTTTTCTCCACGATGTGGGCTCGTCTGTCCTTTGGAGATTTCGCCGAGAACACCGGGCAGGACGCGATGTAATGCGCTGCTTGACAGCAATCGCACGCGTATCTGTTGGAGCTGGCCGAGGCGGAAGTTGTTGTCGACGCCTGGAGGCTGGTCTTGGGCCTTGCTCCACCGTGTGCTCTTGAGGAGGCGCCTTTGTTCTTCGCCGCATCGTTTTCCTCATCCCTGGCGACGTCCATGGCTCGCAACTTCATGCGAACGAAGTCCTCCACCTGCTGATACGTCGGGCGTTCTCTCGTGTTCCCAAGGGAAAACGCGAGATCCTCGCGTACCGAGCTGTCCAACGTTCTGGTCAGGAGGTGCGCCCACAGGACATCCCCCATGTCCTTGGGAGCCACCAATGTCGAGAGCGCCTTTGAGCCCTCCGAAACCACGTTAAAGGCGTGGCGAAGCTCCTTATAGTTGTTTGGAGCACACGTTTTGAGCTCGATCGCCTTATCGAGATAGGTGGCGATCACGCGGCGTTTGTCCTGGTAATTTGACACTAAAGTGTCCCACGCCGCTTTGAGCTGTTCACCCTGAAGAGGGAATCCTGCAATGAGCTGCGCCGCTTCTCCTTTTAGGCTCATTTTGAGGTATTGGAGCTTCTGAACGTCCAAGATGGTCGATTGATTCAGCACCATAGAGGAAAAAAGCTCGGAGAAGTTCGTCCACTCCAAGAACGAACCGGAGAATTTGGGGAGATCGAGCTTGGGGAGCTTCGACTCCAGCGACGAGCTGGCCTGAGTGGAGCTGGCCTGTTGCGCTTCGTTAAAGTGCGAGCTGTCCTCCTTGAGCCGCGCCAAGAGCATACGAGCGTTGTTTTTCACGTTTGTGATTTGCCACCAGAAGCGCTCGCTGAAATACGGGTGGTTGAGGTTTCCCGTTGGCCAATTGTTGGTAATATCCTGGTGGCACCGCGAGACGTCCTGCCAGAGCTCGTCGATTTGCTGTTCCCAGCGTAGTAACGAGGAGCGAGGAGGATCGGCATGGATCGCGTGGCCGATCTCAGCGAGCGTGGCGTCCGTGAGCTCCATCCGCTCTTCCTGGGTCGCTAGCTTTGCAGCTATAGCGCCGTTGATGCGTGCCGGCGAGGGAGACCGAGCGCGTTGGCCGTCGTTGTCGCCTGGTGGTACGACGAGGGAGATGACGGTCGAGGGCTTGCGTGACGGAGGGCCCTGCGAGCCTGAAGCCGGTGTCGGAAGCCGAGGGTCAAGCTCTGCCGGAGACGGCGGTCTCGACGCGGTCTGCGCCGTTGGATCCATCGTCGCTTGGTCCCCTGGGTTGTCGTCGTTGTTTTGATCGACACTGTCGATGTCGCTGTCCGAGAGGGGTCCACGAGCACCTAATTACAAGGGGAAAATAGATGCACCGTAACAAAACACATGAAAATGTCAATTGCACACCGGGCAGCGTTCATTGCTGCGACACTGAGCCGTCGCAAGAGTCACAGGGCGAAGGCGCCGGCGCCGTCGCTCAAAGTCACAAAAAAATGTCCCCGAACAATTTCACACACAAAAATCTCACACACTAGCTCTCGATCCGGCTCGAAGGACCAAATGTTCCGGAAATTGCCCCGGAAAAATGCCGCTGAAAAGTGATCGAGAGCGGGATGGACTCGTGCGGGAGATTTTTGCTGGAAATTGAAATAATTCGACACGAGAGCAAAATAGAGAGTACACAATTTGATTTATTTACCTAGTTACACACTTTTCGAGAAGAGAAATGCGCTTTTGAGCGATCACTATGCAACAAGTTGCTGCCAACACGTGTTCGTCGCGTGGTCGAGCCGGCCAACATCTCGCAAGTCATAATTAATGGAAAAAATAGAGTCAAAATGCCCAAACGAGTTGGCCTGAATTGAGCGATCGCTTCGCGATGAAAAGCCGAACACACTTAATCACTCGCGACTTGAATTTAAGAAAGGAAAGTTAGAGATTTCACAATTTTCGGGAGCGCGCACGTTGTCTCGTGTCGAGAGCCGGTTGCAGAAGGACGAGAAAAATGGCTTCGCTTGAGTTGTCGCGTTCTTCATGCTGGCGGCGCCACCGACCAGCTCGGCGGCGTCCAGCCAGCGTCGTCCTGAGCGCGATAGTGGTGACGCGCTTTGAGAGCGAGTTTGGGCGGGCCAATTTAAACGGCCAATTCCCAAACAAGGATACATTTTGAATCGGATGCAAGATGCTCGTTCGCGTTTCAATCAAAGACTGACGCGAGAAGAGTCTACACTGTTTATGCGCGTTTATTGTTTATGATGACCATAGCATTTTAGGTGACGATGTGAGAAACAGGAGCAGAGGAAGACGTTCCTACCACAGCTGCATGCTGCATCCTCTCGCTTGCTCTCGTGCGGGCATATGAGCTCTCGCTCGCTCTCACACAGACATATACTCTCTCGCGAGATGCGATGTCTCGCGAGGGCGTATGGTATTTGCAGCGTCATCAAAAATGCATGTGGCTGCAGTCTCTTTATCAAGAGATTAAACGGTGTGCTTATGCTTATGGTACAACGTACCATCTCTCTCACTCTCATTCCTACGACGCTGCAAACCATCTCGCTCGCTCTCTCGCGAGAGGCTATGCCATCGTGCTCGAGAGCTGGAGCAGCGATACCTGACATCCTCTCGCTCGCTCTCACGGCGGCGCGCATTCTTTCGCTCGCTCTCTCTCTCACAGGGCGTGGAGATCCCGTGCTCCAGAGCTGCAACAGCGATGTCGCGTGCCCTCTCGCTTGCTCTCATACACGCGGTACAGCATACCATCTCGCTCCCTCTCACTTTTACGACGCAGCACACCATCTCGTTCGCTCTCTCGCGAGATGCTACGCCGTCGCGCTCGAGAGTTGGAGCAGCGATGCCTGATATCCTCTCGCTCGCTCTCATGGCAGCGCGCATTCTCTCACTCGCTCTCTCTCACAGGGCGTAGAGATCGCGCGTTACAGAGCAGCAGTGAGGTATTCGCAGCGTCGTCAAAACTGCACGTGGCTGCGGTATCGGTGACACAGGCCCTCTCACTTGCTCTCGCGCTAGAGAGCTGGAGCAGCGATGCCTGATATCCTCTCGCTTGCTCTCACGGCAGTGCACATTTTCTCACTCGCTCTCTCTCATAGAGTGTAGAGATCCATGACACTGAAGTTCGCAACGTTGCAGTCCAACGAAATGAAAAAAAAATAAAAAATGGATTCTCATATCTTTTATTGCATAGAATATTAGGAACGGTGTGAAAACGGCGAAATATGAAATTTGGAAAAAAAATCGGGTATAAACTGTGACGGTGTTTTTTTTGAGCACCGTCGCTATTTTGAACAAGGGGAAAAATATCTCCGAACGGAGGTTTGTTCCCGTCTCTCCCGCTCGATGCTCCGGCCACACGACGTTTCGCAAGGTTTTCGTAGGAAAATAACGAATATTATAATTAATTGCGTCCCGCGTATTTTTGTATTTTCTTTTTGCGAGTATTCGGGAGAGAGGACGCCGGACATCGTCTCACGGTATTGAGAATTTAACCGAGGAAAGTTCAAGAAGGAAGGCCATCGTCGTTTCATCATTGTATTTCGAGCGGCGCTCGTACAATTGGCCGTTTCCCGTTATCGTCGAATTCGCCCAAGGTCGGATCACACGTCGGCCCAATCTTTCCCGGCAAAAGAGTACAACGGTCAAGGAAAAGTCGAGAACATCGGGACCGTTGGCGGTAGCGAGCGCGCGTAACTTCCACCTCTTGAAATTAGGGCAGGATCGTGTAATCGATTCGCTCGTCATTATCATCGAAAGGAATTTCCCCGGGATAATTATTTTTCCCGCGAACCGCCTAGGAATTATCGTGAACATTTTATTTTTCGCGAGCCAGGGATAAAAACGGAAACATTGTCAACGTTTCCCGAATAGTTGAATTCTTTCGGTAATTGGAATCCCGTCTAACGCTCGCGAGAATATTCGATACGATGGGCTTGTCAAGTCTCGGTGGGAGAATATTCGAAAATTAGAAAAGGGGGAAGGGAAATGACCAGCGGCTCGCGAACGATTAGGATTTTGGCGGATTTTCGTGGAGTACCGAGCGGGGCAGACGTGGGTCTCGAAGTTGGGAACAATACCGTGAGTTATTCCTTGATGCTTCCCGTTTTGGTTGGAGGAATTCTTGTTGCCGAATCCTCCCGAATTAATTTATTGTAATTGGGCTCAAATTGGTAATTTTGGACCGGGAGAGTGCCAGATTCCCGCGTCTCCAGTAAAATCTCGGTTGTGGCGGCGATTTCGCGACGTGCGGTGCAAAGTCACCGGCATTGTATTTTCGGTTTTCTCGTGGCTCTCGCGTTCGACGTCTTGCGAATCGGGACTTCGAGAAAGTATCAATGTTCGCGAAAACGGTCGTCGTGGTTAACGGAAATCTCCCGCGTTTTAATGTTGTGTCGTTATTATTTTTGGAAAGAAGCATCGGGAACGGGAATGAGTGAGTGTGAGTGCAAAAGTGTGCGTGTGATTGAGCGAATGGGCCGGAGACATTGGTGATCGCGATTTTGAACAGCTCGGCCGAGTAACCGATTATCGGGGGCTCGGTTTTTTATTTTAACTCCCGAATCCATTATTCTTTTGGTTATCTTTTGGTTGGCGTTTTGGCTCACGAGCAGTCCCGTGGCAAAACGGACGAGTTCGCTTTAAATTGTATTGAGCGTAGGGTCCCGGCCAAATTATTGTGCGAGTGCGTGTGTGTGAGTTCCCGATTCTTCCCGCGTTAGAGTTTGTCGCGTTCGTCTCAAGGACGATAATTCGTCGCGCGAAATAGCATCCCGGAGATCATGTATTATTATTCTTGTTTCTATCTCTTGTCATTTTGTTTCCCGGGCTTTAAATTAAATTCAAACTGATTTTTGTTATAATAAATGAATTTTTGGTTATTTTCCCAACCTTGCCCGCCCTTCCCGCTGCAGCCAAGCCGGTCAACCATCTCTTTCTTTCCCTCCCGTCGAGTCGCTTTGCGACTGGCGCCCACGGGAATTCTCCATCGATAAATTAAAATCGACGGGAGCGAAGGATCGAGGTTTTGTGGCACTTGGAAATTTCGTCACAAAACTTACCCTTTATAGGGGTTGAAATTTTGAAAAATTCCCACAATCAGCCCTTTGGGCATTCTCATCTTTTTTATTCCGATCGAGAATCGGAAGAATTCGATCGAGAATCGGATGAAACGCGTTTCTAGCCTATCGTGGGAGGAGATTTTTTTTTTTCGAAAAATTTCAAAGTCCTGAAAACCTCGAATGTTTTCAAAGTCCCACGATTTTCTCCAAAGGGCACTTTTTTTCGGCCTCGACACGAATAGCTCATTCGATCGAGAATCGGATAAAACGCGTTTCTAGCCTATCGTGGGAGGAGATTTTTTTTTCGAAAAATTTCCAAGTCCTGAAAACCTCGAATTTTTTCAAAGTCCCACGATTTTCTCCAAAGTGCACTTTTTCATGGTTTTTGGAATTGAACAATTGATAAAGAAACATTTATTCTTTTCGTTGCGCGTCAGCGTTGCAACTTTCAGCGTCGCTCTCGCTCACTTTCGTGACCGCGTGCATCGGCTGAGACTTCGAGAATCGTAACAGAGATATCGTAAGCCCTCTCGCTATGTTGCTGAAGTTTGCACCGTTCGAACGCAACGAAATTCTTTTTCTCTCGAGCAGGACTCATGATTCTCGTGCATCAAGAAAAAAATTGGCACGAAATTTGTCACGGTTTTTGGGGTTGAACAATTAATAAAGAAACTAGCAGTACTCGTGATTCTCGTGGATCAAGAAAAAATCGGCACGAGATTTGTCATGGTTTTTGGAATTGAACAATTGATAAAGAAACTTTTATTCTTTTCGTTGCGCGTCAGCGTTGCAACTTTCAGCGTCGCTCTCGCTCACTCTCGTGATCGCGTGCATTAACAGAAATATCGTAAACCCTCTCGCTACGCTGCTGAAGTTTGCATCGTTCGAACGCAACGAAATTCTTTTTCTCTTGAGCAGCGGTCGTGATTCTCGCGGATCAAGAAGAAAAATCGGCACGAGAAGAATTGATAGAGAAACGTTTTTTTCGCCGCACGTCAACGCTGCAAACTTCAGCGTCGCCCTCGCCCCTCTCGCTACGTTGCTGAAATCTGCATCGCTCGAGTGTAGCGGAATTCTGTCCCTCTCTCTTTTAAGCAGAGCTCGTGATGCTTGCTCAATATTTAATCGGGGCAACCGAACGATCTTCTTTTTACTATCAAGAAAATAAACTGGCACGAGATTTGTCATGTTTTTTTTTGGAATCAAACAAACAATTGATAGAGAAACTTTTTTATTTTCGTCGCGCGTCAGCGTTGCAAACTTCAGCGTCGCTCTCGCTCGCTCTAGCGACCACGTGCTTCGGCTGAGAGTTCAAGAGTCGTGACAACGAAACAGTAAACCCTCTCGCTATGCTGCTGAAGTCTGCATCGTTCGAATGCAACGAAATTCTTTTTCTCTTGAGTGGAACTCGTGATTCTCGAGGATCAAGAAAAAAAGCGGCACGAGAAGAATTGATCGAGAAACGTTTTTTCATTGCACGTCAACGCTGCAAACCTCAGCGTCGCTCTCGCCCCTTCCGCTACGTTGCTGAAATCTGCATCGCTCGAATGCAGCGAAATTCTTTCTCTCTCTCTTTTGAGCAGAACTCGTGAGCCTCGTTCAATATTTAAGCGGGACAACCGAACGATCTTCTTTTTTACTATCGAGAAAAGAAATCGACACGAGATTTGCCATGTTTTTTGGAATCAAACAAACAATTGATAGAGAAACTTTTTTCTTTTCGTCGCGCGTCAGCGTTGCAAACTTCAGCGTCGCTCTCGCTCGCTCTAGCGACCACGTGCTTCGGCTGAGAGTTCAAGAGTCGTGACAACGAAACAGTAAACCCTCTCGCTATGCTGCTGAAGTCTGCATCGTTCGAATGCAACGAAATTCTTTTTCTCTTGAGTGGAACTCGTGATTCTCGAGGATCAAGAAAAAAAGTGGCACGAGAAGAATTGATCGAGAAACGTTTTTTCATTGCACGTCAACGCTGCAAACCTCAGCGTCGCTCTCGCCCCTTCCGCTACGTTGCTGAAATCTGCATCGCTCGAATGCAGCGAAATTCTTTCTCTCTCTCTTTTGAGCAGAACTCGTGAGCCTCGTTCAATATTTAAGCGGGACAACCGAACGATCTTCTTTTTTACTATCGAGAAAAGAAATCGACACGAGATTTGCCATGTTTTTTGGAATCAAACAAACAATTGATAGAGAAACTTTTTTCTTTTCGTCGCGCGTCAGCGTTGCAAACTTCAGCGTCGCTCTCGCTCGCTCTAGCGACCACGTGCTTCGGCTGAGAGTTCAAGAGTCGTGACAACGGAACAGTAAACCCTCTCGCTATGCTGCTGAAGTCTGCATCGTTCGAATGCAACGAAATTCTTTTTCTCTTGAGTGGAACTCGTGATTCTCGAGGATCAAGAAAAAAAGCGGCACGAGAAGAATTGATCGAGAAACGTTTTTTCATTGCACGTCAACGCTGCAAACCTCAGCGTCGCTCTCGCCCCTTCCGCTACGTTGCTGAAATCTGCATCGCTCGAATGCAGCGAAATTCTTTCTCTCTCTCTTTTGAGCAGAACTCGTGAGCCTCGTTCAATATTTAAGCGGGACAACCGAACGATCTTCTTTTTTACTATCGAGAAAAGAAATCGACACGAGATTTGCCATGTTTTTTGGAATCAAACAAACAATTGATAGAGAAACTTTTTTCTTTTCGTCGCGCGTCAGCGTTGCAAACTTCAGCGTCGCTCTCGCTCGCTCTAGCGACCACGTGCTTCGGCTGAGAGTTCAAGAGTCGTGACAACGAAACAGTAAACCCTCTCGCTATGCTGCTGAAGTCTGCATCGTTCGAATGCAACGAAATTCTTTTTCTCTTGAGTGGAACTCGTGATTCTCGAGGATCAAGAAAAAAAGCGGCACGAGAAGAATTGATCGAGAAACGTTTTTTCATTGCACGTCAACGCTGCAAACCTCAGCGTCGCTCTCGCCCCTTCCGCTACGTTGCTGAAATCTGCATCGCTCGAATGCAGCGAAATTCTTTCTCTCTCTCTTTTGAGCAGAACTCGTGAGCCTCGTTCAATATTTAAGCGGGACAACCGAACGATCTTCTTTTTTACTATCGAGAAAAGAAATCGACACGAGATTTGCCATGTTTTTTGGAATCAAACAAACAATTGATAGAGAAACTTTTTTCTTTTCGTCGCGCGTCAGCGTTGCAAACTTCAGCGTCGCTCTCGCTCGCTCTAGCGACCACGTGCTTCGGCTGAGAGTTCAAGAGTCGTGACAACGAAACAGTAAACCCTCTCGCTATGCTGCTGAAGTCTGCATCGTTCGAATGCAACGAAATTCTTTTTCTCTTGAGTGGAACTCGTGATTCTCGAGGATCAAGAAAAAAAGCGGCACGAGAAGAATTGATCGAGAAACGTTTTTTCATTGCACGTCAACGCTGCAAACCTCAGCGTCGCTCTCGCCCCTTCCGCTACGTTGCTGAAATCTGCATCGCTCGAATGCAGCGAAATTCTTTCTCTCTCTCTTTTGAGCAGAACTCGTGAGCCTCGTTCAATATTTAAGCGGGACAACCGAACGATCTTCTTTTTTACTATCGAGAAAAGAAATCGACACGAGATTTGCCATGTTTTTTGGAATCAAACAAACAATTGATAGAGAAACTTTTTTCTTTTCGTCGCGCGTCAGCGTTGCAAACTTCAGCGTCGCTCTCGCTCGCTCTAGCGACCACGTGCTTCGGCTGAGAGTTCAAGAGTCGTGACAACGGAACAGTAAACCCTCTCGCTATGCTGCTGAAGTCTGCATCGTTCGAATGCAACGAAATTCTTTTTCTCTTGAGTGGAACTCGTGATTCTCGAGGATCAAGAAAAAAAGCGGCACGAGAAGAATTGATCGAGAAACGTTTTTTCATTGCACGTCAACGCTGCAAACCTCAGCGTCGCTCTCGCCCCTTCCGCTACGTTGCTGAAATCTGCATCGCTCGAATGCAGCGAAATTCTTTCTCTCTCTCTTTTGAGCAGAACTCGTGAGCCTCGTTCAATATTTAAGCGGGACAACCGAACGATCTTCTTTTTTACTATCGAGAAAAGAAATCGACACGAGATTTGCCATGTTTTTTGGAATCAAACAAACAATTGATAGAGAAACTTTTTTCTTTTCGTCGCGCGTCAGCGTTGCAAACTTCAGCGTCGCTCTCGCTCGCTCTAGCGACCACGTGCTTCGGCTGAGAGTTCAAGAGTCGTGACAACGAAACAGTAAACCCTCTCGCTATGCTGCTGAAGTCTGCATCGTTCGAATGCAACGAAATTCTTTTTCTCTTGAGTGGAACTCGTGATTCTCGAGGATCAAGAAAAAAAGCGGCACGAGAAGAATTGATCGAGAAACGTTTTTTCTTGCACGTCAACGCTGCAAACCTCAGCGTCGCTCTCGCCCCTTCCGCTACGTTGCTGAAATCTGCATCGCTCGAATGCAGCGAAATTCTTTCTCTCTCTCTTTTGAGCAGAACTCGTGAGCCTCGTTCAATATTTAAGCGGGACAACCGAACGATCTTCTTTTTTACTATCGAGAAAAGAAATCGACACGAGATTTGCCATGTTTTTTGGAATCAAACAAACAATTGATAGAGAAACTTTTTTCTTTCCGTTGCACATCAGCGTTGCAGATTTCAGCGTTGCTCTCGTTCACTCTCGTGACCGCGTGCATCGGCTGAGAGTTCGAAAACCGTAACAGATATATCGTAAACCCTCTCGCTATGTTGCTGAAGTTTGCATCGTTCGAACGCAATGAAATTCTTTTTCTCTTGATGTTTGATTTTCGCTACCCTGTTCGATTCTCGCAACCAGTTAGATTTTGCATGGTTGTTCGGTTTTCGCTGCCCGGCTCGATTCGCGCAACCAATTAGCTTTCGTATGGTTGCTCGATTTCCGCAGCCTGGCTTGATTCTCCGAAAATTGAACAATTGATAAAGAAACTTTTATTGTTTTCGTTGCGCGTCAGCGCTGCAAACTTCAAAGCAGAACTCGTAATTCTCGTTCAATATTTAATCGGGACAGCTGAACGATCTTTTTTTTTTTAGGATCAAGGAAGAAAATCGGCACGAAATTTTTTTGGGTTTCGGAATTAAACAATTGAAACCCGTGTAAGAAATGCCCCGAGCCGTGCTGATAAAAGTTTTTGGAAAAAGTTTCGCTGAATTCGTTGATTCCGATTGTGACAGATTCGTAATTCATGACGGCTTTCGTACTTTCTAGCGGCTGGAAATTACGCATCACCGTAGAATAATGCGAAACAATTCCAGCGTCATCAATAAAATCAAAAGACTATAATCAATTCCATGTTTTATTTATAATATTACAAGAAACCACTTAGACTTAATCGACGCGCAAACGTTTTGGCGAAAATATTATTTCGCTGTCGTTTTTTCGCTTATGCTCGAGCGACGCTTTATAAAAATGGGCCTCGAGTTTTTTGAAGTATTTGGAACCTGGTTCCAATGGTTATGCCGAAGCCACCAGCGCTGTATTTTTATGGCTGCTGGCGTTAATACTTCGACGAAAAACATCAGTTTGTCGACGATCATCGGATTTTCCAAGATCACCGGATGATAGTCTCTGTAATTCTTCATGTCCTCGGCCCTAATATCGTCTGAGCGCGATGCTTGAACTTTTGAAGTTGACAGTTTGTCCGCATGATAAATCAATGTACTCGCCGAAGCATCCAAGTCCCATTTTGTATCTTTGTATGTGTGAAACCCCGCATAAATTCCTTTGGCCCAACATGTGTGTATCCTCGTGCCGTTGGGTATATCTTGCTTTTGCAAAATTTCCGACATGTGGCTTGGGTCAACACCCGATGTCAGGCGCAGATGAAAAGCATTGGTCCCGATCTCCGTCATTACGCCGTTATCAATGAGAATCTTGGTAACATCGCGCCAGCCATAATGAGGGTTGATCGCAGTACCAATACGGTACCTTATCAGCGATCCTTCGTTATGCGTAACATACCTCTCGAGAAATTCATGTGTGACTCCAGGATTACGAACGAAATCAGAGTTCGTGTATCGTTACTATGAGCGAGAATCTTTCCAAAATGTTTGATATTGATAAATTTACCATTTATCGAAGACTTATGCACCTGGCGAAGCATGCGCCGGAACATCAAAAGTTGTTGTGAATCCGTCGATAGCCCGTACAACGACGAATACTCCTCCGAAAGATTGGGATTTCTGGCGATGTGACTCAGTCGAATCGTTTTTTCTTTAGCTTTGTCGACGTCGACATTCCCTTGGTCATTGCAGAAATCGTTAGAATCATTTGGGAGATATTTTGCCATAGCTAATGCAAGATGTTTGCCATAGATCTCGTGCAACAATTCCGAATCGTACCTTATGTAACGCTGCCATATTTCGTACGAATCACGGTAAAGAGCCCATTTCAACGGATAGTCAATTGAATCCTTTGACGATACGCGAATCGGCAGCTGAACACTTGTACTCCACATGCCTGGATATTGGTCACAAGAGCGAAGAACGATCAATGACATGATGTAATACACTGTCAATGTCTATTTTTGCAGTATGAAATGATGAACTCGATGAATCCCCCCGGCGTTCTGATGTTCGGTGAATTTTTGCTTTGAACGTTGCAATGTCGTACAAGAAGATGTCTAAGCGTACTTTTAATCAGCGTTGATCACTTTTGCGCTGACTTAAGAACAGTGTCTGATCATCAGAGAGCTCCGATGTTTCAAACCCCCTGCTTGGTAGATTCATATCCCTGCTCCGAATGCAGAAAAAAGCTGACAACAATCTTTTGATGTAGCATCTCCCGCTATTGTCACAAGGTGTCACCGTGGCAGAGGCATCGGTTTATCATGACCTTGGGTGCCTCTAGCATAAGCCAGCATTCATAAAATGACTATATGTGGGGGATGAGATCAGCGATAATACACTCCAGCTCGCTCTCATGACATCATATGCCCTCTCGCCCGCTAAGTCAGAACATATCGATGCGCTTTGAGAGTTTGAAACAAGAAGAAATATATGTATAAATATATTTTAGACTATAAAATCCAGTAAGCGGCGGCGTGAAAAAACCGGTATAAACTGCAGGAATCAACGGCTCTGGCCATCAGTCGAGATGGAGTTTATCGTCGATCTACAGGGCTTCCAGGGTCCCAACAACCAATTCATTCTCAAAGAAATTTCAATTATTCGGGCAGATAAGAAAAATGTCGAACCTTTAACGCTCTTCTTTGAATCGCCGTACGCGTGGGATTGTTTACCCTCCAAATACCAGACAACAAACAAGTGGCTGGAATACAATTTTCATGGTATATCTTGGGATTATGGTGCAATACCATATGACGCTGCGAAACCATTGATTCAAATGATTTTACAACAAGCTCGGGCTATCTACGTAAAAAGTTGTGAAAAGTCTTTGTGGTTAGCAAGCTTTATGGACCTGTCAACGGAGATTTCTGACCTGGAGACCCTTGACTGCCCAGAGTGGAAAGAGTTGCTGAAAACTCCATCGAGTTGCCCACACCATACCGACGAAGTAAAGTTTAATTGTGCAATGAAGAATGTGAAAGCTTTGAAAAGTTGGTATTACGTCTATTACGCATTATGTGAAAGAGGGATATTTCAATGAATACAACTTTTTCAATGACATGCTCCATTTATTGATCCACCCATCTCCTTTACACCGGTTTCTTACAATCGCTCGAGCAGAAGCGAAAAAACAGCAGCGAAATAATACTTTCGCCGAAACGTTTGCGCGTCGCATAAGTCTAAGTGGATTCTTGTAATATTATAAATAAAATATGTAATTGAATATGGTGTTTTGGTTTTATTGATCATAGTTTTACATTAGAATTCTCGCGTGATACGTCATTTCCAACACGCCGGAGCTTCCGGAAGTCAGTACGAATTACGAGTCTACCACAGCGGAAACCAACGAATTCACGTAAACCTTTTTCGAAATTTTTTTTACCGACAACGGTTGCAGAATGTATTACCCTGCTTGTAAACACCATAAAGGAAAGAAACACGCGGTAATAGAAGATAAAAACGGTTGCAAAATTTCAATCATGAATGTACTACAAGAGTGTGTCGTATGCTGCAGCAAACTCATATTATTGTCATACGGTCAAACTGAACAAACGTTTATTCGATAATTTGAGCCTTGTCTGACTACACGTAACAGTTTGGACCAGCAAGTCCTACACTCGGGACACGTAGATTTTCTAGAAGCACGATAACTTCGTTCGATACAATCGTAACAATGAGAATGAACACATTGATCATACATACGAAACTTTTTACCCGATTTTTCTTTTTTGCAAACATTGCAAGTTTTATGTCGAGGCCGAAAAAAAAGTGCCCTTTGGAGAAAATCGTAGGACTTTGAAAAAATTCGAGGTTTTCAGGACTTTGAAATTTTTCGAAAAAAAAAATCTCCTCCCACGATAGGCTAGAAACGCGTTTCATCCGATTCTCGATCGAATGAGCTACTCGTGTCGAGGCCGAAAAAAAAGTGCCCTTTGGAGAAAATCGTGGGACTTTGAAAACATTCGAGGTTTTCAGGACTTTGAAATTTTTCGAAAAAAAAAATCTCCTCCCACGATAGGCTAGAAACGCGTTTCATCCGATTCTCGATCGAATTCATCCGATTCTCGATCGGAATAAAAAAGATGAGAATGCCCAAAGGGCTGATTGTGGGAATTTTTCAAAATTTCAACCCCTATAAAGGGTAAGTTTATACCCGTTTTTTTTCCAAATTTCATATTTCGCCGTTTTCACACCGTTCCTAATATTCTATGCAATAAAAGATATGAGAATCCATTTTTTATTTTTTTTTTCATTTCGTTGGACTCCAACGTTGCGAACTTCAGTGTCATGGATCTCTACACTCTATGAGAGAGAGCGAGTGAGAAAATGCGCACTGCCGTGAGAGCAAGCGAGAGGATATCAGGCATCGCTGCTCCAGCTCTCTAGCGCGAGAGCAAGTGAGAGGGCCTATGTCACCGATACCGCAGCCACGTGCAGTTTTGACGACGCTGCGAATACCTCACTGCTGCTCTGTAACGCGTGATCTCTACGCCCTGTGAGAGAGAGCGAGTGAGAGAATGCGCGCTGCCGTGAGAGCGAGCGAGAGGATATCAGGCATCGCTGCTCCAACTCTCGAGCGCGACGGCGTAGCATCTCGCGAGAGAGCGAACGAGATGGTATGCTGCGTCGTAAAAGTGAGAGGGAGCGAGATGGTATGCTGTACCGCGTGTATGAGAGCAAGCGAGAGGGTACGCGACATCGCTGTTGCAGCTCTGGAGCACGGGATCTCCACGCCCTGTGAGAGAGAGCGAGCGAGAGAATGCGCGCCGCCGTGAGAGCGAGCGAGAGGATGTCAGATATCGCTGCTCCAGCTCTCGAGCACGATGGCATAGCATCTCGCGAGAGAGCGAGCGAGATGGTTTGCACCGTCGTAGGAATGAGAGGGAGAGAGATGGTACGTTGTACCATAAGCATAAGCACACCGTTTAATCTCTTGATAAAGAGACTGCAGCCACATGCATTTTTGATAACGCTGCAAATACCATACGCCCTCGCGAGACATCGCATCTCGCGAGAGAGTATATGTCTGTGTGAGAGCGAGCGAGAGCTCATATGCCCGCACGAGAGCAAGCGAGAGGATGCAGCATGCAGCTGTGGTAGGAGCGTCTTCCTCTGCTCCTGTTTCTCACATCGTCACCTAAAATGCTATGGCCATCATAAACAATAAACGCGCATAAACAGTGTAGACTTTTCTCGCGTCAGTCTTTGATTGAAACGCGAACGAGCATCTTGCATCCGATTCAAAATGTATCCTTGCTACCGCGAATATGAGTTCCTTCGTTTTGCTTTCGTGTGTCGCGTCGCGCGGTTTATAACCACGACAGCTATTTATATAGCCACTGGTGAGCTCGATATGACGTGCGATTATATCGCAGGGGTTGATGCGATCGACGTTCGTGGAGCAGCGGGCGGGCCGCCCCATACATATGGACGAGGTGACACAGGGGCTGAGCTGTGTAGTGCTGGGACCGCGTGGTGTGGATACGGTTTGGCGCGGTGAAATCGTTTATGTGGACAGCGATGGCTGTGCCGAGGTCCATCTAGTAGATCTCGGTGACAGCGAATATTACGACATAAGCGCTCTTTACCACACCACGCCGGTGTTAGCGGCGATACCGGCGTTGCTCATCGAGTGCGCGCTCTACGGTCTGGAGTACCTCGCCGACGTCGATTACGTGGCTCATGAGCTGGCTCCTTTCTGCGAGGAGCCGCTAACGGCTATCCCCATGAGCCACGGGGCTGAACACCCTCTGCTTGTTCATCTGCTGACCCAGGCCGGTCGTAACCTCGGGGGCATGTTCGTTGACGAGTTGCTGCTCCCCTATGGCTACCGCGGGTACGACGAAGGAGCCGATGACGAGGGGTTTGATGACGTCGTCGACACCCCGGACGAGGCGTAACGCGTGTGTTGTGTGTGTGTGCGTGTGTGTGTGTGTGTGTGTGTGTGTGTGTGTGTGTGTGCGTGTGTGCGTGTGTGCGTGTGTGCGTGTGTGCGTGTGTGCGTGTGTGCGTGTGTGCGTGCGTGTGTGTGTGTGTGTGTGTGTGTGTGTGTGTGTGTGTGTGTGTGTGTGTGTGTGTGTGTGTGTGTGTGTGTGTGTGCGCGCGTGTGGGGGCGCAAAAAACAACACCGGTGCGCGCGGCGCGAAAAAACAATGCCGGTGTGCGCGGCGCTAAAAACAATGGCGTCTGAGACAAGGGCGTACAGGGTCCGCGGAGCGAGAGGGAGAGAGAGAGAGAGAGAGCGAGACACACGCGTACATCGCCGGTGAGTTTTTTAATTTTTTAATTATTCGCATTTTAGAGACACCCCATTACACGCTTTTTCAGGCACTCTATATATAAATTTAAACAATACGGCGGCGTGCAATTTAGCTGACGCTGCGGCTACCACGCGCTCTCGCGAGGCATCGCGCGTGCACCGCTAACTTCTCCCTCGCGATCATCACTTTGAAATAAAAGATTTCTTTTTCATTTTCATCTTTTCGGAGCAGAGGGGATACGGACTGGCTGAGCAGAGGGGTCCAAAACACCCCAACTTTTCACCAGTCCGTCACAGACCTCAGCGCTGTACAACACGCTATCCCCGCGAACAGGAAAAAATAAAAAAATTGAAATTGAAATTTAATTTAAGCCAACCAATTGCACAAAAATTTCGAAAAACCAAAAACCAAAAAAGCTGGCACAGTACGGTCCCACACCTCAGTACCGTGCGACCCGCTGTCCCCGCGAACGGGAAAAAATTGAAATTCAATTTAATTTATAATAATAAATAAAAAATTAATAAATTTAATTGAGCAAAAAATAAAAAAACAAAAACAAGTAGCACCAAAAAATTAAAAAAATTGCGTTTTGGGGACACCCCTCTTACGTAATTTTTAGGACACCCTATAAATCGAAACAAGACGGTGGCACACTATGACGACACACTCACCCATCCCCCCTCCGCACACCCGCTGCCCTCTCGCCCACGACGCCGACCGCTCTCACGACGGCCGACTAGTGGGGGAAAGGAGTGGGGATAGGAGTAGGGGGCGCCATAGTGTGCCACCTACTACTAGCGTTCAAACAATTAGCGATGTTTTGAATACGTTGTTGCCTCTTCCAGACGCCTCAGAGAAGAGACTGTCCGCTCGAAAAAGGAGAACTTAAAGAAGTGAGATTTTGACATCATCTCCATATAAAAATCAGCTGATAGAGAAATCAGCAGTTCCGAAAAAAAAGCAAAAGATCGCGGTGAAAAAAAGAAACGTCAAAGAAGGAAAAGCTAAATCGAAATCGCTTGAAAAAAAAAGACACCGAGTGCATAATGTGTGGCGAAACATTCGAGGAGGACTGGATTCAATGCCACAAATGTCAAGACTGGGCTCACGAGGAATGTGTAGATATAAATCCAGGCGATTCATATTACACGTGTGACGTTTGTGTGGCCAAAGAACGGTTCCGGAATTAAATATCGCAGTGGCCGGGGCTACCCGCCACTTTTCTTCGGAAGATGAATTTAACCCAAAGATTGACTTTTTTTCTTAACTTGTTGATAGTTTATATTTTTTTTGTTGAATATTCTGTTAAAATATATTGTAACGGCACGGAAACGCGACAGCTGACGATCCGCCCGGCGCGGCGTCCGTCGCTCGACTACGGTGGCGCCAAGCGGCCGATAGTCGAACCATCTCGCGGCTCGCGAAGACGCGAGCGAACAAAGTGGGGGAAAGTGATAAATTTGTGACAAAGGAGTGGGGATCACGCGTGCGTCATTCGATAGCGCGTCGAAGAGTGGGGACAAGAAGGACTGTGCGAACGTTATGCGCAAGCGCGATGAATGTTGAACGAATGCGAGCGAAGGATGAATGAGTGGGAGAATCTAATCTCCAATAACGTTTTGGCAAGCGCCCCACCACAAAGAACTCGAGCGAATAAGACGGTGAGTTATTTTTAGAATGAAGAACAAAGGATTCTGACAGTATAAAAGCCGGTGCAGAACAGCAGTCGGCACTCATTCTTCTCCAAGAATTCAAAGCAGAATCTTGGACAGTAAGCACAGAGCTCTCTTCGCTCCTACAACGACAAACATAACCTTTCCAAATTTTCCTTTTGTGCATCGGCCACGGAGCAGTTCGGTTTCGTTCGGCTCCCGCAACCGGTGTACATTTTTCCTAACCTTTTTCTGTGTGCATCGGCCACGGAGCAGTTCGGTTTCGTTCGGCTCCCGCAACCGGTGCGCATTTCCTAAGCAAATCTTTCCTGTCTGCATTGGCCACGGAGTAGTTCGGCTCCGTTTGACTCCCGCAACCAGTGTGAGGTAAAAACCTCAAGGGGATTTCGGCCACGGAATTGTTCGGCTCCGTTCAATTCCCGCAACCGGGATTTCCAATCCTTACCTTTCATTCTCTCTCCAACTGTACAATCTCTCGTTTGTGGGAGTGAAGGAGTTCAACGCAATTCAATTATTAAATAAATTTATTGGTCAGAATTCTAATTAAAAACTTGTCCAAAATCAATTAGAGTCAAAAGCGTGCGAAAAACTTGTCTAATTTAAGAAATAAATTGTAAAACCGAAATAAGCGTGCGTTTTCAAATAAAAATTGTCCAAATCAATTTTAAAGCAAAATTAGTGCGTTTTAATTGTTAAAATTAATTAATTACAGCATTGAATAAACACACGTGCGTGCGAATCATAAATTACAAGCATAGAAACAGATCAGAAATTAGCATCTCGTCAAACGAGCATCTCTCACATTTTTCTTAAGAAAAATAAAGTTATCTGCGTAATCCAAGCGTTATTAATCAACGTAATAATAGTCTAGATTAATGAAACAACTTGAGATTGTATAGAATCAACGAGTTCTACTCGAATTCCAAAGAAAATCAGAAAGAAAAACGTAAATTACCGTACGTTTCCATAAATTACCACGTGAGCGGTAAAATGACCGCATAAATTTCCATCGAGATTTTCATGTAAAAAAATTCGTTAATTTTTTGCCGTTCGATTGAAATAAAGGAAACACATGCAAAATAAATAGAACACGTATAAATTTGTAAAATAACACGTATAAATTGAATAAATTGTTTTTATTTGTTAAATTTTAAATAAAACTCTCGTTTTTTCTTCACACCTGCTCCTTTCTCTTGAAGCTCGAACCGACGCGTAACGCGAAGCGTCTTTGAGCTTATTTCGTACCGTTACAATATCTTGCGAATGGCATTCATGATTTTTTGATTGATTATTCAACCTTAATTTGCGGCATACACATAGAAATAGAAAACTGGCCGGGGCTACCCCCTTTCCCCTAAGTGACAAATGCATGTTATTATAATGAGCTCTGGGTTTACCTCGCGTAATAACGTTGACACCGAATGGTGTCTTCCGACATTTACGCTTGCACCGTCAACTCCAAAACCAATAAACTTTGTTGGCTGAAGGCCATCGATCTTTAATTGATGCAGCACTGCGTGTTAAATAGTATCCGATGTTCCAGCTTCCATCTCAATTAATCTATAAAACGTTGTTATGATTTTTTTTTCGTTTTGCTGAAATACCGGATCATAATACAGAGAACCTTTTTGGTATCCACTGTCGTCGATTCGTCAATAATAAGCGAAAAGTGACTGTCGCAAACGTCTTCGAGTAGCTCTTGCAAAATGCATGGCGACAGAATGTTTTTTACCAAAGCTGAGCACTTGGTGCGGTGAAGCTTAATGTCCTGCAAAACTGTCGAGTCTTCGTCGAGACCTTTAATCACCATCGACAGATGATCGATGCTTTTTATCGAACAATGCTCCGCCACGTACGTCGCGATTTTGAGCTCGGCAATTTTTCGTTTCTCTGTGAGAGTCACTTTTGCGAATCGATCGATTTTTGGTAAATTGACAATCTCACGTTCCTCGTTGGCAGACTGCAGGTGTTTCTTCGATGTGGCATGTTCCTGCAAACTCTCCTTGTGTGCGACTAAAGTGACCTTACAATGCGAGCAGAAAGCTTTGCGAATACATTCAAAAAATCGTTGGCATGATATATTCGAGGCTCGTACTTCGTCCTTGAACTCGAATTTTATGATTTTAGATTTGACACATTCGTTTTCCTGAGGAATTTGTCAGATCGGTGTTATTTACTTACCAACGCAAGCTGGATCTTTTTCCCAACTCTTCACGTACTTTTGTACGTATTTGTTTGTTTTTTTCTCTTTCGGCATTGCTTTATCGCCAATTCTCTGAAGATAAGAGAAGTTTCGCGGATCGTATATGAAAAACTAATAACTGATTAGTGTTAAAAACTGTACAAAAGAATGAGGTTTTGAGGTTATCGCGGTTAGAAAAGGTTACTCGTAATATAGGTTAGGGTTTGTGGATAAAACGCGTGGACAAAAACAGTATCAATATTGACAGGGGGTTCCCCTGCCAACATTTGTTCATCATATCTCCGTGGCGCAGCAGTCAAGTGATTCAATCAAGTTTAATCCGCGACCGCGACCACCCGACTTCTTAATATCTGACGATTCGTTCGGTTCGTTATGCAAATGACTTTATTCTTTCGAATCATCGGAAAGAATAACTTTCTCAAAAATAATTCGCGTTTTCTTTAAAAACCCCTAAAAAATCCCCTAAATAATGTTTCCCCCTGTTTCTCCCCTGAGCCCGACGAAATACCCCTAAATCTAGGGGGAAATCCCCTGATCTGGCAATCGCATTGCGATACCTTCCCCATGTAGAAGAAATAAATGTCATGTGTGTGTCGCATGTTTCGAAGATACACGTATCGCATATACAGGGTGATTCAGAAAGACTTGCTGTCCGGTGTGACGGGTTCTTCACAATCGCTAGAGAAATTGAGGGAGAAAATAAATAAATCACATGTTAAAAGCGAAATTTCAAGGGCCGCTCAAACGGAGCGCCAGCGGAGAGTGAATGTGAACGAGAGAGAGAATGAACGATAGATGGCGAAGGAACGAGTGAAGCATGCGTGGCGATGGATGATTGGATAAGCGAATGAATGAGTGCGCAGGTGCGATAAAGAGAAGCGAGTGGATAGAGAGAGAGCGCGGAGCGAAGAGTAGTATGCGATAGCGAGCGAAAGAGAACGGGCGTGAGTGAGAAAACGAGTACCGCGATTGGGCCCGAGGCCAAGGAGACTATTCGACTCTCGAGATCTTTCATTTATATCTATTATTATTAATTCCTTAATAAAGTATTCTATATTGCATCCGACGTTTCGTGTCTCGGTACTTTCATTCAAATACCCGAGTCCACACACGTACATAACACTTCAGAAGTGGGATAAAGGGAGTTCGACGGGAAGACGAAATGGCGGATGCAACCGATTTCGAAGAGTATTATCGACGCGCGTTACGCGAAGTAGTTGAAAAGGCAAACTCGAGCGAGATAAGTAACGAGGACCTTGTGGAACAGGAGATTGAGAGGATGCGGCGCAATATGGCCGCCGATGGTACGAAATCGAACAGCCAACGATTGCACGACTCGATAGAGCGCCAACATGGCGACCCCCTTGCCGCGACACGTGGCGCGGCCGGTCTGAACGACGCCGGTCAAGCAGGACCGAGCGGAACGGCCGGCGGAGGAGCAACGCTCACGACGGATAGTGAGATAGATCCAGGTGGACGCGAGGGTGACGAACAAAACCCTAGGCAACGACGTGACATCGATGACACGTTCCGGGAAGCGCTGAATGATGCGCACGCGACCGAGGACGTGTTACAACGTATCGTGTCCCGCATGGTGATAAACGCCCAGCCACGTGCCGACGTGCCGCTATATCACATAATACCAGACTTAAGTAAAAATATTGAGGAGTTTAAAGGCGAAGGTCAAGGGGTAACTCCTAGAGAATGGATCGAGAACATCGCGTCGATGCAACAGATCCACCAATGGCCTGATAATTACGCACTGGAGACGGCACGCATGCACCTCAGAGGCGGAGCGAGAGACTGGTACAAAACGCACGCCGTCGAACTACGAACGTGGCCAAGTTTCGCTGCGGCGTTCCGACGTACATTCTGCGTTGCCACAAGTACCGGCGACAAGTGGAAGAAAATGGTGAGTCGATGCCAAACGAAAGGCGAAACCATTGGAGAGTATTTTCACGCAAAAACGAGGCTGTGCATCGACATCGGCCTCGATCTACGCGATACAAAGGAGCAAATATTAGACGGGCTGTGGTCGCAAGAAGTGTGTGTGTCGCTACTGTCTAAAAGCCATTACTCGCTGGACGCGCTCCTACACGATTTGATGGCGAACGAACGGATGTTGGCGCAGAGGGCAGAACGAGTACGAGCTAACCGCGACGCACCGCGAGCGGGACCCGTGAGTGCCACGACAACGAAAAGTGATGCGGGTGAACGAGGAGCGGAAGGTGGGGTGAACAAGACAGAGGGGACGGGCGCGAAAACCGAATACCGACCACCAGTGCGGAACAGCGCAGGCGAGTTGAAATGCTACAATTGTGGACGTTTTGGGCACATCGCACGCGACTGCCCAGAACCAAAGCGCGAGCTCAAGTGTCGCCGTTGCGGGAAGAACGGGCACACAGCCCTACACTGCGAAGAGAGCGGGGAGCCACGCGAGGCGCACATAAGACTGCTCGACGACTACAATGATCGGACCGCGATAACAAAGTACATCAAGACGGTGAAAATCGGTAATCACGACGTCGAGGCTCAGATCGACCCGGGCAGCTCCGACTGCACGATCAAATCGACACGAATACTCCTCGACCAACACGAATTGATTCCGGCTCCGAACTGGCTCAAACCATTCGGCCCTCCGGAGTGGCGAGTGGCGTCACCGGGGTACATCAAGGCAGATATCGAGATCGACGGAGTCCGCGTGGCCGACGTTTGCCTACGCATCGTCCCGGACGACACGCAGACGTGGGACGTGCTAATCGGCCGTACGTTTACCGAGCGCCCGTGGGTTAAATACACAAAATGCGGCGATACCCTGAATTTCGAGACGCACGAAGAGGCGGAACAGTACGCGATTAACGAAGACGAGGTTGTACCGGATGCAGAGATTCGAGCACACGAGGAGACAGTACTATCAACTGCGGAAGTGCGATTACTAAACGTGTGGAGTGGAACAACAGGATACGATATGATGGTTATGAACATTGGGAATGACAATACGAGTGTGAAAAAGGGACAATGTTTACTGCGTGGTGAAGTGAGCGAGTTCCCGACCCGGGAAACCCCGAGTGACAAACGCGAAATCGTGAAGAGTGACATTATTGTGGGGAGCGATCAGCCGAGCGAGGTGGTGCGCGAGTTAGTGCGGTTGCTCAACGAGTTCCGTGACTGTGTAGCATTAGACATGAGTGAACTTGGGGAGGCTAGAGGCATAGAAATGGACATCGTGGAACGTCCCGGTAGCCGACCGGTGTGTGCCAAGCCTTATCGGGCAAGCGCGTGTGAACGAAACGAGATGAGGAAAATAATTCAGGATTGGCGTGAGGCGGGAATCGTGCGCGATACGGAGTCACCGTACGCAAGCCCTGTCCTCCTAGTCAAAAAGAAAGACGGTAGTTCGCGACTGGTCGTAGACTTCCGGCGGTTGAATAAACAGACCGAGAGGGTGCATTTTCCCCTCCCAAACTTAGACGACCATCTGTCACTAATACGGGACAATCGACTGTTTATAACGTTAGACTTAGCTCATGGTTACCTCCAGATACCACTAAAAGAGAGTGCGCGAGCAAAAACCGCGATAATCACGCCGGACGAAACCGTGGAGTTCACACGCATGATTTTCGGCCTTATGAACGGACCGGCATATTTTTCCAAGGTCATGCACCGCGCGCTCGGCCCATTAAGAGACAGTGTAGTGCTATATTACCTCGACGATATTTTCATGCCGGGGAAAGACTGGCTTGACTTACGCAAGAGGTTGCGTAAAACCCTAAACGCGTTACGAAAGGCCGGATTAACGATTAAACTTAGCAAGTGTCGATTCTTGGAGAAAAGAGTCAGCTACTTAGGCTTCGAGATAGGACAAGACGGGATCGAGCCCGGCGAATCGAAAGTGCGCGCGATCTTCGAATATCCCGTGCCGCGAAATACAACCGAAGTGCGACGGTTCCTGGGCATGGCGAGCTTCTTCCGGAGGTTCGTACCCAGATTCGCCCAGACTGCGACACCACTACACAAGCTTCTAAAGCAGCAGACGGAATTTGCGTGGGGCGAACGAGAACAACGCGCCTTCGACGAGATCAAAGACGCCCTGGTGAAGCAGCCGGTGTTGCAGCCCTTCGACCCGGAGCGGGAAACGCAACTGCATACGGATGCGAGTGCGGAAGGCCTAGGCGCACTGCTGCTACAGAAAAGTGACCGGGGCTTGTGGCAACTCGCGTACGCTATTAGTCGACGCACTAGCGAGCCCGAGCGAAACTATCACTCCAGCAAACTGGAATTGCTCGCTATGGTGTGGGCCGTGACACGATTACGACCGCTGCTACTGAATATCTCCTTCACTATTGTGACAGACTGTCAGGCCCTCGTACACGTGAGCACAACGCGAACCACCAACCCCCAGGTTGTACGATGGATCAGTGCCTTGAGTGAATTTGAGTTTGACGTAGTGCACAAACCGGGCGAAAAACACGCGCATGCGGATGCGTTGAGCCGGGCACCCGTGTCAACCAAGGGGAGCACTAACGTGGAGATACTCACGGTCGCGAGTGAACGCGAGGAAGAAACACTTTATCAGTATGTAGACAACGAAATCAAAGAGAAACGCGAAATTTTGAGAAAGGCAGAGCGGGAAAGAACGACAAGTGAACGCGAAAAAGTAAAGGATTATAAACTGATCGACGGACTAGTATTCAAAACAAAAAACGACCGAGACGTACTGTTGGTACCTCGGGCAATGCGTAAGAGTGTTCTGGTGCGTTATCATGACTGTAAAAGTCACCCAGGAATCGAGAAAACGTGCGCGATGATCGCTCGAGACTTTTACTTCCCCGGATTACGGCGATACGTTCGCGGACATGTGAAGGCGTGTGTGCAGTGCGTGGTCACGAAAAATCGGAGTGGGCGACCCAGAGGAGAACTCCATCCGATCTCCCCGGGGAACAGACCATTTGCTTTGGTCCACGTCGACCACACGGGACCGTTTGTGACCTCAAAATCGAGAAATAAATATATCTTGGTAATAATTGACAATCTGACGAAATACGTCATCCTACACGCAACAAAGGACACGAAAACACGCGGGGTGATAAAAGTGTTCGACAAATTCGTCACGAACTTTGGCGCACCCGAAAGAATCGTAAGTGACCGAGGAACGTGCTTCATATCCAAACAATTCGCGGAGTTTTGTGCCCTCCACGGAATACGCCACACGCTCAACTCCCCGAGGCATCCTCAGGCGAATGGACTAGTAGAAAGGATGAATAGTACCCTGGTGACAGCGCTCCTTACCAGTCTACAGGACGCAGAAGGGCGTGACTGGGACCTCCGGCTGACGAAAGTGCAGTGTGATCTGAATGACACCCCACACGCGACGACTGGCAAGAGCCCCTTCGAGCTGCTGTACGGATACCCGGCGAGGCGAGGAGACGGTGCCCTGAGAGAGGTGGTCGAGCAGGAAGGAGAGTACACTCCACCCCAAGAGCTACAGCACGACGCACGAGACCGCATTGTCAGAGGACAGCAAGCCATGAAAGAACGATACGAGAAAACGAGGTTGAAGAACGTCGAATACGAGGTCGGCAATGTCGTGTACAGGAGCGACGCAAAAATCAGCACGGGAGAGAGCACCAAACTCCAACGTCGGTACCGTGGACCTCTCGTCATCAGCCATAAACTACCGGGTGACACGTACCGGGTAACTGACCTCTACGAACGGCAAGGGCGACGATACGCCAGCACAGCTCATGCGAGCCAATTAAAGTTGTGGAAGCCGCAAGACAACAACGACAGCGACGAAGAAGGAACGGAGTCGAGCGAAGAAAGCGGCGACGACGAAACAACTTCGGTCGAAGCGACACACGAGCCCCATGACGACACAGCGCCCATCGCGGAGGAGAGTGCACATGAAGTTACGAATCGGCGACCGGTGCGCGAAAAACGTCGCCCGAAACACCTACAAGACTATGAAACCTCGATCGTGTTCGAGGACGAACAGTGAAACAGGATGGCCGAGTGTTAAAAGCGAAATTTCAAGGGCCGCTCAAACGGAGCGCCAGCGGAGAGTGAATGTGAACGAGAGAGAGAATGAACGATAGATGGCGAAGGAACGAGTGAAGCATGCGTGGCGATGGATGATTGGATAAGCGAATGAATGAGTGCGCAGGTGCGATAAAGAGAAGCGAGTGGATAGAGAGAGAGCGCGGAGCGAAGAGTAGTATGCGATAGCGAGCGAAAGAGAACGGGCGTGAGTGAGAAAACGAGTACCGCGATTGGGCCCGAGGCCAAGGAGACTATTCGACTCTCGAGATCTTTCATTTATATCTATTATTATTAATTCCTTAATAAAGTATTCTATATTGCATCCGACGTTTCGTGTCTCGGTACTTTCATTCAAATACCCGAGTCCACACACGTACATAACACACACGAAAAATGAATTAAAATAATAAAAACAAGTTTCAGATTTATTAAACGGGAATTTATACAATGAAAAATAAGGGAATTTATACGAGAAAAATAAGGGGCGCCAGCTGGTTCTGTCGGTCCAGCAACCGTTACAAAAATGATCAAAATTTAGCGAACGAAAACAATAATAAACGATTTAATTATTCAAAATAAATGGAACTGGCTCAGGGAGAATCAAGAAAATCTTAAACGCAGGGACAGAGGGTCCCTGGAACTCAGGCGTCTTACTATACCAGTGACGTCATAAAAGGGACGACGAGCGAGCGAGGCACGCGATCGAACGAACCACGCGGACGCTCGAACCGGGCCGCGCCGGCGGAACCCGATTTAATGGATCGAGCTAAATCTCACTCGCGCACACACAAAAAGACGAAAAACGGGGCGGAATTAACGAACAAGGGACACGCGGTGGGCGATCGACGATGGGAATCGAAAAATAGGCAAGGAAAGGGCTCAAAAACACGAAATAATGACTCGAAAAATCACGGGAGGGAATGACGAAAGAAAATGGGCAAAATGGCTTGACGGGGAATTTACGGGGAACGAACTCGATAGCACAACACTCGTCGCGTCGACTGACCGACGAAATAATATCTTTCTCGAACGAAAAGTTCGAGAAAGCACACGAAAACGAAAAATTGGGTATTTAGGAAGTGTCAAACGACAAGGGAAAAATGGCGTCGCGCGCCCGGCAAGAATCGAAGGACTTACTTGTCGTCTCGGTTTTGAGAGAAAACACGAGAATGCGATGCCGACGTAATCCAGAAAATGCTCAGAGAGTGGTCCCTCGGGAAGCCGGGTCGTCGTAAATATTTTAAGTATTAATTTGTCACAAGAAAAACTCCAGAAAAACACAAGAAAACGGGACACGTGTTGACCGTGTCGAGTCCGAAGCGGAAGAGAGAGAACTTCAGCGTCTCCTCGAGCTCCTCGGGACGCTCTCGAAGCTTCGCGAAGTCCGTGAGTCTCGATAACCAATCAGAACGCGGCTTTAGAGCCGGCTGATTATCAATCCGTTATTGAGCGCCGGCCTCGCGAGATCACACACAGGTGGCGCTGACGCTGGCCTCGCGACCGGGCGCTGGCGCCACGCTGTCCGCCTCGCGAGACCGAGGCTCGAATCAAGATGGCGGCGCCCACGGCTGTCAAAACAGCCGTGGCGAAATCGACGGAACGGCGATCGGAAAATTGGCCTCGACGCCGCGGAACTTGTTAATTCCCTCCGACTCAACGGACGAACCTTTTGTCGGAGGGACGACGCATGACACGGGTTCCGCGACTTGGTGATTCACGATGAATTTGAGGTACGTACGGGGCTGAGGGGGGGGGGGGGGGAAATAAAACATTTAACGCGGGGGAGGGAGGGAAAAGTTATAAAAATGGGTCAAGAGCGAGTTTAATGTTCGCTCGGTCGGTGGGTCGCTCGCTCGCGTTCGCGGAAATGTTCCGGGGGGGATTTTTGATGTTTTTCTCCGGGCTGGTCGTCTCGTTCGGTCCTCCTCGATCCTTGGGGGGGCTGAAATCAAAATAAAAAGAAAAGGCCGGTCCCAGTCTAGGATCCGGTAGCTCTCGCCGCGGCTTGACAGCTGGCAACGGTACTCAAAAAAGTGACAACGTCACACCGGATATCCTCAGGTTCGGAACGATATTTGAAGAACTTCTACTTAGCCGATTTGAAAAATTTAAGGTAGTTTTCAAATGGCAGGCAATCGAATTTGAGTTTTCTTTAGCCAATGGGGAAGTCGCTCGCCGCCATGATGTACGACGCCTCAGTGTCGTCGGACATAGGGGCTAAGACGGGGCTCGCGCTCGCATTCAGAGCAAACATTTTCGCCGATTGTTTCGAAGTTAATGTCACACGACACGACTTTCAAGCAAAACTATCTTTGTGCCGTGTGACGTTAGGAATGTGTCAGCTGACGTGATCGCTCGGTTCTTCTAACCCTCGAAAAATAAAAAAACGGTGACAGACAAACGACGTTCCGCGCGAACGACATCGAAAGTCCGCGAGAATCAAACTCAAAGTTAATTGGTTCGAGTGCAAGAAGCAACAAAATGCGAAAGAAAATAAAGAGATCGTTACAATCACTGTTCAAAATCGATGTGTCAGTGGAGTCAACATTTTTTCAATATTTCGAGACGAAGACGAGGACGAAGACGTAGACGAGGACGAAGACGAAGACGAGGACGAGGACGAGCACGAAGACGAGCATGAAGACACAAAGAAAAGTCTTGTGAACGAATAAAAACTTGAATAAACAAATTTCACCCTCTCCTGAAATTATCAAAAAAAATTCGCATGAAAATCAAAACGAAACATTGATACGAGTTCTGCAATTGAAACTCCATCTTTGAGCGTGTTAAATTCTTTTTTAGGGCAAAGAAAATTCTTGTAAACGAATTTGAAACTGCAATGAACGATTTTCACTCTCTTCTGAAATTATTTTCAAGCTAAATTCCCATGACAATGAAAAAAACCGTTGGCTGTCCAAGAAATTTCCATCGACTTTCTAGTAAAAATAGAAAAAAATTGCCTCATTAATTACAAGATTTTGAGCAAGCGATAAATATCAAATGAATAGAATGACCCTTTTTTATGGATTTCGTGACAGGAAAATTTCCATGAGCGAGTAGGAAAGTCCTCTATTTGGCGATCTCGTTCCCAAGAGCCTTGATCTCTATTTCCAGGATCGCGTTTTTTTCGTTAAAATTTGAAGCAGCCTTCGAAAGCTATTGAATCCAAGCTTTTCTCTTGGCTCGAGCCGTCATCGAGCTAGCTCGATTTATCGCGAGAACATACTGTTTCCTGCCCTGTTCCGAGTTGCCAAAACTGTTCTCTTCACATTTTCCAGCCTTTTTTGATATTTCCAGTTCGTCGGACGAATTTTTCAAAATTTCGTTATCAAAAGAGCCATTTTTCGTTAAAGTTTTCTTGAGTCGCTGCGAGACCAAAAAAATCAAGATAATTCCTGAACTTTTAGAGCAATGCTGATTTTCCGCTAATTAATCCAAAAGACTTTATAAAAATTTCACACCATTTGTGCAAAATTGAGTCTGCTGTTCGAGACGATATTTTTTTTTTCATTTCTTTAAACGATTCTCCAACCTCGATCGCCATGTTCAGAGTCTCCGTGCCTCCGGCTAGATTTTCACACAACGGAAGAGCCGAAAGCTGCATTCATTTTCCATCCGCTGTTTGAAGCAACAATTGAACTTCCTGGTCATTTATAGATCTGCCGAAATTCCTCCCTCAAGCACATTCCCATAGGAATTGTAAAATGCTCAAAAAATGCAACAAAAATAATCAAAGAAACTCACAAATGCGTCGGAGCTTGAATTATCTTTGGGACCAACTTAACGGACGCTGGAACAACGACGCTGGAGCCCGGCTCAAAATCTTGGCATTCCGAGGCTTTTTCCTCCTCCGTCTTGAGCGGCTCGCTCTTGCAAACTATTCCCTGCTCCTGGGGCTGCGTTTCATTTTCTTTGGAATCCTTCGAAGGAGCCGGATCGACCGAGCTCCTCGAGGATTCTGGTAAATTGGGAAATATGTGCGGAGTGTGTAGCGTATCGTCCATCCCGACGCCCTGAGAACCCAGCATCGAAGATGCAGGAAAAAAACGATTGGAGAAGTATTTTTGGGCTCAAAAATTGATAAAAATTGGATGGACCTCCGGCTCGGAAAGAGCAACTTTGCCATCTTTCACCGCCCGCCGGAACGTCTCCTCGAAAGGATTGACGTTCTGCAGGTCGTGAAAGAGTCCGACCTTTTCGCAGTTCCTGATGAATCGTGTGGGCGTCAGAATCTGATCGGCTGCGAGTGGAACAGATCAAAAAATCCGATTCAAAAGATAAATTTTCGAAAAAAAAAAAAAAAAAACACCAAAGACACCCAAAACGACGAATCTGGTCGTAAAATTCGTTGGGCTTACCGACAAACGTGTTTTTCCCATTATTTCCAATATTCAGAACCATGTCATGTTTTTCTTTGTGCACTACGAGATGATCCTTATTCGTGAAGCTCTGATTACGATAAAATAAATGTGCAAATTATTGAAATTGTATTCCCGACGAAGACAAAGACGAACACCAAGACGAACAGGAAGGCGAAGACGAACACGTAGAGGAAAAAGAAAACGAAGACGACGACAAAGACGATGACGAAGACGAAGACGATGATTGCGAGGAAGAAGACAGAGACCGAGACCAGACTTTCGAAATTTTTTCAAATTATCCCTTAAATAATTTCAATGTTGACCTACCAAAAACATTAATGAAACAATTTTAAAAAATTAATTGCTTTTATTTTTATTTCTTGGGCAAAAAATTGTCGAATATGTATGGAGCAGTAATAGTGGCATAGGACATCACTTCTTGGCTCTCAAATTTGCACACAATTGCGTCAAACATCTTTTAAATTCTGCCGTCGTCAGACGAAGCTCCTCGGAAACCGTTTCCAATTGGTATCCTGGGGAGGATTTTTTTTAATTCGTCAGGCAGATCGACAGGAATAATTAACAATAATAAGTATTGACGAAACTTTAAAAGGAATAGCTCGAAATAACGAACTTTCAACTGCGATTTTTACATCCTCTGGAATCGCTGCATGTTTATCGGTCGCAACAAGGCTCATATTCCTCAAATTTTCTTTGCCGACTAGAATTTTCAGGAGTGCTCCCACTAGTCGGCGAGGATCCTTGAGAAATTTGCCCGTTATTTTGTCCAAATCATTTGGCGATAATTTCACACCACTTCCTGGGATCAACTCAACCTATATGTGGGTTGCAAATAGATTGAATGAGCAAAATGAACAGCAGAAGAATCCACAATTGAGCAAATGTAAAAAAAAAATATAAATATTTTTGAGAACAGATGGGTTATGGAAGTTCAAAGTTGTCATAACTTATTTTGAGTATTATTGTATAGAAAAAAAGCATCAGGTAATTTCACACCGTAGAAGAAACTGCGACGGAAGCATTATTATGTTCCCCGGAAAAATTATCGTTAGCATCCATTTCTTCTGCATTATTTTCCTCGGAGGGTTCGGGAGTAGAATCACACAAACCTTTTTTTTTCGGATTATTAGAATCTCCAGCGGTATCAACAGCAGTTTTACAACCTGCGTTGAAAACTTTATTCAATCAAATGTTTAACAACGAATTCGAAAATAACGACGGATAAAAATGAACTCGTTTCACGGGTTATTCATTTCATTATTCGATGATGGAAGAGAAAACTGAAAATTACCAAAATACGTACGGATATTAGCTGGCAAGTCTTCGTCCAATTGGCCAGTTACTATGCCATCCGTATTGACGATAAACTTTTTTAGCCAAGCTTCATCGTCTAAAATCGTTGGAAAAAATGTATCAAGATATCGAACGTTTTCATAAAGATAACGATAAATTACCTGATTGAGCTAATATCCGAGTTTGATATGATTTTTTTCCCCACGTTGCACGTGCGGAATATCCACAGGAACTTATAAGTTGACTTGTTGATTCAACACTATAAGAATGATCTTTCATCCAATAAATTAAGGAAAACATTTCCAATTCTTTCCCAATTGACGGATGGCGTAATGACATATGGCGTTTTTTTTTTACATAAAAACACAGCACTATCGATTTTCGTGATCTGTCGTATGTTCGAAGATGATGCTGAAGTTTGCAATTTCGGATTGCACCGAAAAATATTCGATTTCATGGACAATTCGTTAAATTTTCAGCGAATCCCAAATTTTTCGAGCCAATGTACTTTTCGGATTCTAAAAATCAATCAATCGAATTATTATTTTTTCTACAAATGAACAAGATTTTCTTCGCATTCAAACGATGCAAACTCCAGAGCCATTGTTCGAAGCTGATCTCGAAAAAAGGCTCGCTTTTAGAAAACTTCGAGAAGGACGACAAGAACGAGAAAGACGATGACAATGAAGATGACGGGGACGACTCAACCGTAGTGACGACAAGCAAGGCGACGAAAATGATGTCGAGTTTTTTTTAATGATGACAAACTTGAAACTGGATGCAATAGCTCCATTTTCGTTTTCTAATAAATTTTTTGCGATTTATTTTCGAAAAGTTATCTGATTTTTGCCTAAAATCAATAAATTTTGAAAAATTCTAAATTACCCGAGAACTATAGGGTTCAAGAGAAAATGTTAAGTATGAAAAACGTTGTGTATTCCGATCCCGAATCGCGTTGAATTTTTTTGAAATTATTCTTCAAATTTTTTTTTTTGAGTATTTTTTTCGAAACTTACCAGTGAAAGTTTTTTTTAAGGCCGATAAAGTAATGATTCGAGGCACCCACCTCACTTAGATAAGTTGAAGAAACTTATCTAAGTGGGGTGAGTGCCTTGAATCATTATTTTATCGGCCTTAAAACAAAATAAGTTTCGAAAAAAATACTCCAAAAAAAAAATTTCAAAGAATAATTCCAAAAAAATTCAACGCGATTCAGGATCGAAACACACAACTTCTTTCATTCCCAACATTTTCTCTTGAACCCTATGGTTCTCGGGTTATTTAGAATTTTTCGAAATTTATTGATTTTAGGCAAAAAGCAGACAACTTTTCGAAAAAAAATTGCAAAAATTTTTTCTCAAAATCCAAGATGGAGCTAAATTGGTTTTAGGAAAATGGAAAATTGGTCGCAAATTGGCATCACCACGATTCTCATAAAAAAATAACATATTTCAATGAATTTCGTAACGACAATCGATCGTCATTAGTTAGTCGCATTGCAATTAAGATTTTTTCCGACCATGACCACAACTAGGTGATATATTACATAACGCACACTGAAAACAATGCTGTAGATGAAATACTGGAGAATCGACAAAGAACTAACGGAGTTTCGTAAGAAACAATTGAGGGCGAATCTAGTAGGCGATGGGACCGGAACAAATGAGCGTTGTAATCAATATCTGCCAAAAACCTCCAAACATTCGCCTCGCCTCTGTGTCCTGTGCAATCAACTTCGTAATTTTTTGTCAATTTCCAATTATTTCTCGAATAATATAGTTTTGTGCGTGTGTGTTATTATTATATTACTCCGTTACGTGTTTTTTCCCTTAATAATTTAGTGTTGTGATATTTTTCCGTGTGTTTTCCTTTTATTCATTTTCTGCGTGTTCATTGCTTTCATCAATTTTTCCCGTATTCATTTCTCGTATCAATTTTTTGTGTGTTCATTTTCTTCAATTAATTTATTTTCTTGTTTCCCGCGTTTATCAATTTCATTATTTCGTTTTCTGATTTTTCGTCTTCATTTCTTTTATTGTTCATTCCGTTCGTTGCTTTTTCTTCTTTCATTTTTATTATCATTCGTTGTTTTCGTTATAAACTTGTCGGAGATCGATATAAAGGACGACTTCAAGTACAAAATGACTTGAAGTACGAAAAGGATCAAATGAGATATCTTGCGTCAAGCGTTGTTTTAAGAAATAAAGATCGACTCCGGTTGCTAAGCAACAAGATGTCAAATAGAAAATAACGCTTGGATGAAATCGACAGTCGTGGCTGAGAAATTGACAGCTCGACACGTCGCGATCATCGCGCGGATATATTTCATTTAATTCGTGAATATAATAAAATGCGTAATGGCCAATAATCCTCGCGAACTCTCTCCTCCATCTCTCGCGTTTCCCTCGACATCAGAAGTGGGATCGAGATCCAATCCTGCGACAAAAAGAAATACGAACACTAACGAAGAAAAGTGGTTGAATATTTTACAAATTCAACAGAAGAATTTCATGGAAATTCTTAAGAGTGTTAAACCAAAGGATAATAAAATTGATTTACCAGAATTTGACCCCGGAAAAGAAAACGATGTTCGAGCATGGATTATCACCTCCGAGATGTGTATGTCCAGCCAACCATTGACAGGTGCGCCTCTAATAAACGCCTTGACTCGTGCCATGAGAAACGAAGCGTCGTCTTGGTTCACACAAATTGTTCATCCTGAACTAAATTGGAACGAATTCAAAATTTTATTTTCGCTTCGATACGATAATCAAGAGACTCTTCCGGCCTTCCTCATCAATTTAAGTAAAAGCAAACCAAGAGACGGTGAATGTATCGCCGCTTACGCTACGACTACCGCCAATTCCTTAATAAACCGGTGGAAAAATTGCTCAATTGAAGAAGTCGCGGTAGCAACCACCCTGTCACATATTTCTCAATTCGAGCCACGCATCCAGCGTCTCGCCTTCACCGAAGAGATCAAATCCAGAAGCAAATTACAAACTGAATTAAAGGCGATGGCGTTCCTGAAAAGAAAAATCGCGAAGGACAACTTGAGAAAAATTTTACGGATACAAAACGGCTTAAGGAGACTTCTTCGTCTCAAAACATCAAGTGTTTCTACTGCGGAAAATTGGGGCACAAATCTACCGAATGCCGTACGAAGAAACGAGATAATGAGACTTATACAAGACGAAATACCTGGCAAGGATCTTCAAAGGCAACTACAAGCACCAGCGCCACCACCTGCTTCGAGTGCCAAGAAAAGGGCCATTACGCTTCACAGTGCCATGAAAAGAAGAAGAAACCAGTTCATGGGAACAACAACAAACCGAACAACGAAAAACGAGTTGACGTGTGCGAAGTCAAATCACCTTCCGGCATTCTATGACATGCACGTGAGCAATATCGTTTTCATTTCGATTCAGGTGCTGAGTGTTCCTTAAGGGGTCTGGCCACCCTGGCGAACCGAGAAATGCACTTTTTAATTTTTCAATTAATAAATCCGAAACTATCGGTCGGAATATTTTTATTATTTAGGTCATTATCATAAAGAGTGTCAAGAGTAACATCATAAAATTTTATTTGAAAATATTTAAAAATGACGCCGTGACGTTAGTTGCCGCGGGGGTCCTCCACACGATACGCGCGGTCCTTGTCCCACCTGGAACTCGGTCATGGTATATCTGAAAAATAGAATAAAAATTCAGGTTATTACAATGTAGTGTGACTACAATGTAGCGTAGCCGTTTTGTTTTTCGAACGTTAGAAAAATTATGGTGAGCCGCAAAACAAAAATTATCATTTTTTACCGATATTTTCCAAGCAAAAGCATTAATAAGAAAAAAACTAATCAAGTTATCGAAAAAATCCTACGTAACATTGTAGATAATGTATCTGAGAATATTTGGTGAAAATTTGAAAGCAATCGAACGGCTAGTCTCCGAGATTTCGAAGGTATCATGTCAAAAAATATAGTTTCGAGATAACCGCAAAAGAAAGTAGGCGAGTCTTACCTTCAATCAGCGATCCCTGGACCATAGACAACTCCTTCGGCAGCTGATTGCCAGTCTTGGGCCCTTCTTTGACCGTCCCTTCGTGCTGTTCTTGCTTCCTTAGAATCGTTTTGAGCGCGAATTTGCGCTGTAGCGCAGCGCTCATCGTCTGCTGTAGTGCAGAAACTGTAGCTGCGATCTCCGACGGTTAGATTGAGTACGTTCATCATGAGCAGAATAGTCTGTGTTTTTACAGTACTTCAGGTACTTTTTACAGTACTTCAGGTAACAAAGTAAACGATTTATAACATAAAAGGACACAATACGACAGCGGTATGGGCTATTACGCGCAAGTTTTGAAGAAAGGTCGCAGCGCGCGCAGTGGGACTCAACCGCTCGCATTAGCGCAAAATCGGCCGCAGTAGCGCCAAACAGCCCGCAGTGGCAAATAACCGTCCGCAATGGTGCTCAAACTTGGAAAATGTGCCTGTAATTTTGCCAATATCGAGTGTTTCCATACGCAACAGGTCTTAAAATGTCCGTTGTAGTAAAGGATTCATAAAAAAAAAATTAAAAAAAAATGACAAAAAAAAAAATTCAGGGTGGCCAGACCCCTTAATTAAAGAATCTGTGTCATCAATGTTTTCTGGAAAAAGACTAAATAATGTCGTTACAATGACAGGAATTGGCCAAACCAGTGTGAACAGTACATTGCAAATTCTGACAAACGTAAGCATCGATGATATCACACTCGAAATTCTTTTTCATGTTCTACCGAATCACTTCCTGAAAAACGATATTGTTATCGGTCGAGAAATTTTGCTTTCAGATTTAACAATCATCGTATCGTCAAATGAATTGAAACTCCAAAAACTTAATCGAATAGAAATCGTAAAAATAAACGAATCAAACAAAACAAACTTTGACGATATTGACACTGATGTTTCTCTAAATTCAAAAGAAAAATTACTCTCGATTCTAAAAGAATTCGAAGAATATTTCATTACGGGGACTCCAAAACAACCTGCAAAAACAGACCCCATGAAGATACGCTTAAAAGACCCTTGCAAAACAGTTTATAGACGACCTTATAGATTAAGTGTCGCTGAACAGAAAATTGTTAGAGACAAAATCAACGATTTACTTGAAACAAAAATCATTCGTCCAAGCTCATCCCCTTTCGCCAGTCCAATCGTTCTTGTAAAGAAAAAAGGCGGATCACAGAGAATGTGTGTTGACTATCGCGAACTGAATAATAACACAATACCCGACAGATTTCCTTTACCTTTAATTTCCGATCAAATTAATCGATTGCATGGAGGAAAGTGTTTTTCGACCTTGGATATGGCGTCTGGTTTTCACCAAATCCCGATCCACGAAGATTGTATTGAATATACAGCATTTATTACTCCTGATGGTCAGTATGAGTATCTCTCGATGCCATTTGGACTTCAAAATGCTCCATCAATCTTCCAGAAAGCGATCTATAAAGCTTTGGGTGAATTAGCAAGGACATATGTGGTCGTATACATGGACGATATTCTTATTGTTGCATCTGACGAAGACCAAGCTCTGGAAAGATTGAAAATAGTGTTGGAGACTCTATCAAATGCCGGTTTCACATTTAACATAAAAAAATGTACATTTTTGACACAAAAAGTCGACTATCTTGGATATGAGGTCAGTAATGGAGAAATTAGACCAAATAAAAGGAAAATTTCTGCATTAGTATCACTACCGCCTCCCGAAACAGTCAAACAATTACGACAATTCATTGGTCTAGCGTCTTATTTCCGACAATTCATCCCAGGATTTTCAAAAATTTCAGCTCCTTTATACGCTCTAATTTCTGAAACAAAGAAAACTATCGATTGGAAAGAAAATCACGAAGGAATCAGAAAACAAATAGTTTCAATTTTAACGAACGAACCAGTCCTAACGATTTTTGACCCAAATTCGCCAATTGAATTGCACACAGATGCAAGTTCTATAGGCTATGGAGCGGTATTGATGCAAAGGAAAGAAAAGAAATTGCACGTCGTTACTCATTTTAGCAAACGAACTTCACCAGCAGAGTCTAAATACCACTCTTACGAATTAGAAACGCTTGCAGTGGTCAATGGAATTAAACACTTTTGCCATTTCTTATATGGACAAAAATTTGTAGTAATTACAGACTGTAATTCTCTACAATCTTCAAAGAATAAAAAAGATCTCACCCCAAGAGTCCAGAGATGGTGGGCTTTTCTCCAAGCATTTGATTTTGACGTAATTTATTGTAACGGTATGAAATCGCTCAATGACGCTTCGCGTTACGCGTCGGTTCGAGTTTCGAGAGAAAGGAGCAGGTGTGAAGAAAAAAACGAGAGCTTTATTTAGGTTTAACAAATGAAAAGTGATTTATTCAATTTCTACGAGTTATTCTACAAATTCCTAGGTGTTCTGTTTATTTCGCATGTGTTTCCTTTATTGCAATCGAATGGCAAAAAATAAACGAATTTTTTGACATAGAAATCTCGATGGAAATTTATGCGGTAATTTTACCGCTCACGTGGTAATTTATGGTAATTAAGGGTAATTTAGCCTTTTCTTGCTTATTTTCTTTGGAATTTGAGTAAAACTCGTTGATTCTATACAATATCAAGTTGTGTTTTTAATTTAAACTAAATTTTCGATAATTAATAACGCTTGGATAACGCGGATAACTCAATTTTTCTTAGAAAAGTGCAGAAAATGCATGTTTGACGTGACGCTGATTTTGAATTTGTTTCTACGCTTTTATTTTCAGGATTTGTACGCACGCTTGTTTGTTTAACGCTGTAGTTAATTCATTTTTACAATAAAACGCTCTAATTTTCCTTCTTAATTGATTTGGACAAATTTTATTTGAAAACGCACGCTTATTTCGGTTTTACAATTCGATTCATTGAATTGGACAAGTTTTCGCACGGTTTTGATTTCAGTTGATTTTTGACAAGTTTTTAACTAGGATTCTGAAGGATTAAACAATTTAATAATTGTTATGCGTTGAGCTTCTTTACTTCTACAAACGAGAGATTGGGTGAGAAAGAAATTAAATGCACCGGCTGCGGGAGTTGAACGAAATCGAACCACTCCGTCGTCGTATGCAAAAGGAAATGTTAGGAAAATGCACCGGCTGCAGGAGTTGAACGAAATCGAACCACTCCGTCGTCGTATGCAAAAGGAAAGGTTAGGAAAATGCACCGGCTGCGGGAGTTGAACGAAATCGAACCACTCCGTCGTCGAATGCAAAAAGGAAATTTAGGTTGGGAAGTACACCGGCTGCGGGAGTTGAACGAAATCGAACCACTCCGTCGTCGAATGCAAAAAGGAAATTTAGGTTGGGAAGTACACCGGCTGCGGGAGTCGAACGCAATCGAACCACTCCGTCGTCGTATGTACAGGAAAATTTGAGGTTAGGTTTTGTTGTGTAGAAGTGAAGAAGTCTTCGCTTGACAGTCTAAAGTTCTGCCTCGAGTTCTTCAAGAAGAATGAGTGCCGAGTGCTGTTCTGCACCGGCTTTTATACTGTCAGAATCCTTTGTTCTCCAATCTAAAAATAACTCGCCGTCTTATTCGCTCGAGTTCTTTGTGGTGGGGCGCTTGCCAAAACATTACTGGAGATTCTTTTCTCCCACTCATTCATATTTCGCTCGCATTCGTTCACTGTATTCCGCGCTTGCGCAGAGCGTTCGCACAGTCCTTCTTGTCCCCACTTTTTGACGCGCTATCGAATGAGGCACGCGTAATCCCCACTCCTTTGTCACAAATTTATTACTTTCCCCCACTTGGCTAGTGACCGATGGTTCGGCTAGTGACCGCTTGGCGCTACCGTAGTTGAGCGACGGACGCCGCGCCGGGCGGATCGTCAGCTATCGCGTCCGTGCCGTTACACTATCGGAACGGAAATAAAATGTCTCACGCAGATTTCTTTTCTAGAAATCCTCCCTTAGATTCCGAAAAGAAAAACATCATTAAACAAGACAACAAAGAAATAAATTTAGTATATATCTCAGATACATGGCTTATTGCTGAACAAAGCCGCGATGAAGAAATTTCAAAAATAAAGAAAGAAATATCTGAAGAGACTCTAAATACAGAAATTGCAAAGACGTACGAATTACGCTCTGGAATTCTTCACAGAAAAATACAGAGACACGGGAAAACTCGATGTTTGCCAATTTTGCCACGAGCATTTAAATGGTCAGTGGTTAATAAAACTCACGAAGCCTTATTTCACGTCGGATGGGAGAAAACTCTTGAAAAAATCTACGATTCGTTTTGGTTTAATGGAATGTCAAAATTTGTCCGAAAATTTGTCGAAAATTGTATCACGTGTAAAATTTCCAAAACAAATTCAGGAAAAATTCAAGCGTCTTTACATCCCATCCCAAAAATTGCAATTCCTTGGAACACCATTCACATCGATATAACAGGCAAATTAAGCGGTAAAAGTGGCAAAAAAGAATATGCTTCCGTTCTCATCGATGCTTTCACTAAATTTGTCCTTTTGCGACATACATGCAACATAGATACAGGAAACAGTATAAAATCTTTAAAATCTGGAATATCCTTATTTGGCACACCTACTCGAATAATTGCAGATCAAGGTCGCTGCTTTGCCAACAACGAGTTTCGTGAATTTTGTTCAACACAGAATATTCAACTCCATTTAATAGCTACCGGAAGCTCACGTGCCAATGGCCAAGTAGAACGCATCATGGGAATTTTTAAAAATATGCTAACCGTAGCAGAAAATTCTAGTGAACGCTCTTGGCAGGATGCTTTACCCGATATACAATTGGCAATCAACTGCACGCAAAATCGAGTAACAAAATCAAGTCCCCTCGAATTAATGATTGGAAAAGTAGTAAGACCTCTCGATCTTATGTTTACACACGATGAAGTCTGCGAAACTGATTTAGAAAAGAATAGGTCAATCGCAATTGCTAATATAGAAAAAAAAATTCAGAATATGAAGAAGAAAGATTCGACAAAACAAAAGCACCAGTAATCAAATTTTCAGAAAACGAATTTGTTCTTTTAAAAAATGAGGAAAGGAACCAAAATAAATTGGATCCAAAATATAAAGGACCATACCAAATTACAAACATTTTAGAAGGAGATAGATACGCTTTGAAAGCTGAAAATTCCAACAGAACATACAAATATGCTCATGATCGCTTAAGAAGAATGCCGGATGGATATATTTCAGAATAATTTTCATAAATGTTGAATTCATATGTTCGAATTTTATTATTCTTTATGTGTTCATTTTATGTTCAGACTCCGTATGTTTTGTCATGTATCACGTTGTAAATACATTTCAAAAAGTTAACCGAACATAAATAATTTTTGCAAAAGTGAATTGAATGATGCATTCGTCCTATGACTATTTAATTTGACAATGATTATCCAATCAGAGAATATTGAAAGTAAATGAAGTATGAGATGAGCTCAGTGCACGATTTCTGGTACAAAGTTGTTTACATCGAAGTTTGTAGCCGTAGCCCAGTGGAAATCGGAATTTCTTAAATGAAACCGTGGGTGCGCGGTATGCAGCTTCCTGTAAATGTTATTAAAAAAAAAAAAAGAAGTTGGAAACATTCGTCACTTGGGAAGAGTGACAGGTAATGTTGTCCAGTAAAGATTTGTGGAAACATTCGTCACTTGGGAAGAGTGACAGGAAATGTTGTCCAGTGGAGACTTTCAGTAACATCCGTCACTTGGGATGAGTGACAGGAAAATCTTATTCACTTGACAAAAAAAAAAAATAAGAAAAAGTGTACCGTGGCAGTAATCGTGTATTCAGACTCGATGTACTTACGTACTCGATGTACTCACCTTAATAATTTGATATCGAACGATGATTCAAAAATTCGAAATCACTAAGAACGAACTATTTTCCGGTAGAGAATTCGATTTTATTTCAGCTAACTTCACATGAAAACATGTGACCTGTCAGGATGGCCGTGTCGGAGATCGATATAAAGGACGACTTCAAGTACAAAATGACTTGAAGTACGAAAAGGATCAAATGAGATATCTTGCGTCAAGCGTTGTTTCAAGGAATAAAGATCGACTCCGGTTGCTAAGCAACAAGATGTCAAATAGAAAATAACGCTTGGATGAAATCGACAGTCGTGGCTGAGAGATTGACAGCTCGACACGTCGCGATCATCGCGCGGATATATTGCATTTAATTCGTGAATATAATAAAATCCGTAATGGCTAATAATCCTCGCGAACTCTCTCCTCCGTCTCTCGCGTTTCCCTCGACAAACTTATTATTCGTATAATTTGAAATGGCAATTTACGAACCACGCGAATACGCGCAAATGGTTGTAAAGTATGTGGAAGCCAGGTACGTCGGCGCCCGAGCTGTTGAAGCATATCGTGAAGTATTCGGCGATGCACGATTGCCGGACGCTAGAACAATTATGAGCGCCTATCGTCGTTTCAACGATACCGGACACGCATTGCCCAATAGAAAAGCCCGTGGTGCTCCGAGGCGTGCGCGGACCCCGGAAACAGAGGAGAGAATTTTGGAGGAATTTCGAGCCGACCCAACGACGAGCATACGATGCGTTGCGAGGCGGCTAGGAACGTCATACGGCACGGTGCAGCGCACTTTAAAAGCAGAGAAGAAACACGCATTCCATTACAAGCGCGTTCAGGCTTTGAATATGGAAGATTATCCTGCGAGGCTGCATTTTTGCAGGTACTTGATCGAAAAAGAAGAAGCAGAACCGGGATTCGTCAACAGAATCATTTTTTCGGACGAATCCAGTTTCGGACGAGATGGCACGTGGAATTCGCGAAATTTCCATGTTTGGAGTGACAAAGACAACAACCCGAAGGCGATGAGCCAGAAGAATCACCAGCGCTGACTTCCCTCCTTGAATCTTTGGGTCGAAATCTATGATCATAAATTGGTGAGTACATAGCCACTCAGCAGGAGTAAGAAATTGAAACATTACTTAAAGAACGAATCCATTTTTTTTACTTTAAAATTCCTGTTTTTCGCATTTTTTGCTCCCTCATACAGTAATCTATGTAGCGGTGAAAATTTTTTATTTCCAGCTTTCAAAGTCAATGATTAAAATTGCAGTCCCTCTTACCTCACAACTTTCTACCCATTCTCTCTCCTTCAGCCATCGCATCCTCCTTTCCCTTTCCATTTTTGCAGATTGGTGCTTTGAATTTTGGTGGTACCCTCACAGCAGATCGGTACTGTAGATTTCTCCGGACACGCTTGCGGCGATTGTGTATCCGTGCCGGGATGACGTTAGAGGAGTTTAACGCAGCACATTTTCAGCATGATGGGGCCCCTGCGCATACGAGTAGGCAAGCGCAGTTCATACTGCGCAAAATATTCGGGGATCACGTAATCGGACGAGGCGGCGTCGAAGATTGGCCGCCACGTTCCCCCGATTTGAACCCCCTCGACTTTTTTTTATGGGGGCACGTCAAGGCAATCGTGTATCGGGAACTGATTGCAGATCGGGCGGGTTTGGAGGCCAGTATCATAGCGGCTCTTCGAACCGTCACCCCGGAAATGCTGCGAAGATGCGGTGACAGTCTTTTAAGGCCTGCCCGCCTTTGCGTCGAGATGACAGGGGGTCATTTCGAGCACCTGCTCGAATCACTGGTAAGTATTTGGCGAAGATAAAGATTGATCTCGCGTCTGGCTTGAATTTCTTGATCAAAAAGTACCGTTTGGGAATTGGCCATGAATTCTTTCAGATTTTGCAATCGGACAGTGTGAGGTGGATTCGTCATTAATTGGCTGGGTAAAATATTTTTCGTCATCGTGGAAAAACTGGGGCAGGAGGAGAGGGAGGAGGGGTAAGGAAAGCTATTGAATTTATTGAATAAATCTTATTATGGTTATCTGTATGAACATATTTTACTCGTGGGTATAATTTATTAAAACCTCTAATCACATCGAACATGTTCCTCGTCTTCGTCTTCGTCTTCGTGCTCGTCTTCGTCTTCGTCTTCGTGCTCGTCTTCGTCTTCGTCCTCGTCTTCGTGGTCGTCTTCGTCTTCGTCTTCGTCTTCGTCTTCGTCTTCGTCCTCGTCTTCGTGCTCGTCTCCGTCTTCGTGCTCGTCTTCGTCTTCGTCTTCGTGCTCGTCTTCGTCTTCGTCTTCGTCCTCGTCTTCGTGCTCGTCTTCGTCTTCGTCCTCGTCTTCGTCCTCGTCTTCGTCTTCGTGCTCGTCTTCGTCTCCGTCCTCGTCCTCGTCTACGTCTTCGTCCTCGTCTTCGTCCTCGTCTTCGTCTTCGTCCTCGTCTTCGTCCTCGTCTTCGTCCCCGTCTTCGTCTTCGTCCTCGTCTTCGTTTTCGTCTTCGTCCTCGTCTCCATCTTCGTCCTCGTCTTCGTCTTTGTCTTCGTCTTCCTCATCGTCCTCCCTATCGCCGTCCCCGTCGTAATTCCCTTGGTCGCGCCCCACGTAATCCCCTTGGTCCTCTTAGTTAAGCATAAAATTAAAAAAGGTAAAATCATTTTCAACATTTTTTTTTCTATTCGTTTACATTGTTTACACTTTTTTTTTTGTAAAAATAATTTCCCTCCAGGCCGATATTCGTATTCCTCGGCATCGTCTTCGTCGCCTCGCTCGTCGGCAATACCGCCGTCTTTTCCGACATCTTCCCCGTCGTCCGCATTCTCCTCGTCGAACCGAAATATTGAAAAAATGTTGACTCCACTGACACATTGATTTTGAACAGTGATTGTAACGATTTTATTTTCATTCACATTTTGTTGCTTCTTGCACTCGAACCAATTAATTTGGAGTTTGATTCTCGCGGACTTTCGATGTCGTTCGCACGGAACGTCGTCTGTCTGTCACCGTTTTTTTATTTTCCGAGGGTTAGAAGAACCGAGCGATCACGTCAGCTGACACATTCTTAACGTCACACGGCACAAAGATAGTTTTGCGTGAAAGTCGTGTTGTGTGACATTAACTTCGAAACAATCGGCGAAAATGTTTGCTCTGAATGCGAGCGCGAGCCCCGTCTTAGCCCCTATGTCCGACGACACTGAGGCGTCGTACATCATGGCGGCGAGTGACTTCCCCATTGGCTCAAAAAAACTCAAATTCGATTGCCTGCCATTTGAAAACTACCTTAAATTTTTCAAAACGGCTAAGTAGAAGTTCTTCAAATATCGTTCCGAACCCAAGGAGAGGATATCCGGACAGCAAGTCTTTCTGAATCACCCTGTATACAATAGGTAATTGTAAAATACGTAATATATACACTCCCGCTCAAAAGTATGGGTTCACTTCTCAAAATTTTTAGCTTCGGTATAAGTTCCATATCTTGGTGGAAAAAGGTCGTAAGGGAATCTAACGAGCAGCGTTTTGAAGGGGACAGTTTTAGCTTCACGTTGCCATTTTTAATAATTCTTTCCATCTTTCTTTATAGTCCCCACGCGCTTTTGAACACGGCAGTTTTTCGATGTTTTTTTGCGCTCTGGAAACGGGCTCTCTGGCTATTAGAAAGTTTTCCTTGCAATTTTATTCATCGCAGATTCGAAGAGGATATTAAACACTGCATTTTCGCTTTTGAAAAAGTATCGTACGATTTTTTGTACCAAAAATTGTGACAGGAAGCTTGGTTTGAACATTTTCCGTCGTCAGTCGGTCGACATAATTCCAAACTTTTATTCAAATCACGCGGCTGTGAAAGCGTGAATTTAATCGTCAACCAAGGGTCTAAGATGTCGCCCTAGAGCAAGCGAATAATTATCAAATTTCGAGCGCTTGCGCGTCGATCAACGGTCGAAGGAGAATCGATAACTGGAAGGGATAGGCCGCCCAGGAGTCTCATTATCGATTTTCCAAAATCACTCTAGTTTGACGCCTCGAATAGTGAGGTTGACATTTGGAATTGTCTTCTTAGAGGGAAGCAATTGAGTTCAGTAACTTAGTCGAACTAGTAGTCAAAATTATATAAAATTATTGTAACAGAAGTCCGTCTGTTGAGTTCCTGCTTGTCGATTTGTCAATTGAATTATTGTACGGTAAAATAAACCGGTTCAATTGTCAATCGTTCATCATTAATTGTCAAATCTGTCCGGAAATTTCTTGCAATTGTCCGTGAATTTTTGTACAAGTGTGAAATTTGTTAGCGAGCGAGAATACAGAGTGAATGGCAGAGAACGTAAGTACGAGTAAAGTTCTTTCTTTCCTAATAGATCTGTCCTTTCTCTTATTCTTCTCAAAATTGAATATTTCGGGTCCGCAACTTTCCCAGCCCTTGAGTAAGAGAGTCTGTTAACTGATTAAATAATTGATTCTTGAATGAAATTATAAAACGCTAATGTCGATTGGATTAGCTGGCGCCCAACCATTTTTGAAAATATATATAACTCAGAGCCCTGTCAGTCTCTGGACCCAGACCACGTCAGGTGAGGGCATGGAAAATATAAAGCTCGTCTCAAAATATTCCAATTTTTGACAAAAATTGATAATTTTATTCAATTCGGCGTATCTTGAAAACGGCGGGTGATCGAAGAAAATAGCAAGAGGGTGAAAAGTTACAATAGATCATGATGGACCTGGTAGATTTATTTTAGAATTTTTTCCCGACATTTGTTTTTTCATACTCGTGTAGTCAAAATGATTTTAATTTTCTCATGATTTTTTCTTTTTTTTTTAACGGCTGAGGCATTTCTTTTATCGGTTGGATCTTCATCTTGACGTAATTTGAACTAAACATTAATTTTTTTTACGAAAACAACGTACAAAAAATTGTGCGAAATTTAATTTTTAGTTCAAATTACGTCAAGATGCTGATAAAACCAATAAAAGAAATGCCTTCGCCGTTTAAAAAAAAGAAAAAATCATGAGAAAATTAAAATCATTTTGACTCCACGAGTATGAAAAAACAAATGTCGGAAAAAAATTCTGAAATAAATCTACCAGGTCCGTCATGATCTATTGCAACTTTTCACCCTCTCGTTCACCCGCCGTTTTCAATATACGCCGAATTGAATAAAATTATCAATTTTTGTCAAAAATTGGAAACAGTGTTCCATATCCTTTTTGAAACTACGATCAATGAAATTGCACGGAACATTTTCTAATAGCCAGAGAGCCCGTTTCCAGAGCGCAAAAAAACATCGAAAAACTGCCATGTTCAAAGGCGCGTGGGGAATATAAAAAAAATTGTAAAAAATTATAAAAAAATGGCAAAGTGAAGCTAAAACTGTCCCCTTCAAAACGGTGCTCATCAAATCCTTTTACGACCTTTTTCCACCAAGATATAGAACTTATACCGAAGCTGAAAATTTCACGAAGTGAACCCATACTTTGGTACATACCTTATCTGTATGCAACGCGTATCTGTAATACATATTATATAGATGCACTGTATACATGCTGGGCACCTAAGTTGCGCATATTTAACTTATTTCTATATTATATATGCAAAATATATCTATTTGGCAAAATTTTTAGACGGTAGATATAAGCTGTTTTTTTGTTACAGCTATATTGCAGCTATCCCACCAATATACTGTAACGGAGCCAGCTCCATTACAACCAAGTGCCGAGTCGAGACGCCAGCGCCATCTAACAAGAAACCCTGGAACAGAAACAAAACGATAATCGTAACAATTAATAAATTATAAATATTAGTTCAGAGACTAACAAACAGAGGGAAAAGTTTCTCATGAGCAATAGGAAGGGAAAGCGGAAATAAAAGAAGCAATGCTGAGAGGAAAAAGGTATCTTTTGAACAGACTGAGCGAAGGTACGAGACCTAGCAGGCCCACTGACAGGGCCCGACAAATCGTTGGAAGACCTGTCAGGGAGTTACTGCAGGAGACGAACCAAGGCTCGGCGTTCAAAGAACAAGAAAAAGAGGAAACTTACCTCAAGAGAGAAGCCACTGCGAGGAGAAGCATACGCTGAGGAGAACCCACTGCGAGGAGAAGCATCCGCTGAGGAGAGCCCACTGCGAGAAGAAGCGCCCGCTGCAACTCAACAAAAGCGACCTTCGACCGACGTACCATACAAAGCTTGATCTCTGAGACACCTCGATGCACGAGACCCTCAGCACTAGGCCCGGTATCGACAAACTTACGAGACAGAACACGGAGACAAAACACGATCGAAACTATAAAAAGGGACAGTAGGACTGTGAGGGAGTACGGAGAGCGGTGCTGGAATAAACACTACGACGAGAACGAACACCTATCGTGCCAAAAATCACAAGACGTCACCAAACGAAACACTCGTGGTCTACGAGAAGAGTACACGAACCATTCCGGAGACACACTATCAATGTCAAAATCAAGCACACACGTAGTCACATAAAACAAGAATCACAAGACACAAAACACCGGAGCAACCCACGAACGCCGTCATGTTGAACAGCTGTGATCGCACGAGGTAAAGGTCGATATGCCAGCGCCACGGCGGGACACCAGCAAAGGAGTCTGACCAGCGCCACAGCGGGACACCAGCGAAGGAGTCAGACCAGCGCATCGAACAGCGGAAAATTTAAATCTATGTACTACGAAATCATTGGGGGTTGATTTGAATAAAACGATTATCAAGAGACTCGGCAGAGTCTCGGGACAAGTACATTTGACAGCGTCGTCTGCTGGCCCGAGACTCACCCGAGTCAAGAGACTCGGCAGAGTCTCAGGACAAGTACATTTGACAGCGTCGTCTGCTGGCCCGAGACTCACCCGAGTCAAGAGACTCGGCAGAGTCTCGGGACAAGTACATTTGACAGCGTCGTCTGCTGGCCCGAGACTCACCCGAGTATATTATTTCTAAGAAAAGCGATTTCGCCGGTGGGGGCAGACACTTTCTTGAATTACGAAGCTCAGGGGTCATTTCATGATCTGAAATTTGAACTGGAGACTAATTCCGTCATCCCTCCTCGATTGAGCCATAAATCAACCCGATTGATACCGTAATTGCTGAGAAAAAACTTTGCACGGGCAAAATTATGCGCTGATCGAAGTGTGCGTGCGTGTATGTATACGACACAGAGAAAGGGCCCGTGTGGCCATCGTGTTTCTGATTAGTCGTGACTGACGACATATCGAGCAGTTCCCATCCGAGGAACACCTGTTGGTTGCCAGTTCACGAATACATCTTTATACATGTGTCGTTCGATTTCACGGTGATAAATATAGATATAGAAACATTCGAAAGTCAGATTGTCGAAATTAGAAAATCATAACCTAAAATTCCGCTACCAATCGTATATATTTTGACGGCCGATATTGACGCGAGTGTGAGAGAGACAGCTGGAAACGGGTTGATATTTTTTGCCGACTTTGTGATGAATAATGTGCTAAAAGCTCTGACAGCTCGCCATAACCTCACTAATGCCAATTTTCAGGTAGCATTAACGACATGCTCCAGTGACAGGAGAATATGCTTCAGGAATGAATATGCTTCACAACCATTGCCCTATTCCTAAGCCCACAATTTTATTCATTTACAGCATATCTGAAATCGCCGCTGGCATATTATATTGATTGCGGAGCGACAATAACTCTCAGTGGCATAAAAATCTTGTCGCTGAGCCACATGAAAATTTTGTCGCTGCGAGTTATCCGGAAGCTTTCGATATCTCGCAGCGACAAGTTTTGCTTCGAAAGGAACCAATAATTGTGGAGCATAACTAACATCGCCGCTGGCATATTATATTGATTGCGGAGCGACAATAACTCTCAGCGACATAAAAATCTTGTCGCTGAGCCACATGAGAATTTTGTCGCTGCGATTTATCCGGAAGCTTTGGATATCTCTCAGCGACAAGTTTTGCTTCGAAAGGAACCAATTATTGTGTAGCATAACTGACATCGCCGCTGGCGTTAGATTAATCGGAAAGCGACAATAACTCTCAGCGACATGAAAATCTTGTCGCTGAGCAACATAAAAATCTTGTCGCTGAGCGACATGAAAATCTTTCCGCTGAACCCCATGAAATTCTTATCGCTGCCAGCTATCCGGTATCCAGAAGCTCCAGATAACTCTCAGTGGCATGGAAATATAAATTATTCGCGACAAATTCATGGTAAAATATTGATTTTTTCCAACTCGTGATCAAAAGTTGAAAATTGCATTCCCACGATAAATTGAGACTTTGGCACGTGTTTTCTCTTCTTTTCAGCGTATCAAACTGAGCGGCTGGAAAAAAATGCATAATTTATGTTATTTTTACTCGGAGAAGAACGATTTTCGTTTGAAAATTATCAAAAAATCGACATTTTCGAGCAAAAATCATGCTCGTGAGCAAAAAATCATATCTCGATGAAAAATCGAGATAGAGACATGACTCTGGGCTTAAATTGAGCTCCACAGAGTATATTTGAAGGGAAAAAATCAGCAGTCCATTCTCATGGAGCCAAAAATATAAATTCTTCGCGACAAATTCATGTTAAAACTCTGATTTTTTCCAACTCGTGATCAAAAGTTGAAAATTGCATTCCCGCGATAAATTGAGACTTTGGCACGTGTTTCCTCTTCTTTTCAGCGTATCAAAGTGAGTGGCTGGAAAAGAATGCATGATTTATGCGATTTTTACTCAGAGAAGAGCGATTTTCGTTTGAAAATTGACGAAAAATCGTCATTTCCAAGCAAAAATCATAATCGTGAGCAAAAAATCATATCGCGATGAAAAATCGAGATAGAGACATGACTCTGGGCTTAAATTGAGCTCCACAGAGTATATTTGAAGAAGAAAAATCAGCATTCCATTCGCATGGAGCCAAGAATAAAAATTCCTCGCGACAAATTCATGTTGAAACTTTGATTTTTTCCAACTCAAGGTCGAAAATCGAAAATGGCATTGACGCGGTAAATTGAGACTTTGGCGCGTGTTTTCTTTCCTTTTCAGCGTATCAAACTGAAAGGCTGGAAAAAAGGTCATAATTTATACGATTTTCACTCGGAGAAAAGCGATTTTCGTTTGAAAATTGTTGAAAAATCGTCATTTTCAAGCAAAAATCATGGTTATGGACAAAAAATTATATCTCGGTGGCAAATTGAGATAAAGACATGACTTTGGGCTCAAATTAAGATCCACAGAGTAAATTTCTGGGAAAAAAATCAGCAATTTATTCCCATAAAGTCAACTAAATAAAATCTTCACTCTCAAGTTGACGACGAGACGTCACGAGGAGACGGGCGGAGTGGGTTTTCTTGTGTTAGCCCTGAAAAGGGCTGTTGTTGGTTTGGTGATTAAATGTTTTTTGGAGGCCTTGGAGGAAGAGTAGGAGGTCGGAGAGGTCGAGTCGGAATGCGGGTGGGGACGTAGGCTGGTACTGGAAAAACGTCCGCGGATTCTTCGATTGCGAGGGCTAGTTCCGCGTAAAGTTGTTCAAATTCGTTGGTTTCGAAAGTATTGGAGCTGAGAGCGGGAGGTATGGCGAAAGAATTTTTAAGTGGTTCCGGAATGGGATTTTGAGTCGATGGCAAGGTAGGAAGTGGAGGTGGCAGGGCTGGTAGTGCTGGTGAGATCGGCTGATAGTTTGTCCAAGGAATGGTTTTGAGTTTTAGGGGTCGGTTGATTGTGCGAGGTTTGGGTCGTGGGTCAGCGAAGTGCTGCGTTCGTTGGAGTAGAAAAGTGGCGTTTTTTAATATGGCCTTGTCGGCCCGTCGGCGGCGTCGTCGTCGGACGCTGGGTTTAGTCATAGGGGAAAGGAATAATTGATATGAGTTTTGATATTATATTTTTTTTTTTTTTAATTTTGAAATTTATTATAATATTTTTTTTTTTTGGGAGGGAAAATGACTTTGTCAGTCAGGCTAGATTCTTTTTAGAATGGCTGGGAAATTTTTGTCAAACTTCCCAGTGAAAAAACTGCGAGGTAGCGCAGGGAGTACTAATCTTTTAACGGTAACGATCGGCCTTATATGGCCCTCAACAACATTTATTATTAACGCGACACAGGACAGCTTTTCGCTATCTTTCGGAACAAAAAGGAACTTATTTTATTGAGATCGTGACGTTTCTCTCGCGAGCGAGAAACGTGACGATCGTACGTCATTTGTTTCATGTTCTGATTGAGCTCGGAGTGTCAAAAACCGACGAAAAGAGGTTATCGTCAGAAGGACGTATAACAAAGTCATGTAAAAATGGCGTTTTTTTTTCTAAGCTGATGGTGAAAATGCAAAAATACCATTCTCGAGAAAATATAAGATTATGGCACGCGTTCACGTTTCCTTTTAGCTCAGCAAACCATGTGGACGAAAAAAAAACATGATTTTACCGTCGTTGCTCGCAGAAGAGCGATTTTCGTTCGAAAATTGATGAAAAATCGTTATTTTCGAGCAAAAATGATGGAAATGGGCAAAAAATCATATCTCGGTGAAAAATTGAGATAGAGACATGATTCTTGGCTTAAAATGAGCTCCACAGAGTACACTTCTAGGGAAAAATCAGCAAATTATTCCCCCCGGACTGAAAAAATTGGAGACTTCCAATCAGAAAAAAGAAGTGATATCCTAGCCAAAAATCCCCTTCCGGGGAAAAAAGCCTGGACAAGTCCATTTGTTGGTGACCCCCGTTTCCAATCGTTTTCACAGACAAATCCAACCCCCCTAAAAAAGAATTGAATTAAAATGAAGAATAGAAAAAAACCCTCGGAAAAAATGGCTCCTAAAAAAATGGAGAAAACCCAAAAAAAAAAAATCAAAACAATTGAAAAAAATACAATGAATGTAAAAATGGTAAAAAAAAATTGATTGTTTTCGCTCAGCACGAAAAATTCTTGATATCCATGAAAGGACAAGTATTCCATTGATGGCTGAAAATCAATTAACAAGAAAAAGGGAAAAGTTCCAAAAAAATCACGGCATAAAAAAAAGAAACCCCTAAATACACAATAGCGAATCGACAGAAAAACTTGCGCGACGTGATGGAAAACTAAAGTTTGCCATCGCATGTTGAGCAGTTGAGCAGATGCGCACAGAGTACTTGTCCGGCCCCAAAATTTTTGTATTAGCTTCCGCTATTTTTAGATAGATAGAACAACTCGGTTGTATTCATGAGAAAAATGATGGGCGTTATACAAACATCACTGAACTTTATACATTCAAATGCATTGGTACAAATTCAAAGTTTTCTCTCGATTTGATATACAATTATTTAAGAGAAACCCAGTGGCTAGTCGTCCGGATAGCCGGACGAATAATATTCGTCCGGACACGCTTTATCCAATGATTTCCGCTTTATCCGTACGATTAAGGGTTGCTTATTCGTCCGACCATGCTTTTTAGTGTATGAAATATCCGGACGAATAGCCACAGCCATTAATAAATTATTTGCGCAATATTTTACACGAGTATGGATACTGTTCAGGAATTGAGTGCATACAAATTGCCGGGATGTTAGGGATCGTGCCAACGTTAGAAAGAAAGGTTGTTTTAAGACGCGATTGTTAGCGCGGGGATCCGCTTGTCGAGTTTATTTACAGAGTTGAGATTTACAGAGGTTTTATGTACAGATTGCACCCTTGTTAGCGGGTGAGAGACGCGGTTTTAACAATGATAGCGGTAATTAAACTAAGAAACGCGGTGTAGCAATCGTCGGATCTCGCGCACTGACTCTAACGATCTCGAGGCTCAATCACGACGTGGGTGCGGGGCCAGTGTGGAACTTTGGTGACACACGTGGCTCAGCCCGGCCACACAGTGAGCTTAAACATTACGAAAAATGCGATGTAGACGAACGCGGGTCGATTGCGCCTAATGCGCCAATCGAGCGGGATTACCGAGTGCAGAAGGCACACGTTCGCGATGCATTAATGTCACGCGGACATTATGCGGGTGGCGTTACACGAAATGGCGGCCATGCTCGGCAGCAGCGTGCTACCGAGCACGGCCACACGCGAAGAAGAGATAACGTGCCCAGCAACGATGTGCTGCCGGGCACGGCTAGAGACGAATAGAAGGAATTTTGGGCGCTCTCGCACGCCGATAGGCACGAGGATCGACAGATCCTGAGCACCGAGGCGAAACGAGAGCGCCCGCGAGGTGCTGCCCCGGAGCGGGCCGATAAGACAGCTAGCTCCGAGTTTCTGGAGAGGCGGAATCCTGAACAGATACATAGAAAAATAACAACTAATGAATAATTGAGGTGCAGCGAGTTAAATTCAATGACCCGTAATGCATCGGAAAAAATTGCACTCCTAGCCATTTTTTGTATTATTCACTTGAAATTTAAATCGGTTTTGGAAAGAACCTTGATTGACTCGAGATTTTCCCCGACCATTCACGTGTCTTTTCTAAAAAGCTTTCTGAGACTAAACAATTACGTTATGTCAAGTTCAAAACCTATGAGCACTTCTAATAAAATAATTGCGGACCGGACAAGTACTCTGTGCGCATCCGCTCAACTGCTCAACATGCGATGGCAAACTTTAGTTTTCCATCACGTCGCGCAAGTTTTTCTGTCGATTCGCTATTGTGTATTTAGGGGTTTCTTTTTTTTGTGCCGTGTTTTTTTTGGAACTTTTCCCTTTTTCTTGTTAATTGATTTTCAGCCATCAATGGAATACTTGTCCTTTCATGGATATCAAGAATTTTTCGTGCTGAGCGAAAATAATCAATTTTTTTTACCATTTTTACATTCATTGTATTTTTTTCAATTGTTTTGATTTTTTTTTCTTTGGGTTCTTCTCCATTTTTTTAGGAGCCATTTTTTCCGAGGGTTTTTTTCTATTCTTCATTTTATTTCAATTCTTTTTTAGGGGGGTTGGATTTGTCTGTGAAAACGATTGGAAACGGGGGTCACGAACAAATGGACTTGTCCAGGCTTTGTTCCCCGGGAGGGGATTTTTGGCTAGTAAACTGATACTTCACAGACTGACGGTTTCTATTAATTTGCCCTCTTTTCGTGCCTCAACCCTATAAAATTAAAAGGAAATAAAAAGTAATTTATTTTAATATGTGCAGATATGTATTAATATATATCCTTGGCTACATTTGACGTATATATTTTTTCCGTGGGGGCTCTAGAACTGCTTTGAAACTTTTTGTTCTTCGAAGTGCACGTCTATATGGTCATGATTCCGTCAGCTATAACTTGCACGGATTATTACATCTTGTTGACGCCGTAGAATTTTTTGGTCCAGCGGAAGAATTTTCGACCTTCCCCTACGAAAATTCCATGCAGGATTTCCGTCGTTATGTCAGAAAGCCGCACTTGTCTTTGCAGCAAATTGCGAACAGGATAGCGGAACGTTCCCAAGTAGCACTTGCTTCACGGCCACGCATGAATCGCAATCAAGCCCCAATTCCTTCCGGTCCACATAACGCTGGTCCATTATCACCGGATTTTTCCGAAAATGACGTCATCCAATTTCGTTGCGTGAAAAGTTCAAAGTTCACATTGAACTTGCAAAATCGTAACCGCTATTGCTTACTTCAAGGTTCCGAAGTATGTATGGTAGAAAATATAATAGTTTATCGGAATACTATCCATCTGATTGTTCGAAAATTCGAATCGGTTGAACTATTCTTTAACGTTGGTATACCGTCAAGCGATGTCGGATTTTTTAAGTGTCAAAGACCCAGCCGACTCTTTTCTGTGGTCGCATTTGCGACCGTCCACGCAAAGTGTTACGCGATGCCTTTCTGGTCATCTCGTGGCGTTGATGAAAACGGTAGAGAAACGCGTGTCGACGGCACGTTTATAGTTGCCGCTATGACCTCCGTTAAGAACTATTGAGAGGCAGATAAAATATCTTCCATCCGGAAAAACCGGATTTGCGTAATTTGATTTTCATTTAAATTGATTATCCATATTTCCCGCATGACAGTTTGGTTATCTCGGTCCAATCGTCTCGTGCCGTTGGTCGGTTGTTTCTTCAGATACGAATTAATAAGCGTTGATTTACTCAGGCCGAGTAATCGTCCGTTAAAATTCTCCATTCTCTCCGTTCTTCAAATTATTCTCAATTAAATTTATCGTCACCAGAGATCATGAAAAGTGATATCTGTCCTCCACGAGTCGATATTCTCGCGTAGTTTTTTCGTTCACGCTTCATAAGCGATTCTCAGCCAGCGAAGAACAGTTGGTCGCTATCCGATTTGGAAAATTACGTGGCTATCTTTGGGATCACATCGTCATCGAAGGAATGCTGGTTCCGGGTACGATTCGACAGATTGAGGCCAATCGGCGCAACGACCGGCAGTCCTGCAAACGAAGAGCATCGGTAACATCCGTGGAAACAGTCGATTCCAGCGCGAGGAGCTCCCGTTCGTCGACTTAATTGGTAATATTAAATCGGTATAAAGAAGTCAACAGGTAAAGAGATAGAAAGGTAAAATCAAGAATTCGTTCAAATAATTTAAGCAATAAGTTTTTTATAATCTACGTACTCATATATTAGGTATCATGTATTAGGAAGCTTTTTTCAGGGAAGAGTGGTTCGGATTCCACTTTGAAAGTAGGTCCCCCAATGCACAGGTGTGCAGTTTAAAGCATCCGGGTTTTCGTGGGATGAGTTGGCTCCTGTAAATTCAAGGGTGTTCAACCATTCCGAAAAAATTGGATTTTTCTACTGCTCGTCCGCAATCGTCGATGCTCGTTCGGTTTAGGGACAATACATATTATGTTTTTCCAAAGGAACTATGGAGATATTTTATACCTGCGGAGACGCCGTTAACAGGCAGAAGCCAAATATTTTTGAAGAGTTTTGAAAATCGTCCGTATGGTTTCTATTAATTATGTTCAATAATGTTTACTAGACGCAAAATTTTGTATTTGCAGCTTGGCGCGAGACGAGTTGAAAATAAAAAATTCAAATGGTCTGCCTCTAGAATATCAGGGTCCTGAACGTCTGCCTCATCGATTTTCTTCGTTTTCATGACAAATTAAAACATCAGTCCAAGAGGCAGACATGTGCGTATAATTGCGTATTTATTATTACGTATAATTGTTATTGTAACGTTAATAATTGTTACGTACAATTATTGCGTATAATTGCGTATTACGCACTTGCGTAAGTGCGTATTTTGCACATCTTTTTTTTCCATTTTTGAAGCGCTATCAATAGACAACGCAGAGGCACCCCGCTGGCAGACTATTTTTCCGTGGCCCTTCTCATTGTTTTTAATCGAACAATCCAAATCTGCCAAATGTGCACTTCGTATAGATTTTTTTAAATAATAAAAATAATTTCAAAAATTGAAAACTACAAAAGTCAGAGCCCTGGATGTCTGCCTCTTCGATTTTTCGTATTTACAGGATGACTGTGATCATCAGCCCCAGAGGCAGACATGTGCAAATAATTTAATACCGCTTTTTTTTAACATTTTTGAAACGCTGTAAATTGACAACGCAGCGCCACCATGGTGGCAGACCAGGTCCTTTATGTTTCTCGAGGTATCATTATTGCTATTAATAACGTCTGCCATGTGTGCTGATGATATCGAAATTTTGCTCGCCACCTCCCCAACTATATTATCATGCAATTATTATTGAAACGCCTTACGTTGATCGATATTTTGGACCCTCTTTGAATTTTACAGGATTCGCTTGCGCTTGCCGGACGATAAGATTCCCTGTTCAATTGTCGGTAATGCAGCGCGCGCTACGACTCTCGAGACGTAGCAGTAGCGTGCCGTTGTTCTCGCGTCAGAGGTGGCTTCCAGGGGTACCGGACTTACGGCCTTCTTACACCTGTCCTGGTTTTAGCTGGAAAGCGCACCTACACCTGACCAGCAATAGAACGGCACGACGTGCTGTCCCTTTGCCGATGCTTTGCTGTCTCTTGTCGTTCGCTCGTTGCCAGCACTAGAACGGCACGACTTCCCGTCCCTTTGCCGTTCCCTTGCTGTTATTTCACTCTCGCTTATCGCATGCAAAACATCGACATGATGTACGGCTTATGGTCAGCAACAAGACAGCACGACGTTCAGACGCTTTGCTCCCAGTTTGCTGTTTTCAGCTCCCGTTTACTGGGCGCTACTTGACGGCAAGATGTGCTGTTCTGTTGCTGCCAAGATTCATAACGTGTCGACATTTTGCTGCTCAAATCGGAAGCAAACTATTGAATATTTGAGTTACGTTATGCTGGTTTTTGCTGCCAAGTTGCCGTCGTCATTGCATTTCTCATTTTTTAACAGCACGTTTGTCTATCTGGGTAGACGCACGTGTCACGAGAAACGGTGTCGGCAATATTTTTCGAAAAGTCGAAGTTTTCGAGAACGCGAGTGACACAAATCGTCGATGAGGACGATGTCGGACGATTTGTCGAGAAGAAATGTGCCGAAGTTCGATGACGGCAATTTCCAAGGATGGAAATTCCAATTCAAAGCGTCGTTGATCGGAAGTGGAATTTACAACATTGTCGACGGAATGCGATAGAAACCGGCAGAACCACAGGCTGCTGAGCTCAAAACGTGAAAAAAAAGACGACGCAAAAGCGATGTATTACATTTCGCGAGTGTTAGAGAGGGAATTAGGGGGCGAGCAGAGAACGCATGTTGAAAGGGGAAAGACTGAAAGGATGAAAAATTGGATTAGATTTCACAACTTATAGATGAACTGTAAATTAACGGATGGAGAGTATGGAATTGTAGAGAATTTGATGCTCGTCAGTCGAAACTTGATTCAGTGAATAAAAGTAATATGTGCGGGGAACCAACAGCAAAATTAAAAGACGAACAGGGAGAATGGTTCAAGACAGGTCGTACAAAATGAAAGAGAAATCGGCCAGTTGTACGACGCGATCGAAACAGGTCTTGAACCAGCATTTACTAAGCCAGTTCATCATGGTTTATTCCAAATGGATCAATCTGAATGATGCACGACTGGTCTCATCGAAGCGAAAACCATATGACTCAAAAAGCTCGTGAGACGCGATTTTCCTGGTCGTGCATCCCGAAAGTTTAATAGGATGAAAGAAAATACCTGAAGTCGATCGAGACTTAAGGGAAATAATCCGGGAGCTTTTTTGATCCAATTTATAGGCGAGATTTCCAATTAACAACGGGTTCTTTCTCCGAATAATTTGTAATGAAGTTTTTTCAGGAATGACTGGCAGTTCGAGACGATCTTAACTCGTTATTTTTTCTCGTTGCTAAGCGACAAAAAAACACGTTTCAAGATCGAAATTGGTCGTTGAAAAAACCCAACGATCTGAAGTTGTGTGAGAGAGTTAAAGATGACGGGAGAGTTTGGGAATTCCTTTTTTTGTCATTTGAAATTGATTTTATTTAACATATTTTAAACAGCGAGCCATGGAGTACAAACATCTCGAGCCGCTTTTAATTTGCACAACGTCAAAAGAAATGTGGGACAAGTTAGGACGAATTCATGCTCAAAACTTGTCGACGAACAAACTTCTCCTCACACTAAGGTTCCATGAATCTAGAGTCGCGGTAACGACGCGAAACAAGTACATTTACATCTCTTGTCGCTACGACACTCTTTACAGCAAGGAGAGTGGTTTCGAACCCTCTTCAACAATTATTCCACTGATATTTTTTCATCCACAGATAATTGAAACATTACACGGGTTCACGTATTTTTTTTTTTTCCTTTTGATCGCGTTTTGATCGCTATTCACAACTTGATCAACTTCCGCACTTCGAAGATATCAATATTTCACCCATGAAAAACATCAAAAAAAGGTGGCATTTTTCGTCGCAAACAATTTTTGATGTTTCTCGGTCTAGTGACACTAGTTGTAACTAGAAATTATTATGCGTGCGACTATGTTCGTTGATTTGATTGAATGAAGCGTCTGAAGGTTGTTACAGTGACAGCTGCTGCGAATGTGAAAGATAACGGTTATGAAAATCGCGATTATTTTGAATAGTGTGGTTAGAAAGATCGCGAATGTAAAAATTGTGGTTATTTCTAACAGCTGTGCAAAAAAAATCGCGGTTATGGAGAGCATGAGTCGAAAAATCTCGGTTTTCAAATTCAGGAGGAACATCAGCTTGCCATGAGAGGGAAAATTTGTAGGGGAGATCAAAGATGCCGACGGCTAGAGCCAACCTCTAGAAAATGAAATCTCTCCATGCAGTGACATAGTTTTCCGAAAAATAGATCAGTAAAAACGTTAAATTTCGATATATAAGTAATTTATGCCCGATGCAAATTTATAAATTCGTTATTTGAAATTTATTATTAATATTTTAAATCCGGTCATCGGGACGGCGCAATCTGGCAACGCGACGTTTTATTTTTCCGCGGTTCGTAGCACTGAGCAACGACAACTCCGATGATCTCTCAGCTGTGCGTATCGATAGATTTCAATTTCCGCCAAAGTGAGGTTATGTTGGTTGCTGTCGAAGCGTAATCAAGAGACTCGGCAGAGTCTCGGGACAAGTACATTTGAAAACAGCTGTGCGTCGTCTGCTTGTCCCGAGCGCTCGCCGAGTCTATACTTTCTCGTAGTAAAACGATTCGCGGTGGTGGGAAAAAAAATTTCGATGACATTTCAGCTCACTGTAAAGCCCAGGAGTCGTCTAGCGACCTGAAAATTGACATGGAGACTAATTACGCGATACCCTTTCGATAGAGCCCAAATTCGATACGATTGATTAAGTGATTGCTGAGAAAAAACTTTGCACGGGCTTAGTCCTATCTCAGCCTGCGTCAGAACCACGCTACATCGAAGGATTTCACGTGTCTGTATATGGCCGCCCGACAACACATTCAAAGGGGTCTGTGCGCCCATCTTAGCCAATCCCAGGTTGCGAAATTCCTGATTGGTCGAGGCTGCGATGATTCCAATGGATCCGTCGTGTGCACACGACAGTGCAGACGAGCGAGCGAAAAATGTCAGCTGATATTTCGAAGGGCCATTTTTTCGTGAGTGTGAAAGAGAGAGATAGCTGAAATAAGTTCATATTTTTCTTTTCCGCCCTTGATATTTTCGAGAGAATAACTGTTACAATTGTTCCTTGTCAAACAACGAACGTTGGCTAACCGTTTATCTTCTTGAGGATGCAAGGTTATGCGAGAAGAATGTGTTGCTGGTTTTTCGATACCGAGTGTGAACAAATGCTGAGATACAGCTTTGACAGATCGTCATAACCTCACAAATTCGGAATTTTGAGCTGGCATATTACTGACATGCTCCGATGACGAGAGAATATGCTTCATGAATGAACATGCTCCACATCTTTAGACCCTTTCCTACTCCCACCATTTTATTCATTTACAGCATGACTTATACATAATAATTCTCCGCGATATAAAAAAATCTTGTCGCTGATTCGAGCCACATAAAAATCTTGTCACAGAGGCGCATGAAAATCTTGTCGCTGCAAGTTATCTAATAGCTCCGGATAACTCTCAGTGTCATCAAGATCTTGTCACTGAGCCACATGAAGATTAATCGCTGAGCAATAATATCTCTCAGCGAAACAAAAATCTTGTCGCTAAGACAAATGAAAATCTTTTTGCTGAGGCAAATGAAAATCTTGTCGCTGCGAGGGCTCAGTGACATAAAAATCTTGTCGCTGAGCGACATGAAAATCTTATCGCTGAGCAACATGAAAATCTTGTCGCTAAGGCAAATCAAAATCTTTTGACTGCGAGGGCTCAGTGACATAAAAATCTTGTCGCTGCGAAGGCTCAGTGACATAAAAATCTTGTCGCTGCGAGGGCTCAGTGACATAAAAATCATGTCGCTGGGCCACAAGAAAAAATTGTACATTTGTTCCTTTCTGCCAAAATTCTCATGGAGCCAAGGAAAAAAATTCTTCACTACAACTTCATGCTAAAATATTGATTTTTTCCAACTCGTGGTAAAAAATCGAAAATTAAATTCTCGCGATGAATTGAGACTTTGGCAAGTGTTTCCTCTTCGTTTCAGCGTATCAAACCGAGTGGCTGGAAAAAAAATACATAATTTTACCATTTTGGCTCGGAGAAGAGCGATTTTCGTTTGAAAATTCGAAAAATCGTCATTTTCAAGCTAAAATCATGGTAATGGGCAAAAAATCATTTCTCGATGAAAAATTGAGATAGAGACATAATTCTGGGCTTGAATTGAGCTCCACAGGGTCTAGTTGCAGGGAAAAAATCAGCATTTTTTTCTCATGGAGACGAGAAGATAAATTCTTGGCGACAACTTCATGCTAAAATATTGATTTTTTCCAACTCGTAGTCAAAAGTCGAAAATTTAATTCTTGCGATAAATTGAGACTTTGGCACGTATTCCCTCTTTGTTTCAGCGTATCAAATCGAGTGGCTGGAAAAAAAATCATAAATTATACGATTTTTACTCGGAGAAGCGCGATTTTCGTTTGAAAATTGTCGAAAAATCGTCCTTTTCAAGCAAAAATCATGGTAATGGGCAAAAAATCATATCTCGATGAAAAATTGAGATAGAGACATAATTTTGGGCTTGAATTGAGCTCCACAGAGTCTAGTTGCTGGGAAAAAATCAGCATTCTATTCTCATGAAGCCGAGAAATAAACTTCTTCGCTACAACTTCATGTTCAAATATTGATTTTTCTAACTCGTGGGCAAAAGTCGAAAATTTAATTCTCGCGATAAATTGAGACTTTGGCACGTATTCCCTCTTTGTTTCAGTGTATCAAACCGAGTGGCTGGAAAAAAATCATAAATTATACGATTTTTACTCGGAGAAGAGCGATTTTCGTTTGAAAATTGTCGAAAAATCGTCATTTTCAAGCTAAAATCATGGTAATGGGCAAAAAATCATATCTCGATGAAAAATTGAGATAGAGACATAATTCTGGGCTTGAATTGAGGTCCACAGAGTATACTTCTAGGGAAAAAATTAGCATTTTATGTTCATAAAGCCAAACAAATAAATTCTTCGCTCCTAAGTGATGTAAATATGTCGTTTTTTTGTAAGCTGATGGTGAAAAGTCAGAAATACCATTCTCGAACAAATTCAAGATTATGGCACGCGTTCACGTTTTCTTTCAGCTCAACAAATTATCTGGCTTGGAAAAAAATCAAAATTTATACTATTTTCACTGGGAGAAGAGCGATTTTCGTTTGAAGATTGATGAAAAATCGTCATTTTCAAGCAAAAATCGTAGTAATGGGCAAAAATTCATATCTCGGTGGAAAATCGAGATATAGATATAATTCTGGGCTTAAATTGAGCTCCACAGAGTATATTTTTGGGGAAAAAATCAGCGATTTATTCCCATAAACCCAACTAAATAAAATCTTCGCTCCCAAAAGTCATGTAAAAATGTCGTTTTTTTCTAAGCTGATAGTGAAAATGCAAAAATACAATTCCCAAGAAAAATTAAGATTATGGCGTGCGTTGACGTTTTCTTCCAGCTTGACAAACCATGTGGAGAAAAACATGATTTTACCGTCGTTGCTCGGAGGAGAGCGATTTTCGTTTGAAAATTTATGAAAAATCGTCATTTTCGAGCAAAAATCATGGAAATGGGCCAAAATCATGTATCGGGGAAAAATTGAGATAGAGACATGATTCTTGGCTTAAAATGAGCTCCACAGGGTACACTTCTAGGGGAAAATCAACAAATTGTTCCCACCGGACTGAAAAATTTGGAGACTTTCAATCAGAAAAAATAAGTGATATCCTAGCAAAAAATCCCCTCCCGGGGAAAAAAGCTTGGACAAGTACATTTGTTGGTGATCCCCATTTCCATTTGTTTTCACAGAAAAATCTAATCCCCCCTTGAAAGAAATTGGAAACGCCAACAAAATAAAGAATTTGAGAAAACGCAAAAAAAAAAAAAATATTCAAGAAGATTAAGAAAAATGCAAGAAATGCGAGAATGGTAAAAAAAAATTAATGGTATTCGCTCAGCATAAAAAATTCTGATATCTATAAAAGGACAAGTATTCCCTGTCTGAAAATCATGTTGATGTTCGGAAATCCATTAACGAGAAAAAAGAAAATCTTCCAAAAAGACACGTCTCAAAAAAAGGAACCCCTAAATACAAAATGGCGGATCGACTGAAAAACTTCATAAAAAAATACAAAACTAAAGTTTGCCATCATATGTTGAGCGTATGCGCACAGAGTACTTGGCCGGCCCCAAATTTTTTGTATTAGCTTCCGCTATTTATAGATAGGTAGAACAACTCGGTTGTATTCATGAGAAAAATGATAAGCGTTAAATAAATGTCATTGAACGTTATACATTCAAATGAATTAGTACAAATTCAAAGTTTTCTCTCAATTTGATATACAATTAATTAAATAAATCATTTGCGCAATATCTTACACAAGTATGGATACGTAGAAAAATAACAACTGATCACTAATTAAGGTGGAGCTAAATATTATATCAAATGACCCGTAATGCGTCGATAAAAATTGAACTTCTAGCAATTTTTTGTATTACTAGCTTGAAATATAAATCGTTTTAGGAGAGAACCTTGATTGACTCGAGATTTTCGCCAAGCTTTCGCGTGTCTTTTCTGAGAAGATTTCTGAAACCAAATAATTACGTTATGCCAAGATTAACCAAGCTGAGCACTTTAATTCAAAATTTCGGGCCGGCCAAGTACTCTGTGCGCATACGCTCAACATATGATGGCAAACTTTAGTTTTGTATTTTTTTATGAAGTTTTTCAGTCGATCCGCCATTTTGTATTTAGGGGTTCCTTTTTTTGAGACGTGTCTTTTTGGAAGATTTTCTTTTTTCTCGTTAATGGATTTCCGAACATCAACATGATTTTCAGACAGGGAATACTTGTCCTTTTATAGATATCAGAATTTTTTATGCTGAGCGAATACCATTAATTTTTTTTTACCATTCTCGCATTTCTTGCATTTTTCTTAATCTTCTTGAATATTTTTTTTTTTTTTGCGTTTTCTCAAATTCTTTATTTTGTTGGCGTTTCCAATTTCTTTCAAGGGGGGATTAGATTTTTCTGTGAAAACAAATGGAAATGGGGATCACCAACAAATGTACTTGTCCAAGCTTTTTTCCCCGGGAGGGGATTTTTGGCTAGTTTCTTTTGTCGCCGAAATGCCAAATTTTTCGAAAGCGGGAGTGTTTTATTGGAAAGGCAAAAGAGTTTCGGAAATTATCTATAAGCAAAGACTCGCTCAGCAAAAAGCTGGACAAGACAAAAAAAATTACGGTTGACGGCGACATTAGTGAAGGCACTGACAAGGATGCGACAGCCCAAGAAAATATCGCTACCGAATGCGAAAAAAATTAGGCTCCATACGTTGTCAAAGGTTATCGAATGATTCACGTTGAAACAGTAAAAAACGGACTGAGATGCAAGGGTTGTGAAGAAATATTGAGTTTACATAACATAACCAAAGAAACACTCGTTGGATTTGCATCGATTTGGTATGTCAAGTGTGATGGATGTCTCCTGGAAAATTTGGTGCATACAAGTCCAAAACTACGTAATGCTGAGACAAAACGTATGCTTTTTGAGGTGAACTTCAAAGCTGTCATGGGTAAATATTGAGATTACATTAATTTTTAGTAGATAGGGCGATACTGATAAAAACTAATTGATCGACTCAAATTTTTTTTTTCTTTTAGGCGTTCTACATTCTGGCAGCGGTTTGAAAATGTTGCAAAAATGTTGTGCATGTTTAGATATGCATTCCATAGTAACGGGCACATTCAAGTTGTATGAGCGACTCGTCAGACAACAGATAGAAAAAGTAGCCAAGGAAAGTTGTCACGAAGCTGTAGAAATTGAAAAATCACAAACTGTGATGAACAAAGATGAAATCGAAAGAATGTTGTAAGTTGTTTGACAATTAGCGTTACCCATTGTCAAAAATGTGGTTAATATCAACTCGTAAAATAATATTATCCTTTTATCAATTTTTTTAATGAAATGGTGACTCCGACACGTTTCAACATGGTGCCCATTTAATCATGGTAAATTTGATAACCTACATAAATCAATTTTTAATTATCTATACATAAGATCATTGAATAACTTGCATAAAAAAATATTTTTTTTTGTAGTCTCAGCAGTTTGATACGCGTGCATTTCAGGGAATATATACAATTTTGTACATTGGGAAAAATAAAAATATTTACATATTATATAATCTACTTGATTGAACGTTGTTATTATTGAATACCTTTGCAGGCCCCAAGATCTCAGAAAAGATTTTATTATCCCCAATGTAGTTAAGATACAATTAATGATCCAAACAACAATAACGCCAATGATTATGAGATACAAAAGCGAGGCTCAAGTCGTGGTGAATCTACAAGCGGTGAGTATTTTGCTTATTCGACGACCAACCAGACAGGAATAATAAGTAGAAAAAAAAAGCAAAGAAGCTTCCTCTTTCATAACAATCTGTGGACAAACTATTCAAATTCAGGGTCAGTCTGTGGTTCTAACTGCTAATTACAACAAAATAACTCTATGACATTTAATTATGTACAGGTTTACGGTCGAAAGAGGTTCTCACTGCCGTTGCAACTGTCGTTATAGTCCGATTGATGTTATCATTTAATATGGCTATCCTTCGAAAAATCCCATAAAAAAGTCCCGGCAAGATTCTTGCTTATTCCTTCAAAAAACTTCCTTCGAGATCCCTGATCCACCCCTAAAAAATCTCGTCCAAACTCTTCGCCCATCCCTTAAAAAAGTCCCAGCGAGATTTCTCCCTTCTACCTCGCGTCCTTTCTCCCTTCGTTCTCCCGTTTTTTCATGCTTTTATCGCATCTTTGACTGATTTTTCGACTCCGAGCAAAATCGCTGCAAGCTCACGTGATCCTGCATTAAAATACGAAAAGAATGAGCCCAAGCTGGACCCTTTCCGTTGAATTTTACCTGAAATATGAATTTTTCGGAATTGTCAGAGGGAAAGAGACAGCGCTATAGGCGCGGTAGTGGTAGAGGGAAAGAAAGTGATAGATGAATCATTAGATACGCGAGTTACTATACTTACTATTCGCAATGTTCACTTCTGTCCGTTTTTATTTGTTTTTTTATGATAAAATTTTCTAAAAAACTTCGATTTTTGTCGATAAATTTCCGATAATAATCGCGCCTATTATCAGTTTGTCGCTTTTTATAAATCAATCCCAGTAGTCTATCGACTTCCTGCATGCCGATTCCCTTTGTATTCTTTTCGGCCACGTTTTCGAAATAATGGACGAGCCCAACAATGAGGCACCCAAAGATTTCCGGCACATCCGCGATATTTTTTTCAAATCTTGTCACCAATCCACGAACGTAACCCGTCATTTTCACGAGTATGATGATGACTGAAGGAAACAACGAATCTGTTCACAACATCTTCATTTGTTTTTCCCTAAGAGCAACCTGAAATTTCCTACAATGCCGAAGTTCGCAACGATTTAAAGTCGCAACGTATTTCAAACGAAACCACCGAATGATAGTGATTCCGTTTGAGTAATTTCTAATCAACATTGCCGCAGATGACGTTTATATTTTTCTTATCATTTTTGTTATTTATTATACGACGTTGATATTTGTTTACAGAATAATTTAACTGTCACAAGACGGAATCCTGGAAAATTTGGAGAATAAATGGTGGAATGAGCAGATCGAGAAACAAAGATGACCGAGAGACTACAAGATAAGCGACGGAATAACCATCGACAATATCGGTGGCGTTTTCATTATCGCAATCCTCGGAATTAGATCGGCGATCGGTACATTGACCTTCGCGCACTGAAAAATTCTCGAGAAACGGCACAAGTTTCCAAAGAATCTCGAGAAAAGCGCAAGTTTCACTCGCGAACGCGAAATAAGTCCGGGAATCAACCGAATCCTCGCGAGTCTCTACAGCAGGTGTTCGAAATGACCGCCTGCCATTTCGATACAGAGCCGGGCACGTCTTAACAGACTTGCACCGCATCTCTGCAACATTTCCGGGGTGATGGATCGCAGAGCTGCTAAAACGCGGGCCTCCAAGTCTTCCCGATCCGCAATTAGTTCCCTGTAAACAGTCGCCTTCACGTGGCCCCACAGGAAGAAATCCAGCGGATTTAAATCGGGGGACCGTGCAGGCCAATCTTCGGCGCCACCCCGTCCGATTACTCGATCGCCAAACATATCGCGGAGGGTTGCCTGAGCTCGCCTGCTGGTATGAGCAGGTGCCCCATCCTGTTGGAAGTGGACCCTGTTGAACTGGTCCAACGTCATCCCGGCGCGAATGCACAACCTCCTAAGGCGTGTGCGTAGGAATCGGCAATATCGTTGCGCCGTGAGGCTTCCGGTGAAGTTGAATGGGCCAATCTGAAAACATGAAAACAAAAACAAGGGTCGAAAAAAAGAGGAAGGAGTATGATCAGGGGATTAAATGGAGAGAAACTGATTTTTTTTGCGGTTTTGTGAAAAAGACGACTGGAGTTTTTAAAATAAAAAAATGAAATTGAATTCTTCTGTGTTAATTGTTTTGGTTTTTTTACTTACCAATTTATCGTCGCATATTCCAACCCAGAGGGTAAGAAGCGGAAATCGTTGTTGGTGATTCCGAGCGACAGTTGCTCGTGGATTATTTTCCTTTCCACTCCAAACATGGAAATTCCATGAATTCCACGCGCCATCCCTTCCGAAGATCGATCCTTCGGAATAAATGATTCGACCGACAAATCCCGGATCAGCAGTTTCTTGATCGATAATGAATTGGCAGAAGTGCAGCCTGGCAGGAAAGTCTTCCAGCTGCAACGACTGTACCCGAGTGTAGTGAAAAGCATGCTTCCGTTCGGCTTTCATGGTACGTTGAACCGTTCCGTATGACGTCCGTAATTGTCTCGCAACCCTGCGTATACTGATCGTCGGGTCGGCGGCAAACTCTCCTAAAATTCTTGCTTCCAAGTCTGGAGTTCGTGCTGTCCTTGGAGCACCGCAATCTTTTTCATCGGGTAATGGCCGGCCCGTGTCGTAGAATCGTCGGAACGCGCTCATTATTGTTTTGGCGTCAGGGCATCGCGCATTGCCAAACGCCTCGCGGTACGCCTCAACCGCTCTTGCACTGACATACCCCGCCTCAACATATTTCATTACCATTTGGGCATATTCTCGCGGCTCGTAATGCGCCATTTCGAAAAAGGGGTAAGACAAGGCACAACACCAGTGACAGGAGGGAAAAACTGATAGTTGTAGCAAACATTGACTTTTACGCTTATTTTTTTTCCAGATGCATGGCCTATGAGTTTCGTGAGCCATTTATTTGATATTGATTCGATATGGAACATGATGAGCCCCACAAAAACGCGCTAATAGTTGACAATGGTCGTCGTAATCATCATCGTCGTCTTCATCCCTTTCCCCTTGGTTTTTTTTTGGTAAACAATAAAATTGAAAAAGTAGATCATGTTCAACATTTTTTTATATTTTTACTCGTTTACATTTCTTCACACGGTTTTTTTTGCTGAAAAGAATTTCCCTTCGTGCCGATATTCGTCTTCCTTGCAATTGTCTTCGTCGTCTTGCTCGTCGTCATTACGGTCGTCTTTCCGACATTGTCCTCGTCGTCCGCGTTCTCGTCGTCGTCATCATCCTCATCGTCATTGTCGTCATCGCCATCGCCATCGTCGTCGTCATCCTTGTCGTCGGCGTCATCGTCAATGTCCCCGTCGGTCTCCATCCCTGTCGTCCGTGTTCCCATCGTCGTCGTCTCCACCTCACGTTGTCTCCGTCGGCATCTTCCTCATCCTCGTAAACATATTTATCTTCGCTGTCTTTGTCGTCGTGGTCTTCTTTCCGTCTCCCTCTCACGCGTGATCGTTGCCGCACTTATCCCAAATAGTTTTATCCACTTCTGAATAACCGAAATATTGAAAAAATTTCGATTTCACTGACTTTAAATTTGCTTCCACATTTTTTTCCCGTTGAACTTTACCAAATTAGTTTGACGTGTTTGACTTCAGTTGGATGTCTCTCGCGCGGAACATCCTCTGTCAATATGTTTTTTTTTCAAGGGTTAGAGGAATCTGACCGATCACGGCAGCTGTCACATTCTTAGCGTCACATGACACAAAGATACTTTTTGCGCAAAAGTCGTGTCGTGTGACATTGCCTTTGAAACAATCGGCAAAAAGTTTGCTCTGAACGCGAGCGAGAGCCCCGTCTTAGCCCTTATGTCAGACGACACTGAGGCGTCGCACATCATGGCGGCAAGTGACCTTCCTATTGGCTGAATAAACTCAAATTCGATTGTGTATAGTCGGAAGGTCCTTCAATGCGAAGTTCCCCCGTATTTTCGTATAATTTTGACTTTTTTGGTCAAGGAAGGTTAAATAAATAATTTAATTCGTGATTGAGCCTCAAAACAATGTTTTGTTTATTGGCTCGTGTGGTAAAAGCCGTTCCGGCATAAAAACGCACGTTGTGTGTGAATTCACAATGATTTTAATCGTGTATGATCGTGTTATTGCAAAAGTGTGTGTGTGTGTGTGCGTGTGGTTTTGGTAGGGGACACGGTCCTTTATCGTCAACCCCGTCGGGTTGGATGTGTGTTTTCGCAGGGGACAGAGTCCCATATCGTCAACCCCGTTGGGTTGGGTGTGTATGTTTTATTGGGGGACAAAGTCCCATATCGTCAACCCCGTTGGGTTGGATGATTTTCGTGTATGTGCTGACGGGAATTCGTTCTCAACGCGAGAGACCGTGCGTCTTGTCGCTCGCCTCGGAGGCTACTGTTTTTGTTTTTGTACGCGTGTATGCGCGCGCACGTCGACCGAATCGGGGGGGAAGCTTGGCGTTTATGCACGAGCACGGAGACGAAGATCGCGTTACTTCCATATCGTAACACGTGATTCAAAATGGAAAATGTGTATGTTAAAGCAAAATAATAATTCTCGGCGTTCACACCAAACAGATTGCCTACCATTCAAAGACTCCTTCAAGTTTTTCAAAACGGCTAAGTAGGAATTCTTCGAATATCGTTCCGAACCCGAGGGTATCCGGACGGGAAGTGTTTCTGAATCACCCTGTACAAGAGCGCAGCAACAGTTCTGAAGACGTAAGTAATTTCATCTAAATAGTCGCTCTAATGTCTTTCCCAATCCAGATTGTTGGAATGCAGCTCAAAATAGTTAATCTTTAGAGCGGAACACAAAGTTGGCTTACAGTATATTTTTCAACTGTGATGGGCTTTTCTACCATTCGAAAACTGAATTTACTAGAAAAATTTCAAAAAGTGCATTACTTATCAAAATTATTGAAATGAACTACTGTGCACCGAATTCGCGTGATTTTTTTATTCGAATATGTTTGAATTTGTCTGTCCTCTCCATGTCTATGAAATTTGATCGTGATAACAAAGACATTTTTTTACCATTAACAAATTTTGTAACAGTTAATGAATTTTTGAGCAAAAGTACCATCTAAATAAAATTCTTTCTTATAAATAAACTGTTTTCTCAGTACACATTTTTTGACGTATAAATTCCATCATATAAATCCTTAAATTAGTGTGTCTTTCAAGAAATGTTCCAGATAAAGACGACCAAAAAGTAGACAAATCCTTGCCAAATGTTCGGTGACCGATGGATATACGTGTGTCCTGAGCTATTGTGGTCTCTCTCGCTCGCTGCGCTCGGCTGACTTACGCCAATAGCAATGTCAAGTCGCTGGAGGACGGGTCGACCAGCGCTCGAGTATGTATACAAAAAATCACTCAAAAAACACACGAAAAAACAGTCTCAGTCGAACCACCAACGCGAGCGCACGTTCCCTGAAGGCACTGGCCTTCGATCATCACGACCCGTCAGGGTCCACAGGCGAGCGTGGTTCCGTGTGGCGAGATTTAAAACTCATATACGAGCCAGACTGGATTGATCCATATTCAATCCGACGAGGCATAACATACAAGCCCAATAGGGCAAAACATATACAGCCCATCAGGGCAATCATACGCAGCCTAACAGGACAACCATACGCAGCCCACCAGGGCAACCATACGCAGCCCACCAGGGCAAAATACACGCAACCCAACAGGGTTGATTCAATCAATCAAAAAACGCATTCGAACGACCACGATAGTTCGAGACCACGCGTACCATACACACAATCTTGTAACGCAATTGTCAAATCACAATTTCACATCGTGGGTTTTTATGTCGTCAGGCTATTCCCACACGAGCCAATAAATTATTCAATCATTAATGGCTCAAAAATCATCGAGTTTTCCATTTTTTTGGATAACCCATCCCAATACCATATTCTTAAATATTCAAATAAAAAAATACGAAGGAACTTCGCGTTGAAGGACTTTCGACCATACATTTAGGTGTCAGAAGTGGGATAAAATCCCAAGTCCCCACACGTGTGGATGACGAAAAACACAGTTCTACGACATAAGTGCATCGTGTCAGAAAAAAAAGGGACTCTCTACGACCACTCGCCATCGCCTCCGGACCGCCGCGCCTAGTTGCCATCTCCGAAAGACGACCTTTGTCTTCAGAAAAGCTAAGTATTCGACTGTTACTAATTTTACAGCATGAAAATTCTTTCGCTTGTCTCGAAATTTTACGCGTGCACTCGAAATACAGTCCGACTCAACGTTCGAGCGCACGTGACACAAACCATACCGGGCCCCATTGTCCTCGCGCGAGGCGAGCGTCTAGGGCCAACCGCCACTTCGGCCATGCGTTTACATTACGCAGAATACCCTCGCACTCTCTTTTTCGCTCTCGCTCTTTTTCTCTCTCAAAAAAAAAACTGTAACTTTCTTCGCGGTACATACACGAAGAAATTCTTGCCTTCGACAAAGGGTCAGGCACTTGAGACATAACGGCTACATAACTAGTTAACCGAATTGACTCCGCTCAGTGTTGAGTTTGAAATCGCGAGAATATTCCTTCCGAATCTATTACGATCCAAATCGAATCGAAATGAGTGCTCGTGTGAAATTCATTCACCAAAAACGCGCAACGTTAAAAGCGCAAATAACGAAACTCGAAACATTCGCGGAAGACCCCAGTCCGGAATCCGCGAATTTGAAAGTGCGTTTAGATCGTCTCAAAGAACAATTTCGTGTCTACGAAGAATTGCATGACGAACTCGCGCTGTTAGTGGACCCCAATAGTGAGTGTTAAGGCGAGTTCGACGCGTAACAGAATCGCTTTTACGCGCTCGTGACGAAAATCAAAGCGATCGTCGCACCAATAGCGCCAGTGCCCGTCGGCGACTTAAACGTGACATCGATTCCGATCGATGGCATACGTCGTCTAAAATTACCGGTCGCGGATCTCCCCAAATTTGACGGCGACATCGAAAAATGGTTGTCGTTCAAAAATACTTTCGTCACGATGATTGATTCGCGCGTAGACATCACAAACGTGCAAAAATTCCTTTATTTGAAAAATTGCCTCGAAGCGGACGCGCTGAATAAAATCTTGATTTATAACGTCAGTGAAGAAAATTACGAAACCGCTCGGAAATTTCTTTTAGACTCGTACGATAAAATCCGCATTTTAGTCGTGAAACATCTTGACGCGATTCTCGAGTTGCCGGTTCAAACGAAGGCGACTCATAAAGGGTTGACAAGACTCGTCGACGACATGCGTCAGCACATAAATATGCTCGCGTCGATGAACGTAAAGCCGGACGAACATTTATTGGTGCGGATAATCGAACGCGCGTTACCTCACAACATTCGGGCTGAATGGGAGGAAACTCTCAACTTAGATGGTTCGCCAACGCTCGACGAAATTTATAAATTCGTTTCGGAAACCGCGTTTCGACTTTTCACGATCGAACAAGATCCGTCGCGCTCGAAACAAGAGAACAATAAAAAACGATCGTTCTGCGGCAAGGAACACGGTGATGCAAAGGCACGTAGGGGGGAAAACGGTGCACGCGCGCTAATGACCGGTACGTCCTCTAATTGTGTCATTTGCAAAAAAGAAAAACACTCCGCGTATTATTGTTGCGAGCTACGGAATATTAACGTCCAGCAACGATGGGACATTGTGTTGAAATCAAAACTGTGCAAAAACTGTTTGGGTTCGCACAGCGGTGCTTGTAAATGGTCGCATTGCAAGAAATGCCCGCGATTCCACCACACGCTTCTACACAGAGACGCTTCTACAGCCCGCGCGACTCAGGACGCAACCGTACAGGGTAGCTCGAACGACGCAAATTCAAAGGTAAATTCTACACATTTAAATGCGCTAGCACACAGCTTGGCGTCGCAAGTATTGCAATCACAATTAATTCTCAGCGCTCAGATACGCGTAAAAGATTCAAGCGGTCAATTAAAAAAATGTCGCGCGTTGTTAGATACGTGCGCGACTGCACATTTTATTACGGAAGATCTCGTCAAACAATTAAAGTTACCGACGCGTGCATGCTCGCTTGCCGTCGGAATGATCGACAATACGAATACGAATTCCAATGGAATGGTCGAGTGTACGTTTCACTTGATCCACGGCAACTTCAACAAAACTTTGTCGTTTTTAATTATTCCGAAAATTGCCGATCGCATACCGAATGAGATATTCCCTCGCGAATTAATCGATATTCCTAAAAACATAAAATTAGCCGATCCGCAATTTCATTTGCCGCAAAAAATTGACATCCTTTTAGGATCAGGAGTCACATTGTCGTTGTTGTCGATCGGACAATGCGATCTATCTCGCAACGGCTGCGATCTTTTCCTACAAAAGACGCAGCTCGGTTGGGCTATTGCCGGTGGAAGAAAAAACGATAAACTCACGAATCGGGCTTCCTGTCAACTAACCGAGTTGAAGGAGCAAATCGAAAAATTTTGGTTGCTAGTGGACGCGAACGCGAGTCAAATTAAGTTATCAGAAAACACGGATTGCGAAACACATTTTAACCAAAACACGACTCGCGAAGCGTCGGGACGGTACACCGTTCGTCTACCGTTCCGCAGTGCCGAACGAGATCTCGGCGACGCACGATCGATGGCCCTGCGATGATTTGCGTCGCTTCAGAAAAGGCTGAACGCGGAACCGACTCTCAAACAAGAATATTTTCGGGTTATGAACGAATATATCGAATTAGGTCATATGTCACCGGTTACCGACGAAACGCGACCCGGATATTATCTGCCGCATCACGCGGTTGTAAAATCGACAAGCACAACGACCAAGGTGCGAGTAGTTTTTGACGCGTCGGCAAAGACAAGCAAGGGAATATCGTTGAACGAAACTCTAATGGTAGGCCCGACCATACAACTCAAATTATTCGAACATCTCTTGCGATTCCGTTGCTACAAATACGTGATCACCGCGGACATAGCAAAAATGTACCGCCAAGTTTGGATTCATGCCGACGACCGTCGTTATCAAAGAGTGTTCTGGATACAGAACGACAAAACACGGGTGTTCGAATTAAACACGATAACTTTCGGCGTATCGTCAGCACCATTTCTCGCTATACGAACGGTACAGAGACTCGCGAGCGACGAAAGCGCGAAGTTTCCCGTCGGTGCGGAAGCGCTGCGACGCGATTCATACGTCGACTATTTGCTCTCGGGAGCAGAGACTTTCGAGAAACTCATACAAACACGAGACGAAGTGATTGAAATCTTGAAACGCGGGAGGTTCGACATGCGTCAATGGGCGACGAATCATCCGCGAGCATTAAACAATTTAGTCGAGAAAACCGCGAACGTCGAGTTCCTCACGGACAATCCACAAGACATTAGGCATTTCATGGAACGCACGACGCGACGAATCGTTATACACGGTCAAACATATTCAGCCTTCCGACAAGGTTACGAAGCGATATATACTATCAGAGATCGCGAAAATTTTTGATCCCCTCGGTTTACTCGGTCCAGTTATTCTCGTATCGAAGATAATTATGCAAAAATGCTGGAGAGCCAAAACCACGTGGGACGAATCTGTACCAACTGCACTGTATTCTACGTGGCAATCATTTGCAGAACAACTCGCTTTAATCGACAATTTAAAGATCGAGCGACACGTTCGATAAGCGACGCCGTCGACATTCAAATACACGGGTTTTGCGACATGAGTAAGTCAGGTTACGGAGCGTGTTTGTACATTCGTTCTTGCAATATCGAAGGCGAAATTCGCGTCCGATTATTTTGCTCAAAGGGCCGCGTCTCTCCACTGAAAGAACAAACAATTCCGCGCCTCGAGCTCTGCGGTGCGTTGACACTTGCGCGTCTATATCACGAAGTTCGCGAAACATTAACTTTTCGCGTCTCCAAAACAATTTTTTGGTCCGACTCAACAATAGTTCTTCAATGGTTGAAAAAACATCCCAGCGTGCTAAAGGTCTTCGAAGCGAATCGCGTTGCGGAGATACAAGAAATTAGCAAAAACGCGGAATGGCGGCACATTCGAACCGATCAAAACGTGGCGGACGCGTTATCGAGAGGGCAACTGCCTCAGGAATTTCTGAACAACGACTCATGGTTCCGAGGACCTTCGTGGCTATCTGATCCCGAATCCACGTGGCCGCAGTCCGTCGCGATGCCCCCGGACGAGTTACCCGGAGTCAAACGATTATTTTGCATGGTTACGCAAATCGAGTTTCACGAAATCTTCGAGAAATTCTCGTCGTATACGAGGCTAATTCGCGTCATCGCGCATTGTTTACGTTTTTGCGCATGAACGAAAACAAAGGCAATCTAACGGTACGCGAAATAGACGAAGCCGAAAGACGCGCTATTCGCGCTAGAACGGTTTACTCCGCGTCGGAGGTCGAATAAATCGCGTTGATGTTCAATCGGATCAGAAAAATCCAATACTTCTTCCTTCTCGGCATTACGTAACGGATCTTTTGATACGACACACGCATGAAAAGTTTTATCACACCGGTATTCAATCGACTTTATACAACATCCGGCAACGATTTTGGATTCTCGCTGGCCGAAATCAAGTTCGAAAAATCGTCCGACGCTGCGTAAGGTGTATACGGTTTCGCCCTGTACCAGTCGCATATCAAATGGCTGACTTGCCTAAATCGAAAGTCGATAACGCACCTGTCTTTTATCACACAGGTGTCGATTGTTTCGGTCCGATGCTCGTTAAAGAGAAAAAACATCGAAATCGCGGTAGCATCGAGGTCTACGGTTGCGTGTTTATCTGCATGTCCACTAAGGCGATTCACATAGAGATCGTAAGCGATCTATCGGCAGACGCATTTATAGCAACTCTGCGACGATTCGTCAGTCGTCGGGCCATTCCGGGCCATATTTATTCTGATAACGGAACAAATTTCGTAGGAGCAAACAGTCAGCTTCGCAAATTTTACGCATTGAGAGAATCCGAGGAATTTCGATCGAAACTTTACGAATTCGCGTCAAGTAAAAAAATCGATTGGCATTTTAATCCCCCCCCCTCTCGCCTCACTTCGGAGGCCTATGGGAGGCTGCCGTAAAGTCATGCAAGCATCATCTCAAACCAGAGATCGGCAAAAAAATATTTAAAAATCTCAAATATTCAAGTCTTGGAGAATGGAGATTTAGAACGTAGAAATTCCAAAATATTCGAGGAATGTTGATCTAGTAAAATCGCATTATCGAGTATCAAAGGAATTTGTATTTGGGCAAAAGAAATTCTCAAATACTCGAATATTTGGTACTCGATGAAATATTATTTATCAAATCCCGAGGAATTTGTATTTGGCCGAAGGAAATACTTAAATATTTGATACTTGATGGAAAATGAGTATCAAATACCCGAAGAATTTGTACTTGGCCAAAAGAAATCCTCAAATACTCGAATATTTGACACTTGATAGAGAATAAAGTATCAAATACTCAGAGGATTTGTGTCGGGAGTGGGGAAGAGAAAGAGAGAGAGAGAGGGAGGAAGAGAGAGAGAGAGAGAGAGAGAGAGAGTGAGAGAGAGTGGGAGATACCATCTTTAATATACCATCTTCGATATACCATCTTTGTTTTTGGACTGAAAATATTTTCACTACAAATACAAATTCCTGGGGTATTTGATACTTAATTCTCTTTCAAATATCCAGTATTCGAGTATTTAACACTTCATTCTCCATCAAGTATCAAATATTCCATTATTTGAGAATTTTTTTGGTCAAGTCCAAATTCTTCGGGTATTTGATACTTTATTTTTATCCAGTATCAAATATTCGATTATTTGAGAATGTCTTTTTACGAAGTAGAAATTCTTCGGCATTTGATACTTTAATTCGATCAAATATCAAATAATCGAATATTCAGGAGTTTGCTCAACCAAATCTCAATTATTTGAGTAATTGGTAATAATTGTCGATATTGATACCAAAAATATTAGTAGTGCCGACCTCTGTCTCAAACGCGTTATGCGCGATCTTTTATTCACATAAGAGGAACTGAGCACTTTGGCAATAGAGATCGAAGCTATTTTGAATTCTCGTCCCTTGTGTCCGATTTCTACGGATCCAAATGATCCGATCGCGCTCACACCTGCTCACTTTTTGCAGCCGGAAAATGATTTTTCTCATGTTCCAGACAACCGATTGTCCTCCTGGCAATTAATAACCAAGATGCGTCAAGAATTCTGGCGTAGATGGCAACTCGAATATCTGAGCGAGTTGCAAAAACGACAAAAATGGATAAATCTTGGCGAAAACATCAAACAAGATGCCGTGGTCCTACTGATCGACAAAAATCGACCGTGTATGCAATGGCAACTGGAACGAGTGGTCGAATTACATCCGGGCGGCGATGGCGTGGTCAGAGTCGTCACCATCAAAACAGCACAAGGCTCTTACAAGAGAAATACAACATCTATTTGCGTGCTACCCACCAATGTTTAAAAAACACTTCCTCGAATCATGCATTAACATTATGCTCTCATTCAGAATGAATTCACGTCATTCGATTCACAATCTTTTACATATTCATTATTTTAATCAATTTATCTTAACGATACACATCAATGTAATCTTCTAGTTTAATTGCTCTTCAATTAATCATAGAATTTAAGTTTACACTCTGTATATTTATCGGTCACGATGCATCACGAACTTTCAATTCCATATCGAACAATTTTGTCCGTTAGCACTCCCAACGGGGGGAGGATGTTCGGTGACCGATGGATATACGTGTGTCCTGAGCTATTGTGGTATCTCTCGCTCGCTGCGCTCGACTGACTTACGCCAATAGCGATGTGAAGTCGCTGGAGGACGGGTCGACCAGCGCTCGAGTATGTATACAAAAAATCACTCAAAAAACACACGAAAAAACAGTCTTAGTCGAACCACCAATCCGAGCGCACGTTCCCTGAAGGCACTGGCCTCCGATCATCACGACCCATCAGGGTCCACAGGCGAGCGTGGTTCCGTGTGGCGAGATTTAAAACTCATATACGAGCCAGACTGGATTGATCCATATTCAATCCGACGAGGCATAACATACACAGCCCATCAGGGCAATCATACGCAACCCAACAGGTTTGATTCAATCAATCAAAAAACGCATTCGAACGACCACGATAGTTCGAGACCGCGCGTACCATACACACAATCTTGTAACACAATTGTCAAATCACAATTTCACATCGTGGGTTTTTATGCCGTCAGGCTTTTCCCACACGAGCCAATAAATTATTTAATCATTCATGGCTCAAAAATCATCGAGTTTTCCATTTTTTTGGATAACCCATCCCAATACCATATTCTTAAATATTCAAACAAAAAAATACGAAGGAACTTCGCGTTGAAGGACTTTCGACCATACACCAAACACAGCATAAATGCTGTAAAAAAACTGAGACAAGTACATTTACTCCCGCAAAATAATTGTTTCTGTTGAATAAAAGCCCCGTGCGAAAAATTAAAACCAATAAAATCTTTGCGAAATCTTTGCGTTCCTTTCTCACAAAAAGTTGCCAGATAAACTGAGATGAACTGAAACGTACATGATCAAGTACGCAAATACTTGTCCGGCCCGACAAATTTTTTAGCTACATGTGGCTGCAAATACCTCTTAGTTTTCACAATACATTCATGTACACATCACGTCTATAGCTTATAAGCCAGATTGGATAATTTTTGCACATTTGCCATGGTTCTATGAAGTCCCTTGCGAGCCTCACAGATTTTTTGGGTGGATTCCTCAATTGATAATCTGTAGCATAAAGCTCCCAATTCCATTTGGCGCCATCAAAGAACTTAAGCTAAAATTTGTCGGGCCGGACAAGTACTTGCATACTTGATCATGTACGTTCCAGTTCATCTCACAATCAGTTTATCTGGCAACTTTTTGTGAGAAAGGAATTGTTTTTCGCAAAGATTTTATGGGTTTTAATTTTTCGCACGGGGCTTTTATTCTACAGAAACAATAATTGCGCGGGAGTAATTGTAATTGACTCATTTTTTTACAGCATTTCTGCTGTGTTTGGCAAGTACAAAATGGCACCGACAGACACACACCCTCACGTCCAAATTCAGCAACTTTGTCGCAGCACGGGACAGCGTGGATTCAGCGCGGCAAACCGTGGAACATCTGCAAGAGCGACTCCTAAGAGAGGAGAGCAGAGCAAAAATGATGAGAAAATTCTGAAAATTTAGTATGTTTTTGTATAAAGTATTTAGGAGGTCGTGATAAAATTTGGCAAATATTAGTAAGCTCGTTATTTAAAAAAATAACATTTTCATAAAAATAATTTCACGGCAGCACCCTATATATTCTTTTCCAAACTCTTTCCCACATTCGTACCCGATTCCTCACATCCGTTCTTAACTCCTTCTCACACTCAAAACTCCTAGCTCAGCATCCTAATCTTATCACCGCATTCCTCAGCACTTACTTTGTCCCACGAGCCTCAACTTCTCCTCCGCTTCATCTCCCCACTACCACTTCACCAAATCATTCTCCTTTATTCTAATCCTCGACCCCTCAGTTCATCACCATCCTCCGAACCGCTAATTACCTCGTGCACTCCCTTAAAATAATTATCAAGTCTCAGTTCATTAAAAATCAATCATTTCATTCTTCTGTCTTCACCTTTATTATTATTCACCCTCGCAAACCCGGTCATCACAACTGTTGTTCAGAAGCGGGATTCAAACACCGCACGCGAACCGCGAAACAAAAAGAACGAAAAACATCGAAAAAGTGGAAGTTTGAAATACAAAAAAAAAGTTCAATGAAGTTAACGAAAAGACAGCGAAAATACAAGACAGTGAAAAAAAAAAGAAAACATCAACGACGAACAGTGAATTTTTTTTTAACAAATAACGGACAGTGAAAAAAAAAATCAAAAGAAACCGTTCGAAACAGACCAAAGCAAAAAAAAAAGAGAGAAAAGCGCACCAATCCAAATTTTTCTCTTTATCTCTCACCGAGTACCACAAAAAGACCAAAAAACACAGAAGGAAGGACGAAAAACAGCAAATGCAGATAAAAATTTGGATAATTCTGGCAATGTAAGTACCAAATTACGAACTCAAATTTTAATTTAATAGAAATTGCCCATAGAAATGAGGAGAGACGACAAAGTCGCTCACTCACACACATAACTCACGCGAGAGCCCGTGCGACGCATGAGCGTATACCGCTGGCCTTGTCGCACCAACACGGCTCCCCATCTGCGTACGTAAAGAGCGACAAAGACGCTCGATATTCTTATTCCTCCTCCATTCTTTCTTTCTTCGCACGCCTTGCATGCACAGTTGACCGAAAATATATAGTAATAATACGCGTGCTCTCGTGCTTCGTTCGCGACGGATATATATCAAGAGTCGCGGCAGCGGCTCGACGCCAAGTTTAAAAGAAAAGCGTAGCGCGCGAGCCGGCCGTACTCTTATATACATTAAAATAGGCATTTTATGACGTCACAGAAACTTTAAATCGTTCTCACAGGAGAATGGGTTGAGGGAAAAATCTCATATTAGATTTGAATTTTCTATGATTTTTTATCTTTCGAATGGTCCTTGGTAGAACAAAATCCGTTCAGCCAATCCAGAGAAATCTAACATTGAAGATTTTGGACGCGAGGTTTGGGATCCCTTCTGTTTCTTAGAGTCAGAAAGGCGTAAGTTATGTGCGCAGGCGCTTGGACATACGCCCTTACGTGCCTGGTGGACATTTTCGGCCCGTGACGTCACCCGCCCCGCTAAACGTGGTATCCCCACTCTTTGCGCGCCACTGAGCGAGAGAGACAGACTATATCGGGCCTCTCTTTCCGTATGGTTTTCGTTGTTTAGCTACCATGGTTTTCGTTGTCTAGCTATCATGGTTTTCGTTGTCAAGGTACACGGCTCCATGGTTTTTCTTGTCTAGGTATATTTCTCCATGGTTTTCGATGTGTAGGTATATTTCTCCATGGTTTTTGTTGTCTCTGTATATTTCTCCATGGTTTTCGATGTCTAGGTCGACGGCTTCATGGTTTTCGTTGTCAAGGTACACGGCTCCATGGTTTCTGATGTCTAGGTATATTTCTCGATGGTTTTCGATGTGTAGGTATATTTCTCCATGGTTTTCGTTGTCTCTGTATATTTCTCCATGGTTTTCGATGTCTAAGTATATTTCTCCATGGTTTTCGATGGCTAGGAATGTTTCTACATAGTTTTCGATGTCTAGGTCGTCGGCTCCATGGTTTTCGGTGTCTAGGTCCACGGCTCCATGGTTTTTGATGTCTAGGTATATTTCTCCATGGTTTTCGATGTCTAGGTCGTCGGCTCCATGGTTTTCGGTGTCTAGGTCCACGGCTCCATGGTTTTTGTTGTCTAGGTATATTTCTCCATGGTTTTCGACGTGTAGGTATGGTTTTTGTTGTCTGGGTATATTTCTCCATGGTTTTCGTTGTCTCTGTATATTTCTCCATGGTTTTCGATGCCTAGGTATATTTCTTCATGGTTTTCGATGTCTAGGTCGACGGCTCCATGGTTTTCGTTGTCAAGGTACACGGCTCCATGGTTTTTTATGTCTAGGTATGTTTCTCCATGGTTTTTGATCGCTAGGTTCATGGCTCCATGGTTTTCGATGTCTAGGTCGACGGCTTCATGGTTTTCGACGTCTAGGTATATTTCTCCATGGTTTTCGATGTCTAGGTCGACGGCTTCATGGTTTTCGATGTTTAGGTATATTTCTCCATGGTTTTCGATGCCTAGGTATATTTCTTCATGGTTTTCGATGTCTAGGTATATTTCTTCAAGGTTTTTGCTGTCTAGGTATATTTCTCCATGGTTTTCGATGCCTAGGTATATTTCTCCATGGTTTTCGGTGTCTAGGTCCACGGCTCCATGGTTTTTGTTGTCTCTGTATATTTCTCCATGGTTTTCGATGCCTAGGTATATTTCTTCATGGTTTTCGATGTCTAAGTATATTTCTTCATGGTTTTCGATGTCTAAGTATATTTCTCCATGGTTTTCGATGTCTAGGTCGTCGGCTCCATGGTTTTCGGTGTCTAGGTCCATGGCTTCATGGTTTTCGGTGTCTAGGTCCACGGCTTCATGGTTTTCGGTGTCTAGGTCCACGGCTCCATGGTTTTCGATGTCTAGGTATATTTCCCCATGGTTTTCGATTTCTAAGTATATTTCTTCACGGTTTTTGATGTCTAGGTATATTTCTCCATGGTTTTCGTCGGCTTTGTATATTTTTCCATGGTTTTCGATGCTTAGGTATATTTCTTCATGGTTTTCGATGTCTAGGTATATTTATTCATGGTTTTTGCTGTCTAGGCATATTTCTCCATGGTTTTAGTTGTCTCTGTATATTTCTCCATGGTTTTCGATGTCTAGGTCCACGGCTCTATAGTTTTCGATGTCAAGGTATATTTCTCCATTGTTTCCGATGTCTAGGTATATTTCCCCATGGTTTTCGATGTCTAGGTCCACGGCTCCATGGTTTTTGATGTCTAGGTATATTTTTCCATGGTTTTCGATGTCTAGGTCCACGGCTCCATGGTTTTTGATGTTTAGGTCCTTTCTTTCATGGGTTTCGGTGTCTAGGTCCACGGCTCCATGGTTTTTGATGTCATTTGTTTTTCATCTCAAAAATCAAAATCTTCTTCATTCAAATTTCGGCAACATAAAAAATATTTATCAGACTTTATGATTGAAGGGGTTGACCGGGGGTTGCCACGGAAGTTTTTGACCTTTGCACGGTAACCTCATTTTATTTAAACTTTCCGGTGACGTGGGGTCATAAATCACCCCAGTTTTAAAAACTCCCTGTCTCTTCTAAAATTCAATGAAAATGATCCACCTTGGGCTTATTCTTTTCGTTTTTTAATGCAGGATCACGTGAGCCTGGGGCAATTTCGCTCGGAGTCAAAAAATAAGCCAAAAATGCAATAAAACGATTAAAAAACGGGAGAACGAAGGGAGAAAGGGCACGAGGGAGAAGGGTGAAGTCTCGTCAGGACTTTTTCGAGGGATTGACGAAGAGTCCTGACGGAATTTTTTAAGGCGCTCCCCAGTGGTCTCGAACGTGGTTTCTTAAGAGTTAGTTAATATTTACTAAACTCAGAGTCTCGTCACTATGGTTTTAAGGGATTAACGAAGAGTCTGGACGACAATTTCGAAAGGGTTAACCAAGGCTCTTAATGGGAGTTTTTAAGGGATTAACCACGAATCTCGCCAGGACTTCTTTAAGGGATTGGTCAAGAGTCTGGACGAGAATTTTGAAGGGGTTTATCATGACCCTCGCCGATATATTTTGAAGGGATTTGCGGAAGCGGTGTCGACGGAAGTTTTTCAAGGCATTGAGTGGAAGCGTCCAGAGACTTTTTTTATGGGATTCATAAAGAATCTCGCCGCGACTTTTTCAAAAGATTCATCGAGATTCTGGTCGAGACTTGTTTCAACAGATCGACCAAGAATCGTGCCAAGACTTTTTTAAGGGATTAGTCAAGAGTCTGGATGGGATTTTTTACAGAGTCGACAAAAAGTCTTGACGAGATTTTTGCAACAGACTAGCCAAGGGTAGACGAGCTTTTTTAAGGGATTGACTAAGGGCCTCACTGAGGTTTCATTGAGAGATTGACCACGAGTCTCTTCGTGGTTTCCTTGAGGGATTGAACAAGGTTCTCGATGAGAGTTTTTTAAGTCTTTGATCATGACTGTTGTCGAGATATTTAAAGGAATTTACCAGGTGTCGACAGAAGTTTTTGAAGAGATTTATTTTATTTCAAGAATAACCAACCAGAATAAATAATGTCTCTATAATTACAAAAAAATGTTGATGAATATCCCGCTTTTCAAAAAGAAGAGAAATCCGTGGAAAAATACTTTTGAAAAGTAAAAAAAGAACGCCAATTTTAAAAGATCGCAACCTCAGTAGAAAAATAATTACTTAATTTTCTTCATATCACTTTGACATAAAAAACAATTTAGATTTACAAAATGTAATGCATTTTTCCTTCCCTACGAACGATATTTTGAAATTCCCCAAAATTTTCTCAAAAACTCTCAAGCTCAATCGACAAAAAGAAATGAAATCATTGCAACATAGCCAAGAATTAAAAAAATAATGAATAGCTACATTTCACAGGGAAACATGTGCACCCTCAATACATTTTGTGTATTTAAGGGTCTGCAAAGGCTCTACAAAAAAATGCCAAAAATTGGCGTGCATGGTTAACTAAAAAAGCCCGGAAAGATAAAGAATCAATTTAAGGGAGAGGCGGACAAACTTGAACAACTGCCTAAAATAGAATTTCCGTTTTTCATCTGAAAAATCGAAATCGTTTTCATTCAAATCTCGTCAAGATAAAAAAACATTTATCAGATTGCATGGAATGAAATTTTTTTAAAGTTTCGTTCCCCTTGGCTCTCCAGACTTTGAAAAATGATTATTAATTGTGCAAAGAGGAGAGATTTTTGTTTAATATGGAAATAGGAAATATCATCGCGGAAAGAGGAATAGGATAAACAGCGAACATTTGGAATAATATGGAATTATCATCGCGGAAAGAGAACAGAAAAAACAGCGAACATTTAGAATTTCGGAGGATGTTCCATTCCCCATTACATGACGTCATAATGCTACTTTGCGCGTGCATGCGGAAACTTCTAATAAGAACAGTGACGCAGGCCTTCGCCGAACTTTTTTAGTTAACCATGCACGCCAATTTTTTGCATTTATAGATATACGCACTCTTTTAGGCTCCGTTCACACCGAATAGATATTTTGACACTTTCGCGCTTCACGCGACAAATGCAAATAATAACGAATTTTTACAAACATTTAACATCTCCTGTTTGAAAGAAACCGAATTTTTCTTCAAAAAAAAAAAACGAAGCCAATAACACAAAAAAAAAAGAAAAAGAACGAAACAATTTTCAGTAGACGAATTGAACTTTTGAAAAAAAAAACCGAACATATTATTGAAAATTTGTGCTCTTTTCATAGCCCACCAAAAAAAAAAAAACGCAAAAACCAAAAATTTTTAAATCTTGCAAATTTGAATCCCATATTCGCTTACACTATTTCCCTCGAATTTAAAATGAATCTACCGCATACAATAATTAGAACAATTACAAAATAGCAAAAAATTTTTTTTTTTGAAAAATTGCCCCTTGCAAAAATTTCCCCTTTTTAACCCAAAATGACCCCGTCTTTACAAATACGAACAAAATAATAACAAACGAGCTTAACAAAAAAAAACAAAACAAAAAAAAAACTTTGTTGAAAAATTGCTTTTTACAAAATTCCCCCTTTTTAACATAAAACGACCCCGTTTTCACGAATCAATCACAAATACGAACAAAAATAATAACAAATAACCCCGAAAAAAAAAAAAAAAATCAACGAAATAATTTCTTTTTTTTTTTTACAAATTTCACCCTCCCAGTAGATATAAAAAAAAAATGAGCCAACCCAAACAAACCAGAACACATGGGAAAAATTGAAAAAAAAGAAGAATACAGAAAATTAAAAATAGAGCCAATACGACCACCCCGACGCATCAGTACGCGTCAGAATAATTTACCCTCATTCTTTCACCTAAAAACAGAAAAAATGGAAGGAGTTAGCGTAACTTTCCGTGATCTTTACGGACTCATCCCTACCTTCGACGGAAAAAACATCCCTGTAGATCATTTCATTGGCGCTTGTAAACGAGCTGCAAAATTAATCCCGAACGACCAGCAGCCGCAATTTCTTGTGACTGTTCAATATAAATTAACAGGATTCGCCCAAGATTTGGCAGGAACGAAAAATTACTTAACCCTCGACGAATATTACCGAGACCTCAAAGAAAGTTATGGTGCCACTATCGAACTATTAGACTTAGAACTAGAACTCAAAGCCATTTCCCAAAATTTTAACGAATCAGTAGCAGAATACGCCACACGAACTCGAATGATTTCAAAACGAATAACAGAAAGATTAAACGAATGCTACGGCAGAGCCGAGGAACAGCCATATTTAAAGAAAAGAATAGAAGAAGTCCAAAAATCAGTAACTAGAGCCTTCGTCAGAGGACTCTTTGATAAAATCGCAGTAAATCTAAACCAACAAAATCTCAGAGATTTTGACTCAGCAGTCAGAGAAGCAATTCACGTCGAACAAGAACTTCGACACCGTCAATCGGTAAACCACGGTAGAATATCCAGAGAACACACACTAACACAAACACCAGAAACAGCTAGAATTCAATTCGCGGAAACCAGAAACCAACACACAGATGTATTTTGTGAATTTCACCAATCAAGAAGTCACTCCACAGGAAATTGTCACACACTCAGAGAACTGAGAGAAAAAATGAACCAAAATTTTAGAAGCCAATCCCCTTTCGACAGCAGATCCGATAATCAACAAAGCAGGTATCGCAGCGAATCGCGCGGCCCGCAAAATTACAACAGACCTTTCGGATATCGAAATAACTCGCGAGATCGATATCAAAACAATTACAGAAATCAAAATTATCAAAACCGATACCCTCAAAATAATTATAAACAAAGAGACTACTCGAACCAAAACAACCAACAAAACAATTTCCGAAACAGAGACAATTCCCAAAATCGAGACAGAAATAGTAGATATAACGAATTCTACGACAGGCAATCCGGTAGTTCTCGGAACAACCGCAATAATTCGCAAAATAGATTCCGCGATAACTCTCAAAACAGATTCCGCGACAACTCGCGAAACAGGTACCGCGACAACTCATATAACCGAAGACCCAACGACGATAAATTCGAAGAATTACATTCAAAATTCGAACAACTTGCGAAATTCGTAACGGAAATCGCACAAAAAAACTCGACGGCGACTCCGCGGGACAGCGCGACCGGAAGCACATCGCAAGAGCGCACGACCCCAAACCATTAGACGCGAAAACGCAAATCATTAAAAAAGCAAGGATTTCACTCGGAAAAACGAAAAGACACACACCACCGACTGTTAAAGTAGACTCAGTCGACTTGCTTAACAAAGACACAACATTTTTAAGGAGTTTCGATAGGAAGTGCAAATCAATGACGTTGCAATGAAAAAAATCACACATAGAGATTCAATCATTCAGAATCTCCTCTAAAAATTTGGAAAAGATCACCTGATTTGTTTCAAAGATACAATTTTTCGAAATTAGCATGTAAGCATAGCGCAACTACCTGCTAAGACCCATGCAAGTTTCGTAAAAAAATCATTGCGTCTAAAATATTATTGGAAAAAGCACAAAAAATTGGGGAATAATTAATCAAATATTAAAGGTTATTCACGCGAAGCTGGAACATAATCGTCTGATTCGTTTAGGAGATATAAAATAAATAGCCGAATAAATCATGACTTTGACGGGAATTCTAACCAGAATGACGTATGACGTGGCAACGTCGCTTCTGGGGCGAGTGGCGCGCGATTTGAAATATCATCGCGTACAAGATTAGGTTACGAGTGGGACAAGTGAAACTGCAACATTAATTGTTTGAAAAAAAAAGAAATTTGTGTGCCACGTATTAATCAATGTTAAATAATTTTTATTTTTGCACTTGTTTTCCGTATATGTGGCCTCGCTCACCAATCTTCCTTTCCAACGTTTCATCGATTTCACTTTTTCCGCTTTGTCCATTATTGAAAAATGTCATCACAACAACTTTTGAGGTTATGGTTTTGGCATCGGTTTTGAGGTTATGGACATCGAATTCAAACGAGTCAACGACCAATGCTACCACCTCAGAAGCACGAAGACTTTTATTACAGTGTTTTCAGATTTCCGACCGTTATTAGTCAATTTCCGAAATATTCATAAGGAGTTATAAAAATAATTTTGCATCGTAACAAATTATATAAATATATAATATATCAAAAAAAAAAAAAAATCAGATAGGATCCACGTGTTAATCTGTGAGAATAAATTTATTAAACATAGGACTTTTTTCACGTTCAGCAGTTGGAACCCTGCAGAAATACAATAGTTTTCCCTTCCACCTCACCCCCCCTAACAATCACTATCGAAACTCCTTAATTGATACCGGAGCAGAAATAAACTTGATAAGAAGAGACGCAATAGCGAAACACGTCCCAGTTGATTTTCCAATCATTTATGAACTAACAGGAATAACAGACGACACCATTTTCACATCAGGAAAATGCGTGATCAAGATAAAAGGAATACCAGTCGAATTTCACACAATCCGTTTCAAATGGCCAATCCTCCAGGACGCCGTCCTGGGCGACGAATTTTTCAAAGAAACACCAGCTGACATCCTGTACACCCAATCCTGCATAAACTTCAGAGGTACTATACAGATACCTTTCGAAACGAACGAAAAAGTTTTCATCGCAGCTCGAACCAAATCCACCATCCACATCCGAATCAAAAACACAAACCTAACCGAAGGTTACGTACCGAGAATAGAAGCAGGCGAAGGATTATTCATCGGTGACGCAGTAGTTACAAACCGAAACGGTGTCGCATATTTATGTGCAATAAACACCAATGACTATAACATACACCTCCAAGTCCCAACAATCGAATTACAACCGATTGAAATGATATCTGACAGACCAGCCGATATCGATAATCACGGCTCTAACGACTTTCCAGCTGGAAATCGTGCAGAAATCCGTACAACAAGAACATTAGGGAAACAGGAAAGATTTAAAAAATTAAAACCTCTCTTGCATCTAGAAAATTTAGATGAAGTAGAGAAGGAACATGTCCTTCAACTAACCTTCGAACATTCACACCTGTTCAGCCTACCAGGCGAACAATTAGGGTCGACATCATTCGTAAAACACGAAATATTCACAACGGACGACATACCAATAAACACGAAACAGTACAGATTCCCACAAGTCCACAAAAAGGAAATTCACAATCAAGTCAACGATCTCCTCGACAAGGGAATAATTCAACCATCCTTATCACCATTCAATTCACCCGTTTAGAATCGTCCCAAGGAAACCTGATCAAAAAGGCAATAAACGATGGCGTATGGTCATCGACTTTAGAAAACTTAACGAAAAAACAACCCCAGATGCGTACCCGTTACCAAACATCACAGACATTATAGACCAATTGGGCAGATCTCGCTACTATTCAGTGCTAGATTTGCTTCAGGTTTTTACCAAATCGAAATGCACCCAAGAGACAAACCAAAAACCGCTTTCTCCACACCAAACGGACATTACGAATTTAATCGAATGCCATTTGGCCTAAAAAACGCACCCGCACCATTCCAACGATTAATGGATGTTGCTTTATCTGGACTCCAAGGTACCGACCTATTCGTCTATTTAGACGATATCGTCATATACGCCGCAGACCTTGAGGAACATGGAAAAAAATTCCATCGCTTAGCAAAAAGACTGTCCGACGCTGGCCTCACACTCCAAACAGATAAATGTCAATTTCTCCAGGAGAAAGTCGAATATCTAGGCCACGTCATTAGCGAAAAAGGTTGTCAACCAAGACCCGAATTAGTGCAGGCAGTAAAAAACTTCCCAGTTCCCACAAACAAGAAAACCATCACGCAATTCCATGCACTAGCGAACTATTACAGAAGGTTCATTAAAAATTTCGCAACAATTGCCCTTCCGCTAACAAACCAACTAAAAAAGATGGAAGAATTCAAGTGGACAAACGACTGTCAAGAAGCGTTTGAAACCCTCAAACAAAAATTAACAAACGAACCAATCTTGCGATACCCAGACTACGAGAAAGAATTTAAACTCACAACCGACGCATCAGACTATGCGATCGGCGCCGTACTCAGCCAAGAGTACGATAAATTCGATCACCCAATAGCCTTCTACTCCCGTACACTTTCAAAAGCCGAAAAAGTGTACGACGCAATGCGAAAAGAACTTCTGGCAATGGTACATTCCATCCAGTACTTCAAGCATTACCTGTACGGACATCATTTCATCCTCGTGACCGACAACAGGGCACTGACGTATCTCATCAACAAACTGAATCCGCCACAACAACTCCAACGTTGGCAGGCAATTCTCAACGGGTACGAATTTAGTGTTCACCACAAACCAGGGAAACTTAATGTCGTCGCAGACACACTTTCCCGAAACCCAGCCAACGCCTTTCCGATCAGACCTCGAGAGGAATCCACAGACGTTCATGACGAGGACTCAAAAAGATTAAAAATGACCCAGCAAGGAGAAAAACGTATCAGAACCTCCTCAGACGAAGATTCTGGGAACCCATCACCCGACAAAGTAATCATTTTACCAGCTGAAGAAACTGAGACTACAAACAAGCAACTGAACTCAAAAGCAAAAACCAACGAACAACATGTTATCAAAGGGAGTGCACACCCTAATATGGATATACAAATCGACAACAACAACCAGGACGAACCAACGTCCGAAGAAGAAGAACCAATGGACTCAAATAATCAAGAAAATCAGCAAGCCCCACGGAACACGAGCGACAGTAAAATGGAATACGATGTGGATCGCAAAAGGAACTGCACCACATCGGACGACGATATGGAAAACGAAACAGAAAACGAAACAGGAAAACGAGAAAAAAACGATTATTCAAGACGAAGCAGAAGTTACGATGGAAGAAGTAATAAATAAGAATACTACGCAACAAAGAGAAGAAATATTAAACGAAAATAAAATGATACAAAGTGATAAAAATAATGAAAAAGCAACGATGAACTCCGAAAAGAATAATGAAAGAGCCAACAAGAGCCAACAAAGCAAAATCAACAAACGAAGTTGAAGACAATTCAAAAGTGCAAAAAACGCCGCAAACGGCAAGCGAAAGTGAAAAAATACAACGAAACGATGAAAATTATGGAAATTCAACACGCCAAAACGAAAAGGAAGTGCGCGAAAGCCAAGAAACTCAAGAAAACAACGAAAAAGGAAATTTTACGCCAACAAGCGAAAATGAAGAAACAGCAAATTCAACAAGTGAAAAAGGAAAAGTGCATAAAAACCCAACGACGAAAAACGAAACGAAAACACAAGGAAAAGCCACGACTTACGAAAAAGCGGAACAGAGCTCAACGCGAAGAAATGAAAATGAATCAAATAATAATGAAGCAAATGAAAATGATATGAATAGAAATGATGTAAGCTCCGCGCTGCATAAACGAAAAGAAGCAGACCCTGTGCTGCCAACATTAAAAGCTCCCAATTCCGCCAATCATTCAAGTGGCCAATCGAATACGAAAGATGCAAGCACTCAATCCACCGTTGAAGAAAATAAAAAATTAAGTAGAGACCGTTCAAACGCGCAACAATCAAGAAGGCTAATAGAAGAACAAGTGTTGGAAAACTCGAATCATGCAAAGTACCCGGTAACCGCGACCTTCAGGTCACCTCCAGTTCACTACTCGGAGGATGATTCAGGTACAGAAGAAGAAAAAGAACAGGAAGATTTGGACGAAGTAACGGAACCCAACTTTCGATCACCAACGGAAGTTACAACACCAGCACCGAAACGTGGACGCGGAAGACCGAGGAAAAACCCAATCAGTCCACAATCCAAAGTAATAGTCAAGAGAAAACCTGGCAGACCTAGAAAACATCCTATTACCGAGCAATTAACTTCACCTGTGAAAAGGAGACCCGGCAGACCTAGGAAAAATCCCATCATACAACTTCCAGCTCCTACGACAAAACGAGGACCAGGGAGACCACGGAAACAAAATTCTGAAGACATCGACCCACCATTCGGATTATCCCAGTACCATAGGAAAAAATTGACACTACCAGAATCAGAGAAAGCAACGAGAAGCAATACGAAAAAATATGAATCAACAACAGAAGTACATTCAACAACTGGAGAATCAGATAACGACACCAGGAACGGACACCAACAGGAAGACCAAGAAATCCACAACGAAACAATAGCACCGCAACCAGAAGAAACCGAAAATCAAGCAGAACTTCAGAAGGAAATTCCACCTACAACTCGACGAATGGCATCGACCGAACAGGACGAACCACCACACAATCAAACCCCTCCAAAAACTAAAGGAATTCCTGTCCCACAAATACCACACGCCAAAGAAAACGTAACGACCACACAAGAAAATTTCCTATCTAAAGGAGACAACATAGCACATTTCTTAGCAGCTGATTGCACAATAAACACAATGGTTTCCAAAGTACTTCTCGAAAAAGGAAAAATCAATCAGGAACAATTTCTACAGCATAAACCAAGAACCGGTCACATTTTGACGATGCGTCATGGCGAAACTGGCTATTTCACAATATTCTGTAAAGAAAAATCAACGGACAACACGAACTTATTCATGATTAAAAAGTGTCTTCGAGCACTCCTACAAATGCTACACATGGAAAATTTGACATCTTGCACCATATCAAAAGACCCAGAAATCATCGACCCACTCACGTGGTCGAACATCAAATCATATTTACAACCAATGGTAAAAGGAACAAAACTCTCAATCACCCTATGCGAAGGACTTATTTCAGTACCACCACCAGAAAACAGGAAAGCAATAATAACAGAACTCCACGGATCGACCGTAGGAGGTCATAAAGGAATCACGAAAACGTACCAACGAGTAGCATCTCAATATTACTGGAAAAACATGAAAGAAGACATCGAAAAGTTTATCAAATTTTGCTACGATTGCCAAAAGAACAAATTAGTACGCGTCAAAGACCGAGCCCCCATGATCATTACTCACACACCAACCAAAGCATTCGATAAAGTTGCCATCGACATAGTCGGACCTTTACCCAAAACGAGTAAAGGATACGAATATATCCTAACAATCATGGATTTATTTAGCAGATTCAGTATCGCAGTACCCTTAAAACGAACAACGTCAGTAGATGTTGCTAAGGCACTATGTCAAAATTTCATAACAACATTCGGCGCACCTCGCGCAATCCTTTCAGACCAAGGCACAAACTTCATGTCCGAAGTCTTTCAATCATTTGCCGAACTTTTCCAAATCCGACACTATAGAACGTCAGCATACCATCCACAATCAAATGGCGCACTCGAAAGAAGCCATCACAGTTTAATAGAGTACATCAAGCACTACAGACACAACGATCGCGATTGGGAAGAACTTATCTCATTCGCAACATTATCACACAATACAAGCATTCACGAAGGAACAGGATTCACCCCATACGAACTAGTTTTTGGTTACCCGGCAACCTTGCCATCAGAATTCCCGCCACCCGAAAAAGTCGTCACATTCGACGATTACATAGTGACATTAAATAACCACATGAAGAACATCCAAGAAATGGCATTCAGAAAACAACAAAAAATTAAAGAACGAACGAAACGTTACTACGATAGACGAACGAAAACACCCAAGTATCAAATAGGTCAATTAGTATTGTAACGGAACGAAGCATTCCGTCCACACGGGCATCGTGTGTTTGGCTCACCCACACACACGTGAGGTAAGCTGTGCCTTCCCGATTCCCAAAATTAAAGCCCTCCTCGCGATACGAGCCTTTTGACACACCCTCCGGGTACGTCGCAGCGATGATCCGCGCGAAGAACAGCCCATCGGACCGCCTCGCTCGACACGCCTGTCAAAGTGCCCAAAATAAATTCGCCACTTGACTCCAGTGGTCATCCCACCTGACCGACACCCCACCTGTCATCCCCTGGAACGATACGGAAGGGAAAAATCTCCTCACGTCCCGTTTTCCTATTTAAGGGCCAGCAGCGAGAGCTCGAGTCATTCTTGTCTTCGAAACTTCTAATTTACACTCTCTGCGAGCAATCCTCAACGGGTAATGGACTTACAATAATTTGTCGAGTCGTACTCCTCCAATTCACCCGAGCTCGCGATTAGGAAACTAGATCTGGGCGAAGTACCATCATTGCGCTGGTTTTCTGACCTCAGAGCTAGTCCGTGTGTCTGGTGGACGTAGGCAGGCCGTATTTCGCGGATTTCAAAGAATCAAAGAGTAAAACGAGACGAGTCGCGGATTTCATCGGGTTTCAGCCGACTCACTGCAAAGGAGCGCGGCACCGCGTGTTCCATATCGTCCTCTCATTGCTTTTCCGCAGAAACGCCTCGCTCAAGTTCACACGGGTGGACAGGTCGCGTGAATTGCACCGGGAAATTGTAAAAAGAAAAAAAATCATAAATCTTGCACGCCAGCTTCACTGGCGTTTCGTGTATCTAGCCTCGGCAACTAGATACCCAGCAGAGAAAGATTTCAAACAAATCTCTGCCCCGCCATGAGAATCACCGACAATTTCGGAAATTAATTGCGGTAATTCGCCCAATTTCAACATCAGCCTCTCTGATGCTTCAGACGGTCGTCCTCGCCGACGCTCGTCTTTCGGGATCGACGTTTCCCGTCCTGCCATGAGAATGGACGTATTGTAAACAAATCGCGCAAATTCGTTTTTCCTCGCCAGCCTCACTGACGAGCCTAAATCAGGCCTTGACTACAATTCCGAGAGAATTTTTTCTTTTCTTTTCCGACGCTTCTCGTCGACAGAATTCGCACACGCGCCTTCTGCGTGGGTGCAAATTTGACCACGGCGTGCGCGAGCGGTGCTTTGCCTCGCTCGTGCTCTCCCTCAATCCCGCATAACTCCACTAGCCCGAATTTCCTGGCTAATTCCTCTTAACTTCAACTAACCACTGTGTATTTCCTCCTGCCGTAACACCGCACAGGGCTTCACCCGCTTTCAATCTAATTTTTCTTCGTATTTCGCTTAATTATCCAATAATCATTATTTCTCTTACAGCAGCGATCCCTCTCTCATTCTCAGGAATGCCGATGATGAAGGGTCGAAGTCGTCTTTTATGACGACGCGCACAACAACACCCTGAGGCAACGCATAACTCCCATGGAGGGTGCGATTGAGAGAGACCGCTGCGTGAATAAAAAATTCGTCAATTTGCTAACCATTTAAGACTCAATTCTTCCCGAATCCTACTCCTCACAAGGAATCGACCTCGAGCCCGTAACCCGTTTCTCCCAAAGCACGAGAGGGGCGGAGGAGCCGCTCGTGCATAAGCCGAAACGTTTCAGTATTTTTAATTAAGGAACCTAAAAAAGGAAAACTAGACAGTAACTACACAGGACCATTCGAAATCCTGGAAATTAGAGATAATAATAACGTTAAATTGCTCATGGAGAACGGAAAAACAAAGATAGTACACGTAGACAAAATAAAATCGGCATATGTTGCAGATGCCACGCCTTTGCCACAAACGGCGACGACCCCGTAAAAGTAACACCATTTTCGGAAAATCCTGGACTTTATTCCCAGCAACTTGGAAACCTTCAATCATACCACACGACCTGGAACTTAGTAACATACATCAACACACATGGACTATTACTCAGGAAACAACAAATACAGGAAAACCTTCAAAGTATGTACACTTATTGCAACACACTAGGACCATCATGCCTGATGAGGACGCAGCTAAAAACCATTCAAAATCGCCTAAACACCATCGAAAACGCAGAATCGACTCTTAGGGAACTATTACCACCGTCAACAGACCTCACACAACAACGCAAGAAACGAGGTTTATTCAATTTCATCGGAAAAGCATTTGAATTTGTTTACGGAACAATGGACAACAACGACGCGAAAAGAATCGCATTTCAAATCGAACAACTAGCAAATAATTCGATCGATCTGTCAGAAATCAAGAGTCGCGGCAGCGGCTCGACGCCAAGTTTAAAAGAAAAGCGTAGCGCGCGAGCCGGCCGTACTCTTATATACAGTAAAATAGGCATTTTATGACGTCACAGAAACTTTAAATCGTTCTCACAGGAGAACGGGTTGAGGGAAAAATCTCATATTAGATTTGAATTTTCTATGATTTTTTATCTTTCGAATGGTCCTTGGTAGAACAAAATCCGTTCAGCCAATCCAGAGAAATCTAACATTGAAGATTTTGGACGCGAGGTTTGGGATCCCTTCTGTTTCTTAGAGTCAGAAAGGCGTAAGTTATGTGCGCAGGCGCTTGGACATACGCCCTTACGTGCCTGGTGGACATTTTCGGCCCGTGACGTCACCCGCCCCGCTAAACGTGGTATCCCCACTCTTTGCGCGCCACTGAGCGAGAGAGACAGACTATATCGGGCCTCTCTTTCCGTATGGTTTTCGTTGTTTAGCTACCATGGTTTTCGTTGTCTAGCTATCATGGTTTTCGTTGTCAAGGTACACGGCTCCATGGTTTTTCTTGTCTAGGTATATTTCTCCATGGTTTTCGATGTGTAGGTATATTTCTCCATGGTTTTTGTTGTCTCTGTATATTTCTCCATGGTTTTCGATGTCTAGGTCGACGGCTCCATGGTTTTCGTTGTCAAGGTACACGGCTCCATGGTTTCTGATGTCTAGGTATATTTCTCGATGGTTTTCGATGTGTAGGTATATTTCTCCATGGTTTTCGTTGTCTCTGTATATTTCTCCATGGTTTTCGATGTCTAAGTATATTTCTCCATGGTTTTCGATGCCTAGGAATGTTTCTCCATAGTTTTCGATGTCTAGGTCGTCGGCTCCATGGTTTTCGGTGTCTAGGTCCACGGCTCCATGGTTTTTGATGTCTAGGTATATTTCTCCATGGTTTTCGATGTCTAGGTATATTTCTCCATGGTTTTCGATGTCTAGGTCGTCGGCTCCATGGTTTTCGGTGTCTAGGTCCACGGCTCCATGGTTTTCGGTGTCTAGGTCCATGGCTTCATGGTTTTCGGTGTCTAGGTCCACGGCTTCATGGTTTTTGGTGTCTAGGTCCACGGCTCCATGGTTTTCGATGTCTAGGTATATTTCCCCATGGTTTTCGATTTCCAGGTATATTTCTTCACGGTTTTTGATGTCTAGGTATATTTCTCCATAGTTTTTGTCGGCTTTGTATATTTCTCCATGGTTTTCGATGTCTAGGTCGTCGGCTCCATGGTTTTCGGTGTCTAGGTCCACGGCTCCATGGTTTTCGGTGTCTAGGTCCATGGCTTCATGGTTTTCGGTGTCTAGGTCCACGGCTTCATGGTTTTTGGTGTCTAGGTCCACGGCTCCATGGTTTTCGATGTCTAGGTATATTTCCCCATGGTTTTCGATTTCCAGGTATATTTCTTCAAGGTTTTTGCTGTCTAGGTATATTTCTCCATGGTTTTCGATGCCTAGGTATATTTCTCCATGGTTTTCGATGTCTAGGTCGTCGGCTCCATGGTTTTCGGTGTCTAGGTCCACGGCTCCATGGTTTTCGGTGTCTAGGTCCATGGCTTCATGGTTTTCGGTGTCTAGGTCCACGGCTTCATGGTTTTTGGTGTCTAGGTCCACGGCTCCATGGTTTTCGATGTCTAGGTATATTTCCCCATGGTTTTCGATTTCCAGGTATATTTCTTCATGGTTTTCGATGTCTAGGTATATTTATTCATGGTTTTTGCTGTCTAGGCATATTTCTCCATGGTTTTAGTTGTCTCTGTATATTTCTCCATGGTTTTCGATGTCTAGGTCCACGGCTCTATAATTTTCGATGTCAGGGTATATTTCTCCATTGTTTCCGATGTCTAGGTATATTTCCCCATGGTTTTCGATGTCTAGGTCCACGGCTCCATGGTTTTTGATGTCTAGGTCCATTCCTTCATGGGTTTCGGTGTCTAGGTCCACGGCTCCATGGTTTTTGATGTCATTTGTTTTTCATCTCAAAAATCAAAATCTTCTTCATTCAAATTTCGGCAACATAAAAAATATTTATCAGACTTTATGATTGAAGGGGTTGACCGGGGGTTGCCACGGAAGTTTTTGACCTTTGCACGGTAACCTTATTTTATTTAAACTTTCCGGTGACGTGGGGTCATACATCACCCCAGTTTTAAAAACTCCCTGTCTCTTCTAAAATTCAATGAAAATGATCCACCTTGGGCTTATTCTTTTCGTTTTTTAATGCAGGATCACGTGAGCCTGGGGCAATTTCGCTCGGAGTCAAAAAATTAGCCAAAAATGCAATAAAACGATTAAAAAACGAGAGAACGAAGGGAGAAAGGGCACGAGGGAGAAGGGTGAAGTCTCGTCAGGACTTTTTTGAGGGATTGACGAAGAGTCTTGACGGAATTTTTTAAGGCGCTCACCAGTGGTCTCGAACGTGGTTTCTTAAGAGTTAGTTAATATTTACTAAACTCAGAGTCTCGTCACTATGGTTTTAAGGGATTAACGAAGAGTCTGGACGACAATTTCGAAAGGGTTAACCAAGGCTCTTAATGGGAGTTTTTAAGGGATTAACCACGAATCTCGCCAGAACTTTTTTAAGGGATTGGTCAAGAGTCTGGACGAGAATTTTTAAGGGGTTTATCATGACCCTCGCCGATATATTTTGAAGGGATTTGCGGAAGCGGTGTCGACGGAAGTTTTTCAAGGCATTGAGTGGAAGCGTCCAGAGACTTTTTTTATGGGATTCATAAAGAATCTCGCTGCGACTTTTTCAAAAGATTCATCGAGATTCTGGTCGAGACTTGTTTCAACAGATCGACCAAGAATCGTGCCAAGACTTTTTTAAGGGATTAGTCAAGAGTCTGGATGGGATTTTTTAAAGAGTCGACAAAAAGTCTTGACGAGATTTTTGCAACAGACTAGCCAAGGGTAGACGAGCTTTTTTAAGGGATTGACTAAGGGCCTCACTGAGGTTTCATTGAGAGATTGACCACGAGTCTCTTCGTGGTTTCCTTGAGGGATTGAACAAGGTTCTCGATGAGAGTTTTTCAAGTCTTTGATCATGACTGTTGTCGAGATATTTAAAGGAATTTACCAGGGGTGTCGACAGAAGTTTTTGAAGAGATTTATTTTATTTCAAGAATAACCAACCAGAACAAATAATGCCTCTATAATTACAAAAAAATGTTGATGAATATCCCGCTTTTCAAAAAGAAGAGAAATCCGTGGAAAAATACTTTTGAAAAGTAAAAAAAGAACGCCAATTTTAAAAGATCGCAACCTCAGTAGAAAAATAATTACTCAATTTTCTTCATATCACTTTGACATAAAAAACAATTTAGATTTACAAAATGTAATGCATTTTTCCTTCCCTACGAACGATATTTTGAAATTCCCCAAAATTTTCTCAAAAACTCTCAAGCTCAATCGACAAAAAGAAATGAAATCATTGCAACATAGCCAAGAATTAAAAAAATAATGAATAGCTACATTTCACAGGGAAACATGTGCACCCTCAATACATTTTGTGTATTTAAGAGTCTGCAAATAAATGATTACAACCCAGCGATACTTTGTGCTTGGGAAGGAAATATGGACATTCAGTTCATCGGTGAACAATCTACCGTACTTACGGCTTATGTTACAAAATATGTTTCAAAAGCGGAAAAAAGTAACTTCCAGACACCCTTTGATATAATCAATTCCTCAAAATCTCTAGTCAGTTGTCTCTGGAATTGGGCAATGCGTTTGTTGAATCACCGTGAATGCGGTGCAGTTGAAGCAGCGGATAGTGTTCTCGGACATTCCTTATGGGGGACTGATCCGAAGACTACCATCAAGTGGTTAGACGTCAATATGATTAGAAGTCGTAGATTGAAAAATCGTAAAGAAATTGAAACATTAGATCCCGAATCGACAGATTTATTTTATCCGTCCGTTGTCGATTCATACTATCCAAATCGGCCCACAGAATTAGAATCTGTTAATCTTTTTGATTTCAGTAGATGGTACGATATAACGAAAGTAAAACCTAAAAAAAATCCGGAGGTTTACAAAATCGGTCCATCGACGTTTTTGAAAAAACGTTCGCGAGCGTGTCTCGTAAACCATTACATCTATAATGTGAAAACCGAACCAGAGCGTTATTATTATACATTGCTATTACTCTTCAAAGCATGGCGAAATATTGATGATCTCAAAAACAATAAAGATACTTGGGGTGAGGCATTTTCGTCATTGCAGACAGAACTTGCCGATGCTCTGCGATATCACGATAAAATAGATGAAATTCAACAAGCTATACAGTATGTGAATGAAGACGTTGAGAAATTACTGATGAAAGATAGTCCTGAAAATGCAGATGAATGTCTTGGTAATGACGACGGTGTATTAGAATGCGTACCGATTGAAGTAGAAGAGGCTGTGAGAGATGTTCAAGATATTGCAGATATGATCGATGTTGAGAACGTGACGCAGATGGTCGATGCATTGAATGCCGATCAAAAGCGTGTCTTCGATAAAGTCATATCTGCTATAACTTTGGATCAAGAGCCACTCCGACTTTACGTAAGCGGACCGGGAGGAACCGGAAAAAGTCATCTTTTAAGCGCTATTAGAGCACGGCTCAAGAAGAATTTTGGAAAAGATACTGCAGTAGCTGCTCCAACAGGAATAGCTGCATTCAATGTCAATGGTTTGACAATACATCGATTGCTTCAATTACCCGTTGAACATGGTCGCACTGCAAAGTATAAAGAGCTTCCCGATGGAGTACTCAAGTTGTTACGAGCTGAACTCAAAAATGTTACTTTGATAGTAATTGACGAAGTATCCATGATTTCCAATGTGACCTTGATGTATATTAATTTGCGGTTAGCGGAAATATTCAATACCCAAGACTCTGAAAATGGTTGGTTTGGTCAGAAACATGTACTCCTCTTTGGAGATTTGTTGCAGCTTCCACCTGTACATGAAGATCCAGCTTTCGTTATGTTATCAAGTGATAAAACGGAAAAATATATCGGAGGGATAGGATCATTTCATTTGTGGTTCGAGTTATTTTCCTATGACGAATTGACAATAAACATGCGTCAAAAAGACGATAATACGTATAGGGATTTGTTGTCTAGAATTCGTATAGGCACAATTATCGATTCGGATACCAAGATCTTGGAGTCACGAAAATTGCAGTTCAAGGAAGAAACAGTTGATGGTCGCTTATACGAGTTATGCGATTACATGTCTAATTTACCTCCAGATACTGTTTGTTTACTTCCGACCTGTAATCAATGCGATGCATTGAATTCAGCCATGTTAACGCGACTCGCTTCAGAAGAGATACGGCTCGTGGCAAGGGACACTGTAGATTGCCCGAATTATATTAAGAAAAAAGTAACGAAAGCTTTATGTAACGATGATGAAGGTACCTCCAGAACAGCTGCATTAGCTAAAAACATTATCGTGAAAATCGGAGCAACGATAATGATTCGACGAAATATTGATGTAACTTTGGGTCTCGTGAATGGTACAATTTGCAAAATTGTTTCGTTCGGGCGAGATGTTAAAAGTGGTGATATTGAAACTATCCGAGTTTTGTTGCCAACAGGGTTGGAATACGCATTGGAACGTTGTAGCGTTAAATTCGAAATTATGGATCGAGCATTCGTTGTTAGGAAGCAATTTCCCATATGTCTGAGTTACGGCATGACCATTCATAAAAGTCAGGGTCTCAGTTTAAAAAATGCTATAGTAGAAGCCGGAAATTCTATCTTCATCTGTGGGCAAATTTATGTTGCTCTATCGCGCATCACTACTTTGCAAGGTTTGCATCTCATCAATTATGATCCAGCCTCCGTGAAAGCTAATACAAACGCAATTGTTGAATACAATCGTTTACGAAAATTGTGTAGACCTGATCTTATGGCTTATAGCGTTGCTAAACAGCGTCCTGCGAAGGTATGCGACAAAGTATGGGCAGTAGCAGCAAGAATTGCAGAATGTCAAGAGGAAACAGAGAAAAACATTGCGAATGATCCTATTCCAATTCACGTGAGAGGGCTTATTAATGATGATGATTTATCGTGTTATGCGAATTCAACCCTCCAATGCATCATACATTGTGAGTCCATCCGAGAAACTATGTTGCAGGATTGTAGTGAAATCTTGAGTATTCAGTCTGTTTTCAAAGCATACATGAGTAATGATATGAACGTTGACGTTTTCGAAGTGAGAAAATTCGTTGGTGAGCCCTTCATCAACAAAGCCCAACAAGATCCAAGTGACTTTTTCATTTCTCTTTGCGATAAATTGCGTGCCCTAAGGAATGCTGTTGAACATCAAGTAACTTTAGTCACATCTTGCAATTCCTGCGGTTCCACAACAAGTAGTGTTCGTTCAAACACTATTATTTCGCTCATTGTGCCCAAATTACGAAAAGTGGCCTATAATCTTCAATATATGATTGACCATAGCATAGAGAAATCTTTACGATGTGACCGGCCCTGCATGGTTTGTCATGCACCAGATGTTTATGAAAAGTTTGATATATCCGCATTAGAAACGATTGTGGTTCTCAAATTGTTAATTTTTGAAATGAAGAACGGTAAAATAGAAAAGAAAAGGTGCAATATTAAAGAAATACCGACTACAACTGTACGGATTAATCGGGATAGTTACAGAGTTCTCAGTGCTATTTTCCACCATGGTGACGATATTCAGCATGGACATTTTACGAGTGTGTTGCGAAGTCAAGGCAAAAGTTGGATTGCCGTCGATGATTTGAAAGTAGAGAAGCGGAGTTGGCCACGTAATGGAAAAGACTTATACATTATGTTCTTACAACGAGTCTAAACCACTTATTTTCATGTTACCAAGTATAAATATCTCGTTCTAATAACCGCTTATCGTATTGTAACTTTTTTACGATTTCAGAAAGTACTTAGCCGCAGCTTTAGCGCGTTAAAGCAACTGTGCATCCAATGTCCCGTCATCTTATTGAATCGTCATTTTTAAACCTCATTAATCATTAATCTCTTTTGATATATTTCTTGTTGCCAAAATCGATAATTATCCTCCATTTTTCAGGATCCTCAAATTCAAGCGCCAATGATGAAGAATCTCTAGTTGTTCAGCTCACCGCTGAACACTCGAGTTCTGAGGCACTCTTAAAAAAAAATTTTTTAAAAACCCATTTCATTTGTTTTCTTGTCTCTTCTCTAGCCTCCCTAAAACCCCCATGTTCCCATAATGTCCCCACAATTGTTTTCCACCATGGTGACGATATTCAGCATGGACATTTTACGAGTGTGTTGCGAAGTCAAGGCAAAAGTTGGATTGCCGTCGATGATTTGAAAGTAGAGAAGCGGAGTTGGCCACGTAATGGAAAAGACTTATACACTATGTTCTTATAACGAGTTTAAACCACTTATTTCTATGTTACCAGGTATAAATATCTCGATCTAATAACCTCTTATCGTATTGTAACTTTTTTACGATTTCAGAAAGTACTTATCCGCAGCTTTAGCGCGTTAAAGCAACTGTGCATCCAATGTCCCGTCATCGTATTGAATCGTCATTTTTAAACCTTATTAATCATTAATCTCTTGTGATATATTTCTTGTTGCTAAAATCGATAATTATCCCCCATTTCTCAGGATCCTCAAATTTAAGCGCCAATGATGAAGAATCTCTAGTTGTTCAGCTCACCGCTGAACACTCGAGTTCTGAGGCACTCTTAAAAAAAAATTTTTTAAAAACCCATTTAATTTGTTTCCTTGTCTCTTCTCTAGCCTCCCTAAAACCCCCATGTTCCCATAATGTCCCCACAATTGATAAATATCACTCTTCCGAAAAAGAAGGGAAATCCGAGGGAAAATACTTTCAAAAAGTAAAAAAAGAACGCCAAGTTTAAAAGATCGCAACCTCAGTTGAACCTTTGGAATTAAAAATCTTCATGAAAATTGTTAAACTCTATTGAGACAAAAAAAAAGTGAAATCATTGCAACATAGCCAAGCATCCATGAATGAGTGGCTAAATTCTACGGGAAACGAAACATAAAAAAGGGCACGTTTGCGTACAAGGGCACGTGTACACGTACACGTACTTACCGGACGAATTCACTGCAAAGATCATAGAAAAACTTGGCGTGCATGGTTTTCAAAAATAATTTCGGCGAAGGAACGCCTCATCCATGTTTACCCGTACTGCGGAAGCCACTAAGGGGGAACATTTTTTATATTCACCTCGGTGTCTAGCGTACCCACCTAGCCTCTCGGCTTTTTTTTTATGATACGGCACTCATGTTGCGAGGGGCAGAGATCACCCTGTCAGCACGCCGCAGACTCGCGTGGCTGGCGTGAGCCAACCCGGTCGAACAGCTTCCAAATCCACGACTGATAGATCAACACAAAACATGGCCCTTTGGTGGGGAGGAAGCACTTTCTTACACCTACTTACAGGGCTGACGACCCAGCTTTCGAGTTGAGAGTGCAACTTACATCATTCCACCACCTGGCCTCGCGAGTTCAACCCGATGGCCAGGAGTGGTGCAAGCACCACTAGGCTCCCGGCCCTCGCGATACCAATCAACGCCATTGGTCTAACGTTCGCGGTCCATCATGTTCCGCTAAGGCTTGGTCTGCTAATCCAGATCGGGCCCCTACACCCAGCTCGGGTTCGCGGGTTCACCAAGCCCGAAAGAGCCGGAGCAAGCTCCGACCCTCCCCTGCGATACCGTTCAATATCAACCCACGGAGGTTGGAAGTCGATGTGACTTAAACAACCCTCGTTCAACAGACAAGAGCAAAGGCTTTCGGGGCTGGGTTGGCTCATCACCGATCGCCGAGCTCACTTCTCCTCCCTCACCACGAGGGCGCGGCTGCGGTCTCTGTAAGATGTTACCACCCACATTTGGCACACAACACACGACCGTACGCCCGCTTTACGTCTGGGACCAGACGACTCACTCCCTCTTCCTTATCCGCTATATGTTGGATAAATGGTGTCCTGACATTCATTCACAGAAAGACAGGTTACTTTTTATCCAATTTCTCTAGAAGACTGCATCCAGCATAGACCAATAGTGATCGGTAAACGCTCTTCAAATAGCAGTCTCCGGGAGGGGAGGGGGGCAGACGGGATTCATTAAGGAACAAAGACACAAAATGGCACATTTAACGCCGAACGCGGTGTTTTCAGGACGTTTCGTAGCCACGGTCTTACATACAGGTCTGGAAACTCCCATCGCGCGGCTGATGCGCTTATTGAAGCCACAACGCGTAGTTCATGAAATCGCCACTACAGTCGCTGCGATCTAAGCTCCGAACGCTCCGAACAAGGGGTTAACCTACAAACAAATGCCCCAAATGTTTTTAAATAGCATATCATTGATGTTTAAAAATAGATAACTGAATATGTTGTAAAAAGCTAAGTTCGTAACAGACCACCACCAAAACTTTGACAGTTTTGAGGTTATGTTCTTGTTTGCAATCGGAGAATAGATCGCAGCAACAAGTAGTGACGGCATTGCGAACTAGTCCGGACTTCATTAAGCGGTCTTCTACCCCTACGCCTTGATTTTGTGCCGAGTTTCCGGACCTGTATGTAAGACCGTGGTCGTAGCCAAGCGCACGAGGCGGAGACGAGGGCTGAAAAGACCGCGTTCGGCGTTGACTGTCCTTCTTTGGTCCATAGGATACTTCGCAACAGGAGGTTCGGCGGGCGATATTCAATTGGGGGAGAGTTCGCGACATTCAACTACACAATACTGTCGTTTTTCACGTATAGTTTGCCTTTAATAGTCTTTAATCCAAACTGACATGTGCTATATAAAAATCAAAATTCTTCTATCATAGACGGAAACGAGATGATCATTAATCTGGTTGGTACGTTCGTTCATCTTTTATCTTCCCGAAATTATTTTTGAAAACCATGCACGCCAAGTTTTTGTATGATCTTTGCAGTGAATTCGTCCGGTAAGTACGTGTACGTGTACACGTGCCCTTGTACGCAAACGTGCCCTTTTTTATGTTTCGTTTCCCGTAGAATTTAGCCACTCATTCATGGATGCTTGGCTATGTTGCAATGATTTCACTTTTTTTTTGTCTCAATAGAGTTTAACAATTTTCATGAAGATTTTTAATTCCAAAGGTTCAACTGAGGTTGCGATCTTTTAAACTTGGCGTTCTTTTTTTACTTTTTGAAAGTATTTTCCCTCGGATAGTATATAACCAAACTCAAATAATAAAAGCAGGATTTGACATAGCACAGAAACAAATAAAATCAATAACCCGCGAAACAGGAAACCTTACACTACAAGTTAACCTAGCATTAGTTAACATGCGAAAAGAAATATACACAATTAAGTACAACCAAAATGGAATGAAATTCATGGCCCTAATCGAAGAAGATCTTACAGAATTAGAAACCGACACAAATACTCTAACCGATGCTATACTTTTTGCAAAAAGTGGACAAATACACCCTTGCCTAATATCATCAAAAACATGGCTGCGTAGCGCAGAAAACATAAGCAAATTGACACCCAACCTGGAATTCCCAACTCTATTGGAACCAGAACACATACCACAATTGATAGCAATTTCGAAACTTATTGTATTCCAAGACAACGAAAAATTGATATTCATAATGAAAATCCCATTACTAGATCCGACCACATACAAATTGTATAGACATATGTCAACACCAATCCGCCAACAAGGAACACGTTTTGCATTTATTAAACCATCAACACGATTCACCGCAATTTCAACCGACTTTGAAAACTATTTTACTCTAGCAGATTTAAGTAACTGTAAACTAATGTCAACACGATACATTTGCGACGGAACAAACCCTGTACAACACGTTAACGACAAAGCAGAATGTGAAGTCCAGCTACTCACAAACCCACAATTTCAAAATCTTGAACTTTGCGACATTCGTCTAAAAACTCTCAGCCAAACATATTAGATCAAAATTCGAAACGTTAACGCATGGCTGTACGCAGCACCAATACCCCAAAAATTTGTACATCCACTGCGATAATGATAAATCCGACATCAAAATGATAACAGATTCAGGCACACTAGAAATAGAACCATCATGTCAAGCAAAAACACAAACCACGAAGCTCGTCCCTTCAACCGAAATAAATATGGTACACCATGTCAATTTCTCCCGTAAACTAGCTTTAAACATAACCGAAATGATCAAAAACTCTGTAGACACAATATAAACTCTAAACATTACAGAAATATTAGTTAAAACCGAACTACCATCTGATCCGTCCAGTTTGGACAACGTCCGTAACGATTTAACAAGAAACGAATGGGCATTAAAATCAGTAATAGCAAAAGCACAAGAAATAACTAGAACACAACGCATTCACGGTAGACTATCAACAATCGAATCAATTCTAAAATTCGGAGTAATCTCATTAGGTTCAATTTTCGTACTAGCAACAATTGGCTGGAGATTTTCAATGTTTGGAAAAATATCATCCCTACCAAAAATCCTATCATGCATTACAAAGAAAAAGAACAAAAAAGAAACACAAAACACGGACATAGAGATGCAACCTTACCGTCCCCAGGTACAAATAATAAACCCACCACGCGAAATAGCACTGTCAACGGAAAACCTTATAGAGCGAGAACGAAGTACACCAAGAGCAATTACGTATTATAGAGAAATTATACCATAAGATTTATGCTAACCAAACATTCTAATCACCTACTAACAAAGGGAACTAACGGAATCCTTATTTCATACCTTCTTTCGCTTAAGCCTCAAAACAACTACACTGCATGGAAAACACACAACAAACACAACTAAAATATGTTTATCTTACGCACTACCCCTAACAGATAAAAAAAAAAAGAGAAAACACAGACAGACACACACAAAACGAAGAATATCAAAAAAAAAACAAAAATGGAATCGCAACTCTTGACCATGGTCCCGTGCCCCATCTGCGCAACCAAAATCCACCACCGGCGCCTAGCCACGCACGTGGCCGAGTGCAAAAAGCGGCTAGCAAAAAATTACATCGCCAACCCGACAGCGGACAGAGGATGCTGTCTGTGCAAGGGAGCTTTCCCCGCACACCGGATGCTGGCCCATATGGACCTCTGCACCCTGTATTGGGTACGGAGAGGGATCTTCCCGTGGACATTTACGGAGGACGACAACGTAGACAGCAACGACGAGGTAGAAGACAACGACAACGATGAGGATACCGAAGATGACGACGACGACACTAGCGACAGTGATACAGAAGACAAAAAACCTACCCCGTTCCCCGCTCCCGTACTGACCAACATAAAAAAAGAGGACCCCGACGACAGTGACCTCACAATCATAACGAACATAAAAAAAGAGACCCCCGACGTAATCAACATCGACGACAGTGACGACGACAGTAACGACAGCAGAGAAACGTACATCCCCAAAAGACAGACCGTTACAAAACAAAAAATTAACAAACTTTTATCTACACTCAGACCAAAAACACCACCCATTGACAACACCCTAAACTTAACCAACCGACAGAAAATCACTATTACAATGGACGCACGACAAATTATAAAAGCGAGAGCGGAACAGAAGACAACCCAACCAACAAAAAGACTGATGACCGACATTCCTACCAAAACCGAACCCCCAAAAAGACAGAAAATAACTTTCGCATCAGACGAGATAACAACCCCAACACTCAGCCCCGACGTACAGATGGAACTCGACAGTATAAAAGACTGGATTGACACAATTAGTGCGAAAGAACTTCCGACGGTCCGCGCAATAATTGTAAAAACATTCGACGAGAAAACAGCAAAATTCGAGAGACGAAAACGACTTTGAAAACACAAGACACCCTACCCACACAAAACCCAGCACACCTGCAATCATCTTACCACTACTTTTATTATTGTTCCCACCACTTTTACACTTACCATTACCACCACTCCGCACACCAAAATTTATTATAACCACACAAGACCTTTTGTATTGTTGTGCCTACGAGCGCAACCAAATTCCTCAAACTATAAAAGCATCGTCAGCGAACAGGCAATCCACCTGTCGTGCACAACTCATGGAAAAATGCTAAACTAAACCAGGACAAATGCTGACGATCACAGATTTCACAATCGACCGTCCCGATTAATTGAACTCATTGGGAAATAATCCCAAGACATCGGTACGATCGATTGACTAATAATTACCACCTCCATGAATATTGTCAAAACCCCGAAACGAATAAAAGGGAAAGCAACCCGCAACTCAAACAGTCTGCGATCCACTCAGCGATCCGAAGTATTATCACGTCATTGGTCTCGAGGCAATTAACTCGATTGTAACAAACTATTCACAATAAACTTAGAGTTAAAACTGACAGTATTGAGTTGGAGATTGACTCAACCTTGGCAACATCCCGAACAAATCAGTCCCAATCAAACTCGTCCCCACGTGACGATTTGCACGGGCACAACAGTATCTTACTTTTTTGATTTATACCCATACATTGTAATCACTTATTATCGTAATCCTAACTTAGCCATATAAATAATCATATACTTAGTGCATACATTTACAATCACCTACTATCATAATCACCTACCTAATAATCTAGACGTAACGCACAGTATAACCATGCATTTAACAAAAGTGAATAAATCTCACTATATTTCTTCATGACAACACTCGACGTAATTCATTCAGCCCATGACACCGAACCAGATCCATTCCCATCACTAATAACATGTCACATCCACTAACCACCAGCGAACTAACCAAGTTTAGAATGTTTCAGAATCTTTGAAAATTTAGGTGCAATACTCATTGGGAAAATACGAACCGACAACCGAAAAACCAAATTTGAAAGGAAGCATAATTTAAAAGGAAGACACATTCGGAATTGGAACCAAAACAAAACAATAACAGCACATAAAACCAGTAAAAGGACAACTAATAAAGAAGAAACGACCAATAAAGAACGAAAAACCAACCATACGTAACAACCAACCGATAATGATAAATAACACCAACCATACCCATCCGAAATAACACCCCACCCCTACTAACATGGACAACTAATCGACTTACTCAGTTACAGATTCCAGAAAATAAGAGAGAAACAGACCATAAAAACGGATTATAGATGATGAAGAAGACCAGAAATACCAAAAGTGACCAATGAAGAACCAGCAATACCACGATGGACCGGATTACCTACAACCACTAAAACACTGAAATTAATGAGACCCATATACACTTTCACACAACCCTTCTCACGAACAACACAAAATTTTATATAGAGCCACACTTGAACTATTGATAATGTACAATTATTTTTCATTATATAGAATCCTAGAAACAAACAAATTGTAACCTACGATGCGGAGCATCGTTTTGTAAGAGGGGGAGTGTCACGGCAGCACCCTATGTATTCTTTTCCAAACTCTTTCCCACATTCGTACCCGATACCTCACATCCGTTCTTAACTCCTTCTCACACTCAAAACTCCTAGCTCAGCATCCTAATCTTATCACCGCATTTCTCAGCACTTACTTTGTCCCACGAGCCTCAACTTCTCCTCCGCTTCATCTCCCCACTACCACTTCACCAAATCATTCTCCTTTATTCTAATCCTCGACCCCTCAGTTCATCACCATCCTTCGAACCGCTAATTACCTCGTGCACTCCCTTATAATAATTATCAAGTCTCAGTTCATTAAAAATCAATCATTTCATTCTTCTGTCTTCACCTTTATTATTATTCACCCTCGCAAACCCGGTCATCACAATAATTTCTTTTTTAAAACAAAAAATATTCATCAATAAACTTTGTTTTATTTTCGTTGCTTTTGGAACATTGTACACATTAAAAAATTGAGAGATAAAAAAAAACTAGTTCGAAAGCGATACCAGTTTCCATAAGACTACATTTGATTGCATTTAATTAATTGATGTTAATTCTTCAATAACGAGCTTCCTAATATTCACAAAATTTTGATACCATCTCTTAAATACTTTATGCAAAAACATAAGAAATTCTCAGAATTTTCTAATCATTTGCGATTTGGTAATCAACGTCCTTAAACAAAATGGTACATAGAATCTTTTTTTTCGTCACGAGAACGTATTTGGATGCCTCATCCGTGAAACAAGTTTCCGGTGGAATGATTATTGGTAAATGATAGTGGATCGTTGGATAATTCTGTGAGATTTTCTCCAATCGTTAATTTCCTCATTGTCCGAACAGTATGCCGATTTCATCCCAACTGCAACCAGAGTGGCACTGCTTTTCCTGAAATTCAATAATATTGTCATGTTATTATTTAGTTTGATTAATTATTTGAAACGAAGTAAATGGAAGTCTCAACTGGGATGAATCAATAAAACAATACTTATCTTTTACGGCTCGGAGATCGTTTGTTTTTCATCCTGGAAGAATTTTTCGGGAGTTCTGAAAACATTCCATTCATTTACCAGGGATGAAAATTTCCATTCGAGAATTAAAGGAATCCTTTCAAAAAACTCATCTTTTCCAGGGTAATGTTTGTCCTTCTTGAGACGCCGTTAAGTTTTCCCGGAGTTTTTTATGTACATTCCTTGGACCTCATATCAATCCACCAATGTTTCTGAAAACATAATAATGCATGATAAATGAAAAGAGATTCTCAACCGTATTTGGAATAAGCAATTAGAAAAAGAAATACTTATTTTTTTTCGGACGAATACAGATGCATCTGTTGGACCTTTTATTTTTCTTCCAGGGTTCTGAAATTATTTCATTGATTAGCTATTTACATTAATGCATCGAGTTACCGGGTTGAAAATTAAAAAATATACGTATTTTCTCAATTAGCAGATCTTTCATTTGTCCCCTGTTTGCTCGCAACACCGTTCAATATTTCGATATTTTGCGATGATTTTTTGATTTCACTTTCCTCTGGTTGTTGTTCTCATTGAAGGAATCGGCAAGGAAATTCGCTCGCATCACGAGGTAGAAATTGATGATTCTTTTCGTCATCATTTTTTCGTGTTGATGGCATCCGACGAATCGAATGTGCTTCATTCCTGAAACCCGTTCAAAAATTTGTAGCACAGTATTTTCGTGAACGGTCAGCTTACCCGCAACATCGAGAACAACTCGCTCCAATTTTTTCGTGAGCTGAAACAATTCTTCAGTCGAATAAGTCAATCCGTTTAAGCGGTTTGTCAGTACGATCACCTGATCCCGTTCGCATACATCCGTTGTTCTCAAACGCTCAATACATTCCGGGCAGGTGGTGAAGCGCATGGCCTTACGTGCAACGTATCCCGCGACATAAGCCTGGACAAGCTCACTTGTTTCGACAACGTCGTAATCATGACATGGTAGATGACGATCAAAATTCGATTCAGTTTGAACAGCACAATAAAAGTAGTCTTGATCAATCACTGATGCGGGTTCATAATCGTCTTCTTCATGACATGATTCGAGTAGAGCGTCCAACTTATCCACGATCTCATTCCTCGTTTTATTACGAGCCTGCATTGAATCTTTGGTTTCCACCAAAGTCCGGAGGAACTCTGTTCCACCAACGTTCGAGCCTTTGGGAGGTTTAACCAGAGAATAGGCGGTCAACAGCCGAGCGACTTGCATGAATGTGACGGGATCGGGATGATCGCTGCTGCCGCAACAGTAGCGTAAGATGCCAAAGAGCCGCTGAAATACAAGAAATAATGAGACGAATCAATGAATAGATTATCCTTAAAATTGAACTAACATTCATCTACCAAGGACAAAATGGATTGGAAATTCTTACGTCCAGGGGATCCTGATTAAGGGGAACAGTCATCAGGTAGGTGTAGTCACAGTCCTTTTTCAAGAATGTCAACAGCTCCAGCGTGCTTCTCAACGTCACCTTCAAGCCTGTAAGGGTACTAGATGATATGGGAAAAACGACGTTGTTGGATTTCGCAAAGGCTTCCCACTCACTCAGAAATGCCAAGAAGTTCTCGATTGCCTATACGTATGGAGAAAGACTTGTCAATTGATAGTTTCTATTACATTGGTAATGCCATTTGGCTGATTACGTTGTAACGTTACATCAGCAGAATGAATTACGATTTACATATTTCATAAAAAAATTCTAAGCAACACATACCTTTATTGCCCTGCAATTGTCTCCACCATACAATGCGTCTCGTGGGGTACGCGACATCATCGCTTGTATCAAATCGTCAACAACTTTGATTAATTCAATTGTCGGTAATGAGTTCCGAAATTGTGGGTATCTGGGGTCATCCGTCAATACTTCCATTGCGGTACTCACAGGCTTGGAAAACAGCTGCACAGAAATAATTTATTAAGGATGTTCAGTCCCATACAAAAATGCTAGGAATTTTTTTTTTAATTTGGTGTGTTTTTGTAAAAAGTATTTAAAAGATGGTGTAAAAATTTTGCGACTCCTAGAAAGCTCATTATTGAGCCAACTAACATCAATAAATCAAATGTAGTCGAATGTAATCTTACGGAAACTGGCATAACTTGGAGATAAGTTTTTATTTTGATCTCTTAATTTTTTAATATTTACAGTATATACTGAAAGGAATGGAAGCGAAACAAAGTTCGTTGATATATTTTTTTTTATTTGTCTAAAAAATTGTTCTTATCAAAATGTTAATTGTTTTCATAACGAGCTTCCTAATCGTCGTGAAATTTAAACACGACCGCTTAAATATTCCAATTAAAAACATACTAAATTTTCAGAATATTTTCATTATTTTCCAATTCAAACCCTAAGGTGGTTGAAGTAGTGATGATAAAACTTTTAAAATTTGGTATGTTTAAACACGAAGTATTCTTGAGGTCGTGTACAAATTTGACCACGATTGAGAAGCTGTTTAGTGAACAATCAACACTAACAAGTTTCATTGGGACTCGAACATAATTAAAGAATCGTTATGGCTCTGATTAAAATAAGCTCCTTTACCTGAAAAGCCATTAACACGTTCATTTTTTGATACCCTTTCGGGTCCAGATGTGCAGGCGTTAGCGTGTATGCTTTTTTCAAGTTTGCCTTGCCGTAACCTTCATGTTTGAGAAGAGCTTCGAAGTGTTCTCTTCGAACTTCCCCTGCGTGCGTTTTTGAAATGTCCATATATAATTTTAAAACAATAGTACGGCAATGAGGAAATAACACAATGCCAGACCCGATTTTTTTTCTTTCATTCAATGATTGAATCGTATGATACATAATTTCATAAAAATTTTTTAAAGTGAAAAATTAAATAAAAATTGCATTAATGAATTACCTGAAATGCTTTGACTTTCACAAGACCATTCCGAAAACATTTTATCAAGTGTGGAAAATCTGAAGTCATTCTCAGTCGTTCGTCCAGGAAGAAAGGATGCTCGCAACTCAAACGGTTTTCCTCAATGCCAAAGATCGTCCAGACCCCTCGGTTCCACTGTGCTCCATCCATCGTGACAACGTCGACGTAAAATCCTGAACGGCCCAGAAGCACTATGCATTCAAGAATCAGTTTGTGCAGAATTTAGCTGGTTACTGAATTCTTTCTGAGAAAGTGGCCGAGTAGTTGAACCCAATGTCCTTGAAATGGCTGAAACATAAAAACGAGAGCGTGATCACCTCTAACGTTACATTGATTGTCTCCAGACAATGAAGTTCATTGGCTTTGTGAACTAATAATACTATAATACTAATAATACTATAATATTAATAATACTAATAATACTATGTCATTTAAGCAAAAAATGATTCGTAGACATAACACAGCTCATTGATTGAAATTTTACCCCTTTTTTCTTCGGCTCTCATCTCCGATGCTTTCAAAGCCAAACAATTGAAGACCGAGGATTGGAAGCCGAAATTAGCATCTAAACGTCGAATGTATCTGTTGAGCGTGTCTTTACACGGAACGGGAAGGATGTTGTGTGAACGCAAGTGGTCATACAACTTTGGCCTCTTGATATGCATTAACAGGCACTCATACACCCAGTCCAAGCTGTACCTTCGGCTGCGCAAGCTTGATAGCTTGGTGGCGTCAAAACAAGCGCGCCCTGCTTGTTGTTGAACTTCTGGCAATGACGAAATCGCATTGACCAGAGAGTTTTCTTCAACAGTAGCGCACTTCTCATTTGCACAAGCAACTGACTGTTGTAATTGTTTAGCCTGCGGTTCAAAAAAGGAATCAAAGATAAGGATGTAAGGAAATTCTTCAACAACCAATCGGTATTTGCTCTGTGCACCCTCATCGAAGTGAGAATATGTAGTCGTGTATATGCATACTGGTGGCGGTGCCAATAGCGAGGGAAATCACTTCCGCTGTGAAAATTGAATGCGTGTACACGACTACGCATTCTCACTTTGGTAAGAGTTTATAAGTTTGCACGGTCCTAATAGCTGGAAGAATTATAATCTTTATTGTAAGGAACAGACGATATGATGAAGAAAAATCGTATTTCGGCGATGGATATGAAAAAGTAACTCACGGGGTTAGCTGGGTTCGAACAACGAGAAAACGTACTAAAAATAATGACAATGATAGTTACGAAGAAAGAAGAACAATATAAACGAATGTACGAAAAAAAAGTATTTAAAACGACATTCCGATAACGCACGCCCACGATTAATCGGCAGTTAAAAAATTGATAATTGCTGACATTTTTTCGAAATATTTAGTCAGCTGTGTGTTTGTAATAAACACTTGAAATTACCTTTCTTCTCAAGCGATCAACTTTTCGTTGCGTGAGCTTCGAATGGAACTTCGACCGTGCGTATCGGGCTGTGACATTCATTCTCGATCGTCTTGGGAGTTTTCGTCTCAGTAGAATGCATTCCCTGCATCTTGGCGTTTCGGTGAATCGTTTGAATGCTGTACGCGACATGAACGCCTTGCAATCATCAGCGCGACTGTGGACAGCATCAAAATTTAACGCATTATATGCATAACTCAATCGAGATACCAGCCCAGTCACGCTCACCGATAAGAAATTAATCTCTTCCGTTATTCAACGAAAGTAGCAAAAAAAAGTCAACAATAATAATAAAATAATGACTTGGTGCACTCATTACCTGTACATATCGAATCCAGTTCCACTGCAAACGATCAATTCGCTCTGAATCTTGTCCAAAAGAGCTTCTATATGTTGCATTGTTGCGACGAATTCGTGCAGTTCGACAGTCACCTTGCCATCACTCGTTTGAGCCTGTAATATTCAAACACATTTTAAAATAACGAACCTTCATGTTTTGATATGTGAAATCGCAAATTATACTTATAGAAATCGTTGTCTTGGTAAAAAAAAAATCGAGAATATTGTACATTGATCAACTTGTCAAAATTCGAAGATCGAATGACATAAGGATGAGAGTTTAAGCTCCGTATATACTAATACCAAAAATAATAAATGACAAAAAGCAATGCTACCAATGATATTTACCGTAACAGAAAGATTGCTGCTTATTTTCAAAACAACTCGTGTCATGAAAGTGCTCGGTTCGATCTCTGCTAAAATGATGCATCGATCATTCCGCATTTTTTCCATCCAGCTCCAAGCCTGTCGAAAAGGTCATTGCTCAAACTGCGTAATAATGTCATCGATTGAAAATTCGGTTGTGTTTCGAGTGGGCTCATCCTCCATCAGTCCTGCATGTTCCGCCACCTGTAAAATTATTTGAAACCGATCGAAAATATGTTAATGCAAATTTTAGAACGTGACGAACGACGATGCAATAACGATGCGATAAGTGAGAAAGAAGAGATATTTTGAACCGAAGGCCTCTGAACTGAACTGAACTGAATGACTCTGAAGACGTTGAGATTCAACGAATAAGTTTATTTCCATTGATTATTTATTGAATATTAAAAATCATGGCAATTTTTCTAGTTGATTGATTTTTTGGGTTGCAAGAGAAGATCTTTTTATTGGCAAGAGCAAATATTGAATACTAATTATGAGCTCTGTATGAAGGGCATGTGAACCAAAGTAAATCACACACTTTGCTAAGCCATTACTCACATTGATGCTGGAAAAATCGATGTTGTTTATTTGAACTTGACTTTCATCCATCTCTGGTCCTTCCGCTCCATCCTGTTACACTTCGCAATCAAGGGTTCAAAAATTCCTACATCACGAAGCGATTGAAAATAGCCAAATCAATGGTCGAAGATGCGATGAATAGCTTTTGAGAGACACAAAATCCAAAATTGATAAAAAGCGTTCCCAGAGGCCCCGTGTTACTTCCAGAGCTCAAGATCAATGCATTCCGGTGTTCCCGATCAATCGAGCTGTGATCTCAAATAGATGAGAAAAAAATTTCAAAAGAAAAATCTGAAAAAATTCTGGTCAACTCAACATAATCTAATAGAACGTTTTAGCGTCTTGAGGTTTTAATGTAAACCTCATCGTTTTCGTACTACGGAGCAATTTCCCAATCATCGATTTTTTCTGAAAAAACAAAATATCTTTGAAAAAAAACTCGTAGGAAAATTTCTAAACAATGAAATTGAAGCTTGGACTTCTACCTTTATGATTTCATCTGTAGAAATGCCTAAAAAACATTTTTACTATAAACGGGGTCCACTCTAAACAGTGATAAAAAACGACAAAAAATTGTCGTTTTCAAAACTGAGTGCTGAGTGTAAAAAAAATCGTAGATATTTTTTAAAAAAAGCAAATTGAAGGTGGAACCTTCCTCTTCAAAACGGCGTTGGTTCAATTGGCCTAGGCCATTCAACGGCGGAATGGCATGAAAAACCGTCCCGGCAGTCTTTTAAATTTTTGTCCGGAAACTTTTCACCGGTAGTGTACATACGTGATTTTTTTAATAACTCTCGTTAACATTTAACTCAGTACCTTTTAACGTGTCGAAATTCCGTTAATCCTGAAGATTCTGTAACTGAAACCTGAAAATAAACTTGAAAAAGGTGTTACGATATAACCTAAAAAGATAAAAAAAATGGTTTGATCAATTCGAAGTCGTAAGCGAGCCGCTCGGGACCACGTCACAAAGAAACTATTTTATTTGATCAATGCAGATTGATCTCGCTTGTCTCATCTATATATATAAAAGAGTCGCGTGACTGACTGACTGACTGACTGACAGACAACGCACAGCCTAAACCAATGAAGTTAGGATCGTGAAATTTGTCACGGTTACTCCTCTCGCATCCTAGACGCTCACTAAGAACGGATTTTGTTCGTTCTCTATCCAAAAAAAATTATCGAAATTTTTTTTTTTTCAATTTTTTTTTCTCAATTTTTTTTTTTTTTAATTTTTTTTTCTATACTCTTCTACCTCAATAAACGTTCACCGAGAACGGATTTTGTTCGGTCTCCACCAAAAAAAAATGAAAAAAAAAAATTTATTAAAATTTTTTTTTCTCATCTATATATATAAAAGAGTCGCGTGACTGACTGACTGACTGACTGACTGACTGACTGACTGACAGACAACGCACAGCCTAAACCAATGAAGTTAGGATCATGAAATTTGTCACGGTTACTCCTCTCGCATCCTAGACGCTCACTAAGAACATATTTTGTTCGTTCTCTATCCAAAAAAAAATTATCGAAATTTTTTTTTTTTTCAATTTTTTTTTCTATACTCTTCTACCTCAATAAACGTTCACCGAGAACGGATTTTGTTCGTTCTCCACCAAAAAAAAATGAAAAAAAAAATTTATAAAAAATTTGATATGATAAATTTATAAAAAATGACTGACTGACTGACTGACTGACAGACAACGCACAGCCTAAACCAATGAAGTCAGGATCGCGAAATTTGTCACGGTTACTCCTCTCGCATCGTAGACGCTCACTAAGAACGGATTTTGTTCGACCTCTATATAAAAAAAAATTATCGAAATTTTTTTTTTTTTTCAAATTTTTTTTTTCATTTTCTATACTCCTCTCCCATCATGGACGCTCACTAAGAACAGATTTTGTTCGTTCTCTACCCAAAAAAAAATTATTGCAAAAATTTTTTTTTCCATCATCTATATATATAAAAGAGTCGCGTGACTGACTGACTGACTGACTGACTGACTGACTGACTGACAGACAACGCACAGCCTAAACCAATGAAGTTAGGATCGTGAAATTTGTCACGGTTACTCCTCTCGCATCCTAGACGCTCACTAAGAACATATTTTGTTCGTTCTCTATCCAAAAAAAAATTATCGAAATTTTTTTTTTTTCAATTTTTTTTTCTATACTCTTCTACCTCAATAAACGTTCACCGAGAACGGATTTTGTTCGTTCTCCACCAAAAAAAAATAAAAAAAAAATTTATAAAAAATTTGATACGATAAATTTATAAAAAATGACTGACTGACTGACTGACTGACCAGACAACGCACAGCCTAAACCAATGAAGTCAGGATCGCGAAATTTGTCACGGTTACTCCTCTCGCATCGTAGACGCTCACTAAGAACGGATTTTGTTCGACCTCTATATAAAAAAAAATTATCGAAATTTTTTTTTTTTTTTAATTTTTTTCTTCATTTTCTATGCTCCTCTCCCATCATGGACGCTCACTAAGAACAGATTTTGTTCGTTCTCTACCCAAAAAAAAAATTATTGCAAAAATTTTTTTTTCCATCATTATACATATAACTATTGCGTGACTGACTGACTGACTGACTGACTGAGTGACTGATTGATTGACAGTCAACGCACACTCTAAACCACTTAAGATAGGATTGTGAAATTTGTCACGGTTATGAAATTCGTCACAGATACTTCTCTCCCATCGTAGACGCTCACTAAGAAAGGATTTCGTTCGTTCTTTATCCAAAAAAAAGTGTTCGCAATTTTTTTTTCCGACTGTTGCGTGACTGACTCACTGACTGACACACAAAAAAAAAGACTGGCTGACTGGAAGGACTGGCTGGCACCATGATCCTATCTCCAGTGGTTTAGGGTGTTCGTTGTCAATCAGTCAGTCAGTCAGTCAGTCAAATTTCCAAATTTGATCATATAGACCCCCATGAAAAAATCATTTTCATTGGGGTCTCAGTGTCATTGGAGACCATTGTGTGCCCAGCGAAGCGGGCGTACCCAAGGCTAGTTTGATTATATTTTCTTTCTTTTGGAATCGCCGTAAAAACTTTTGACACAAGACACTGCCACGAGCACTTCCAAATCGAAAAGAAAGATTTTGCTATTGTTATTATGAAACGTGTATATACAGATATATTTACCATGTGTACACGTCGAACACTTGCGCCGCTAGTGGCGGAATCGTGAAACTCACGGTGTACAAGTTTGGGGACCGTTTTGCTGCCCGCTCGCCCTATCCCGTTCGGTCTCCTTACCTCTAGTCTCCCTGCACATGACTTTCCACCGCGAATGGTTTAGTGAGTTTCGTCCAAAAGAAGGCTCTACTATTACGTTAGGTGATAATACGGAGTGCGACGTTGCCGGTGAAGGGACAATACTTATCGACAGGTTAGTGGATGGCAACTGGAGTGAAGCGAGAATCGAGAACGTACTCTATGTACCGTCCGTGCGAAGCAACCTTTTCTTGGTGGGCGAGTGCGCGCTACGAGGGTACGAAGTGATATTCGTGGGCGAATTGATGCACCTAGTCAAGGAAAATTCGACAGTCGCGACTGGCGTAATGCAGTCGAATAAAATGTACCGGATGTTTTTTCGAGTAAAAATCGCGCGCGAAATCGATGAAGTGAACGTGACCACGACGTGCCTTAAGAGCCATCGAGCTCACGTGACCAACTTGAAATCGAGGCTAGCGCCTCTAGCTGCAAAAAGCCGAACTAGATTGCGATTCGACACTAGCGCTTGTGACGGCTAAAGGTCGAACTAAATTTAAACGCTTTTGTCGGTATTACAGGGGTGACTTTCACAGCTGATTGTTTCCCATGTTATTTTCGAGTGTGAGCACGGATCCCGTCGCCACGCCAGATTCTTATGCCAGATTTTTCAAAGTCCCAGGATTTTCTCCAAAGGGCACTTTTTTTCGGCCTTGACACGATTAGCTCATTCGATAGAGAATCGAATGAAACGCGTTTCTAGCCTATCGTGGGAGGAGATTTTTTTTTTTTTTTATTCGAAAAATTTCAGAGTCCAGAAATGCTCGAATTTTTTCAAAGTCCCAGGATTTTCTCCAAAGGGCACTTTTTTTCGGCCTCGACACGATTAGCTCATTCGATAGAGAATCGAATGAAACGCGTCTCTAGCCTATCGTGGGAGGAGATTTTTTTTTTTTTTATTCGAAAAATTTCAAAGTCCAGAAATGCTCGAATTTTTTCAAAGTCCCAGGATTTTCTCCAAAGGGCACTTTTTTTCGACCTCGACACGATTAGCTCATTCGATAGAGAATCGAATGAAACGCGTTTCTAGCCTATCGTGGGAGGAGATTTTTTTTTTTTATTCGAAAAATTTTAGAGTCCAGAAATGCTTGAATTTTTTTAAAGTCCCAGGATTTTCTCCAAAGGGCACTTTTTTTTCGGCCTCGACACGATTAGCTCATTCGATAGAGAATCGAATGAAACGCGTTTCTAGCCTATCGTGGGAGGAGATTTTTTTTTTTTATTCGAAAAATTTCAAACTCCAGAAATGCTCGAATTTTTTCAAAGTCCCAGGATTTTCTCCAAAGGGCACTTTTTTTCGGCCTCGACACGATTAGCTCATTCGATAGAGAATCGAATGAAACGCGTTTCTAGCCTATCGTGGGAGGAGATTTTTTTTTTTTTTTTATCCGAAAAATTTCGAAGTCCAGAAATGCTCGAATTTTTTCAAAGTCCCAGGATTTTCTCCAAAGGGCACTTTTTTTTCGGCCTCGACACGATTAGCTCATTCGATAGAGAATCGAATGAAACGCGTATCTAGCCTATCGTGGGAGGAGATTTTTTTTTTTTTTATTCGAAAAATTTCAGAGTCCAGAAATCCTCGAATTTTTTCAAAGTCCCAGGATTTTCTCCAAAGGGCACTTTTTTTCGGCCTCGACACGATTAGCTCATTCGATAGAGAATCGAATGAAACGCGTTTCTAGCCTATCGTGGGAGGAGATTTTTTTTTTTTTTTTGAAAAATTTGAGTCCCGAGGTTCTCCAATGTTTTAAAAGTCCTACGATTTACCCCAAAGGGCCATTTTCATTGCACTTGTAAAAAAAAGTTCTACAGCAGCTGTTTACCAAGTAAACCATGAATAAACAAAATAGCCCTGATGATCATGTACTATTTTCTATGATTATATTCTATATCCCCACATAGCTGACTGCGAGAGTGTCGGGATCACGGTCGAAGGGTCCGGGGTTCAAATCTCCAACGGTGAAATTTTTTTTTTTTACTAAGCATCATTCCAAAATCGTTTCTTGAATCACGTAACGTATTTTCACCTTGACTACATTTTTTTTTACCTTATTTATTACTAAATTACATATACATAAATTTTTTTGTGAGGTGAAAAATAAAATTTTTTCGGCTTCGACACAAGTAGCTCATTCGATATAGAATCGGATGAAACGAGTTTTTGGCCTATCGTGGCAGAAGATTTTTTTTTTTCAAAAAATTTCAAAGTCCTAAAAATCTCGAATTTTTCCAGAGTTCCACGAATTTCGCAAAGGAGCACTGTTTTCCGGCTGCGCCCCGAGTTGCCCATTCGTTAAGGAATCGAATGTTTGTACGTTTCTAGACTATATTGTCGGAGATATTTTTTTTTCCCACAAATTTGGATGTCCCGAAGTTATTTATTGATTTCAGAGTCGAACTATTCTGGTATTTGACCCAAGTGTTGTGATTTATTACGCTCGATAAAGCAGTTGTTTCCTGGAAATGAAATTCAATCGCAGCTGTCTACCGCGCGAGCCTTCTATAAACAACGTAGCCCTGATGAGCATGTACTATTTTCCATGATCGTCCTTTCCATGATCGTCATTCGAAAGTCTTCATGGCCGAATGTTGTAGAACCGGGACAACTCTCAGAGGGCTCCAGGCTCGATTGTCCATCTGAATCTTTTTGTTTTTTTTCTCTTTTGGACACGCGTTCAAGTCTATTCTGTATTTATCTCATGCTTAATATGAATATCTTGCAATCATGGAAACATCATTAGAAAACGGTGTCGTTTTCTTCTACATGACGACATTTGACTCACCGCAGCTATTATTTATCCATCCGGAAGTTCGATCGGTTCCCATCCAATGGATTATGGGAAACAAACGGTTCTCACCCGTCAAATTTAATTCGCCCTTTCGAAGGTGGATCCTAAATGAAAAGGCAAGAACCAAATTAGCTGATACGATTTATTCATAGACAGTTAGCATATTGATTAGCAGCGAAATGCAAACTTAGCTTTGAATTTGGAAGTGCTTTACTCATTTCCATGTTGAAGTTTTTTCCCCCCTGCCGTCGACTCCTGCAATATCTGAAAAAGTTTTTTAATGTTTGAAGAGGCCCTCCACCACCCCCGCGAATTCTGTAATTCATAGCGGTCCTCTCTTGCATGATGACGTTTCATGCCTGCGTGTTTAGCCGCATGCAGCTACAGATGAGGCCCTCCACCACCCCCGCGTATTCTGTAATTCATAGCGGTCCTCTCTTACATGACGACGCTTCATTATTGCGTGTTTAGCTCCATGCAGCTAGCAATGTATCAAGTCTTGTTGATCTTGTAACGTCTACTCTATTGTTTCTACGCAAATCTTTACATTTCTGGATATCCATCAAGTAGGTGCTCGAAACAGAGCACCACATTTGCTAAAAGATGTCCAGAATGTATTGGCTCACAGAACTTTCAGTTGCAAACCGAATGACATTTATATGACCAGATATCCATCAAGTAGCCGTTCGAACGGAACGGCTTACTTGCTAAAAGACGTCCAGTACATATGAGCTTGAAGACTTCACACATCCAAAGTTAAATGACTACCGCTTGACCAGATATCCATCAAGTAGTCGTTCCAAAACGGAACAGCACACTTGCTAAAAGACTTCCGGCGCGTGTCAACTAATAAACCTTTGAGTAACAATATTGAATAATCAGTACCTTACCAGATATCCATCAAGCAGCCGTTCCAGAACGGAACAGCAAACTTGCTAAAAGACGTCCAGTACGATTCTACTCTAAGGCCTTAGATTATCAATGTTTTATAATTGACAGATGACCAGATATCCATCAAGTAGGCGTTCGAAAAAGGAACAGCATACTTGCTAAAAGACGTCCAGTATTCGTCAACTCATCAACCGTAGACCAAGTGTCTACTGCTAAACATGCATCCTGTAAGGGCCTTGAGAACTTGTGTGATTACTCATAACCCTCTTGCGTTTCCATTAGTTCCAAATAGTCGTCATTCGTCAAAAGTTCATCGAGTTGCGAATTTGTGACTTCTGAATCAGTGATCTGTGATTCGGTGACTCGTAAATTAGTGACTCGCCTGCTTGGCATAGCTCCACGTTTAGCTATAGCCTCCGTCACATATGGTGGATCTCTTATGGGCATTGATCTTGCATACCGGGGGTCAATTATCTCCGGTATCATGCAGTTCTCATAGAACTTTATCAGAGGAAGTTCCATTTTCGTTTTCCAGAACACATCGTCTTTCTCAACTATAACGATCACCGATTCCATGGGTGTCCACATCATAAAGATGCACCTCTGTCTTTGTGTCACGTGCAGCTGCCCTTGGATCTGATAATGGTATTCGTGTTCAGGATTGATTGCGATCATCTCGCTGCTGCTGAATACACGATGAATATTGCCTTTTTTTTGTGCCACAGCTTCGGTTATTGAAGAATTTCTTGCTGAATAAGGGCATTTAATTTCGACAATCATGTCATCACCAACAAGACCATCAGGTGTTGCCCCGAGACCAAGAATTTCAGCATCAACAAATAAACCACATGGCTCGACAGTAATGTCACTATACTCCTGTAAAGTATTTTTAGCAACATCTTCGTTTTGTTTGCCATATCGGACGGCTGGAATGTGGCCCAACTCCTTGGGATATACTAGCCGTTTTACAATGCTGGAGCACGACGTGTGCGCCTTCAAGTGGCAGATAGCACCAAAATGGGATGCAGTGATGAGTTTTCTTCTCATCGACTGCCAAAGAGAGCAGTCACTTTGGAGTATCGTGTCCCTTTCGATTGCTTGGCGATTGTTCCTGAACTCAGTCAGTTTCTCCATGTGTCTGGAGTATTCCGCGTTATACGTAGCTTCATCCAAGTCCGGCTTTTCTGCTTGAGGTCCGTAATCTTTGTCAGGACCGACAGTTTTACATGGCCTCGCCTTCGACTTTCGGTTTTCAGAGCTCATTCGCCGTTGTCTCAGTTCGTTCCAACGAACTCGTCGCTGTTCCAATGCGGTGACCAGTTTCGACGGTTTCTTTTTATTTGCCAAAAAATATGACGTCATTACGCGCTGTCCGTTGAATTGAACGACTGCACCGTAAACACGGCCGTTGTAGGAACCACGCTTACCCCAGTGAATCCGTTTGCCTCCAATGAATTTCGCAATAATATTGTGAAACATTTCAACAACATTATTGTTGACACTGTACAGCAGGCTCTCGGCGTTGTCGGCCAAGCGACGGAGGCAGTCTTCGATGTCACTGAACTTGCCAATTCTTTTCAGAGCTGCAGCATTATTCGGTCCTGGATTAATTCGTATCGAATCCCGGCAATAAGCCCTGCCAGGGCATTTTTCATGGTCGCCGAACACATGATTCGGTATGCCCATGATATCTTTTCTGAGCGCAACAATCTTGTCGGCCCAGGGGCTATTTTCTTGTAATCGATGTTCAACTGCTGCGAATGTACACCGTATCATATTTTCTACGTTATTCTTCACAACCTTTTTCAGCTTGCCTAATTTTCCCGTGTTAACGATTTTTGTTAGATTTCTTCGGGCACTTCGGTACATGTGATTGCGACACTCAATTTTTTTAACATTGACATCAAATTCCCTGTACGGTGCCGTTTCACAGATTTTATTGAAGACGCTACTGTCTCCGTCGGCTATCAAGACGGAATAGATCAGCCCATGTTGCTCGACACTAACTCGGAAGCCTTCGGCTATCGCATCAGCCTCCATACTGGCTGAACTTTGGTTGCTATTCCAATTTTTATAGCACGCATGGTCCGGGGGGTCTCTATTGAGGCTGGCAGCCAAGTCGCAAACGGAACAGAACTTGTTACGTATTCCAATAAACAGGACTTTGCCCGTTTGTTCGCCAACGATGGCACCAGTACCTGATGGTGAATCGAATTTACCCGACTGATACGATCTCTTCATCCAACTACCATCAGCTATTACGCGGATATCAAGAGACTCGGTAGAGTCTCGGGACAAGTACATTGCGGCAGCTCTGCTGTCGTCTGCTTGCCCGAGACTCGCCAGAGTATATTATCTCGGAATAAAGTAAATTTCTATGGTGGGGGCAGGGATCGCGCGACGCTTCGGCCTTTTACAAAGCTCAGGAGGCTTCTAGCGATCTGAAAATTGAACTGGACTCTAGTTACGCAATACTCTTTCCATTGAGCCTAATTTGAGCTCGATTGGTGCAGTATTTGCTGAGAAAAAACTTTGCATGGGTTTCGGAATATGCTCGTTCTAGTATCTAATACATCGAAGAAACGGCGCGTCTGTATACACGCGCAGACCCATACAAGCATAGGCCTCTTGATGCCCATGGCGCTCTATATCTATATCGCTTCTACTACATCGAAGAAACGGCGCGTCTGTATACGCGCGCAGACCCACACAAGCATGGGCCTCTTGATGCCCACGGAGACGCTATAACTATATCTAAAACGAGAATGGGTGTGTCTTTCTCCCTCTACAAGTTTCTACGCCGCGCGCCATCTCTCTCACTCCACCGCTCCCTCTTCTATGGTAGGGCTCTAGTGGCGCAGGCGCGTAACATATCTAATACATCATAGAAACGGCGCGTCTGTATACGCACGCAGACCCACACAAGAATAGGCCTCTTGATGCCCATGGCGCTCTATATCTATATCGCATCTACTACATCGAAGAAACGGCGCGTCTCCATATGCGCGCAGACCCACACAAGCATGGGCCTCTTGATGCCCACGGAGACGCTATATCTATATCTAAAGCGAGAGTAGGTGTGTCTCTCTCCCTCTACCGGGTTCTACGACGCGTGCCATCTCTCTCACACTACCGCCCGTTCTTCTATGGTAGGGCCCTAGTGGCGAAGGCGCGTTACATCTCAAAATTTGGATATATAGATATATCTGAAATAGACCCGCTCAGCCGCTCTCTCTCTCTACTATGTTGTGCGCCCTACGCCATCTCTCTCATTTTACCGCTCGTACTGTATAGGCGCTCGCGCGCAATATTTTCAAATGCTAATGCCAATAATTGTTCTGCAACCAACAGTTCCAAAAAAATTTGCCCAACTTTTGTCCACAAAATACTAATAATTCAATTACCATTACAATAAAGTGATAACACACGAGGGAGCACGACTAAAATAAATGAAATCTTAAAGGCATTCCAAGCTCCGTAATACACAACCATTGTCCTTCTGATGCTCTTTTTAAAAACGAAGTTGAAAACATAAATTTACCCTGATCATACACAATTAATGATCGCGTCCTTAACTTTCAATTGAAAGCGGATTTTTGTTTGTATGTTTTCGGAAAAATAAGCAAAAAAAAATGGATAAAAAAAGAAACAATTCGCGTTTCAAAAAACTCTTCCGTGCTCGTAACGTTATATATCTGGTAGAATTTTTCTTGAAAACATAGATAAATGACTCATTCTCCCGTACTTCTAGAAAGTACTGAAAAAACGATTGAATAAATGCAGTATAGAAAAATGATAGTCTGACTAGAAATTATTTTCACAAAAGATAATGATAAAAAATGGTCATGAAAATTTTTTACCAATTTTTCAAAATGCAAAATAAATATCAGTGTAATTACCGTAATCAACATTACAAAAAAAGTTGAAACGAAAAAGTGATACCAAGTGCGACTTATTTATTTAGTATTTTACCAACAAAAAGGAGTGATATCCGGCCAAAATCCCCTCCCGGGGAAAAAAAACTTGGACAAGTACATTGTTTGGTCCCATAGCCGAAAAAAAATCTTCCATTCGTGCAACTGTAAAATTTGGAATATCAAAAATCTGACAAGTACTGAACAGAGATCGGCTCTAACATGTGAATCCAGCCGAAAACAAATAACTGTTTACATCCAGCCTTAAACTTTCTGATATCAGTGACAGGACAAGTATTGAATTGACCACTAGGTATCATTTAACGAGAATGAAAAAAAACAGCAATTGTTTCTTCGGAAGTATTGCTGGATTATTTTTAAAAAATGGAGAGCGCGTATGCGCACAGAGTACTTGGCCGGCGCATTACTTTTGTCTCTTTTGAGCCGTGGTCAATTCATTGAATTCGAAAGATCATACGAAGAAATTTTCTAAGACACCATGCAAAAAATTGAACTAAATTTCAGGCGATAATTATCTGGGCAGCAGCTTTGAAATTTTATTAACTGATTGAGCTGAACCATATCCTAAGCATGAGCAATTTGCATGAAAAGTAATGGGCCGGCCAAGTACTCTGTGCGCATACGCGCTCTCCATTTTTTAAAAATAATCCAGCAATACTTCCGAAGAAACAATTGCTGTTTTTTTTTCATTCTCGTTAAATGATACCTAGTGGTCAATTCAATACTTGTCCTGTCACTGATATCAGAAAGTTTAAGGCTGGATGTAAACAGTTATTTGTTTTCGGCTGGATTCACATGTTAGAGCCGATCTCTGTTCAGTACTTGTCAGATTTTTGATATTCCAAATTTTACAGTTGCACGAATGGAAGATTTTTTTTCGGCTATGGGACCAAACAATGTACTTGTCCAAGTTTTTTTTCCCCGGGAGGGGATTTTGGCCGGATGTGGGATTCCTGCAATAACGTCTCCTCTTGCAATTGCCAGTCTACGCTCTTCATCTCCTGCTTTTTTCATTTCCAGCAAAGCGGTTTCCTTCATACCCTCCAAAACGGAGTCATGATATCGTTGGTAAGTCGATTCAGCCATGCAGGGGATATCCATTGCGGCCAGAAAACTCTCGGCTTGAAAGTGTCCAATGCCGTTGACCACGCAGCCGAGAACCATTGCAGTATTTATGTCCAATTCCTCATTTTCACATGGGTCACTGGATATTTCGGCTTCGTAATTGCACATGGTACATTTGAACCTTTCGAACCATTCGAGTCCACGACGTCGGGTTCCAATGTGATCAATATTTTCAAAACGACATCCAAACATCGTTGAGTGATTGTCGAAGATCTCGTGTAGCTTCGTCCACATCCGGTGGAAACGATAAACACCCCTGTCATCGTGACTCTGGCTTTCGTGTACTGGGGTGCTGGACTGTACCAAATTATGTGCATCAACGGACTGCTCTTCCTCACGCATACGTTGGATTTCTTCCAACCCAGACATTTCATCATCCGTGCTCGCGTCTTTTGGTACAACCAGTTCCTCGTCATTGTCGGAATCCACATACTCACAAGGTTTCTGCTGTCGCTCTACACGAGATGGAGAACCAAGAGTTGGATGCGAATCAATCTCCGTTCGATCACACGCCATGTTCTCCGTGAAAATTTCTCCTTCTTTATCAGCGGTGATCGCATTTCCGGCACTGATTATCACCGGTGTCAGCATGTATTGATCTCCAAATGGATCAGAAAGGGAGCTCCGCGGTAAATTTTCCATCACCATTTTGAGAAAATCTTGGAAGCTACTGAATCCGACAAGGCAAGATTTGCCGTCATGTACAGCTCTGCCGGACATGTCCCGGGAGTGCGAGTCAAATGTCCAGACAAGGCCGTCTCGCAGGAAGACAGCAATGGACATTCCATTGCTCGTCAGGATGGCTGCGGGTGGATCCGATTCCTCATCGACCTCTTCAGTCAGAAATTTCTTCAGGGCTTCCGGCAAATTTGGGAAACCAACTGCTGCGTGGTCTAGTCGAAGATGACCAAATATCGCCTCGCCCATCACCATCTTACACTCTGTCGAAAGAGCTTGAACAGAGGCGGGCAATTCTTCCGCCGTTAAATATTGCGAGTACTGTTCCGCCATATCTATAGATCCTCGAGCATCTATAGCTGAACGGAACATCTCGTCACCCACGGACAGTACAGTGTCGACAGTTTCCGTGGTCCATTCCCAAGGTTTGACCAGATAACTAACAGCAATAGCGGCCGCAGCCATTGCTGTACACTGCTTTCCTCTTGATTCCTGTGGAAAAACAACATCTCCTTGGTGGATCGAACCACTCACCAAGAACTTACCCTCTTTCAAGGAGACGTCATGTTTTATCATTATGGACTTCGATCCCGCATTGCGAATGTCCTGGACCGTCTCGCTAGAAACATCGTCACATCCTGTCGTCGAATGGGCCTTTTCGTTTTCAACAACTTCTCTGTTAGCCTCAAGACGACGTCTATGAACAGCCACAAATCGCAGAATCGTGCTTATAGTTATAACATTTAAAAGATTTAAACCAGCGATTACAAGAACGTTGTGCACATGGTTGAGGAAATTTTAGGATAGCATTTCCTGACGGGTATATCTCGCAGGCTGTCTTGTTAGCGAGGAACAGGAAGTTTTTGTAGCCTTCGGTTTATTGCTCCGGGCAGTTGAAAGATAACAATATAATTTGTATGCTTTTTGTACCCTTGTAACTAAAGCGCACTTTTTAGTCTTTTCTCACTTTTGACTTGTTTTTTCTCCCGAGTTCAAATTGTTTGTAAATTGAAAAATATACTGTCACGGTACAATTTTAGGCTCTCGGACGTTCAGCGTTAAAAGGAAATTTAACCTTTCTCCTCTAGTTTGTGGTCGACTTCGATTTTATTTTAAATATATTTACTGGGGCGGTTCATAAAGATCGACGATTGTTATTTCATCAAAGCCCGGATTTCTATTGTTGCAGTAAGGTGAAAAAAGATGACTGACTAAATTGGAGCCCTTACATACATTTTGTAGACGTCGCTCATCGCAAATTTCTATTTACCATTTAAATAACCTTAACATAGATTTAAATTGAAAACCGAAATTCTCCCGATAACACTCATGATGAGACCACAGAATTGTGTCTACATCGTGAAAGTCGTACGGCAAATCGAATGTTTCGAAAAGTGACAATGAAAGTTTGAAGAATTTTCAGGGAAAAATTTGAGTGAATTTCTCTCTGAAAATTCACTGTCACTTTTCAAAGCATTCGATTTGCCATACGACTTTCTCGATGTACACGCAACTCTGTGGCCTCACCATTACAGTTTCCGGAATAAGTTGGCTTTTTTGTTAAAATAGAAAGGTAGTAAACGATGTTGCCAAACGTGGTATTTTTTTGATTGAAGCGTACAATCACTCCTAAACAAAGAACGAGGAACAATATCAATATTTGTTAAGAAGCGTTCAAGAAAATGGTCGACTCTTTTCCGATTGTAGAAAAAACATCGGAAATAAATATCGGGTTTTTTTCCGGAATATATTTTGTTGTGTATGCTCCGTTCGATTGCCGCAACCGGGATTTCCAATCTTTACCTTTCATTCTCACTCCAACCGCATAATCTCTCGTTTGTAGGAGTGAAGGAGTTCAACGCGATCAAATTATCAAATAAATTTATTCGTCAGAATCCGGATTGAAACTTGTTCAAAATTAATTAAAGCTAATAAGCGTGCGAAACTTGTCCGAATTGAATAAAATTCAAATTATAAAACGAAATAAGCGTGCGTCATCAAAGAAAATTTGTCTTAATCAATCGTAAACCGAAATTAGCGCATTTTATTGATAAAATCGATTAGTTACAGTGTTAAACAAACAAGCGTGCGTACAAATTACAAAACAAAAGCGCAAGAAATAGATCGGAAATCAGCATCGCGTCAAACAAGCGTTTTCTGCACTTTTTAAAGTAAAATAAGATTATCCACGTTCGATAAGCGTAATTAGTCATCGAAAAATGAGTCTAGATTTTTAAAAACACAACTTGACATTGCATAGAATCAACGAGTCTTACTCGAATTTCCAGGAAAATAAGCAAGAAAGGGCTGAATTACCATCAATTACCATAAATTACCACGTAAGCAGTAAAATGACCGCATAAATTTCCATCAAGATTTTTATGTCAAAAAATTCGTTTGTTTTTTCCCGTTCGATTGCAATAAAGGAAACACATGCAACATAAACAGAACACCTATTAATTTGTAAAATAACCCGTAAAATTTGAATAAATTGCTTTTTATTTGTTAAAATTTAAATAAAACTCTCGTTTTTTCTTCACACCTGCTCCTTTCTCTCGAAGTTCGAACCGACGCGTAACGCGAAGCGTCTTTGAGTAAATTTCGTACCGTTACAATATATATATGTATTTATAACCGTTCCATTATCATTTGTTGTTAATGTAATGAGTTAATAAATAAATCGGAGTTTTCCTTACAAAAAAACCCGTACAGTATTCGAAATAATGCAATTTTTTCATAACCAAGGGAGATAATATGATACGGCATGACATGATTTCCGAAAAAGTTTCCATAGATTTGCAACATGTTTCCACAGATTACTGCAACAAGAGAAACCGGGGCTTCGAAGAAATAAAAACAGTCGATTTTTTGGAACCGCCCTAACATTTACATTTAAAACAATGTTTTGGTGTTTCGGTGGTTATTTTACTAAACTTACCCTGAAGACAAGGAAATTTAACGTTTTGAAATACTTTCTTATCGAAATTAAGTTTTTTTTATAAATATTTTTACATAATAAATATTTTTTGCTGTTTGGGTGGTTATTTTTTCGAAATCACCGAGAAGATAGATAAATATTACGTTTTTTCTTTATTTTCTTATCGACAAATTTTGTTTTAAACATTTTCACAACAAAAATAACGTTTTGCTATTCGGGTGGTTGTTTTGCTCGAGGTACAGAAGATATGAGAAATTTAAACTTTTTTTTACCCGGTATCTTTTTCAAATCAAGGTCGTTTTCATGTATTTGCGTAAAAAAGCAATGTTTTCATGTCTGATTACAAATGAAATTGCAATTGAATAGTAATGATTGTATTTGGACAAGTTATCCTTACAATTGCGAAGGTATAACAGTAGTTAGTGACATTTGGAGGGATTTTTCCGTATGAAATGACCTTTCATGAATTGGCAATGGATATTTGTACTTCCTTTGATAAATGGTATTTCGGAGGAAATTGGGAACATCGGATGCGCGAATTCAACAAAGCTAACCGATTCCGTCGTCGAAATATTTCTCGAGGGGCACAGCTCACGATGGTCGCGCGAGCTGTAGATAGCTCGCGACATTTGAAATCGCCTAAAATGTGCATGGAAATTGCATGCAGTGAACCTAAAAACCCTCAAATATCTATTACAACGGGTTCGTTTTGCGATTCCTCCCGCCACATAGAACGCGCCATTGATTGTTGGCGAAAGTTCGGTCAAAGCGCAATTTATTGATGGGCAAAACCGTCGGTCGCGAGAAACGATAATTTTTCGTTTTCAACCGCAATATCGAACTCTCCTTTGCCAATAGTACGTGAAGATAAGCTTGTACTTCGTAGTTTCACTCTTAATTTGACTGTGCACACACAAACAAACACACCCGCGCGTGGACACACACACACACACACACACACACTCGCACGCGATCTTGTTTGCGTGCGGTTACAAACATTGCACTACAATAATTGTAATGTTTCGTCGACCACGTCGACCAGAATTTCTCTCAATTATGCCGCATGCCCTGACGAAAAAACATCCCGAAAAACATTGATGAATTACTTACCGTTGTCTAGCTTTCTTCGAAAAACTCAATCTTTTCTTCCACTGCGGGCGACGCCGAAGCGTTACAGATTTTTCGCGATGCATATTTTATCGACGAACACTTTTATTCAATCAAACTAACAGCGATTACGACTATATTCGCACGTTCCCTTGATATCAACAGTAAAATAAACTCACTAATAAATCAATTTAACAAAGAACTCGTACAAACTGGTGATTCAGTGTTGTCCGAGGTGTCAACCGAAACAATTGAATTGCGATTTGTTACGTGAAAGTGATACGAGATACCGGTTGCGCTCGATATCGTTCGGTGGCGCCGCGATCGCGGAAGGGCCGAATTTTTGTTCCGCTGATTCCGCGATCTTTTTGCAAATGGCGTCAGTTGAGAATCTGACAGCTGAGGAACGACATGTCGAAAAGTAAGTGTAAATTTATTATCATAGATTGGGAATTTCGCCCGAACACTGAGCGAAATGAATAAGTAAATAGTCGCTGTTATATGCCGCTATAATTATGATGTTTTTTTTTCTTTTTGCAGGAACAAACAGGGTGAGAAATGCGGCCCGGAAACGGCGCGTGGCCCGGTTCCACGAAGAGGCGATTGCGGCCAAAGTAAGTGAAACTTTTCATAACCATTTTTTTCAATCGGTGAACCGCGTAAGCGAGCAAAATCATAGCGGCTCCGATTCTCCGGTGTTCTTCTCCGATAAATGGAATCTTTGGTCGTGCATCCATCGAAATTTTTTGGGGGAAAGCACCGGATTTCGGTCAACACCGCTTTCGTTGTCGTTGGCATGTTCGTCGTCGCCATTGTCATATTCGTTCTTGTCGCCTGCCTGCGCAATCTAAAATGGCGGACGAAAAAATGACAAATGACGTTTCGACGAAAGTCTGGACCAATGATAACGATTTTAATGCCAGTATTTTCATTTTTTGTTCCAATTTGAACACGTAGGTAATGAAAAAAAAATGTCTGCTTTCAGGCGAGAATTCCGGAACCGCTCGGAGGAGAGGGTGGGCCGACTGCGGTACAGGAGGAGGCGGAGGCGGCAGCCCAACCGGTGGTCGATCTACCGGTGGTCGTCGATCCACCGGCAGTGATCGATCCACCGGTGGTCGTCGAGGCACCGGCGGTCTTCGAACCACCGGCGGTCGTCGAACCACCGGTGGTCGTCGAACCGCCGGCCGTCGTCGAACCACCGGTGGTCGTCGAACCGCCGGCCGTCGTCGAACCACCGGCGGTCGTCGAACCACCGGTGGTCGTCGAACCACCGGCGGTCGTCGATCCACCGGCTGACGACGCGCGTGCTGGGGGCCGTGCCAACGAGGTAGGTTCATGCTGACGACAAATGATGAAGAGAATCCATGTTTATTTTTTTCATCAACATTTCTGTAGCTAAAAATTGAAAGGGCGGCATATAATGGTTTTTATGTTTTTTATAGATCGAGCACGCCACAGCGGAGAGAGGCGGACCGGAGGGCCCCCCTTTGAGAAGGCCCCGACGAGAGCCTCTCGAGGTAGGTTCCTCATCACAATGGATGACGAAGAAAATGTATTTTTATCGTTTTCGATGGTATATATATAAAAAATATAAAAATAAAAAGAAAGGTTTATTACAGAAATGAATTTTTTTCTTTTTTCAGATCGAGCTAGAGCCTCGCAGAGAGCCTCAGCGAGGGAGAGGAGGACGCGGGTACCGCCGTCACAATCGTCATGGTGGCGGAAGAGGATGGGGCGGTCCCGCGTCCAATTACGGCAGAGGAGGCTGGCGCGGCCGGGGCGGGAGGGGAGGGCCTAACGGCCCATTTGGAGGTGGGGCGAGGCAGGAAAACACCGCCCCACGGATTGTAATTTATGGCGGTGTTTTCAATATTAAAAAAATGTGAAAAAATAGATTGACTGTGTTTTTACTATTTCCCATGTCCTAATTTAGTTGTCACGAAATAAAAAAATGCTGCAAATTGAAATTTGCAAATTGCTTCCTCATGGTGCTCAAGATGCACGGTGCTCAAGACGATTTTCAAAAAAAATAATATTTTCGTAAAATTCAAAAACCCATAAAACTTAAACCGCTCAACCGATATTTCCCAAATTGAATACCAACCTTCCTATTATGATACTCTAATTATAAAAAAAAAAATTAGTAATAAATCTTGAAATTTGCGAAAGTTAGAGCGGTGACACCATTTTTTTGATGTTTCAAAATGCTGTAGAATTCGAATTTTTCTAGCGATCCGGACAAAATTCTCAGCAAACGAAGAGCTGGTATAGATTAACATCTATGCAAAACTAGAGCCTTGTGGCTCAAACCGTTCTCGAGTTATAATCATTTGAATTTTACAGGGCCAGCACACACACACACACACACCCATACACACATCATCCGATTCGCTACGGAATGAGCTACTCGTGTCGAGGTCGCAAAAAATTGCCCTTCGAAGCAAATCGTGGAACTTTGAAAAAATTCAAGGTTTTCGGCGCTTCCGAATTTAACGAATGGAAAAAAAAAATCTCGTCCCACGAAAGGCTAGAAACGCGTTTCATTCGACTCTCTATCGACTGAGCTACTCGTGTCGAGGCCAAAAAAAATGTCATGTTTCACCTGATAAAAAAATATATATATATGTATAATTTAGTAATAAATAATGTTACAAAAAATCTAGTAAAGGTAAAAATACGTTTCTTGATGTAAGAAATGATTGTGGAATGATGCTTAGTAAAAAAAAATATTTTTACCAATAGAGATTTGAACCCCGGACCCTTCGAACGTGATCTCGACACTCTAGCAGTCGGCTATGTAGCGCTACAAAATATGATTATAGAAAATAGTACATGATCATCAGAGCTATTTTGTTTATTTAACGTTTACGTGTTAAACAGCTGTTGTAGAACTTTTTTTTACAAGCAACAATAACTCATTTATCGAAGTGCAATGAAAATGGTCTTTGGGGAAAATACACGGACTTTTAAAAAATTGGAGAACCTCGGTACTGAAATTTTTCAAAACAAAATAAAATCTCCTCCCACGATAGGCTAGAAACGCGTTTCATTCGATTCTCTATCGAATGAGCTAATCGTGTCGAGGCCGAAAAAAAGTGCCCTTTGGAGAAAATCCTGGGACTTTGAAAAAATTCGAGGATTTCTGGACTTTGAAATTTTTCGAATAAAAAGAAAAAAAATCTCCTCCCACGATAGGCTAGAAACGCGTTTCATTCGATTCTCTATCGAATGAGCTAATCGTGTCGAGGCCGAAAAAAAAGTGCCCTCTGGAGAAAATCCTGGGACTTTGAAAAAATTCGAGCATTTCTGGACTTTGAAATTTTTCGAATAAAAAATAAAAAAAATCTCCTCCCACGATAGGCTAGAAACGCGTTTCATTCGATTCTCTATCGAATGAGCTAATCGTGTCGAGGCCGAAAAAAAAGTGCCCTCTGGAGAAAATCCTGGGACTTTGAAAAAATTCGAGCATTTCTGGACTTTGAAATTTTTCGAATAAAAAGAAAAAAAATCTCCTCCCACGATAGGCTAGAAACGCGTTTCATTCGATTCTCTATCGATTGAGCTAATCGTGTCGAGGCCGAAAAAAAGTGCCCTTTGGAGAAAATCCTGGGACTTTGAAAAAATTCGAGGATTTCTGGACTTTGAAATTTTTCGAATAAAAAGAAAAAAAATCTCCTCCCACGATAGGCTAGAAACGCGTTTCATTCGATTCTCTATCGAATGAGCTAATCGTGTCGAGGCCGAAAAAAAAGTGCCCTCTGGAGAAAATCCTGGGACTTTGAAAAAATTCGAGCATTTCTGGACTTTGAAATTTTTCGAATAAAAAAAAAAAAATCTCCTCCCACGATAGGCTAGAAACGCGTTTCATTCGATTCTCTATCGAATGAGCTAATCGTGTCGAGGTCGAAAAAAAAGTGCCCTTTGGAGAAAATCCTGGGACTTTGAAAAAATTCGAGGATTTCTGGACTCTGAAATTTTTCGAATAAAAAAAAAAAAAAAAAAATCTCCTCCCACGATAGGCTAGAAACGCGTTTCATTCGATTCTCTATCGAATGAGCTAATCGTGTCGAGGCCGAAAAAAAATGCCCTTTGGAGGAAATCCTGGGACTCTGAAAAATTTCGAAGACCTCGGGACTTCAAAATCCCTCACGCGTTCACGATTTCATATTGCCGCGCATATACGCCTGTTCGATTTTACCGACAGTCTCGCCTAGCGAACCTGACGGCGAAAGCTGGAACCCGCTACCCACGGTTGAGCACGCCAATATGGCCGCCGCTCCGCTTCGTACGAGTCGCGTGCTGTTCTACCGGATTTCTCCGCGAGTTTTCGTCTAAATCATCGGAAGTAAATTTTGTTTTGTGCAGTGAAATGGTGCGATAGCGGGTCTGGTCAGTTTGAGTGTGTAAAGTGAACGGTGAATTTTTATTTAATTGTTCTTCGCATCGCGCCCAAAAGCTGTCATGGCGTGACCTTGTCACTCCATATTTTTACTAATTTATTGCGAGCAAATAAAAAATCTGGCTCTTGGATAAGGACCAGACCCGCCTTCGCACTGTGATAACGAATTTTTCGGTGTTTTTTTTTTCGTGTAAACATAAAATTCGCGACGAAATCCGGTTGAAAAGGATTTTAGTTGTCCCAGTCACCACCTGGCGCTGCGTATGCCATCGCTCGATGGCTCTTAAGGTCTGGCACGAAAGACTTAGGCACTTGAACAAACGCGCATTGTCCGATCTCGTCAAACAAGATCTCGTAGAAGGTGTAAAATTGTCGAATAACAAGGATTCCTTTTGCGACGCCTGTCAACTTGGCAAGGCTCACAGACTAACGTTGGAAGTGGGGGAAAGTGACCAATTTCTGACTAAGAGTGGGGATTGAGCGTGCCTCATTCGACCACGCGCCCAAGAGTGGGGACGAAAAGGGACTGTGCGACCGTTATGCGCAAGCGCGATGAATGTTGAACGAATGAGAGCGAAGGATAAATGAGTGGGAGGAAATAATCTCCAGTAACGTTTTGGCAAGCGCCCCACCACCAAGAACTCTAGCGAATAAGACTGCGAGTTATTTGTAGACTGGCAGACAAAGGAGTAAATTTCGAGAACAAAGGATTCTGATAGTATAAAAGCCGGTGCAGAACAGCACTCGGCACTTATTCTTCTCGAAGAACTCGAGGCAAAACTCTAGACAGTCAGCACAGACTTCTTCGCCTCTACGAAACCAAAACATAACCTCTCCACATTTTCCTACGTACATTCGACGACGGAGTGGTTCGGTTACGTTTAACTCCCGCAGCCGGTGTACTTTTCCCTAAACTTAACTTTCTGGTGTGCATTCGGCGACGGAGTGGTTCGGTTACGTTCAATTCCCGCAGCCGGTGTACACCATTCCTTCCCTTTTCAAAAATTCATTTTCGTAGAGATGAAGAAGATCGACGCATAAAAATTATTCAGAAAACAAAATTATTCGTCAGAATCCTAATTGAAAACTTGTCCAAAATCAACTAAAGCCAAAAGCGTGCGGAAAACTTGTCCAATTCAATAAATCAAATTATAAAACCGAAATAAGCGTGCGTTTTCAAATAAAAATAGTCCAAATCAATTATAAAGCAAAATTAGGGCGTTTTATTGTTGGAATTAATTAATTACAGTGTTAAACAAACATGCGTGCGTGCTAATCATAAAATATAAGCGTAGAAACAGATCAAAAATTAGCATCTCATCAAACGAGCATCTCTCGCATTTTTCTAAAAAAAATAAAGTTATCCGCGTTATCCAAGCGTTATTAACCTACGAAAAATCAGTCTAGATTAATGATACAACTTCAGATTGTATAGAATCAACGAGTTTTACTCAAATTTCAAAGAAAATAAGAAAGAAAAGGATAAATTACCATAAATTAACATAAATTACCACGTAAGCGGTAAAATGACGCACTTGTTACTCGAAACACTCGTTAATGTGTAAAATAACACGTGAATTTTGAATAAATTGCTTTTATTTGTTAAAATTTAAATAAAACTCTCGTTTTTTCTTCACACCTGCTCCTTTCTATCGAAGCTCGAACCAACGCGTAACGCGAAGCGTCTTTGAGTTGATTTCATACCGTTACAATATTGCAACGATAAAATGCGGGAATATCTACAAACACGAGGAATTCAGTTCGAACCGAGTGCTCCGTACACGCCTGAACAGAATGGCAAATCCGAGCGAGACAACCGAAGCATCGTTGAGAGCGGCCGCACGATGCTCAAATCCTAAAATTTGCCGAACTTTCTGTGGGGTGAGGCGATCAACACCGCAGTGTACCTACAGAATCGTGTGTCATCATCGGTGAGGAGAAAGGGAAAAACTCCATACAAGCTCCGGACAGGTAACAAACCGAATTTAAGTCATGTCAAAGTGTTCGGGTGTAAAGCTTTCGTGCATATTCCCAAGGAATTCACAAAGAAATTCGACGCGAGGTCGAAGAAAGTGTTGCCCGTGGGCTACGAGGGGTGCTCCAAGAATTACAGACCGTATTACGCGGACCCGCGAAGTGTCAAGGTCTCACGGAACGTGGCATTCAACGAGTCGAGTTCATCAGCGAGGATGCACGAGGCATCGAACACAGCTGGTGACTGGAGCGACGGAGAAGAACTGCAAGACAGAGAGGAAATTGACCCTGTTGTCGATAACGACGTACCTGCAGTCGGTAACGTCCAGTGGTGCCCGACGAAGGAGTCGAACGTGCCGCACCCGCGGTCGGTAATCAAGGGGCTGTAGCCCAAAGACTACCGAGGCCAGAGTTACCACCCGTTGAGTCTCGAATTCTGCGCGACAGAGCTAATCTGAGGAGACCGGAAAGGTACAGAGACAACGTCTCCGATTCCGACGAAGTCACAGAAGTCGAGGAGTAGCATTTGGCGCAATATGAACCTCTAACCAACTTCAACGAGACGATCTCGAGCAAAGACGCGAAACATTGGCGGAAAGCAATCCAGGACGAGCTGAGGGCTCACAAAAAGAATAAAACGTGGACGATCATCCCCAAGAACGAGAAGAAGAAGAGGATCGAATCCAAGTGGGTCTTCAAGAGGCTGCCCGACGGGTCGAAAAACGGTTTTCGATACAAAGCTCGTCTATGTGCGAGGGGATTTCAACAGCGAGAAGGGATAGATTTCACCGAGACATTTTCCCCGGTGGTAAGGTATGATTCTCTCCGCCTGCTGCTCGCAATGACAGCACAAGAAGATCGCGAACTCGTAAAATTCGACATAAAAACTGCCTTTGTGTACGGGAGTCTGAATGAGGACATCCACATGGACGTTCCAGAGGGCCTGAATCTCCCAAACAGTGACGCGAGTATGTGGAAGTTGAATAAATCGCTGTATGGTCTCAAACAGGCCCCAAGATGCTGGAACCATAAGTTCGATGCGTTTCTTACAAAGTACAAGTTCTCCGAGATAAGTGCGCACAAATGTATATATACCGGGACTCACGATAACGCCAAAGTGTATCTGGCGCGTTTTGTAGACGACGGTTTGATCCCGTGTAAAACGAAAGCAATTCGCGATCGAGTAACGTCAAAATTACGTCAAGAGTTTGAGATCCTAGCCAAAAATCCCCTCCACGGGGAAAAAAAGCCTGGACAAGTCCATTTGTTCGTGACCCCCGATTTTCGCTCAGCACTAAAAATTCTTGATATCCATAAAAGGACAAGTATTCCATTGATGGCTGAAAATCAATTAACGAGAAAAAGGGAAAACGTCCAAAAAGACATGGCACAAAAAAAAGAAACCCCTAAATACAAAATGTCATACAAAAATTTAAAAACTAAAGTTTGCCATCGCATGTTGAGCAGTTGAGCGGATGCGCACAGAGAACTTGTCCGGCCCGAAAATTTTTATTAGAATTGCTCACAGGAGGTGAACTTGCGATAACGTAATCGCTTGGTCCCAGAAAGCTTTTTAGAAAAGACACGTGAAAGGTCGGTGAAAATCTCGAGTCGATCAAGGTTCTCTTCTAAACCGCTTTACATTTCAAGCGAATGATACAAAAAATAGCTAGAAGTGCAATTTTTACCGATGCATTACGGGTCATTGAATTTAACTAGCTGCACCTCAATTGGTCATTAGTTGTTATTCTTCTATGTATCCATACTCGTGTAAAATATTGCACAAATGAATAATTTATTAATGATATATCAAATCGAGAGAAAACTTTGAATTTGTACCAATTCATTTGAATGTATAAAGTTCACTAATGTTTGTATAACGCTCATCTTTTTTTCTCATGATTACAACCGAGTTGATGAATAGCGGAAGCTAATACAAAAATTTTCGGGCCGGACAAGTTCTCTGTGCGCATCCGCTCAACTGCTCAACATGCGATGGCAAACTTTAGTTTTTAAATTTTTGTATGACATTTTGTATTTAGGGGTTTCTTTTTTTTGTGCCATGTCTTTTTGGACGTTTTCCCTTTTTCTCGTTAATTGATTTTCAGCCATCAATGGAATACTTGTCCTTTTATGGATATCAAGAATTTTTAGTGCTGAGCGAAAATCGGGGGTCACGAACAAATGGACTTGTCCAGGCTTTTTTTCCCCGTGGAGGGGATTTTTGGCTAGGATATCACTTCTTTTTTCTGACTCCTCCGGAACCTTAATTTTTTTTTTATCACATGATACTTCGTGAATCTTTCCCCATCTTTTAAATCGGTTCAGTTTCGTCGATCCGCTCATGCACTACTGCTCAAACGTTTAGATACATCAGACAACTCTGCCAAAAAGAAATATATTAAAATTTCCAGAGTGACGTTTTAAAAAGGATAGATCAGGCTTGAGTTTGCCTTATTTGAATATTTTTTTATTGATTTCTTTTTTGGCCTGGTACGGACTTTGGTTCCGGACCGTTTTTATGCCTCTTTTCGACCATCGCGCATCCGGAGACATATAAGGGATTTTTTTTTTTTTTACTATTTAAAACTTGCAATGCAATGCAGAGGCTCCATCTTCCCCTTTTGAAAAATTTGTTGTAATTTTTTTCCCGAAAATTATTTCGTTTTTGGCCAAAAACATAAAGTTTTGAAAAATTCAATATCACCCAAGAATGATAGGATTTATAGAAAATTTTACAAATACAAGAAGTTGCGTATTTTCATACTAAATCGCCTGGAATTTTTTTTAGAATTTCTCTTGGAATTTTTTTTTTCGGACAATTTTTTTCGAATTTGACCTCTAGCAGGAAAAAAATGTATAACTATCAAAAAAGGATGAATGTACAACATTTTCTTGTGCCTCAGCGACAAGATTTTTATGTCACTGAGCCCTCGCAGCAACAAGATTTTCATTTGCCTCAGCGACAAGATTTTAATGTCACTGAGCCCTCCCAGCGACAAGATTTTCATTTGCCTCAGCGACAAGATGTTTATGTCACTGAGAGATATCATCGCTTAGCGATTAATCTTCATGTGGTTCAGCGACAAGATTTTCATGTCACTGAGCCCTCGCAGCGACAAGATTTTGATTTGCCTTAGCAACAAGATTTTCGTGTTGCTCAGCAATAAGATTTTCATGTCGCTCAGCGACAAGATTTTCGTGTTGCTCAGCAATAAGATTTTCATGTCGCTCAGCGACAAGATTTTTATGTCACTGAGCCCTCGCAGCAACAAGATTTTCATTTGCCGCAGCGACAAGATTTTCATGTCACTGAGCCCTCCCAGCGACAAGATTTTCATTTGCCTCAGCGACAAGATTTTTATGTCACTGAGAGATATCATCGCTTAGCGATTAATCTTCATGTGGTTCAGCGACAAGATTTTCATGTCACTGAGCCCTCGCAGCGACAAGATTTTGATTTGCCTTAGCGACGAGATTTTCGTGTTACTCAGCAATAAGATTTTCATGTCGCTCAGCGACAAGATTTTTATGTCACTGAGCCCTCGCAGCAACAAGATTTTCATTTGCCTCAGCGACAAGATTTTCATGTCACTGAGCCCTCCCAGCGACAAGATTTTCATTTGCCTCAGCGACAAGATTTTTATGTCACTGAGAGATATCATCGCTTAGCGATTAATCTTCATGTGGTTCAGCGACAAGATTTTCATGTCACTGAGCCCTCGCAGCGACAAGATTTTCATGTGGCTCAGTGACAAGTGTTTCATGTCGCTCAGCGACTAGAGTTTTTTTTGCTCAGCGACAAGAGTTTATTTCGCTCAGCGACAAGAGTTTATTTCCCTGAGAGTCATTAACGCTGAGCGATTAATCTAATGTCTGCGGCATTGTAAGTCATGCTGTAAATGAATAAAATGGTGGGTGTAGGAATAGGTGAAAAGATGTGGAGCATATTCAATCATGAAGCAGAGAGAGTCTGCCGTCATAGGAGCATGTCGGTAATATGCCAGCTGAGCATTAGAATTTGTGAGGTTATGACGAGCTGTCAAAGCTGTATCACAGCATTCGTTCAGACTCGGTAACGACAAACCTCCAACACATTCTTCTCTGTTCGACAAGGAACAAGTTGTGACAGTTATTGTCTCGAAAATGTCAAGGGCGAGAAAGAAAAATATGAACTTATTCCAGCTATCTCTCTCACACTCGCGTCAATATGGCCCTTCGAAATATCAGCTGACATTTTTCGCTCGCTCGTCTGCACTTTTTTTTTGTTTGTACTTGTCCATGAATTGCCCACGACGGATCCATTGGAATCATCGCGGCCTCGACCAATCAGAAATTTCGTTGCCCGGGATTGGCTAAGATGGGCGCACAGACCCCTTTGCATGTGTTGTCGGGCGGCCATATACAGACACGTCAAATCCTTCGATGTAGCGTGGTTCTGACGCAGTCTGAGATAGGACTAAGCCCGTGCAAAGTTTTTTCTCAGCAATTACTTAATCAATCGTACCGAATTTGGGCTCTATCGAAAGCGCATCGCTTAATTAGTCTCCATGTCAATTTTCAGGTCGCTAGACGACTCCTGGGCTTTACAGTTAGCTGAAATATCATCGAAATTTTTTTTCCCACCACCGCAAATCGTTTTACTACGAGAAAGTATAGACTCGGCGAGCGCTCGGAACAAGCAGACGACGCACAGCTGTTTTCAAATGTACTTGTCCCGAGACTCTGCCGAGTCTCTTGATGACGTTGGGTGATTCGAGCTGCTTTGTAGGCGTACAAATCGAGCGTGACAGGAAGCGCAAAGCAGTGTTCATACACCAAAGCGAATATGCGAGAAAAATCCTTTAGAGACTTAACATGAGCGATACAAAGGGTGTGAGTATGCCGGCAAATCCCCATGTTGTTTTGGGTTCAGTCGACAAGAGTGAAAGCGTGAGCAATGTACGATACCGGGAAACGGTAGGGTCATTAATGTTTCTTGCGATCGTCACAAGGCCAGATATCGCGCTGACAGTAAATAACGCCAGTAAATTTTTGAACAAACACGGGGTAAATCACTGGAAAGCTGCGCAGAAAATATATAAGAGTCCGGCCGGCTCGCGCGCTACGCTTTTCTTTTAAACTTGGCGTCGAGCCGCTGCCGCGACTCTTGATATTTGCTTATCTCGTAGAAACCAAAGATTTCGGTATCGAATACCAAAGCGGCGAAAGCGAGTCCGAACTAGTCGGGTATAAATAATAATGCGGGTATAAATAAATAATGACGTATAAACAGAATTAGAAGAATGATTTTCCCAATTTCATAGATGTTATAATTTTTTTGCATTTTCATATTTTAATCTTGTCTTTTGTTAACCCGGCGTGTGTACACTGGGACTTTAAAGGAACAGTCAAAATTTCGGAATTCCGTTTTTCCCACTTTTGAGACGATTCCTTTATTTTTATTAACAACGGTTTTTAACTTTTGAGTTAGGTAGCTGCTGGGCCATGTAGTAGACACTTTAATAAGTAAACCAGAATTTTTTCAGATTTTTAGGAACCCTACAAAACCTTTTAAACTCGACTGTTCCCTAAAGTACCCAGTATACACACCGTGCACCGAAAAATATAGTGTACACACGGCGGGTTAATAAAAAATACGAGAAATTTATTTAATTGTGTTTAAAAGATTTTTTTCCATTTTTTCAGTAGCAATTTTCTGCTATTTTATCGATTTTTTGCAATTTCATGAATGTTTGAGGGGACTATGTGCCACATTTATTGCAGAATCGGATCAAGCCGATTAAATTACATGAAAATCTTTGTCAATCCAGGTCCACAAAATTTTTTGGACCAAGATAATCCCAATTTTTCACGATTTTTGCAATTTTTAAGGATATTTTACAATTTTTTAGAATTAAAAAAGTTTATGATTAAAGTACGATCGAAATTAGTATTTGACAGATCAAAATACATGAAAATTATACTTGCCTTAGATCTCAAAATTTTTTTTCTTGCCAAAACATCGAATTTTTGCTATGTTTGGGTTTTTTTTTGCAATTTACTCGAAATTGAAGGCTGGACGGCATAGACTGACTTGAAATTCGTGTTCGGCGCAGGGATGGGCATGAAGAGCTTAAAAAAATAAATAAATGATAAATCATTTTTCACTTGTGATTTAAACGAGCTCGGAGTGTCAAGTCTTTTTTGACTCGTGATTTAAACCGCCTCGGAGTATCAAGCCTTTTTTGAATCGGACTTGAATCGAGCTCGGAGTATCAAGTCTTTTTTGACTCGGACTTGGAACGGGCTCGAAGTATCAAGCCTTTTTTCACTCGTGATTTAAACCGGCTCGAAGTATCAAGCCTTTTTTGAATCGGACTTGAATCGAGCTCGGAGTATCAAGTCTTTTTTGACTCGGACTTGGAACGGGCTCGGAGTATCAAGCCTTTTTTGAATCGGACTTGAACCGAGCTCGGAGTATCAAGTCTTTTTTGACTCGGACTTGAAACGCGTTCCAAATGTCAAGCCTTTTTTGATTCATGATTTAAACGAGCTCGGAGTGTCAAGTACTTTTTTACTCGTTACTCCTTTCGATTAAGAGTCACAGAAGCTTTTTCAAGCCGAGTGTATTTGAGCTTCAAATCAATTTTAATTCATTTTTAAATCGTATCAAACTACAGAATTTTCGGAAATTCCCGAATATTTTTGAATTATGAAAGTCAAATCGAATGAATCTTTCGAAACTGTAGAAACGTAACCTAAAATAAACTATAAATTATAGAAGTCGCATGGAACGCATAACAAAATAACACATGAAGGTCCATGGTTTTCGTGAACCACGTCGACGTCACCATGGTTTTTATCAATGACGTTGGTGTCTCCGTGGTTTTTGTCTACGTCGGTGACATCTCCATGGTTTTCGTCCATGACGTCGACTTCTCTATGGTTTTCGTCAATCACGATGACGTCACCATGGTTTTCATCAACTACGTGAACATCACCATGGTTTTTACCAACGACGTTGATATCCCCATGGTTTTGGTCTATGACGGTGATATCTCCATGGTTTTTGTCTACGACGGTGACATCTCCATGGTTTTCGTCCATGACGTCGACATCTCCATGGTTTTTGTCCACGGCGGTGACATCCCCATGGTTTTGGTCTATGACAGTGATATCTCCATGGTTTTTGTCCATGACGTCGACGTCACCACGGTTCTTATCAACTACGTCGACATCTCCATGGTTTTTACCAACGACTTTGATATCTCCATGGTTTTGATCTATGACGGTGATATCTCCATGATTTTTGTCCACGACGGTGACATGTCCATGGTTTTCGTCCATGACGTCGACATCTCCATGGTTTCTGTCTACGACGGTGACATCCTCATGGTTTTGGTCTATGACGTCGACGTCTCTATGGTTTTCGTCAATCATGATGACGTCACAATGGTTTTCATCAACTACGTCGACATTTCCATGGTTTTTACCAACGACGTTGATATCTCCATAGTTTTGGTCTATGACGTTGATATCTCCATGGTTTTTGTCCATGACGGTGACATCTCCATGGTTTCGGTCTATGACGGTGATATCCTTGGTTTTTACTCGTTGTTAAAAACCATGGAGATGTCGACGTAGTTGATGAGAACCATGGTGACGTCAACGTATTTGACGAAAACCATAGAGACGTCGACGTCATGGAGAAAAACCATGGGGATGTCACCGTCGTAGACAAAAACCATGGAGATATCACCGTCATAGACCAAAACCATGGGGATGTCACCGTCGCAGACAGAAACCATGGAGATTTCGACATAGCTGATGAAAACCATGGTGACGTCATCATGAATGACGAAAACCATAGAGACGTCGACGTCATAGACCAAAACCATGGGGATGTCACCGACGTAGACAGGAACCATGGAGATGTCGACGTCATGGACGAAAACCATGGAGATGTCACCGTCGTGGACAAAAACCATGGGGATGTCACCGACGTAGACAGAAACCATGGAGATGTCGACGTCATGGAGGAAAACCATGGAGATGTCACCGTTGTAGACAAAAACCATGGAGATATCACCGTCATATACCAAAACCATGGAGATATCAACGTTGTTAGTAAAAACCATGGAGATGTCGACGTAGTTGATGAAAACCATGGTGACGTCATCATGATTGACGAAAACCATAGAGAAGTCGACGTCATGGACGAGAACCATGGAGATGTCACCGACGTAGACAAAAACCATGGAGATATCACTGTCATAGACCAAAACCATGGGGATGTCACCGCCGTGGACAAAAACCATGGAGATGTCACCGTCGTAGACAAAAACCATGGAGATATCACCGTCATAGACCAAAACCATGGGGATATCAACATCGTTGGTAAAAACCATGGTGATGTCGACGTAGTTGATGAAAACCATGGTGACGTCATCATGATTGACGAACACCATAGAGAAGTCGACGTCATGGACGAAAACCATGGAGATGTCACCGACGTAGACAAAAACCAGGGAGATACCAACGTCATTGATAAAAACCATGGTGACGTCGACGTGGTTCACGAAAACCATGGACCTTCATGTGTTGTTTTGTTATGCGTTCCATGCGACTTCTATAATTTATAGTTTATTTGAGGTTACGTTTCTACAGTTTCGAAAGATTCATTCGATTTGACTTTCATAATTCAAAAATATTCGGGAATTTCCGAAAATTCTGTAGTTTGATATGATTTAAAAATGAATTAAAATTGATTTGAAGCTCAAATACACTCGGAATGAAAAAGCTTCTGTGACTTTTAATCGAAAGGAGTAACGAGTAAAAAAGTACTTGACACTCCGAGCTCGTTTAAATCATGAATCAAAAAAGGCTTGACAGTTGGAACGCGTTTCAAGTCCGAGTCAAAAAAGACTTGATACTCTGAGCCCGTTCCAAGTCCGAGTCAAAAAAGACTTGATACTCCGAGCTCGATTCAAGTCCGATTCAAAAAAGGCTTGATACTTCGAGCCGGTTTAAATCACGAGTGAAAAAAGACTTAACACTCCGAGCTCGTTTAAATCACAAGTAAAAAATGATTTATGATTTAAAGCATGTATTTAAATACTTTTTGATTCGAGTCCGCCCATCCCTGCCCAAGGGTCATAGGTCACCTACAACTCCCCCCTCCCGCGCACGTCGCTTTCGGATCAACTCATTCGAAAATCTTATCAGCAAGTACGAGTCACTTCTTCAATAAAAATCTCATCTGACCAGAACGAAAGTAATAAATTCCCCCTCCCGCGTATGCCGAAGAAAATTTCTTACCACAAATTTCTCAAGTAGACCACAATTTGACGACCCGAGGGTCATAGGTCACCTACAACTCCCCCCTCCCGCGCATGCCGAAGAAAATTTCCTACCACGCTCCTACACCCAGAGCAATACATCTGTCTAACCTTATCTAAACAGACACATTAAAATTCCTAGAGATACAAATTTGACGGCCCCAAGGGTCATAGATCACCTACACCCCCCTCCCTCGCTCCCCCTCTCGGACCCTGCCCGCCCGCGTTCCTGCCCCCCGCTACCTCACCCCCCTGGCCCGAGTCAAAACCCGCCTAGTTATCATACTTACTCCGAGCTCGATTTAAGTCCGATTCAAAAAAGGCTTGATACTCCGAGTCCGTTCTAAGTCCAAGTCAAAAAATACTTGATACTCCGAGCCGGTTTAAATCACGAGTCAAAAAAGACTTGACACTCCAAGCTCGTATAGATGACAAGTAAAAAATGATTTATGATTTAAACCATGTATTTAAGTACTTTTTGATTCGAGTCCGCCCATCCCTGGTTCGGCGGGTCGAAAAACATGTCCGTAGATAGGTGACACCCGACGTGCAGACAATTTTTTTTTGTGTGCCGGTGTAATTAATAATGAGATAAAAGCGGTGTATGTTCCTTCAGACATGCAAAAAGCCGATATACTAACCAAAGTTTTACCAAAAGAGAGCTTCAAACGTCTACGCGAGATGATAAATGTACGCGTTAACAAGCACTTAGACGGCGGAAATGTTGAGCTTGATTAGCGTGCTTGTCACCAAAGTCTCGCATGCGCGCGCAACCGCGCCATGGAACCTTCTCGTCGGTCTTCATGCGCGCCCACGAAAACGGCGCTCGAGCATCGGCGCGTCAGTCGTCACCGTGACGACGTCACGTAGATGTGACCTGAGCAGGAGGCAGGCAAATAAAATGTATTCATTACAAATAAAACACATGTGTACTAAACTCATTAAATCCTTTTCTTCTCTCCTGAAGAAGCGAGTCTCTAGGCTGACTTCCTGAACTTGCTTCAACATTCACTTCTTGGTCTCTCACTCGGTGTGACTTTATCGCGCGAATCACTTGGAGCCTTATTTTCTCGCGTTCGACTCGATTTTCCAATGTTCGCATAATTACGATATCTCGATGTTGAATCACGATTTTCACGATGGAAATCTCTCCTTTGTTTTATTAGTGCCCTATCGTAGTAGGAAATATCATGGAACAATGCGTCCAAGGTTCTTTGGTACGCGGGCATCACCAAATTGAAAAGTTCTCGTGACCACAATCCCGCGAGTATCTCGGATTTTTCATCCCGGAACGTCATCCGAGGGGTGCATACAATTTTGATTTTGCGTGAAAATAGGCCGTCAAGGACTCATTTTGCCCTTGTCGACGATGCTTCCATTCGTGACCATTTAGATGCTTTATCCTCGCGTATTATAAATGTTCCAGTAAACGCTTCTCGGAACTCGTTCCACGTTTGAAGTTCCCGTACGCGTGCTCTCGACCAGTCTCTTGCTCCCTCTTCCAAATGCATTCATGCAGTCGTGAGAATGTATCCATCGGGCCATTGGTGTAGGCGTTATATCGATTCAAGGTTATCGATCCATTCTTGCGCTCGTAATCCATCATCCTCACCGGTAAAGTCCTCGATGTTCCTCGATAAGTCAGGGATGACGTGATAGCTTGGTATCCCATTCGATGCCTGTTGTACCGGCTGTAGTTGCTGTTGTCGCGTTACCAACAGTCCTGCTACTGGTTGCGCCACGGCTTCATGACTCTCTATCGATAAGAAAGTGCGCAATGCATTTACCAACGGGGTTATCACTGGATTTTCTGTTACTGACGGTGGATCTCGACCTGTGGCAGCCCTCTCGCCACGGCCAAGCATCGCAACCGGCACAACTCAGTGTCGCAACCTGGGAATAACATCAGCCAATCCAAGGCGACTAAGCCAGGAGCAATCAGCAAGCAGTCCGTTGACCTAATTTCCAGCTCCCCTCCGGAAATTAGGTCATTCCTGTTGCCGCAGCTGTAGCGGACGTATCATTTGCAAAACTAAAGACTGACTGCGCTACGCGAGACAAAAATGTTTAAAGAAAGTAGAAATAAATTATTGTCATTTTTCGGTTACTAAACTCCACTATGTGATATATTTATTTACTGCGAACTCCAGAACCCCCGCAGAATTGGTGACCCTGAAAATTGAACATTTCAATTTGCCGTTGCGAGGAAACACGTGTGCTCACATACTCCCATTTTTCGTCACGGCGCGCTTCCGCGAAAATGTTTTTCGTGCAGTGCATTTCATTCCACGAACAGTTTTGAACATTTATCGTTTTTTTTTTGCATAGACCCAATTCAGGTCGCAAGTGTTTTCTACGAACTTTTCTCAAAAATCGCGTTTTTTCCGCGTGAACTTCCGGTGAAAAATTATTCGAAGCACCACGTTTTTCGCAACGCGGACGCGTGTGCTCCGAATCTTCATCGATCATCATCGACGAGCATCGAAGTCAAATTACGGTCATCGTCAGCTGCAACTGTAATCATGACCAAGTATGTACTCCAAAAAATTATTTTTGATAAATATTTTCGGGCTTCTTATCTGGCATGCCGTTGCAAAGGACGCCAGAAAAATCTAGTCTACCCGACAGCACAATTTCATCCTTGCTAGAGGGAGAGAATGTAAGGTGAATTTCGCTCTTCAAATATTCCCGCTGATTCCTCTCGATTGTAAGAGTTTATTCTGACTCACGAGGTGATCACGGGAATAAACCACGCCTAATCGAAAAAGTCCTCCCTCCCTTATTCCCGGTCAGCTTGGGAATAATAGTCATATCGTCTGAGGAGTGGCCAACCTCTCTCGGCATTTGAATTATTGTATAAAGTTAAAATCATCGAAAGGAGGCTGGGGTCCTGGACCGATTGTAGAGCCAGGATTGACCAAATAAAGCGGCGAGATAAGTAAAACTTTTTTGTATCCACATCGAAAAACGAATTTATACGAACAATTTTGATTTTGTGAATGTTCGGGAATGAGCATTGTCAAATTCCCGCGCCACGACTCGCGCTCTTAGCGCAGCATAAAAGTCGCAAATATGGATAACAGGCGGCTGTTAAGGTGTTGGGTGGCGCTGCCACAAGGGATATCGTGACAACTGAACTAGCGTCCATTCTAACACAGCATAAATGCTGTAAAAAAAAATGAGACAAGTGCATTTACTCTCGCAAAATAGTTGTTTCCGTTGAAAAAGTGTACTCTCACCAGATAGTTTCTGTTGAAAAAAGCCCCGTGCGAAAAATTAAAACCAATTAAACCTTTCCAAAAAACGGTTCTCTTTTCAAAAAAAGTTGAATTGTGACTTGACTAAAAGTTACCAAATAATCCGAGATTCACTGGAACGTACACGATCAAGTACGCAGAGCTTTGTAATATTTCACTAGGAAAGTTGACCACTCCAATCTTCGCAAAATTCGGGACTTCGCCAAATGTTAGCCACAGAGTACTTGTCCAGCCAAACAATTTTGGCTAAAGCTGTTTTACGAGTAAAAAATGGAATTGGAACCTTTAAATTTTGGATTACCTATTGAGTAAATCACGGGAAAAATCTTTGACGCTAGGACGGGAATTATAGACCCATAGAACTAGGGCTCGCATTTTTGTGCGAATTACCCGACTATCCGGATATGTGTGATACCCGGATCCGCGAGATCTGAAACTTCAAATCCGGATAGTTCGGATATCCAAATAGTTGGAGTTCCCAAGCAGTTTGGATATCCGGATAGTTCGGTTTCTCGAGTATTTCGGATATCTGCATAGTCCGGCTATCCGCTTAGTTCGGGTATTCCGACCGTTCGAATATTTCGTTGGATCGAGTATTCAGATAGTTCAAGTACCCGTATGGCTCCAACGATCAGTCTGAACTCATTCGGGTAAATGGCCGAAACCGCGATCGAGGTTATTTCTATGAAGGTAGAATACAAATTATGTAAAATGAAAAAATAGACAATTCCTTTTCATTGGCTCCACAATTTATTCAATATTCAGCACAACTACCGTGTCGGAACTGGAATCACGACACGAGCAACATTATGAAAGACTCCGGTTCTGATATAAGAAAACTAGAAGATTGACATTTTCTGGCAGTAAACAGCTTCTCTTTGGGCTCACAATATTTCCAGCCGTCGAAAACACTCGTTCGGAGCTTGTCGATGTAGCGGGAATGCATAGATATTGTCGAGCAAGATCTGCCAAAGCGGGATATCGTTTTTCACGTGTCGACCACCATTCATACGGATTTGAATTGTGGCTGATTTGTGACTCAATGAGGTACATTTCGACCTGAGCTTGGAGTGTATGACGCTTTTGCGCTGCCTGAAACAAGAAATCCATAGCTGTTTCGTGGCTTGAGTCTTCTGTTTCGTCCATCTCTTCGTCGACGGAATACCCCTTCACAAACGCTACTACATCTTTTCGAGCTTGTGGAGACTCGACTAACAAATCTTTATACCGAGGGTCTAGGAAACTTGCTATTTGTCTCGCGGTCACCTTAACCGCAGGATTATCCTCCAGGTCGAATCTTATCGTCAGCTCATTTCGCAGAGATGTTTTGAATGATTCCATAAGGTGATCGTCCTCAATCGATTCTTTAAGATGAATGTCACGGAGTTTAAAAACGATTGGTCGGACCATTGACGTTGGCGCAAGTGAATCACTGCACAAAACCGTAGTCGCAACCTGCAATGGCCTCAAAACTTTCTGCAAGTTCTCCATTGTCAACCATTCGCGTTCCGAAATTTCCAAGCGTTCGGCGATTGCAGTACTAGTTACTGTTCGATCAGACAGAACATTCATCACAGGATTCTGGTTCATGAGCAGCCTATCCAGCATGGCGTAAGTGCTATCCCATCTGGTAGAGACACTTTGAATCAATTTTAATTTGCTCAAGCCGAGTTGTTCTTGTTTTTTTCTCCAGAGCAGTTGAAGCAATATTCGAGTGACGGAAATGACCAACAACCTTGGCAGCTTTTTCACAAATTACAGAAAGAGCTTCAATTTCAAACGCTTTCGTAATGCAAAGTTGGAGCGTGTGTGCTGCAGAAGTAATACTGTCGTAGATTAATAAATTTCCGAGGTCTGTCACAGAGTTCTTCGCATTTGCCGCGTTATCTGTAACGACACCAACAACTTCCCCGACAATCTTCCACTCAGTCATGATACTCTGGAGCTTGGCGGTCAAGTTCACAGCTGTATGCCGCTTGTTCAATTCTTCGGTAGCCAAAGTGAATGATTTTGGTGTCCAAATTGCATCAAGAAAGTGTGTCGTCACAGTGATGTATGAATTCTGACTTCGAGATGACCAACAGTCGGAAGTCCAAGCCATAGCTGTTGCACCTGACAATTCTAGAGCAAGCTTTGCCGAAACTTGATCGTACAAAAGTTGCAATCGGTTTTTGATAGTCTGTGTGCAGGGCACTCTATAATTGGGCTCCACGACCTCCATAAAGTCGCGAAAGCCTTTGCTCGAGATAAACGATAACGGCAACATATCGTTCACAACCATTTTTGTCAAACTTTGACTAATCAACTCGGCTCGATCCCGATTACATGGGCGATCTGGTCGAGCACCACCAGCCACAGATCGTACTCGGCCACGGTATCTAATCGTAGAACGTGATGTAGGCTTGGCTATAGCGAAGGTTTCGAATTGACTGTCATCATTGTGTGAAAGTAATTGATTGTTTTGGCGCGAAGTGGATGGTTGATTGTTGGAGAATGAGTCGTTCGAATCACCAGCAGACTTTACTTCCAAGATTACGCGGGATGTTGACGGTAGGCGAACTGTAGCAGATTCATCGACTTCAATATCCATGGGATCGTCTTGTTCCAGTTCATCAGCATATCTGGTTGCATGAGAGATAGATTACGGTTCAAAAAACATGAATTAATGAATTTCCACAATACCATTGAAAACAGTAATCGTGATGGTATTTCAATAGAACTATGAAGTCAATTTGTCGAATTAACTATAAAGTCGTTTTCAACAAGTCAACAAATTTTTGAATAGAAATTTTCATCAGAATCCGTTCGATTTTTCTCAAAAGATTCCTGCACGTATAATCAATTGCTCATTAATCAACATATTAACATCATATTGTACATAAATATAGTGGATAACTTTATAGAGTTCTCAAAGCTCGAAAATGTAGAAAAAATTGATTTGTATAACGCAACCTTGTTTTCCTTGCTTTTTCGACCGCGTCGGCGGTACGTAAAGTAACCCTTTTACCGTTAAGGTGATTTAGCAGTCGCGTGAGTGCGAGAGAGACAACCAAAAAGTAGATACACGTTTTTCTCAGACACCCTTCATATATTGAGAAAAATGAAAGTTACACCTTCTTCTCTGGTGAAATGAGAACAACGTGTATCTAATGTTTTTCTTTCAATATCGAGTCTCGCCAAGAAAAACGTGTAGGGGGATTTTTACCGACCGAGCAAGTGATAGACCGTCTTAAAACCGTAAGAGTTAAAAGTGCTCCTGCACCACTGATCCACGTCGGCAGTCGGTAAAAAGGGTACTTTACGTACCGCCGACACGCTCAAAAAAGCTCGGAAACGATGCACGAGCTGAAAACATCGTGCCCGGCGTCAAAAGACCGACTTTGTCTCCTCGGTACACAATGTACTATTGATTAATTATAATATTTTCATTTTTTAGCGATTCGAACTATTATTTTTGAAAAATACCTGTTACGTTTCCGAAGAATTTCGCCATCGTCTTCTTATTCGGCCATGTATCCATGTATAACTTAAAGATGTCTAATTAACGAAGATGTCGAACCTTTTGTTTGTAAAACTTCTTTGCAAAGATTACACGTGGCTTCAATTCCGAGCTTACAATTAGATCGTTCACAATATTTCCAGACCCAACTCGTTAAACGCGGCATTGTTGTAATATCAAAAAGAATTATAATTGATAATTCACGTATCGAACTTAATACGAACACAGAGAATAAGAAAAATTCGGCTCGGCCTGCAAACTCACACTCGTCAGAAAAAGTTTTTCGTACTCTTATGAATATATATCTGAGTACTCGAACATATTTGGAGAGTTCGGGTAGTTCGGATATTTAGGTATCCGGGTACTCGAACTATCCGAATAGTTCAGACAGCTCGGATCATCGGGCATCGAAGAACTCGAACTACTCGGATAATACGGTTAATCGGGTATCCGAGTACTTGAAATATCCGAATAATCCGGACAACCGGGCTTGAAGTGTCGAATGTGTCGGGTTCGAGTAGTCCGGATAGTCCGAATAGGCGACAAAGTGATAGCTCTACATAGAACCATCGGAAATGTGCTAAAATTATCCAATCCGGCTAATAAGCTACAGAAGTCATGTGTACGTGAATTTACTGTGAAAATTAAAAGGTATTCGCAGCCACATGTAGCCTGAAAATTTGTCGGCCGGACAAGTACTCTGTGACTAACATTTGGCGAGGTCCCGAATTTTGCGAAGATTAGATTGGTCGACTTTTTCTAGTGAAATATTACAAAGCTCTGCGTACTTGATCGTGTACGTTTCAGTGAATCTCGGATTATTTGATAACTTTTTGTCAAGTCACAATTCAACTTCTTTTGAGAAGAGAACCGTTTTCTGGAAAGGTTTAATTGGTTTCAATTTTTTGCACGGGGCTTTTTTCAACAGAAACTATTTGGTAGAAGTACACTTTTTCAACGGAAATAACTATTTTGCGGGAGTAAATGTACTTGTCTCAGTTTTTTTTACAGCATTTATGCTGTGTTTGGCTAGGATTTGTCTACTTTTTGTCATTTTCAACTGGTCATTTTCCCGCAAGCCACACTAATTAAATGGTTTATACAATTTTATTTTTTCGTAAGAAATATGTGGAGGGGATAGACGAATTTAAACACATTCGAATTAAAAAACCACGCCAATTCAGTGCACAGTAATTTGTTATCATCATTTAGATGAGATTTAGATGCACTCTTTCAAAATTTTCTACTAAATCAAGTTTTCGGATGCTAGAGAAGACTGGCCCATTATCGTTAACGAATATACTGTAAGCAAATTTTGTGCTCCACTATAAAAAAAATTAGTTTTCCCTGCATTTCAACATTTGGAATTCGAAGGGATATCAGAGTGACTCTAGATGAAAGTACTTACGTTTTCAGAACTGTTGCTGAGCTCCTGTATAGCGCTGTTCAGTACTTTTCCAATTTTTTCATATTCAAAATGCAATTAGAATTAAATAAAAATTTATGCGAAAAAAAAGTAATATAAATTAAGAACGAAAAAATACCAATGGATTTTGAACTGTTGCTACTCCCATATATCTCGTTGTTCAGAGACCTTTTTAACTTGTGACGGGTTCGACACAAACGCAAGAGAATTTGAGAGGGGAAAATAAATAAACAACGCGAAAGATGAATTAAAATAATAATAACAAGTTTCAGGTTTATTTATCAGATTTTATACAATAATAAGAGGGAATTTATACGAGAAAAATAAGGGGCGCCAGCTGGTTCGATCGGTCCAGCAACCGTTACAAAAATGGCCAAAATTTAGTGAACGAAAACAATAATAAACGATTTATTTATTCAAAATTAATGAAACTGGCTCAGGGAGAATCAAGAAAATCTTAAACGCAGGGACAGAGGGTCTCTGAAACTCAGGCGTCTTACTATACCAGTGACGTCATAAAGGGGACGACGAGCGAGCGAACCACGCGATCGAACGAACCACGCGGATGCTCGAACCGGGGCGCGTCGGCGGAACCCGATTGTATGAGCAGAGTGAAATCTCGCTCGCGTCACACACAAAAAACACGCGAAAACGGGGCTAAAGTAATGAAAAAGGGAACACGAGGTGCCCGATCGACGATGGGAATGCAAGAAAATATGACGACGGGGCTCGAAAACGCGAAATAATGACTCGAAAAATTTATGACGGGAAACGAAAGGGAATGACGAAGGGACGAGGCAAAAATGGCTTCACGGGGAATTGACGGGTAAAGGACTCGATGGCCCAACACTCGTCGCGTCGACTGACCGACGAAATAATATCTTTCGCGAACGAAAAGTTCGAGAAAGCACGCGAAAACGATGATTTGGGAATTTGGGGAGAGTCAAACGACAAGGGGAAAATGGCGTCGCACGCCCGGCAAGAATCGAAGGACTCACCTGTTTCCTCGATTTCTAGGAGAGAAATCAAAGAATTCGGTGCCGAAGTAATCCAAGAATGTCCGGAGAGTGGTCTTTCGTGAAGCCGGGTCGTCGTGATGATTTTACTCTAATAATTTTCACAGAAAAAATCTCGAAAAAGCACAAAAAACTGGACAGCGTCTTGACCGTGTCGAGTCCGAAGCGGAAGAGAGAGAACTTCAGCGTCTCCTCGAGCTCCTCGGCACGCTCTCGAAGGTTCACGAGGCCCGGGAGTCTCGATAGCCAATCACATTGCGGCTTTAGAGCCGGCTGATTATCGATCTGTTATTGAGCGCCAGCCTCGCGAGATCGCGCACAGGTGGCGCTGACGCTGGCCTCGCGACCGAGCGCTGGCGCCACGCTGTCTGCCTCGCGAGACCGAGGCTCGAACAAGATGCGGCACCCACGGCTGTCAAAACAGCCGTGGCGAAATCGAAGGAGTGGTGCCTCGAAAATTGGCCTTGACGCCGCGGAACTCACTTGGTTCCCTCCGACACGACGGACAAGCCTTTTGTCGAAGGGACGATGGATGACGCGAGCTCCACGACTTGGCTATCACCGGAAATTCGACGTAAGTACGGGGCTAGGGAAATCGGGCTGAGGGGAAAGCAAAAATCGATGCGCGGGGGAGGGAGGAAAAAATCGCGTAACTGGGTCAGAAACGCGAGTTTGGAAGCGAATTTAATGGACGCTCGAACGGTGGGTCGCTCGCTCGTGTTCGCGGGAATTTTCGGGGGTATTCTTGAGGTTTTCCGCTGGTCGGTCGGTCTCGTTTCCATAATCCTCGGGGGCTGAAACAAAATAAAAAGAAAAGGCCGGTCCCAGACTCGGATCCAGTTACTCTCGCCGCGGCTCGACCGCTGGCAATAAGAATGAAGAATGTGACAACGTCACAAACTTTAATTTGATAACCGAGATTTTTGAATTCACGATATTCATAACCGCGATTTTTTCCGCACAACTGTTAGAAATAACCACAACTTTTACATTCGCGATCTTTCTAACTACACACTATTAGAAATAATAGTTGCGATCTTCATAACCGTTATCTGTCACAAACATTTTTTTGACGACACATTTTTGACGTTTTTGGTGAATGAATGAACCGGGCGAAAGAGACAAAATATATAGGTATATATTTAGTGTATATCACTAGATATTACTAGTGTCACTAGAAAGCGAGTGCGAAAAAACAACGAAACATCAAAAATCTGTGCGAAAAAACTGAAAAATTTTTGATGCAACGAAAAAAGGAAAATATTAATATCTGCAATATGAAATAAGCTACAGAGTTACAAATAGTCACGATCGAAAGAAAAAAAAATAAAGAATAGGTGAATCTTGAACACCCTTCAAAACTCTGTAATTCATAAGATATTCTGCAAACAATTTTCAAAAATTTTCTAAAACAGTTGGAAACGCGGTCCTTGGTGTAAAAGTGTCTTGTAGCGACTTCTTAAAATTAACTTGTCTTGAGATCCACTCTCTTCTTCTTCGGACTCTTAACCGAAAAGACGTGTGAGCTCTCGCTCTCTAGGACCTCGCCACACGAGGCATCGCGGCCATCTCCGACAAGGGCCGCTTAGCCTTGCTCGGTTTAACTCTTAATCGTTGTATTAAAGTGTCCGCATTATCACGGCGAAGTGACTGCTCCGTTAGTCTTTTATTCAAGTGTATTCTCCGCGACAATTATCTAAATAAACTCGTGGTGATCTCCGTTTTCTCTTACCACGCGGTGGACACGTTTTGGTATCACGCATCTCTATGCGAGTGATCGCTCCTTATCTGTCTTTTTCTCTATGAAACTAGGAGAATAAATTAACAAAAGAGTACTCTCAAAAGCCTCGTGTCAGTCTCTTTTTTTCTCAAACCCAAATCTCTCCTGCATGATAACATCCCGCCCTCGATCATAAAAACACCGGCAAAAACCGGGTCAGTTTCCGGAACAGTGAACTTTAAATTAATATAATAATAAATGTATACATAAATCTAAGAAAAAGTCTCGACAATTTCTTCACAAGTGGCGCCCAACAATAGGGCTCGGTATTATTTAAAGGATATATATTGTCTGAAAAATATCCGTGTGTATTTTGAGAATGATATTGGGCACCACGATTTGAGAAAATTAATGAGCATTTGTCGCAAATTGGTGCGAAGTCATTAGAGTTGGAGTGTATGGACGATGATCATGTGTATGTAACAAGATCGGGAAGGAAATCTAAGACGATTGTACCAAATTATGGATCTGTGAGTTTATCGGAAAAATCTCGAGTAAGAAAAATGCCTATGGTACCGATAGACAGCAGAGACCAGAACGAAGGAACGTTGCAAACGAGGATGGAAGAGGAAAGGGTAGAGTTGGACAGACAGTGTCGCGAAATTGAACGGCTGAGAAGAGAGCTGGATGAGAGACAGAGAGCACAACAACAACAGCAGATTCCTCAGACCCAAGGCCAAAGGACAGCGAGTAATGAGAAATTATCGGCCATTATCAGTAACGTACAAAATTTCCATATTGATATAAAAGCTCCAAAATTTAAAGATGGAATTGAAAATAATCCAGTAGAATTCTTAGAAGAGATGGAAAATTTTTTCAAAATTAAAAATGTAAAGAATGATCGAAGGATTATATTGATTAAGCAGGCGTTGGAAGGAAGGGAAAGTTTGGGGTGAGAGACTGAATCAAGAGTCGCGGTAGCGACTCGAGACAAATACATTTAAAAAGTCGCTACAAGACACTTTTACACCAAGGACCGTGTTTCCAAGTGTTTTAGAAAATTTTCGAAAATTGCTTCCAGAATATCTTATGAATTATAGAGTTTTGAAGGATGTTCAAGATTCACGTATTTTTTCTTTTTTTTTTTCTTTCGATTGTGACTATTTGTAACTCTGTAGCTTATTCCATGTTGCAGATATTAATATATTCCTTTTTTCGTTGCATCAAAAAATTGTCAGTTATTTCGCACAAATTTTTGACGTTTAGTTGTTTTTTTCGCAGTCGTTTTCTAGTGACACTAGTAATATCTAGTGACATACACTAAATATATACCTATATATTTTGTCCCTTTAGCCCGGTTCATTCATTCACCAAAAACGTCAAAAAAACTATGTTTGCGACAGATAACGGTTATGAAGATCGCGACTATTATTTTTAATAGTGTGTGGTTAGAAAGATCGCGAATGTAAAAATTGTGGTTATTTTTAACAGCTGTGCGGAAAAAATCGCGGTTATCAAATGTGACGATATTTTTCAATGACCCTAAAAACGCCACAAAAGTCTGGCTCTCTTTACCGTCGATTTTAATCGAAAATCAAAGATGGAAAAATTCAATGTTGGGCGCCAGTCGCAAAGCGACTCGACGGCAAAGAGAGAGAGACAAAGTTGACCAGCTTGCAATCAGCGGAATGGGCGGAGTCTCCGCGAGAATAATTAAGACACAGAATTACGTTTTAAAATAATAACAAATTTAATTTTAAAGTCGAAAAATATGATGGGGAAAAATTACAAAGAATACGCACGCTCGGGATAAATTTCGCTGCAGACAGATTTTACATGATTTCGTTACAAAAGAAATTTACTGACTCTAAATTTAATCGAAAGAATTTTACCGGAATAACGAGAAAAATATTAATCACGCGTCTCTAATGAACCACGGGGGAAGAATCGCGAACTCACTCACACAATAATTCGCACACACTCAAAATTGGTCGGGATCCTGCATTCTTGACAATCTAAAACCGAGCTCGAATTTATTCTCTCCGTGGCTCTACTCACGGTCGAGAAAATAAATTTTAAAGACGGTAAAATCACGAAAATTCAAGATATTTAATTCGGAAAACCGAGCCCCCGATAATCGGTTACTCGGCCGAGCTATCGAACGTTATTCGATTATTATCCCGACCCACGCACGCAATCTCACTCACACACGCACACAAAAATCACACTTTCGCGACCCTTCAGCCCGGGAAACAACTTACGCCAACCGGAACAATTATTTACGCAACAAAACACAAAATCGGAGATCTCAAGTACGGCCACGATTACTCTTCGATATTTGAAATTTACGTTAAATAAACGCGATACGCAAAACGGGCGAACGCGGGACAAGCAAATCGAAAGAGCCGACAAAGAAGCGCGTGACAAAGTCGTCACCACGACCAAATTTCTCTCAACACAATGAGAGGAACATTAAACATTTTAATTTAACAAAGAACGCGAAAAATGACCCGGGAAAGTTGTGCGAGGGCCCACCAACCAAACCAGAAAGTGAAAAGGAAGGAACTCACGGTGTTTCTTCTCATTTTCGCGACACGTCCTCTCTGCTCGATACTTCACGAGAATCTCCCCGAGAACAAGAACGTTACGCGTAACGAGGATTTTGTCTCCCGCCCCTCTCCTAATTTCGAATACTCCCGAAAATGATTGACAGGTCCGGCGCAATTAGACAATTGGTCCGAGCGTTAGACAGGGCCCCAAAGCGAGTTCGAAAATCGGGAAATGTTGCACAAGATATTATTACATTTTCACCCCTAGCTCGACCATTACATTTTTACGCGATAACACGGACCATGGAGTTCGCATGATTTACGGGATCTCGCGAGAATGATGCGATGATCGCCGTTCGATGAATGACAGCGGGAGAATCCGGCGGGTACGACGGCCCTGACGTAACGATGGAAAAACGACCAAGTCCTCGAAGCCGAACGAATATTTTCCAACTCGAATATTCTCGAGCCTTCCGTGAGATTACCGTTGCCTCGTCCTTGTTTTGACAACAGAATTCGAATTCCTTTCTCTCTCGATCTTTCCCGGGATCGCTCACATGGAAATAAAATGTTCCCGAACGCAAATTAATAAATAATTAACAAAATAATCGCCCTAGACAAGCCCTGTGAGATAATCGTGTGGCCGAAGTATCGAGCAGGAGCATCGGGAAGCGCTTGTTTTACGCACTTGGCGCTTTAGTGACGGTCAAATAAAAAAACCGTCACACAAATTAAAATTAAGAATATCCCCGAACAACGTGATATATGGGAGTAGCAACGGGTGAAAATCCGTTGGTATTTTTTCGTTCTTAATTTATATTACTTTTTTGTCGCATAAATTTTGATTTAATTTTAATTTCATTTCGAATAAAATAAATTCGCGAAAGTACCGAACAGCGCTATACAGGGGCGCAGCAACAGTTCTAGAATCACGTAAGTACTTTCATCTAGAGTCGCTCTGATATCTCTTCCAATTCCAAATGTTGGAATGCAGGGAAAACTAATTTTTCATGTATTGTGACGTAGTTTTTGGAATACCGCGTCCCAAGGTACGGGCAGATTGGCTCGGTACCCGCGTACGGGGATCGGTGTGGATTAAGGAAAGGGGCAAAACATATCTGCCGCCCAATCACCGCCGATCTCAGGGCGGGCAACGTCACTCCGAGAGAGTGCAGAGGCCCGTTTGGAATAGCGACGCTCCGTTTTAGCGGCGTGCCGGGAGGGAAGGACATGTGCTCCGGTTTCGTTTCGGATAAGGATGGAAGGCCATCGACCACCGGATTAGCGATCACCCGGTGGCATGGATTGCCCGATCGCATTTTCTCTATCGTTTTCGCATTTTGGATGAGTTTCCGCTCCCGCTCCCTTCCCCACCTCTCTGCACGCCCGGATAGCACACTTGGGTGACGGAGCCTTGCCGCAGTGAGGGACCTGAGGGCGACCATCTCCCTAGTAGGCCAAGCAATAGAGATTTTTTCATGTAAAAAATACTAATGGCAAACCGCGAGTGCCATTCGACGCGGAATCGCTCCCCGATCATGAGTGCATACTTTTCCACTCGAGATTTTCACTACTTATTTTGTTATTAACAAAATAGTGCAAAAAACAGCACTTTTTTTTTGTTTTTTGCTTATAACAGACAAACTATTGAAGGAATGTTGTTTGTTCCAAAGGACAATTTATAAAAAATTGAAAAAAGAAAAAAATAAGAGGTCAAACAATTTGATCGCTTAATTATTAAGGGAGAAAACTGCAAAAAACCCAAAAAAAAGCGTTTTTTCAAAAATTTGTTACGTCGCCATTTTTTAACTTATAGTGATGGCTCTTCGCAAGATAGTTTATTATGATACTTACTTCCTGTGTGCGAAACCCAGACGCTGTCCGATGATTAGTTTTTGCGTAATTGCAATAACAAATTTTTTATGCCATATTTTTCCAAGTTCCTCCTTGCCCTGGAAGTCGTCCAATTTGAATTTGTCGAACGGATTTGGAAAGAAGAAAACTTCAGCTACAAAACTTCAATCTTCGTTTTTTGATAAAATGCAGAAAAATAGGTGAAAATTGCGCGCAAACATGAGCGAAAACGGCCGAGCGCGCGAGAGTGGTCGTAGAGTGGGGGTGGAGCAAGAGCGTCGGGGAACTATTTTGTTAATAACAAAATAAGTAGTGAAAATCTCGAGTGGAAAAGTATGCAGTTATGATCGGGGAGCGATTCCGCGTCGAATGGCACTCGCGGTTTGCCATTAGTACTTTTTACAAAATCTGGTGATTTTAGAGCTCTATTGCTTGGCCTATAGCCGTTTCGCTCCCCCCCCCCCCCCCCCACCGACGTTTTTGGAGAAATCACTGCGGTGTGGCAGCACCAACCTGCCCACGCACAAACACACCGAGGCAAGTCGGTAAAGCAGACCGACGAGTCGAGGTGCGAGAAGTCGCCGCCTCAGCTGTGGCGCTCGCAATTTCTATTCTTTTCATTATTATTTCGAAGACGTTACGCCGCGCGCGAGTCGAGAAAACGAACAAAGGTTTATTCTTATAAATAAAGTTAATTATTAGTTTATCGTACTAAAGTGTGTTTTCCTTCTTCTCCCCCATCCTTCCGGTAAGAACGGACAAGCATACGAACATTGGTGACCCCGAAACAGAACAAATACGCAAACTCTAACCACGCGGGCAACAGCGGTTACCGCGCCAAAAAGAAAAACCGTTACAAACACGCGCGGACACCGGTTTTCTCCTCTTTGACATTTCGTTCTGCCGCAAAAACCCTTTTTTTCTAGTCATCGTTTTCGCAAATAATATCGCATACGTGGGGTGGTAATTCTTCGACATGCCACTGCAACATTCGCCGAGTCGCGAGCCGCGGGAGGCACCGCCGCCACCACCGAACGCCGAGGGTCAGGCCCAAGCCCCTCCGAGGAATCTCAATCAATCGCTCATTGATTTCGACGGCGATTTTTCCATTTTCGACAACGACAACCAAGTGTTGGACATCAAAAGCGCCCGCATCGAACCTTTTTGGGCCCACGCACCAAAACTATGGTTCCTGGCGGCCGAAGCAGCCTTTCAACAACAACGCATAACCTCTGACGATTCCAAGCAGAGGTCGGCACTACTAATATTTTTGGTATTAATATCGACAATTATTACCAATTACTCAAATAATTGAGATTTGTGGTTGAGCAAACTCCTGAATATTCGATTATTTGATATTTGATCGAATTAAAGTATCAAATGCCGAAGAATTTCTACTTGGTAAAAAGACACTCTCAAATAATCGAATATTTGATACTTGATAAAAATAAAGTATCAAATACCCGAAGAATTTGGACTTGACCGAAAAAATTCTCAAATAATGGAATATTGGATACTTGAAAGAGAATTAAGTATCAAATACCCCAGGAATTTGTATTTGTAGTGAAAATATTTTCAGTCCAAAAACAAAGATGGTATATCGAAGATGGTATATTAAAGATGGTAAAGATGGTATCTCCCTCTCTCTCTCTCCCTCTCTCTCTCTCTCTCTCTCTCTCTCTCTCTCTCTCTTCCTCCCTCTCTCTCTCTTTCTCTTTCCCACTCCCGACACAAATCCTCTGAGTATTTGATACTTTATTTTCTATCAAGTGTCAAATATTCGAGTATTTGAGGATTTCTTTTGGCCAAGTACAAATTCTTCGGGTATTTGATACTTATTTTCCATGAATTATCAAATATTTAAGTATTTCCTTCGGCCAAATACAAATTCCTCGGGATTTGATAAATAATATTCTAATTCTAAATCTCCATTCTCCAAGACTTGAATATTTGAGATTTTTAAATATTTTTTTGCCGATCTCTGATTCCAAGTTCAACGCTGTCATCACTCATTTGGGCTCAACCGTGATGCTTCAAGTCTCAGATCTGCTGGAGGACATCCCACCAACAGAGAAGTACAAAACAATCAAAAAAGCTCTTATCGAACGGTTCTCCGACTCAAAACAGAAACAATTAAACAGGCTGTTGACGGAAGTCGAACTGGGAGATAAAAAACCATCGCAGCTATATCGCGAGATGAAAAACCTGGCAGGCGACAGTCTCTCGGCAGAAGGTTTACGCTCTCTCTGGCTACAACGCATGCCACACGTTATCCCTTGTGCCCTCGCCGCCTACGAAGACAGTCCGCTGTCAAAACTGGCTGCAATCGCAGACCGCATGGCAGAGCTCACACCTGCAACGCATAGTCAAGTTTACGCAGTGAACACAGGGAGCAAACCACCCTCCGCTGCAAAAACAACCAACGTGGACAGCAGACTAGATCGTCTGGAAAAGGGCCTCGCAGAAGTCACTTCGATGCTCAAAAAGAATCTCCGTCTGTCAAATCCACAATCGGCGGGCGAAAATAAATCGCAGCAGCCTCGCACACGATCGAGAAGTCGCTCAAGAGACGCATCGATATGTTTTTTCCACCGACGTTTCGGTCCAGCAGCAAAAAAATGCGAGACACCGTGCGTGTTCGCACAACAAACGTCAAACACTCCAGCGTCGGGAAACTAGGCATGCCGCCGTCAGTCAGCTCGGTCAGCGACGGCATCCCTTTACAGTTCCGGCTGCATATCACTGAAAAAAAAACGGGATTACGATTCCTCGTAGACTCGGGTTCCGACGTATCAATCATCCCTCGCCGCAACGTCAAAAACATTCTGCAGCCTGCAGATCTCAAGCTGTACGCCGCCAACAACTCAGAAATACGAACCTACGGTAACAAACTGTTCGCTCTCAATCTCGGTCTACGTCGAGATTTGAAATGGCCGTTCATCATCGCGGAGGTGTCTGGCGCAATTTTGGGAGCAGATTTTTTATCCCATTACGATTTGTTGATTGATTTGAAAAGAAAACAACTCATCGACAATTCAACGGGTCTCACATCTCGTGGGAGCGTCGCACAAACGAGAGAGTACGGCATCTCCAGCATCAACCAGCAATTAGACTACAAAAAAATCCTCAGCGATTTTCCTAACGTTGTCACGGGATCAAAACCGCAAGCAACAGTCAAGCATCCAGTCGTGCACCACATCGTCACGGAAGGACCACCGGTAGCTTCCCGCCCACGACGCCTCGTCGGAGAAAAGCTCATTGCCGCACAAAACGAATTTAAATTCATGATGGAACAAGGTTGGTGTCGACCCTCAAACAGCCCATGGCAAAGCCCTCTGCACATGGTGACGAAAAAATCCGGAGATTGGAGGCCATGCGACGATTATCGCCATCTCAACGCGAAAACCATCCCAGATCGCTACCCAATCGCACACATCGAAGGTTTCGCCAACAAATTGCACGGAAAAACCATTTTTTCAACCCTGGATCTCGTCCGAGCCTATCACAACATTCCGGTCGCAGAGAAAGACGTTCCGAAAACAGCGGTGACAACGCCGTTCGGCTCTTACGAGTTTGTCGCAATGCCGTTCGGGCTATGCAACGCGGCTCAAACTTTTCAACGGTTTATCGACACCGTTCTGCGAGATTTGGATTTCGTCTATTGCTATATCGACGATATTCTTATCGCATCGAACAACGAGGTGGACCACGAGCAGCATTTACGAGCCGTACTGAAGCGCCTGTCAGACCACGGCCTCACCATCAATCTTTCCAAGTGTGTCCTGGCAAAACCGGAAGTGTCGTACCTTGGCTACACGATATCAAAAACAGGGACAAAACCACCAGCCGAGCGAATTCAAGCCGTCGCCGACTACGAAAAACCCAAAACAATCGTCGAATTTCGAAGATTCTTGGGAGTTCTCAATTCTTACCGTCATTTCATTCATCGAGCAGCCGACATTCAGGTACCGTTGAACGAATACCTCACCGACTCAAAGAAGAACGACAAAAGACCAATCGAGTGGACACAACGAGCGGAACGAGCCTTTGAAGACTGCAAGGCGAGCCTCGCTTCAGCAATTTTACTCGCACATCCAGCCGACAACGTGCCTTTGAAACTAACGTGCGACGCATCCGACATTGCAATCGGCGCAGTCCTAGAGCAGCAAGAAGAGACGGACTGGCGTCCGTTGGGATTTTTCTCGAGGAAATTGAGCGAAACGGAAAAACGCTACAGCACGTACGATCGGGAGTTGCTCGCAGTGTACAGCGCGGTTAAATATTTCAAGCACATGATCAAAGGACGCAATTTTACGATCCAAACAGACCACAAACCGCTTACATTCGCTTTCGCGCAACGCCCAGAAAAAGCTTTTCCTCGACAGCTGAGACACCTCGATTACATCGCCCAATTTTCCACCGAAATCGTTCACATCGCAGGACAAGAGAACGTGGTTGCAGACGCTTTTTCGCGGCTCGCACAAATCGACATGCCGGTGATCATAACAACGCAAGAATTGCAGGCGGCTCAAGAGAAAGACGAGGAGTTGCAACAACTTTTCCGCTCTCCGACTTCGTTAAAATTGGTAAAGCACGACATGAACGAGCACGGATCACTTTTCTGCGACACGTCAACGGGAAACATCCGCCCTTTCGTTCCCGCCACACTACGAAAGCAAATTTTCGACGCAGTACATGGGCTATCACATCCCAGCGGTAGGACGACGAGCAAACTAAGCAAAGAAAAGTTCGTGTGGCCGGGAATGCGAAAAGACATTCTGCAAATGGCGCGCACGTGCGTGCCGTGTCAAAGAGCCAAAATCCATCGACACACGAAAAACGTCATCGGAAATTTCGATACGCCAGACAACAGGTTTGACCACGTACACATCGATATCGTCGGGCCCTTGCTACCGTCTCACGATTATCGCTACTTACTGACGATGATCGACCGTTTTTCACGATGGCCCGAAGCGATTCCTTTGCGCGACGTAACGGCGAACACGGTAGCCACCGCATTTTTCACCCACTGGATTTCGCGATTTGGTTCGCCTCGGACAATCACGACAGATCAATGCGCTCAATTTGAAGCAGCGCTTTTCAAAGCTTTGACGAAACTCGTGGGAGCAGACAAAACGCGAAGCACCGCGTATCATCCCGCAGCCAATGGAATGATTGAGCGCTGGCACCGGTCGCTCAAGGCCGCGATTATGTGTCACGAATCATCTTCTTGGGTAGAGTTGCTCCCGACGGTTCTTCTGGGACTCCGCACCTGTTATAAAGAAGATTTAAAAGCCTCCGCCGCCGAACTTGTCTACGGAACAACCTTGCGGATACCCGGAGAATTTTTCACAAACGAAGACATGCCCGGAAATCCACAGATTTTTGTCGAAAAATTCCGAGCGCATATGCAACAGCTCCGCGCTACACCCACAGCGCATCACTCAAAGAGAAGCTTCTTCGTACACAAAGGATTGTACACCTGCTCTCACGTTTTCCTGAGAGAAGACGCCATTCGCCGACCACTGGAAGCTTCATACTCTGGCCCATACGAGGTCATTGAGAGAATCAGCGATCACGTTTTTACGATCAAAGAGAGAGGAAAAAACGTCAACGTCTCCACGGAACGGCTGAAACCGGCCTACGTCGTCAACGAAGATTCGATCATCAAGCCCGATCCAGAACGAGCTCGAAATACGGCAAGTAGAGCCGTCAAAACATACCCGGGCAAGAAAAAAGTGCATTTTATAACGCATCGGCTCGGGGAGGAGTACTGTGGCAGCACCAACCTGCCCACGCACAAGAACACCGAGGCAAGTCGGTAAAGCAGACCGACGAGTCGAGGTGCGAGAAGTCGCCGCCTCAGCTGTGGCGCTCGCAATTTCTATTCTTTTCATTATTATTTCGAAGACGTTACGCCGCGCGCGAGTCGAGAAAACGAACAAAGGTTTATTCTTATAAATAAAGTTAATTATTAGTTTATCGTACTAAAGTGTGTTTTTCTTCTTTTCCCCCATCCTTCCGGAAAGAACGGACAAGCATACGAACAGCGGTGCACGCCTAGCGCCACCGTTCCCTCGAGTTTGGGGAGTCCAAGTTCGAGGATCTTCGAGTCAGTTCTCGTTTCGCTCTCGCCTCGGGAGGAGTCCCCACTCCTCCGGTGCTACCGCTATGCTACGGTATGCTACCGACTCTGCTATCGACGCTCCCGACAGGTTTCCGCTCTCGCTTCTGTTCGCTCTCGCCTCTATTCGCTCCCGCTGATTTTCTCGGCTCTCGCTGATTTTTGGGCTCTCGCTAATTTCCTAGGCTCTCGCCGATTCTCTAGGCCTTCGGCCCTAACGCTCGCTCTCGCTTTGCGTAGAAGGTTTCGTCAAGAATTGTAATGTTATCCAACAAGTTCCATTAAAAGCTCATTCTTAACATAGTTCCGACCATGGTTGCGTTTATTCGAACCCCGTCTCTTTGGCCATTTACGTCCGCGCCCTCTCTCCACGACCGACACCCTGAGCGACCCGAGGCTACCGTCAGCAGCTCTTCCGACTCCTTCGCCGAACGAGATCTCCGGATTCATATTTCCTTTTGTGTTTCGTACCGCGGTTTGTCGATTCCGCGTGGTTAAATAATCGAATAGCGCCCAACTTACGATCTCGATCTCGTGAACATTAGTTTTTGGGGTTTTGAGAACGCGGGGGGGGGGGGGGGGGGTTGTCGGAGGCTGCGCGAAGGTAACGGGTTCCGCACGAATAAAATTACCCATTACAGTATAGTGGAGCACAAAATTTGCTTACAGTATATTCGTTAACGATAATCGGCCAGTCTTCTCTAGCATCCGGAAACTTAAGTTAGTAGAAAAATTTGAAAGAGTGCATTACTCATCTAAATGATGATCTAGAGTCGCGGTAGCGACTCGAGACAAGTACATTTACATCTCTTATCGCTACGACACTCTTTACAGCAAGGAGAGTGGTTTCGAACCCTTTTCAAAAATTATTCCACTGATATTTTTTTATCCACAGATAATTGAAAAATTACACGGGTTCACGTATTTTTTATTTTTTTTTCCTTTCGATCGCGACTATTCACAACTTGAACAACTTCCGCACTTCGAAGATTTCAATATTTCACCCATAAAAAACATCAAAAAAAGGTGGCATTTTTCGTCGCAAACAATTTTTGACGTTTCTCGCTCTAGTGACACTAGTTGTAATTAGAAATTATTATGCGTGCGACTATGTTCGTTGATTTGATTGAATGAAGCGTCTGAAGGTTGTTACAGTGATAGCTGCTGCGAATGTGAAAGATAACGGTTATGAAGATCGCGATTATTTTGAATAGTGTGGTTAGAAAGATCGCGAATGTAGAAATTGTGGTCATTTTTTAACAGCTGTGCAAAAAAAATCGCGGTTATGGAGAGCATGAATCGGGAAATCTCGGTTTTCAAATAAAAGTTCAGAGGGTTGCTGAACGGCATAATATACAGGAGTAGGAACAGTTCAAAATGCGTTAGTATTTTTCATTTTTTATTTATATATTCATTTTTGGTCGCATAAACTTTTATTCAATTTCAATTTCACTTCGAATAAAATAAATCGGGAAAGTACTGAAAAACGCTATGCAAGAGCGCAGCAACAGTTCTGAAGACGTAAGTAATTTCATCTAAAGTCGCTCTAATGTCTTTCCCAATCCAGATTGTTGAAATGCAACTAAAAATAATTAATCTTTAGAGCGGAACACAAAGTTGGCTAAAAGTATTGCACTTATCGATATAAACTAAACGGCATTTTACTCTTTAGATGTCTGGCTTTGGCCTCAAGCAGAATGAAATATTTTCAATGAAAAATAAACAAAATGGCGGACTTTTGAATTTTTTTACCCTTCTTTTCACTTTTAATTGTTTATAACTTTTTCAAATAATAATGAATATTTCTGGTTCTGCTTGAGGCCATAGCCAGACATCTAAAGAGTAAAATGCCGTTTAGTTTATATCGATAAGTGCAATAGTTTTGAAATGAGAGTGTCATCCATTTACAAACCAGCCAAGTTTCAGCAGCTATTTCCAGGACCGCCATTTGGAAAAAAAATAAAAAATTTCCAAGTTATTTCATATATGTACTTTAATGTATAAGAAGATTGATTATTCAACATGGTTTGTTTTATAAATAACACGTATTGAAAAAAAAGACGTTTTCTTCAGGAACCTAATGGCCTTAAGGGGTAACACCACTGTAATGACTCGAAAAAACCGGTTTTCAAGGGATTTTTTTTGTTTGGAAAGAAAGGTGGTAAGAAAATACAATTCAAGGAAATTATTGAATGTATATTCAAGTATATTACAAAAAATTTTCGTCCGAAAATATTCGAAAGTGGCGACGCGCGAGCCATTCTCTGGAGCCATGACGAATTCAAGGCGCACTGCGGCACGCAGCATAACTGATGCAGTTTTGACCTGGAACATAAAACAAAAATTGTCCAATATCTATACAGTCAAAGCTAGAGAAAGACGTAGGGGATTTCGAAAATACTTATTTTTGTAAAATTGGCGAGCAATCAAACAGAAAGTGTCTTTTTTCGCAAAAAAAAAGACAATCATTCGTTAATAAAAAATGTTTGGATTACCCTATCGAAAATCCCGTACGTGTTTCTCTTCGAAATGTTATTTTAAAGACATTGACAAAATTTGAAATAAAAAGAATGAAAATTGTTCGAGTTATGCTGCGTGCTGTTTTAAAAAGTGACATTTCGAGAAAAACGCGTTTTTAGTTTGAATTATAAGAAATGAAAAATTCAAAGAATAAAATTTTTTTACCGTCAATCTGCTATCCCAGGACCATAGAGCGTCCCTTCGACTCTGCGAAATTCCCCCTCACTTGCTCTTCTCGACGATTTCATGGCAGAGCGGATAACGAATAACCAGTTCAAATTTAAAACTACCCACAAAAACCTTGTCGATTACATACGCACTGACTCTGTACTCACTATGCTGATACTTTTCTAGCAGCGTACTTTTCATTGGAAGTATTTCTAGCTGAACGCATGCTATGACGTTCGCCGGCAGGAAATTTAAGGTTAGAGCACTTATATAGAGCCGCCGGCAGTCAATTCGGAGCAGCAGCTGTTTCAGCGCGCGGCCGACGTGTGTCGCGGCAAGGCACGAAATTCGATGGAATTTTTTTTTTTTTCAATTTTAATATTTATTATCAATAATTAAATATTTTTATTAATTTTTTTACACAATTTACTGGTTCGGTAAAGTCCAGTAAATTTTTTTTTCGGTAAAGAAGGGTTCAGAGTATTTTTTAAGGTCATAAAAAAAAAAAATTTTGCCCAAATTTACAGTGGTGTTACCCCTTAATGAATTTTTGAGCAAAAGTACCAACTAAATAAAATTCTTTATTAGGAATAAACTGTTTTCTCAGTGCACATTTTTTGACGTATAAATTGCATTATATAAATCCTTTAATTCGTGGGTCTCGCAAGAAATGTTCCAGTTAAGGATGACCAAAAAGTAGACAAATCCTAGCCAAACACAGCATAAATGCTGTAAAAAAAAGTGGGACAAGTACATTTACTCCCGCAAAATAATTGTTTCTGTTGAATAAAAGCCCCGTGCGAAAAATTAAAACCAATAAAATCTTTGCAATAAACAGTTCCTTTCTCACAAAAAGTTGTCAGATAAACTGAAACGTACATGATCAAGTACGCAAGTACTTGTCTGGCCCGACAAATTTTTTAGCTACATGTGTCTGCAAATACCTCTTAGTTTTCACAATACATTCATGTACACATCACGTTTGTAGCTTGTAAGCGAGATTGGATAATTTTTGCACATTTGCCATGGTTCTATGAAGTCCCTTGCGAGCCTCACAGATTTTTTGGGTGGATTCCTTAATTGATAATCCGTAGCATAAAGGTCTCAATTCCATTTGTCGCCATCAAAGAACTTTAGCTAAAATTTGTCAGAGAGGCAGTGGCTCAGTGGTAACGGGCCCGGCTCCCACCCAACGAGCCCGGGTTCGATACCGGCCGCTGACACCAATGGATTTTTCTAAGTGTCTCAAGCTGTACTCTCTGTGGTTTGGAATCCACGTATAAAAAGTAGGTCCCCAGTGTGCGTAGTGGAGAAAAAATACAGTGGAAATCATAAGAGGAGAATCGTGGAAATATAAAATAAATAGAGGTGATATAGATAGCACACCATGTAAAAACCCGACGAGGGTATGCATGTAAAACTCCACTACTTACTTACTTACTAAGCTAAAATTTGTCGGGCCGGACAAGTACTTGCGTACTTGATCATGTACGTTTCAGTTTATCTGACAACTTTTTGTGAGAACGGAACTGTTTTTTGCAAAGATTTTATTGGTTTTAATTTTTCGCACGGGGCTTTTATTCAACAGAAACAATTATTTTGCGGGAGTGTTTATTTTCAGTTTTTGCACCGCACAAACCGCACAACAATACTCGGATATTTGGACACGAGTGGCACTGAAGACACTTAGAACAATGGTTATAACAAAACGGGAGGCGCTTCTGGGTCCGGCTTCGATCGCGACAGTAGCCCTGTAGGCACAACCGATTGTCGCGCTACTCCGAGACATTGTTCCAAGATGGAAGTAGCAGAGGAGTCACACCCATTGCCTATCAGTGCCACTCGTGTCCAAATATCCGAGTATTGTTGTGCGGTTTTTTGATTTGCACGATATAAATGAACAAATCTTATACAAATAGTAATGAATAAAAAGTTTGATCTTTGACTCGCATTCTTTTTTTTTTAGTATCGCATTTTTTTAAGACCTATGCTTGTACAGAGATTTTTTATCTTCCTTTATTTGCCTTTATTTTTTCACATTTTTCGAAATTTTTTTTTTATCAACAGAATAAAACCTGTGCCCACTTCAGTTGAACGCTCGAAATTTCCCATATGAGAAACAGGGTTTTTGTGATTTTTTTCAGATTTTTCATGTTGGGCTAACCGTATGTTTGTTTATAAAATTCTCAGGAAATGGAATCGCACCGGAAAAATCTGAAAAAAATCCTGAGTGTTTTTCAGAGGTAGTACAAAACCTTGAAAAATTACGGACCAATTCGGAGAGGTGGAGGGTCAGACTCAGGTCGAAACGGTATGGAATGCCCCATATACTGTGACGTGGCAATTTTGCACGTCACAAATATAGGTCATTTTGGCACGGCACGAGAGAACACGTTTGTTCTCGAGGAGGAATTCTTCTCGATGAAAATCCAAAAAGGTTCAGCGCGAGCGTATTCCGGCATTATTCTTAATTTTACGATAATTTATTTCATGTATGGGCAAGTGACGGTCATTTGCGGGTCATCGAGCGTTCGGAAGAAGGATTTTTACGAATTATCATCGTGAATTGATTCGAGCGAGGTCGCTAGCTCGAAGCCCTCACCTGGAGCTGTCGTATCTCGGGATGCGTCAAGGAATATCGGATGGTCATCTAGTCTCTTCGTTATCGACGTTCGCTGTCAACAATCAGCGAGCGATGCGAGGAGTTCCGATCCAAATTTCGAATTAAACGGCTGGAACTCTCCAGAATTTTCGAGAGAGTTCTAACGGCGCTAGAATCCACGAGTAGGAAAAGGGTGGGGGGCTGGGACCCTAATTCGCATTATCGCACATCTCGAGTTTCTGGAGGACTTACGTTTGGGACGACATCGAGGGCAGACGTCTTCTTCCGAGCCGTGGCCGTTCCGACAAGGAAGCGGCGGTCCCGGAAAATTCGAGGGAGTTGCTCGAGGTCTTGTACCGAGAACTCGCCTACTGAAACTGTAGCGGTGAGCCGTCGTTTCGCTTTGTTTTTGTGTTTTTTCGGATTCAGAGCTCTGGGTATTGTCGGTTTTTGGGTTTCATTTTCGTATTGCCGACAATGCGGGATTTTGATCGACATTCGTGTCGTGAGTTAAAGAGCGATATTGTTCGGGTACGCGCGCGCTGGGAAAAAGGTTAAATTACGTTTGTCTTGCGATTTTCATGTTTGTCGCGAATATTTTCGATGTCAATTATTTTGAATTGCCGGAAGGAATTCCTGAAGTCGGTACAGGCGTAAGTTCACCTTAGATTTAGAATTCCGTATTGTATCGTATCGTATCGTTAGGAAATTATCTGAGCTGCGTGGATCGATTGTTCCGAGTTATTTTGAATTATAATTTCTGTTATAAATTTTTTAATTGCGTAATTACCGAGACGTTTGTGTCTCGGCGAAGAAAGTTTCCCGGAAATTTATTTTTCCTTTTCTTTTGTCTAATTTTTCGTAATAATTTCATTTTTAATAAATTGTGATTCCGGGAATTATTGTGTGATTTAATTGTGTTGCAAATTATGTGCCGACCTATCCCCTCTACCAAATTTGGCTAAATATTACAGCTACGACCGGGTAACAACCATTTCCTTTTTTGAGATAATTCAGTAAAAATTTGTTCGGTGAATTCCGAGCTGGCGCCCAGAATTATTTCAAGATAGGAATATTTGCAGCGATGTGAAAAGTCGTTACAATATATAAAGAATATTTTTTATCAAAAATTGAATCGAAAAAATTGCCAACGACTAAGTTCACATTTTCAGTTTTTTTTAGCGGTTGAAGTAGGGTTTCTTTGTTTGCATAGGGATAATCCCATTAATAATCTACAATAACCTGCAGAATCAATTGCTTTTAATCCTCGTCGTGAGTCAGTCTGTCATTGTAATCGGTTATCAGCTTAATTCCTCTTTCCATGACGTCATTGACAACGGTTAGATTTTTTTAAACTTCTAAACCATGTTGATAGTTTTTTTCTACGAACAAAATGACGAACGGTATTTTGTATTGCAAATGGATTTTATTCTTTTGCTCGATGAAAACATCGATTTCTTCGTAAACTCTGGATCGATAGCTTTTTTCGGAAGATTTCAAATAGACCACAGCTGCGTCGATAACGATCAGTCTGAGTGGAAATCGGAAAAAAACTATCAACACGGTTTAGAAGTTGAAAAAAATCTAACCGTTATCAATGACGTCATGGAAAAAGGAATTAAGCTGATAACCGATTACAATGACAGACTGACTCGCGACGAGGATCAAAAGCAATTTATTCTGCAAGTTGTTGCGGATTATTTTAGTGGGATTATACCAATGCGAACAAAGAAACCCTAATTCAACCGCTAGAAAAAAAACTGAAAAAGTGCACTTAGTCGTTGGCAATTTTTTGGATTCAATTTTTAATAAAAAATATTCTCTATATACCTAGATATATTCACAGTTTGATACAAATAAATATTTCTGTTATATATTAAGTGCATAGTCGAGTAGAAATTTGTTTAAAATTCATTTGAAACAAAAATGAAAAAAAAAAACGAAATATGAGCATCTTTACAGAGCTTGTTATTGACAAAGTTATCAATGAAAAAAATTGAAAAAATGAGATTTTGTACACCATACTATGCACAATGAGTGCACCAAGTTTCAAATTTTTCTCATCAACATTGTACTCGGGACAAAAAACAATCGTTGACGCTGAGACGGGAGATTTCGCTCTCGACTCGTTCGTTCACCTTTTGTAAAATTTAGACTCGTCATAAGGTAAGAAGAATTGTCAATCTCGATCGATAACGCGTAACGACACGTAATTAGTCACGTGAAGTGGCACTAGAGATCGCCGTTCTCGGGCCCTGCCCCCACTCCCGAACTTATTCGAGGAGGCCGAGGCGACAAAGGGCCCAGATCATTCTATCGTCAGCATTCATTCTATCGCGATCCTTCCGATCATTAGCATAAAATCAACCATACTCGAGCGACGAGTTAGCGTCGATCGATTCTGCGCCAAGCACTTGTGCGATAGTCACATTTAACAGTACTTTGTCGATTTTGTTTGCGTTCATATCCGAACGATACGTCGTGTCGAGTTTGTTCTATCGTCGAATAGAGTCATTGTTATATTCGGAATATTTTGCGAGCGATTGTGAGAATTTGTCAAAGATCCGGCTACCACCGAGCCTGTGAAAGACGTTGCCTTGACTGATGCAATAGCCATCGAGGAATAAATTGTCTGCTCAACTACCGTAAGTCCGTCTTTGTCACTTTTATTCTTTTGCACCTTCCTTGCTATTTTGCCTTGACTCTCAATCTGGTCCGCCAATTGTACCCGCTCTCTCTTGTTCGCGCTGGCCGGGGAAATAATATAAATTCGTTGACAATTAAGTCAACTGGCGCCCAACTTTCTACCAAATTTCTAAGAGCCCTGTCAGCCGACTGGACCACGGCCGCGTCAGGTGCGCGTGAAAATTATAATCACCGTCTCAACGCATAGGAAAAATACACGTATTTTACGTTTAAAATTTCAATCGCTCGGTGGCGCGTTTTCCAATTTTTCGAGCGCCTCCAAAATTTAAACAGATTTTTTTCTATATACCTTGATTACGTTTTTGGGGTGGCATCTAATTTTTCTCGCCAAAGCCCAAATAACGGTCACCCTAATGTACAGTCTTTTACCACTTTTTCTTCATACTTCTTAGATAATTAAAGCTGATATATCACTCATGATGAAGGAAGATTCCCTTATATCGATTTTTCAAGAGACTCGGCAGAGTCTCGGGACAAGTACATTTGAAAACAGCCGTGCGTCGTCTGCTTGTCCCGAGCGCTCGCCGAGTCTATACTTTCTCGTAGTAAAACGATTCGCCATGGTGGGAAAAAAAAATTCGATGACATTTCAGCTAACTGTGAAGCCCAGGAGTCGTCTAGCGACCTGAAAATCGACATGGAGACTAATTACGCGATACCCTTTCGATAGAGCCCAAATTCGATACGATTGATTGAGTAATTGCTGAGAAAAACTTTGCACGGGCTTAGTCCTATCTCAGCCTTCGTCAGAACCACGCTACATCGAAGGATTTGACGTGTCTGTATATGGCCGCCCGACAACACATTCAAAGAGGTCTGTGCGCCCATCTTAGCCAATCCCGGGCTGCGAAAATCCTGATTGGTCGAGGCTGCGATGATTCCAATGGATCCGTCGTGTGCACACGACAGTGCAGACGAGCGAGCGGAAAATGTCAGCTGATATTTCGAAGGGCCATTTTGACGTGAGTGTGAGAGAGAGAGATAGCTGAAATAAGTTCACATTTTTCTTGACTTCCGTTTCCGGTGACAGTGGGGAAGCAGTGGAGAAAACAAAGGTGCGGGAAATAAACGTAAAGGGAGTAAAGGGGAAGTGTTGGGAGAAAAGGTGAGAGTGGGAAAGTGGGGAAGAGAGTTTGTGAGAGTGTGGAGGGTAAAAGGGTGAAAGGGGACAGTGGGAAAAGTAAAAAACCGAAGGTAAAAAGGGGCGAGAAAAGTGAGAGGTTATAGTACTAAGGCGTGGAGTAGGCAGAGAGCGAGGTGTGAGAAGTTGAGAGAAAGAGTGCGGGAAAGGTAAGGCAGCGACGGGCGGTGAACGGGTAAAGCAGGTAAGCGGAACAGATCGGTAAAGTAGGAGCGGGGAAGGTAAAGAAGGAAGAAAGGATAAAGAGGGAAATACGGAATAAGAGAAATACGGAGTGAGAGTAATACGGAGATGAGTGAACAGAATAAGAAAGGAATGGGGGAAGGAGTGTCGAGGGTGAAGGGCCTGGAGGGGGGAGCACGAGCGAGCAGTGTGGGGAATATAATGGAGGCAATACTGGCAGGGGACAGGAAGAAAAGGGAAAGGGAGGAGAGTATGGCGAAAGGGGAAGACGGTGGCGAGGCGGATGCGTTTAAAAGGAGTAAGAAAGTGGTAAGATCGCCGGAAAGAGTGGAAGGGGAGACGGATGAGATAGTAAGAAGGGTGGGGGAAATGATGAAGGGACTGCTAAAGCAGGAGCTAAGGAATGAATGTGGGAGAATAGAGGCGAAGGTGGACAGGTGGGCGGAGGAGGTGAGAAAGGAGCATGAGGAGATGAGAAGGCAGTGGGGTGAGGAAAGGGAAATGCTTAAAAAGAAAATTGAGGAGTTGGAGAGGAAATTGGTGGTACTGGAGAAGGAAAAAAGGGGGGGGGAGAGGAAGGAGGGATTATGGACAGGAGAGTGAGAGCGGTTGAAAAAGAAATGGAGAGGAGAGAGAAGGAGGAAAGGAGAAACAACATAGTGGTGAGGGGGGTGAATATGGCGCACGGGGTGGAATGGGAGAGGGAAATAGAAAAGATATGGGGGATTTTAGGGGTGGAAGGAGGCAGGAAAGAGATGAGAAAGATTGGGAGGGTGGATGAGGGAGGGAGGGGGATGGTGTTAGTAAAGCTGGAGGGAAGGGAGAAGAAGATGGAAATAATGAAGGCGAAAGCGAAGTTGAGAGGGAACAGAGAAAGGATCGAGGATGATCTGACGAATGAGGAGAGACGAATAAAATGGCTGGTGGAGGGGCAGGCGTACGAGGAGAGGAGAAAAGGAAAAAGGGTGAGGGTAGGATATATGAAGATGTGGGTGGATGAAAGGGTTTGGGTGTGGAACGAAGAAGAGGGGAGGTGCACGGAAAGTGCGGGAAACGAGTGAGGGGAAGGGACAGGGGGGAGGCAGGGGAAGCAGGCAAAAGAAGGGGGGGTGGGGGCGATGAGGGCAATAAGAACGCGGTCTATAAAGTGGGGTTTTGGAATGTTGCGGGAGTGATGAATAAGGATGAGGAGTTCTGGGAGGGTATAAAGCGATGGGATGTGGTGGTTATGTCGGAAACGTGGGTAACAGAGGAGGGGTGGGGGGCGATAAAGGAAGGATGGAAGAGGGGGTTTAAATGGGTTATACAGGGAGCGAAGAGAGAGAGGGGAAGGGGAAGGGCGAAGGGAGGTATGGCGCTAGGGGTGAGAGAAGAGATAGAGGACGATGAAGGGGAGACGGAACTGGGGGAGGAAGGATGGATGGAAAGAAGGGTGAAATTGGGGACGGAGTGGTGGATGATAGTGGGGGTGTATGTAAACGGGGACATGGAGAGGAAAGAGGAGCTGATGAGTCGGTGGATGGAAAGGGCGGGGGGAGATAATGTGGTAATTGGGGGAGATATGAACGTGAGAACCGGTAAGGAAGGAGGAGGGTGGGAAGGGTGGGGAGAAGGAGGGAAGGAAGCGGCGAGGAGATCAAGGGATGAGATAGTGACGAAGGAAGGAAAAGAATGGTGTAAGTTTGTGAATGAGAGAGGATGGAGGATAGTGAATGGATGTGTGGAGGGGGATAGGGAGGGGGAGTGGACTTTTGTGGGGGGAAGGGGGAAGTCGGTAATTGACTACGTGGTGGTGGGAGAGAAAGCGTGGGAAAGAGTGAGGAAGTTGGAAGTGGTGAGTAGGGTGGACTCGGACCACATGCCAGTGGTAGTGTGGCTGAAGGGGAAGGGGGACAGGAGAGGGGTGAGCAAGAAAGGAGTGGGGAAGAGGAAGGAGGGGAGAGGAGTGTGGACGGAGAAAGGAGTGGAGAAGTTTCAGGAGGAATTTGGAAGATGGGAGTGGACCACAGAGGGGGTGGAAGAAGGATGGGAGGAAATGAGGGGGAGAATACAAAGAGCGATGAGGAAGTCGGAGGAGGAGCGTGTGGAGGGGCAGAAGGGGGGATGGTGGGATGAGGAATGTAGGAGGGCGAAAGAAGAGGCGAAGAGGGAGTTGGAGAGGTGGAAGAGAGAGGGCAGAGGAGAGGAGGAATACAGGCAAGCAAAGAGGAAGTTTAGGAGGATATGCGGAGAAAAGAAGATGAAAGAGAGGGAAAGGTGGGAAAGAGAGATAGAAGGGATAAGGACAGAAGGGCAGGTGTGGGAGGTGGTCAATAAGGGGCGGAGGAGGAGAAAGGGGGTGAATAAAAGGATAAGAAGAGAGGAGTGGGATAGGTACTTTAGAGAGGGGCTGGGAGGGGTAACAGAAAGAAGGGTGAGATTGGGGGAACGAAGAAGGGAAGGGGAGGGGGAAGAGGAAATGGAGATAACAGCAGAAGAGGTGAAGAGGGCTATAAGGAAGTTAAAAGACAGAAAAGCGATGGGGGAGGATGGAATACCGAATGAGGTGTGGAAGTACGGGGGGGAAATGGTGGTGAATGGATTGAGAAGGATGTGTGAAAAGGTGTGGAAAGGGGAAGGTTGGCCGGAAGGGTGGAAGGAGGGGATAGTGGTGCCGGTGGTAAAGAAGGGAGAAGGGAAGAAGGTGGAGGAGTACAGGGGGGTGACGTTGACGCAAACCGCATACAAGGTCTATGTAGGGATTCTGGCGGAAAGGCTGAGGAAGGAGGTGGAGGGGAAAGGGATGATGCCAAGGAGTCAGGCGGGATTCAGGGAAGGGATGGGTACAATGGACAATGTATATGTGCTGAATTACTTGATAAATAGGGAAATAACGGAAAGGGGGGAAAAGTGGTGTTGCTATTCGTCGATCTGAAGGCAGCTTTCGACTCGGTGGATAGGACGAAGTTGGTGGAGAGTATGAGGAAGAGAGGGGTGAGGGAGGGGCTAATAGAGAGGTGTGAGGAGGTGCTGAAGGAGACGTATGCGAGGGTGAAGGTGGGTGAGGATACAGGGGAAAAATTCTGGACAGAGAAAGGGGTTAGGCAAGGGTGTCCGCTGAGCCCGCAGCTTTTTACGCTGCTGTTGGCGGATTTGGATGAAGAGCTGGAAAAGGGGCGGTGGGGAGGGGTGAGGTTAGGGGGTGGGGGGAAAGTGTACTCACTGGCGTATGCGGACGATGTGGTGTTGCTGGCGAAGGATGAGGATGAGATGAAGGGGATGATGAGGACGCTGGAGAGGTACATAGAGGGGAAAGGGCTGGAGGTGAACACGGGAAAAACGAAGGTGATGAGGTGTAGAGTAGGAGGGGGAAGGAAAAGAAGGGTGATATGGCATTGGGGAGGAGAAAGGATAGAAGAGGTGAGAAGGTACACGTATTTGGGCTATGTGGTGAGGGCGAATGGAAGTCAGGAGGAGCAGGTAGAGGAGAGGGTGATGAAGGCGGCAAGGATAATGGGAAAGGTGTGGGGGATAGGGAAAAATAGATTTGCTAATGATTGGGGAAGGAGGGTTTGGCTTTTTGATAAGTTGGTGTGGCCAGTGGTGTGCTACGGGGTGGAGATATGGGGTTGGAGGGGAAGGGAGATAGTTGAGAGGTTGCAGGAGAGGTATTTGCGTTGGGTGCTGGGGGTGTCGAGAAAGGTGGCGGGGTATATGGTGAGGGAGGAACTGCAAAGGGATAAGCTGGAGTTGCGAGCAGGGATGAGAGCATGGGGATACGAGAAGAGACTGGAGACAGGGAAGGGGGGAGAGTTGGCGAGAAGATGTAGGGAGGAGATGAGGGGAAGGGCGGTAAGAAGGAGAGAAGTAGGAGGATGGGAAAGGGAAAGGAAGGAGTTCTACTTACGGATGGGATGGGATCTGGAGGAGGTGGAGAGAAGATGGAGGAGTGGTGAGATGAAGGGGGAGGATATAGTGAGGGCGGAGAGGGAAAGGCAGGAGGAGGAGAGATGGGAGAAGATGGTTGTATCAAGGAGTAACAAGGACTACAAATTTGTAAAGGAAAGAGGGGTGCCGGGATATTTAAAAAAGGGGTGGAAGGAGGAGAGATGGGGCAGGGTAGCCAGGTTCAGGCTAGGGGATGAGATGAGATGGGGGAGGTATTGGGAGCAGAATGAAGGGAGGGAGTGCAGGGTGTGCGCGAGGGGGAGGGAAACATGGGAGCACGTGATGGAGAAGTGTACGGGATGGGGGGCGGAGGTGGGGTGGCAAAGTATGAGGGGAGAGGTGCTGGGAGGGGAGGGTCAAGGGGAGGAGTGGTTGAAGAGGATTGAAGAATGGAGAGGGTAGAATCCCTTCTACCCTCTCCATTCGGGGAGTAGAAAAAGTGCAGCGGAAACGGAGGTCGGGCGAGGAGTGCAAAGAGGTAAGATGGAAATTGTAAGAGGATGGAGGAATGTGAGTGTGTGAGTGTGCGGGTAGGACGTCTCTCTCTCTCTCTCACGAAAGGTGTGGCGTATGTGTGGAGGAAATTAGGATAAGGACAAAATGTGAATTAGGATAAGGAAAAATGTGATGTGAATTAGTATAAGGAAAAAATGTGATGATGTAAAGCGAAAAGAAGAAAATGTAATATGACGGAAGTCTGAGCTGTAACCCGAAAGGGAAAATAAAGGCTATATGTAATTGTTCCTTGTCGAACGACGAACGTTGGCTAACCATTTATTTTCTTGAGGATGCAAGGTTATGGGAGAAGAATGTGTTGCTTGTTTTTCGTTACCGAGTCCACCGAGTCTGAACGAATGCTGTGATACAGCTTTGACAGCTCGTCATAATCTCACAATTTCGAATTTTCAACTGTCATATTACCGACATGCTCCAATGACGAGAGAATATGCTTCATGAATGAATATGCTCCACATCTTTTGACCCTTTCCTACTCCCACCATTTTATTCATTTACAGCATGACTTATACATAATAATTCTCAGCGATATAAGAAAATCTTGTCGCTGATTCGAGCCACATAAAAATCTTGTCGCAGACGTGCATGAAAATCTTGTCGCTGCAAGTTATCTAATAGCTCCGGATAACTCTCAGTGACATCAAGATCTTGTCGCTGAGCCACATGAAGATTAATCCCTGAGCAATAATATCTCCCAGCGAAACAAAAATCTTGTCGCTAAGACAAATGAAAATCTTTTTGCTGAGGCAAATGAAAATCTTGTCGCTGCGAGGGCTCAGTGACATGAAAATCTTGTCGCTGCGGCAAATGAAAATCTTGTCGCTGCGAGGGCTCAGTGACATAAAAATCTTGTCGCTGCGAAGGCTCAGTGACATAAAAATCTTGTCGCTGCGAGGGCTCAGTACATTTGTTCCTTTCTGCCAAAATTCTCATGGAGCCGAGGAAAAAAATTCTTCACTACAACTTCATGCTAAAATATTAATTTTTTCCAACTCGTAGTCAAAAGTCGAAAATTTAATTCTCGCGATAAATTGAGACTTTGGCACGTGTTCCCTCTTTGTTTCAGCGTATCAAACCGAGTGGCTGCAAAAAAAATCATAATTTTAACATTTTGGCTCGGAGAAGAGCGATTTTCGTTTGAAAATTGTCGAAAAATCGTCCTTTTCAAGCAAAAATCATGGTAATGGGCAAAAAATCATTTATCGATGAAAAATTGAGATAGAGACATAATTCTGGGCTTGAATTGAGCTCCACGGAGTCTAGTTGCTGGGAAAAAATCAGCATTCTATTCTCATGGAGCCGAGAAGAAAACTTCTTCGCTACAACTTCATGTTCAAATATTGATTTTTGTAACTCGTGGGCAAAAGTCGAAAATTGAATTCTCGCGATAAATTGAGACTTTGGCACGTGTTTCCTCTTTGTTTCAGCGTATCAAACCGAGTGGCTGGAAAAAAAATCATAATTTTACCATTTTGGCTCGGAGAAGAGCGATTTTCGTTTGAAAATTGACGAAAAATCGTCATTTTCTAGCTAAAATCATGGTAATGGGCAAAAAATCATTTCTCGATGAAAAATTGAGATAGGGACATAATTCTGGGCTTGAATTGAGCTCCACAGGGTCTAGTTGCAGGGAAAAAAATCAGCATTTCTTTCTCATGGAGCCAAGAAGATAAATTTTTGGCGACAACTTCATGCTAAAATATTGATTTTTTCCAACTCGTGGTCAAAAGTCGAAAATTAAATTCTCGCGATAAATTGAGACTTTGGCACGTGTTTCCTCTTTGTTTCAGCGTATCCGACCGAGTGGCTGGAAAAAAAATCATAATTTATACGATTTTTACTCGGAAAAGCGCGATTTTCGTTTGAAAATTGTCGAAAATCGTCCTTTTCAAGCAAAAATCATGGTAATGGGCAAAAAATCACATCTCGATGAAAAATTGATATTAATAGAGACATAATTCTGGGCTTGAATTAAGGTCCACAGAGTATACTTCTAGGGAAAAAATCAGTATTTTATGTTCATGAAGTCAAACAAATAAATTCTCCGCTCCTAAGTGATGTAAAAATGTCGTTTTTTTGTAAGCTGATGGTGAAAAGGCAAAAATACCATTTTCGAGCAAAATCAAGATCATAGCACGCATTCACGTTTCCTTTCAGCTCAACAAGTTATGTGGCTTGAAAAAAAATTAAAATTTATTCTATTTTCACTCGGAGAAGAGCGAATTCTGTTTAAAAATTGATGAAAAATTGTCATTTTCAAGCGAAAATCATGGTAATGAGCAAAAATTAATATCTCGGTTGAAAATCGAAATATTGACATGATTCTGGGCTTAAATTGAGCTCCACAGAGTATATTTTTGGGGAAAAAATCAGCAATTTATTCCCATAACCCCAACTAAACAAAATCTTCGCTCGCAAGTCATGTAAAAATGTCGTTTTTTTCTAAGCTGATAGTGAAAATGCAAAAATACAATTCCCAAGAAAAATTAAAATTATGGCGTGCGTTGACGTTTCCTTCCAGCTTAACAAACCATGTGGACAAAAACATGATTTTACCGTCGTTGCTCGGAGAAAAGCGATTTTCGTTTGAAAATTTATGAAAAATCGTCATTTTCGAGCAAAAATCATGGAAATGGGCCAAAATCATTTATCGGTGAAAAATTGAGATAGAGACATGATTGTTGGCTTAAAATGAGCTCCACAGAGTACACTTCTAGGGAAAAATCAACAAATTATTCCCACCGGACTGAAAAATTGGAGACTTTCAATCAGAAAAAATAAGTGATATCCTAGCCAAAAATCCCCTCCCGGGGAAAAAAGCTTGGACAAGTACATTTGTTAGTGATCCCCATTTCCATTCGTTTTCACAGAAAAATCTAATCCCCCCTTGAAAAAAATTGGAAACGCCAACAAAATAAAGAATTTAAGAAAACCCCAAAAAAAAAAATTCAAGAAGATTGAGAAAAATGGAAGAAATGCGAGAATGGTAGAAAAAAATTAATGGTATTCGCTCAGCATAAAAAAATCTGATATCCATAAAAGGACAAGTATTTCCTGTCTGAAGATCATGTTGATGCTCGGAAATCAATTAACAAGAAAAAAGAAAATCTTCCACAAAGACACGTCTCAAAAAAAGGAACCACTAAATACAAAGTGACGAATCGACAGAAAAACTTCATACAAAAATATAAAACTAAAGTTTGCCATCATATGTTGAGCGTATGCGCACAGAGTACTTGGCCGGCCCGAAATTTTTTGTATTAGCTTCCGCTATTTATCGATAGGTAGAACAACTCGGTTGTATTCATGAGAAAAATGATAAGCGTTACACAAATGTCACTGAACGTTATACATTCAAATGAATTAGTACAAATTCAAAGTTTCCTTTCAATTTGATATATATTATTATATATTAATATATATATAATATTATATATATTATTTATTATACTAAATATCATACCAAATGACCCGTAATGCACTTCTAGCAAAAGCAACTTCTAAAATTGCACTTCTAGCAATTTTTTGTATTACCAGCTTGAAATATAAATCGTTTTAGGAGAGAACCTTGATTGACTCGAGATTTTCGCCAAGCTTCCGCGTTTCTTTTCTAAGAAGATTTCTGAAACCAAATAATTACGTTATGTCAAGATTAACCAAGCTGAGCACTTTAATTCAAAATTTCGGGCCGGCCAAGTACTCTGTGCGCATACGCTCAACATATGATGGCAAACTTTAGTTTTATATTTTTGTATCAAGTTTTTCTGTCGATTCGTCACTTTGTATTTAGTGGTTCCTTTTTTTGAGACGTGTCTTTTTGGAAGATTTTCTTTTTTCTTGTTAATTGATTTCCGAGCATCAACATGATCTTCAGACAGGAAATACTTGTCCTTTTATAGATATCAGATTTTTTTATGCTGAGCGAATACCATTAATTTTTTTCTACCATTCTCGCATTTCTTGCATTTTTCTCAATCTTTTTGAATTTTTTTTTTTGGGGTTTTCTTAAATTCTTTATTTTTTTGGCGTTTTCAAATTTTTTCAGGAGGGGATTAGATTTTTCTCTGAAAAGAAATGGAAATGAGGATCACCAACAAATGTACTTGTCCAAGCTTTTTTTCCCCGTTTAATACTGTCAAGAATAAAATGATCCAATTTCAAATCGACCAAGTAGAATTTAATCATTTTGACATTTCCACAATTTAGTTTTTGGTCTGTTTTTCAATGATTCACACGGTAAATGATACCACGTCAAGCACCAGTCACAGCAAATGGAAGTTTTTACATCAGCAACACTTCCCTCCAAATCACTGTCGATAGAGTCGACGGTGTCTTCCAAATTGCAAGAACATTGGCCACAAAGGAAGATATTTTTTTTTCTTTTTTAAACGAATTCGTTTTTTTACAAAATCCCACGCTTCATCGCTGAAATATTTTTCAACAATCGCGACGTTGACTTCTTTGTCAATTAATCCGTGAGGTAAGTTATCGAATGGTGTTTTGACAGCGTCTTTTTCGAGAATTTTTCCTTCCAATAAAGCTAAATTAGCCGAACTCTCGTCGACGAGCCAACGCAAAATGGTTTCAATTTTTCCTGTTTGCCTTCTTTTTTTAAAGGGCAGGCCCGAGATGATTTCTTTTCCTTAGCCAGCCCGATAACCGTTTTTTCGCATCCTTTGGGGCGCCCACGATGCTTGATGATTGGAGGCATTTTTATCTTCGAGAGAGGGGTATTTAGTGGACTTTCATTTGCATCGACTTTGTTGACATCACGAGACGCCATAGCGGACTCAGTTTTTCCAGTGGAGTTTCCGTTTGTCGCAGAGTTCTCTTTGTCAGAGTCGTTGAGAGTTCCAACAACGTCGACCGTCATACGTAAAATTTCAGGTGATTCAGAGGTCATGCCATCTCCTGAATTCTTGTCTACTAAATTGATGTCTTTATGAAAAAGATCTTATAAAAGATCGTCGTCCGAACCGTAATCTAACGGACTGCTGGAAAACGATTCTTCGTTTCCAGGATTCGTGGTGAAATCGTAGTTGGTCAATAAAATTCGCGATATTGTCGGAGAAACAGGTCCAGAATGAATTGAATCATTCGGAGAGCGGTTAACCACCACGATGTCGTTGGGAAGCGACAGAGACCCGGATTAAGACTCAAGAGGATGTTCATCCCCGGTGACGATGGGTGTGCTTGTCACAATGAGTGGCGTGAACCCAACGGACAAGATTTCAATTTCTTTATTTTCAGACCATGAGGCCTTGATTTTCGACAATTGTTCCAACCGTCGAAGGTAGATCTCACCAGTAACTTCAGACGCCAAGCTCGCCAAGTCTTTTGAGAGAAAATAGGCCTTCCGATAACGATCGCTTTGCGATGGCACACGGCGGCGAAGAATATTTTGAGTCAGTATCGACGGACCGGGTACATCGACGGGATCATCGCCTCCTTTGTCGACAAAAACTCGCTGCTTTCGAAAGAAATAGCTGCGCGTCCATCGCTCGTTGCAAATTTCAGGTGCGAGAAGTGTGAGGCCCAAAGTTTTTCTTACTTGAAAAATGTGCCTATATGGGAAAAAGGATGATCACAGGAATATGGAAATGATTACAACAGGGCAAGGAAACGAGGAATCATTTCACCAAAATACTCTCGTGAAAAGGCTTTAACTGCGTAAAGCAATCATGAGTACCAAAAAATGTTGAATGCTAAGACAAAAAATTGCGAATGAATTCTCTAACGTCCTCTACGAAGATTTGTCAATGTATGAATAGCGAGGATGAAATGCGAAGGAATGGATAGGGTAAAATGCGTAGATAAGAAAAATGGGAAGCTTGCAAAACCTCGCTTCAGCACGTTCAGACTATTTATTCGCAATGGGAACATCATCTTCATGTCTCTATTTGAAAATAAAAACTGAATGTCTGTATTGATTGAAATATAGATTGAAAAGAGGAATGGAAATGGGTGAATAACCGGCAAGGAAGGTCCATGGCGACGAAGAACGAACAATCACAGGACTCCAAATTCGAATGGATTGTTGAACCATCACTCTGAATTGAGAAACCATCCGGTTCTTCTGTTTAAACAAAGTCCGCGTTGATCTTCGATTGGAATTCCTCTTGCACATAACGGAAGGCGTGTTTCGTGAGATGATTTGAATAAAAACTCTCCGGGCTGTCTGGACGGAACGACCGGACCGCAGTCTTTTGATATATATACGCTGCCTTGTGATCACGTTCATTGTCGAAGCACGAAACCAATTTGAAGAAACTTTTGACGAATTCTTCAGTACTGCAATAGCGTTTCACAACACTTTTAACTTTCGCGTTGAGTGATTCGATCCGGTTATTTGTCGTGTTGAGAAAATTGCCTCTCATGAAGTTCTTCGACAGAGACCATTCGTCCCGGATGTTATGCCAATTTGAATTGAAGTAGCTTAAGACCGACGGCGGCAATTTTTTGCACTCTTCATGAAGATGCATGTATCGTTCTACACTAGATGAATATAGCATTTTTTGGAAGAGCTATTTGGCCGCGTCTCTTTGTCCAGGCGTAATCCCCAGTTTGTCGCAATTAATTTCTCGATTAAACGTCCGCAGCGAATGAAATACGCAGATTAAGACATTAGCAGAAGGCAACTGTTCTTTCATAATTTTACGCTCCACAAGATCCTTATCCGCCATGACGCATCGAATTTTGGGCCAACTAGAGTGTACTTTCTTGAACGATTCAATCATCCACTTCACACTTTCTGCATCTTCGGAAATTAAAATGAAAACGCCGACGATTTCTGTTGAGCCTTCCGAGTCTTCGACGATCATGAGGTAGACAGGAGCTCGAATGTTCAGCAACTTGAACGTAGCATCTATTCCCAAAAATTCGGGAAATGCTTCCATCGCTCGCTTCATGTTCGGAGCAGCGAAAAACAATCCTTTGAAGGTATTCTGTTCTTCATAAATGTGACACTCAGCATCTAAAAGAAATGAATAAAACGAATGTTCAAGAGGATACAAGAATGCAATCAACGCTTATTGCAACACAAAACTCGAAAAACTTACGGAACGTTTCAAGAACAAAGTCTGCGTAACGCTGCTTCTGCTGACGAGCAATTTATTTTGAATTTTCTTCTAAAAACAAACCATCATTTAATGAGATTATTGATTTTGAGTTTCTTTTATATTTGCACGTACAGCGGAACCAATGAAAGAGCAGTGAAAGAGTCAGTGTAAAAGCAAAAACCAGCTTCGGTTGCAACGAGCTCCTTCGCTAACCAGTATTTTTCTTCGAATTTTTTTTCAAAAATATTATTGTTGAACAAACTCGTTGATTTTAATTTTTCTTTCTATTTACAGATGCAATGGAAACAGCAGGGGAAATAGAATACCACACAGAAATTGTATAAAATGAACGAAATGAAAAACGAAAATGCCTAGACGAAAATGTTGCGTTAATTGGAAATTGAAAATGTACTTACGATGATAAACGTATTCCTGTCGCTTTGGAAACGAATTTCTTTCCACCGTGTATGCAAAAGTACATCAGCGAGTAGTATTCAAGCTCTGGAGAGATGAATCTTTTGATGTTTTTCTTCGGAGCTCGGTCCCTTCTGACCGAATCCCTTATATAAAAGCAGTAGTTCATTTCTTTTTGATAGGCTGCGATGCTCTCCTGCAAATCCTTGAACGAAGAAAACTTTGTCCCGATTTTAATATTTCCTCCACCGTTTTCAACATTGACGTTGCCTCGAGATGATAACGGAGATTCAAAATCACTGTCGTCGGACCAATCACCATTGGGTGATTCACCAGGATCTCCAAGCGCGGCTGCAATACAATATGTTTTGCATACAAATTTTAATAATTAGTATATTACATACCTAGGCCAGAAAAATAAGAAAAGTCTCAGATGACTTGTGCAAACATGTGGTTTGAGGCTTTACTTTTTGTTGGCCGGGGTGTGTATACAATTTTTCTGACTGACGTAGCGGAACTTCGGCAACTTCGGCACCTCGGCTCGGCGTCGGTTGAATGATGCAATAATGGTAACAGTTGACGTGAGCACGCCAGCAACGCTAGCTTGGCTTGTAAGAGTTATGGCGCATGCGCCGATATACTCCGGACGAATAAGCGAGCTTAAGACGTACGTCATATAATATACGAGAGATGGCGCATGCGCCGCTACACTCTGGACTCCGGACGAATAACCTTATGGTAAAAATACGGTTGCCGGACGACTAGACAGTGCGTAATTTATATCTATTTTAAGTTAAAATTTTTTTCGTAGGCACTCTAAAAGTATCGTTACAGGCTATTTATTGACGATTTCTCGATGCAACATTATTTCTTTTCTATATATTACCACTCATCGTATTCATTTTATCATAGTTTTTCTGAAGCGGGATCTGTTAATCCTATTTCATCGATTTTGAATTCATTATTCTCGTCGTTCCCACCGCTTTGGATGCCTGCCTTCACGTTGCAGTTGCGATGCCTAAGCGCTGTCATTCTTTCAGTAGGTTAAATCACCTCACGGGTTAGGAACGACTCGTGACACATCAGTCTGAAATTTGGTTGGAATACGAAGGATGACGGCAACTTCACAGAGTGCCTGTACTGAAGCATGTCCAGGCATTAACTGAAGGCACTGTACGCCTCTTCATCAAAATGCGTCAAGTAGCGTGGCCACTTGCATTTTATCATCGTCGAGTTTTTTTACGACAAAATACAGCTCCGTTCTCTCTACGAATGCTTCCCAGTCGTCCGTTTTTAAATGGAAGAATAATTTTGTATTTTCCGTCATGGTGTTTACGTCGTTCGTGTTCACCTTGTTGTTTACTCCAGACGCTCTGGACTGTTCTGCCCGTGTCGAATCTCGCTCTGTTGTTTTTCTTTCTCTATCTCTGCTCGTACTATATCGACCAGTTGCTTACGCAGTATATCTCGGCTCTCATTCTCATCTACTTCGAAACCTCTTTTCTTTAGTTCAGAAATGATATCCCGTTTCAATAATTGGTGTGCCTCGCTAAGCGTCAATTGCTCCTTAGAGTCAACGTATCCGTGCTCGGAATCCGACCCAGACATCGGCGTACCTCACGATTTCCCGACTTATCGCCCCGGGTTTATCACCGTGTTCCCAAGTCACTTTACACTAAATCGTCCACGAATTGCTTCTCATACACGTACACTATATGTATGTATAGGCGTTGTAATGACTCTCCCGTTCACGCACTATTTCGCATTATCGATTCACGCACGAATTACTTCTCGCGCTCGTTCAAGATGTATGTACGCGTTCGTCTTGTGCATCCGTGATTGCTTCCCCATCCTCGTCGCCAATTGCTACGTATCTAGGACCGTGGTTGTAGGGTGTAATTATAACACAGAGCTTATCCTTACGCCAATATTATATATTTCAGTCAATACAACAGGTGTGTCCAGGACCACGCGTACACGGAGAGTGATCGCCGTAGGCTCACGCTTGCGACGCAGAGCCGCCTCCGACATACGCAGATACACACACACATACACACACATGCTCCCTCGCTTCACACATACTCCCACTCATGACGCGCGTACACCACAATTCCCATCGGAGAATCTGAATTTTTCACACACAGCCCTTATTTTTCGCTCCGTTAAGGGTAGTGAATTGAATTCAATTTACGTAAAAGGTGTTCTGAAAAACTTGGAATTTTCATGTCATATAGCATGAAAACTTATCATTGAAAAATAAAAAAAATTTCACATTCAACCCTCACTTCCACCCTTTTTGAGGGTGGCTAAGTGATAGCTAAAATTGGAAATGGAATCAGCGACCTCGAAAACCCTTAGAAATAAATTTTCGGGAATTTCAGTAACACATTGGCTCGTACCAGTTTTGGCACAAAAACTGGAAAAAAGCTCACCAGTCAACTGGTTAAGGGATAAGCTCAGAGTCTCGTCACTATGGTTTTAAGGAATTAACGGAGTCTTGACGACAATTATGAAAGGGTTAACCAAGGCTCTTAATGAGAGTTTTTAAGGGATTAACAATGAATCTCGCCAGGACTTTTTTAAGGGATTGGTCAAGAGTCTGGACGAGAATTTTTAAGTGGTTTATCATGACCCTCGCCGATATATTTTGAAGGGATTGACGGAAGGGGTGTCGACGGAAGTTTTTTAAGTGGGAGCGTCCGGAGACTTTTTTTATGGGATTCATCAAGATTCTAGTCGAGACTTGTTTCAACAGATCAACCAAGAATCGTGCCAAGACTTTTTTAAGAGATTGGTCAAGAGTCTCGATGGGATTTTTTAAGGAGTCAACAAAAAGTCTCGACGAGATTTTTGCAACAGATCAGCCAAGAGTAGACGGGTTTTTTTAAGGGATTGACTAAGGGCCTCACTGAGGTTTCATTGAGAGACTGACCACGAGACTCTTCGTGGTTTCCTTAAGGGATTGAACAAGGGTCTCGACGAGAGTTTTTTAAGTCTTTGATCATGACTGTTGTCGAGATATTTAAAGGAATTTACCAGGGGTGTCGACAGAAGTTTTTGAAGAGATTTATTTTATTTCAAGAATAACCGACCAGAACCAATAATGCCTACATAATTACAAAAAAATGTTGATGAATATCCCGCTTTTCAAAAAGAACAGAAATCCGTGGAAAAATGCTCTTGAAAAGTGAAAAAAGAACGCCAACTTTAAAAGATCGCAACCTCAGTAGAAAAATAATAACTCAATTTTCTTGATATCACTTTGAAATAAAAAACAATTTAGATTTACAAAATTTATTGCATTTTTGCTTTCCTAGGAACGATCTTTTGACCTTCTCCAAAATTTTCTCAAAAATTCTCAAGCTCAATCGACAAAAAGAAATGAAATCATTGCAACATAGCCAAGAATTAAACATTTTGAAGAAAAAGAAGTTGGATTGGGAAAAAGTGTTAGGAAAAGTTCAGGAATGATACACTTCGCTTATCGATGCAACGAAATGAAAACAAAAAATTTCATGGTATTGGACGTAGTATGCACGCCAAATTTTTGCATTTTTTTTGCAGAGCCTTCGAAGAAATTGTTCGTTTTAGGTACATCCAATACTACGTCCAATACCACGAAATTTTTTGTTCTCATTTTGTTGCATCGAAAGGCGAAGTGTATCATTCCAGAACCTAACATTTCTTCCCAATCCAACTTCTTTTTCTTCAAAATGGTTAATTCTTGACTATGTTGCAATGATTTCATTTTTTTTGTCGATTGAGCTTGAGAATTTTTGAGAAAATTTTGGCGAAGGTCAAAAGATCGTTCGTAGGAAAAAAAATGCAATAAATTTTGTATATCCAAATTGTTTTTTATTTCAAAGTGATATCAAGAAAATTGAGTCATTATTTTTCTACTGAGGTTGCGATCTTTTGAAGTTGGCGTTGTTTTTTCACTTTTCAAGTATCGTCTACGTACCGCCCGGTCGTAAGGGGGGCGACCGCAGCTGGAAACCTTTCCCCCTCGTCAGTAAAACTAACTGCTCGAGGACCCGACCCGCAAGAATGGTGCCGACCATACAGAAATTCCGTTAAAAAAAATTGGGTAAGTATACAGTTTGCGGACTTGTTAACGTTTGTTTGACTTCTTCACGTTGTCTTCTGTGGGTGATGGTTGGTTTGGGTGTGTGTCTTAGGGAGTGGGGGGGGGGGGGTGGCAGCCCCCGCCCCCTTCCATACAGAAATTCCATTAAAAAAAACAAAAAACAAGTCCGCAAACTGTATACTTACCGAATTTTTTTTTTTTTTAATAATTAGATTGTGATATTTCGTCGTCATGATTTTTGGTTATGTGATATTTTGCCGGGGTGATATTTTGTCATGTGATCTTTTGTCGTTTGATATTTTGTCCGTGACATTTTGTTGGTGATATTTTTTCGTGTGATCAAGCGACAGATTTGCGGAAAATTCGTCGAAAACAATTCGTCGAGACCAATTCGCCGAAAACACAGTTCGTCGAAAAACACAATTCGCTGAATCACAATTCGATCACAATTCACCGAATCGCGATTTATAGAAGATTTGCAGAAATTCCGTTACAAATACTGTTTCGAACTATAGCGGGCAATATTTTTAGGGACCCTCGACTATAACGGAAAATATTTATAAAAATGTTCAACTACAGCGGGGAATAGTCAGAGATTTTCAACTATTGCAGATAGATCTTGGACTTTTGCGTGGTACTCCGTTTCAAAACTATAACGGAACATATTCTTTAAGATAACTAACTATAGAGGAAAAATTAATAAATATTTCTAACTACAGATGAAAATTTTTAAAGTTTTGTTTTCGAACGCAACAGAAATTCACAGATTGGTCAGCGGGAAATAGTCATATAGATTTTCAAGTATAGCATCCTACACCTCACACGTCCTAAACCCAGTTTTGTCCTACATCTGAAATCGTTCTCTTTCAACTCAAGCGGGTAAAATTAAGGAAAATGGTTACAAGACAGAATACCTGGATTGAACTCATAAACAAAAATTCTTGGCTTTCCCTCTAAGACGTAATTGGCGATGCCAAAACCTGGCCAGAATTCATTCGGCGAATGTTTTGGAATCGTTATTTCAACGATCATTATCGTATGATCGTCGTCAACTTTGCCATTGTTAATGGGGTTGGTGAAGAGTTCCTCCATGAAGTGTTGTCGTTCACGCTACAAAATGCTTACAATCGTGATCGACAACAAAGAGTAGCTGCACGGTATCAATACTACAACGATCCCATGAAAGGAGAAGAACGGAGACGCCGATCATATTCGTGCGACTTGTATCATAGAAGACTGGTAACGCTAAGGGGTCTGGCCACCCTGGCGAACCGAGAAATGCACTTTTTCATTTTTTAATTAATAAATCCGAAACTATCGGTCGGAATATTTTTATTATTTAGGTCATTATCATAAAGAGTGTCAAGAGTAACATCATAAAATTTTATTTGAAAATATTTAAAAATGATGCCGTGACGTTAGTTGCCGCGGGGGTCCACACGATACGCGCGGTCCTTGTCCCACCTGGAACTCGGTCATGGTACATCTGAAAAATAGAATAAAAATTCAGGTTATTAAAATGTAGTGTGACTACAATGTAGCGTAGCCGTTTTGTTTTTCGAACGTTAGAAAAATTATGGTGAGCCGCAAAACAAAAATTATCATTTTTTACCGATATTTTCCAAGCAAAAGCATTAATAAGAAAAAAACTAATCAAGTTATCGAAAAAATCCTACGTAACATTGTAGATAATGTATCTGAAAATATTCGGTGAAAATTTGAAAGCAATCGAACCGCTAGTCTCCGAGATTTCGAAGGTACCATGTCAAAAAATATAGTTTCGAGATAATCGCAAACGAAAGTAGGCGAGTCTTACCTTCAATCAGCGATCCCTGGACCATAGACAACTCCTTCGGCAGCTGATTGCCAGTCCTGGGCCCTTCTTTGACCGTCCCTTCGTGCTGTTCTTGCTTCCTTAGAATCGTTTTGAGCGCGAATTTGCGCTGTAGCGCAGCGCTCATCGTCTGCTGTAGTGCAGAAACTGTAGCTGCGATCTCCGACGGTTAGATTGAGTACGTTCATCATGAGCAGAATACTCTGTGTTTTTACAGTACTTCAGGTACTTTTTACAGTACTTCAGGTAACAAAGTAAACGATTCATAACATAAAAGGACACAATACGACAGCGGTATGGGCTAATACGCGCAAGTTTTGAAGAAAGGTCGCAGCGCGCGGTCGACCGCGCGCAGTGGGACTCAACCGCTCGCATTAGCGCAAAATCGGCCGCAGTAGCGCCAAACAGCCCGCAGTGGCAAATAACCGTCCGCAATGGTGCTCAAACTTGGAAAATGTGCCTGTAATTTTGCCAATATCGAGTGTTTCCATACGCAACAGGTCTTAAAATGTCCGTTGTAGTAAAGGATTCATAAAAAAAAAATTAAAAAAAAATGAGAAAAAATAAAAATTCAGGGTGGCCAGACCCCTTAAGGGAGACTTCGTCCTTGGAGTGCCACATTTCAGGTGTTTATGTCTTCTTTTTTTTAAAGGAAACAAGTAAAGCTTTTTGAATGCGATTTTTTTCTTGCTTTTATCCATGATATACAGAACGATAAAAAATTTTTTTTTGAAGGAAAAAAAACCAAATTAGCGGCCGCTGCAGCTCCGCGAAAACAAGTCCCAAATCGCGGGATGTAAACGGCTGACATTACTACCCCCACTTTGTTGATCAGAAGCACAAATTCGAAGCATATTATCAATGTGTGACTCTTTGGCCATGGAATGACCGATGGGTTTTTCGTTTACTACAAATTTGGAGAAATTGCCCTAGTTAAAAAAAAAAAATCAAATTTTCTGCGTTTTTTTCGCATGGAAAGATGAATGATAAATGCAAAAATGTATCTATCAAAAAAACGATCCGTCATTCCGTGAAGACATATTTTCTGAGTATGCTCTCTAAATTTCAGGTCGATATATTAATTACAGCGGTCAGGAGAATGTCAGCCATTTTTAAAAACGTGTTTTCGAGAAAAACGCGTTTAAACTGTTTTGTTACACTACCGGCGAAAAGTTTCCGGACAAAAATTTAAAAGAGTGCCGGGACGGTTTTTCGTGCCATTTCGCCGGTAGTTGGCCTAGGCCAATTCAACCAACGCCGTTTTGAAGAGGAAGATTCCACCTTCAATTTGGTTTTGTTTCAAATATGTCTACGATTTTTTTTACACTCAGCACTCAGTTTCGAAAACGACAATTTTTTGTCGTTTTTTATCACTGTTTAGAGTGGACCCCGTTTAGAGTAAAAATGTTTTTTAGGCATTTCTACGGATGAAATCATAAAGGTAGAAGGCCAAGCTTCAATTTCATTTTTTAGAAATTTTCCTACGATTTTTTTTCTCAAAGATATTTCGTTTTTTCAGAAAAAATCGATGATTGGGAAATTGCTCCGTAGTACGAAAACGATGAGGTTTACATTAAAACCTCAAGACGCTAAAAAATTCTATTAGATTATGTTAAGTTGACTAGAATTTTTTCAGATTTTTCTTTTGAAATTTTTTTCTCATCTATTTGAGATCGCAGCTCGATTGATCGGGAAGACCGGATCGCATTGATCTTAAGCTTTAGAAGTAACACGGGGCCTCCGGGAACGCTTTTTATCAATTTTGGATTTTGTGTCTCTCAAAAGCTATTTATCGCATCTTCGACCATTGATTTGGCTGTTTTCAATCGCTTCGCGATGTAGCAAATTTTGAACCCTTAATTGCGAAGTGCAAGGATTGATGCACGCTTTTTGACACTTGAATTAAGTCGCTGACCCATTTTCTTCTTCAAAATGAAATAAAGTAAAATCCAATAAACTCAAGAATTACAGTTTATCAACGAATAATTTAATAATCGCTCAACACAACGCGGACATTTTTTCGAAGATTTCCAAAGAAGTACTCAATCGAAAGAGTTTTTGAATATTTGTCTGTCGTCGTAAGTAAAGAGTGTGTGAACACATTTTTCCCACTTTTCTTTTGTTTTTGAGGCAGACTAGGAAAAAAAAATAACAAATCGCTCACCTCTACGACAAAGCGAATCTCGCGAAAACGTAAACGAGAAACAACAACGCATGCGACTCGCGACTGTGTCGAAAAGCGTGCATCAGAGCGTGCATCAATCCTTACACTTCGCAATCAAGGGTTCAAAAATTGCTACATCGCGAAGCGAGTGAAAATAGCCAAATCAATGTTCGAAGATGCGATGAATAGCTTTTGAGAGACACAAAATCCAAAATTGATAGAAAGCGTTCCCGGAAGCCCCGTGTTACTTCTAAAGCTTAAGATCAACGCGATCCGGTCTTCCCGATCAATCGAGCTGCCATCTCAAATAGATGAGAAAAAAATTTCAAAAGAAAAATCTGAAACAATTCTGGTCAACTCAACATAATCTAATAGAACTTTTTAGCGTCTTGAGATTTTAATGTAAACCTCATCGTTTTCGTACTACGGAGCAATTTCCCAACCATCGATTTTTTCTGAAAAAACTAAATATCTTTGAGAAAAAAAATCGTAGGAAAATTTCTAAAAAATGAAATTGAAGCTTGGCCTTCTACCTTTATGATTTCATCTGTAGAAATGCCTAAAGAACATTTTTACTCTGAACGGGGTCCACTCTAAACAATGATATAAAACGACAAAAAATTGTCGTTTTCAAAACTGAGTGCTGAGTGTAAAAAAAATCGTAGACATATTTGAAAAAAAACCAAATTGAAGGTGGAACCTTCCTCTTCAAAACAGCGTTGGTTAAATTGGCCTAGGCCAACTACCGGCGAAATGGCATGAAAAACCGTCCCGGCACTCTTTTAAATTTTTGTCCGGAAACTTTTCGCCGGTAGTGTATGTGTTTACACAAATGTGTTTATAATTACCGCTAATCGGCAACGTTCAAAATCCGGGAAACGCGTCGACAGATTTATTTCTACTTACATGTAGATTAAAATCCCGTAATAAAAAAAATTGATTTTCTGGAAATTTCAAGGACGAAGTCTCCCTTAAGTGGTGAATTCTATCAAAAGCCGACTGTTTCGATGTAAGTCTCAGGATTTGGTATTTTTTTTCTTTTTGGACTCTTCGAGTCGACGTAAAACTATTTTTTTTTCGCCACACTATCATAGTCCGCACTGCAACACTTAGGATTTTGAGTTTCTGTTGAATCATCTTGCATCGAGGCAAACTAGATTGTAAAAGTTGACTGACCTATTCTAGGATTTCTAAAGTGTAAAAGATTACTGATCCCTTCTGTGCTTAAAATTTGTATCCATATTGCATATTACTCCACATCCAATCGACTCACAGTACAGTGAAGAACGCGACCATGACACAATTTGTTTTGAGCGAAAAAGGGAAGCCGCAATTATTATGGAAAGGATTTCTCTTCTACAAAGACGGTGACAACAAAGAAAATGGCAATGTTTATTGGAAATAATAACAAACAGAAATCAGGAAGTTCTCAAAGAATCAAGCCACAATCACAGCGCTGAAGTTGCAAAAGTTAAGGCAGTCGAACTTAGAAACGAAATGAAAACCACTGCGCTGGAAACTTCGGAAAGTCCACATGTGATAATCGCTTCCACGTCCGCTCAAATACATGACAGTCTAGCTGCTCACATGCCGTCAATGATATCTGTGAAAAGAACAATTCGAAATATTCGGCACGCAGCAACGGAAGATTTAATGAACTAGGGTGCATCACGCACGCTAACGCGCGCGAACGGGTTTCTAGTAGCGCTGCAGCGCTCCTTTCATATATAATAACTTATCGAGATACACGACAGCGTCTTGACCCCAACCTATTTTGAAGCAGTTTGATAAGAAAAAACACGAGTTTAGGCAAATAGGAACATTTACTGAAAGTGTCGCATAACACGGAGAGAGATCACTAATGCTTTGTGCGTTATTGATCAAAAGGCGGTTAATAACCGCCTTTTACATGCGTGAATTTTCAATGACGTCTCAATTTCTTTTATTTCATATTGTTTTAAAATTTAAAAAAATTTGTTTAACACAGTTTCTTGTTTTTCTTTCTTTCGAACGTTATCAAAATTTTCTCTAAAATTGTGGAGCTCAATTGAAAAATAAAAAAATCATTGCAATATAGCCAAGCATTAACACTTTTCGAATGAAAAAAAAAATTGAAATCATAAACTTCGTAGCCGCTTCGTGATTAATCCCTTAAAAACTCTCTGTGGTTAATCCTTGATCAACCTTTTCAAAATCCTCGTCAAGACCCCGCGTTAATCGCCCTTCAAACCATATTGATGACAGTCTGAGTAATCCCTTACGAACCACGTTCAAGACCACTGGTCAGCCCCTTTAAAATTTCCGTCCAGACTCTTCATTAATCTCTCAAAAAATCTCTCTTTCTCCTCTCGTCCTCCCGTTTTTTTATCGTTTCATCGCATTCTCGACTAATTTTTAAACTCCGAGCAAAATTGCCCCAGGTGCACGTAATTCTGCATGAAAAAACGAAAAGAATGAGCCCAAGTTGGACCCTTTTCGTTGTATTTTACCAGAGGAATTAACTTTAAAAAAGTGGGGTCATTTATGACCCCACGTTACCGGAATAGTTTAAATAAAATAAGGTTACCGCTCTGAGGTAGAATACTTCCGTGAAGACGTTGACCCCTTAAAAAATCCCATCCAAACTCTTGGTCCATTCCTTTAAAAAGTCCCAGCAAGATACTTGCTGAATCCCTTAAAAACTTCCATTAAGGTCCTCAACCGACCCTTTCGAAAAAATCCCATCAAGACTCTTCGTTAATCCTTCAAAAAAATCTCAATGGGACTCTGAGTTTATAGTATCGACGGAAACGGTTGCGGACCGATTTTCCTTTTGCCGAGAAGTTTGCATGGTTGCTCTAGACAACCATTTCGAGACAGAAGGTCAGATCGGTGGTCCAGGTGAGATCGTTGAAATCGACGAGTGTAAAATCAGACGTCGCAAATGCGAAAGAGGACGAGTAGTGGATGGATCGTGGATTCTCGGAATGATCCACAGAGGTCATTCCGAAAATTATCGGCTGGAAATTTGTCCAGAAAACAAAAGAGACGAAACGACCTTGACAGCTCTAATAAAAAAGCATGTAGCTCCCGGTACCGAAATCCACACCGATTGCTGGAAAGGATACATGAATTTAAATACGCAAGGTTAGGTTCACAAAACTGTGAATCATTCGGAGGAATTCGTCGATAGCGTCACCGGAGCGTATACGCAAAATATAGAATCCTCCTGGCGGTGGATGCGTCGATCGTTATCTCGGGGTGGAGTTACGAAAGAAACGCTAGGAGACCATCTTTGCGAATTTTTGTGGCGGCGAAGGATTAAAAAACTCAATGTCGATCCCTTCACCCAACTGATCGTGGATATCAAAACTTGCTATCCTGCAAAAGGTACATAAAACACACACACATTGCGGAGAGGGTTTTGAGTTTATAAAAATGTGGGAGTGACGCCCCATAGTCCTAATATCCGCTGTTCACACACATTCACAGACACACACGTACCTTTTCTGTTGGAAGCTAAAAAAAAATAGTCTAAATCGGTTAAGAATGCACGATCATGCATACCGAATGAATAGAGGTTCTCCTCCGTTTTTCTCATTCAAAATGGCGTTTGCGCCAATTTTCGTTATGAAATTCGTGATAAGGAGGTCAAAATACGTTAGGATACCAAATTTTAGGTCGATCGGCGGTATGCGCTTTTCGGAAGTACACCCCTTCATAATCTGAAAAGAAGTAAAAAGGCGTATCTCCATGCGGATTTTCGAGTCACCACCACCGATGGAGAGTGTATCTCCTCGGAATCAAGACACGGCTCGGTCTTCGATAGAAGATGCTGAGTCGAAGACAAAGAAATATGCTTACAGATATGTCAACAAAACTGAATCACTCCTGTACGTGCTTTTTTGAGCAATCGGGAGGGCCTTGCCGAGTGTTATTAAGTTTCAGTAGCTGCAGCATTGCATTGCTAGTTTGAAAAAGAAGTCTCGCTAAAATATTTGCTCGAGATATGTCAGTAGTGATTCAGTCGTCATATAGAACAGTTTTGAGGATCATCGCTTATAATGTCTGATAATTCAGTGCGTTTCTGTATACACGAGCTTTTGCGCCTTACAAAGCCGCGTAGCGCGCAATTGAGACGTCGGTGCAATGAACAGTGGTGTGATGAGTTGCTGCGATTATCGGGTGATAGACTCGTATAAGATACATTATTTGGTGGGCTTCTTTACGTGTTATCGCGGTGGCCTATAACAGAGGCATACTAAGTGGCCGGCGAGTGCTTGACATCGTGTACGATGAGTTACAACGACGCGACATTTTAGATGCCTCCGCGATATGGGATCTGGTCGATGAGGTCCGATGTAAGGAATTTTATTTCAATATCTCGACGCTACTGCCATATTGTTAGGGATTAACAATACCGTAGCTATTTTTTATTATAGGCTATCGAGCATTTCACAACGCGGGGAGTGATGAAGAAGAGGACCTCGCGGAGTTGACGATGGTCGTAGAGGAGGAGGAGGTGGGCATGGAAAGCCAAAACACCCCCGATCGTATGTATTAAAAACGATTGTGCCTTATTATTTCAGACTACGGTCTGTTCGAGGCATAAAGCAGTTGGTGAATCGGTGTTTTTTCAGAAGAATCCCTACAAGAAGAGCATGAAGAGCCGAGATCAGGTAACTCGGTTGCGTCAGAGGCTCCAGCACCGCAGCAGCTTAACGCTGTTGGTGAAGATAGATCGTCGACTATTCTCCTCGACGATGATGATAGTGGAGATAGAGCGGTGACAAGAGACCTTGACACAGATGAAGCGCCAACTATTCTTAAGGTAGATCCTCTGCGACAGCCCCATCCAAAAGTTACCGACCGTCTGCATATTAAAAAGGTTAATAATTCGTTCGGATCGTAATCAACAACTTTGTAAAGCTCATTTCTACGTACTCGGTGCCAGTATACATAGTACAGATATCATTTACTTTCGTAAAAATTATTCTCAGTGTAGTTTCGATCTGACATTGCAAGTAAACTTTTTGCCGGAACTATCCGGGCTATGCCTCAACACACAGAGAAGGTCGCCTATACGGACGACGCATTCTTATGTGTGCGTGTTAGAACGACGAACGTGGCAACGTTGCGCGTCAGCTGTTATATACACCTACGGATATTCACGTGCCGAAGTTGAATCTATCGAGAGAATTTTATTTGTGAAAAACGAGGAGATTATCAGAGAAATGTCAGATCGGACGCGACAAAAGGGGCGGTTTATTAAAAAAAAAGTGCTGGCAAGAAAAAATGACAGCCCTAGCGGATTCGTTACAAGCGCGAACACCACAACCAAGAACCGATCGGGCGCCTCTCCGTGCGTACACTATTGCCATCTCTCCGTTCCGTTCCCCACCATTCGCTCGTTCGCTTGCAAAATATATCGTATGCAGCCTAAACCTTACCACTTCTCGAGATTATATCTGTCAAACTAGATGGTCAAACACCTTGATTTTTTTTCACAATATTTGTGATATCCTGCTCTAGCTCCTCTGTGTTTTTCACAAACTTCTTAATTTTAGTATTGACGGTAGAATTAATAATTTGCTGTTTGCCTATCATGGTCCATATGTTACGTGTTAATTGAGCGAACTTCAATTATATATATCTCGGATTCGGGATGGTGAAACTTGTTGAAATTTTACGGAGTTGTTGTTCATATATTAAATAATACGTATGCCAAATTTGAATAGTTTCCTAATTCAACTGTCTAGTGGGGGAACTACCTTAATATTACGAATAACCAATTTGTTGAACAGTTAATAATTCGAAATTTCAGTATTCATAATATTGAAAACGCGAAAAATATAAAAGTAGAAATTTATATTTGGGAAAGTACATGAAATCAAATGCTTATTTAGTGTTGTCACGTCCGGGGATTTTCATATTGAGAGGATTGACAAGATTTTTCCCCGTGACAGATAACTGCCACTCCGTTTCAAATGGCAGAATTTACAGTCTCTAATTTAGCCCGGAGTGTGCCGGACAGGGATTAGAGGAAGGAAATATCGCGCGTGGAGGTTGATAAAACACTTGGTGGATTATTTATAACAGTAACGATGGTTATTTTATTTAAAAATAAGAAGACGAGTTGAAAAGTTTCACAATTGTTTTACAATTCGATGGGTTTTGGTTGCGCACTTCGGTTAGGTGATTTCACAATTGTTTTGACAGAAAACGGTTCACAAGGTTATTGTTAATTCAGTTCGATTCACAGAGGTTTCGATAATTGGTTGTTCACAATGTTCATTATTAAGTCGCGGGGCCTGAGGTTGATTCACAGAGTTTTTGAATTTTGGTTTTGATTCGAGAGGACTTCGACCATCCTGGTCGAGAGTCCGTTTATGACTTGTTGAGTTTACAATTTTATTCAAGGTTTTTGATTGGGGTTTGGAGAAGCTCGACCGTCTTGGTCGAGACCCCGGTCGGGACTGACTATTCTTTTGGTGGAAAATAGTGCCCTGCACTTTGGATTTTATTAATGCGCGCGCGAAGTTCGCAGAAGTCGGGCTTCGCGCGCCCTGCAGGTGAGTGACGGTCTCGCGATGACCGTGGGATTCGCGAAGTCAGCGGATTTAGGGACTACTTGTGTGAGATCGCGTCTGCTTGGGCGTTCTCACACTGATAACGATATAGTTTTATTTTAATTATTCTAAAGTAGTATTTTGGTCGAAACGAACCGTTTAGGAAATTAGGCGGATGGGCACGGGACGTGACAGTGTAACATATTTTTTCTTCAACCGCGCATTTGTTTGAAAATTTATGTTCAGATTATCTACACTTCAAATGCAGCTAACATAGAATATGCTATTGTAAGAATGTGATATTTTCGAAATTTGAAATGCCGAGTACTTCTTTCAATGACGGACCGAAATGTATAATGTCAATAATCCGACATTGAGATTGTCGAATCACCAAAAGTTCGGAATATACAATATCGAACGTTCAAAATAACGAACGTCAATATAGCGAGCGGCGGAAAGACGAACGTCGAAATGGCGATCGTTGATTACACTTTTCGTTATTGCGAAGCTGGAAACCCCGTCGTTCACGTACGCATATTGAAAATATGCATTACGATAGGCTTTTGAAAATTATCCACTTTTAAACGCTCAATAACAAATATTTATAAGTGATTATCGATAAACCACTTTCGAAAATGTGCCGCTACCTGAAGTTCTATTCCAATGTTGTATGGAAATTGCGTGAGATGCCTTTTTTAAAAACTATTGTATAAACTCGTCCTGCCATCTAGTTTTTTTCTTTAATTTTTTTTCAAAATCGAACGTTCCACCCGGAAAATGTGGTTTGGAATGATTTTTGCAAGGAGGAAAAAGTTTTTCTTTTATTATTTCTCTTTCATTTATTATTTATTCTCCTTTATAATTGAAACACCGTTTTTAAATATTTTTCATGTAATACACGCAAATAAGTACAAAAAAATACTTGCATATAAATACAAAATAAAATCAAATACTTGCAAATAAATAAATAAATAATAAATAAATATTGCACTATTTCTTTTGTGACACTGCCACATGAAGGCCGTTGTTTTGTTTAAAATTTCACTCAATTATGTATGAAACTAGCCAGGGAACGCCCGCTTCGCGGGGCACACAACAATATTACACACAGATTTCCACATCACCTATGAGGTCGTTATCGTTTTCGGTAGAGAACGAACAAAATCCATCCTTAAAGAGCGTCTACGTCGGTCGAGGAGAAAGCGCAACAAATTTCGAGTCAATCGCTCGAATAGTTCAGGAGATATCGTGATTTTGTTTAAAAAAAAGTCATGTTTTTCATCGATACATGAGTTTTGGATAGAAAACGAACAAAATTCGTTCTTCGTGAGCGTCTACGACGGAAAAGCAGTAATCATGGCAAATTGCACGATCCTATCTTCCAAATTTTCAAATTTGATCATATAGAACCCAATGAAAATAATTTTTTCATTGCGATCTATTTATGATTTTTTCATTGGGGTCTAGGTGATTTTTTCATTGAGGTCTATAGATGATTTTTTCATCGGGGTCTATATGATTTTGTTATTGCGGTCTATATGATTTTGTTATTGGGGTCTATATATGATTTTTTCATTGGGGTCTATAAGATTTTTTCATTGGGATCTATTTATGATTTTTTCATTGGGTTCTATTTACGATTTTTTCATTGGGGTCTAGATGATTTTTTTATTGAGGTCTATATATGATTTTTCATCGGGGTCTATATGATTTTTTCATTGGGGTCTATTTATGATTTTTTCATTGGGGTTGTTCCGGAAATTGCCCCGGAAAAATGCCGCTGAAAAGTGATCGAGAGCGGGATGGACTCGTGCGGGAGATTTTTGCTGGAAACTGAAATAATTCGACACGAAAACAATATTAGAGAGTACACAATTGATTTATTTACTTAATTACACACTTTTCGTGAGAAGAAATGCGCGTTTGAGCGATCGCTATGCAACAAGTTGCTGCCAACACGTGTTCGTCGCGTGGTCGAGCCGGCCGAGATCTCGCAAATTATAATAAAAGGGAAAAATAGAGTCAAATTGCCCAAACGAGCTGGCCTGAAGTGAGCGATCGCTTCGCGAGGAAAAGCCGAACACACTTTACACCCGCGAACTGAATTTAATGAAAAAAAAATTGGAGATTTCACAAATTTGGGAGCGCGCACGTTGTCTCGTGTCGAGAGCCGGTTGCAGAAGGACGAGAAAAATGGCTTCACTTGAGTTGTCGCGTTCTTCATGCTGGCGGCGCCACCGACCCGCTCGGCGGCGTCCAGCCAGTGTCGTCCTGAGCGCGATGGTGGTGACGCGCTTTGAGAGCGAGTTTGGCGGGCCAATTTAAAAGGCCAATTCCCAAACATTTCCGCCCGCCATCTTCACAGGGTGAAGATGTTATCCCGTGGTCGCTTCGAGATGGAGTGGAGCCAGCTTGACCAAGGGCCGGGTCAACGTTGTCTGTGCTGACCGTAGTGTGGCGATCCGAGGCAGTCCATCTGAGCCTGGGTGGAGAGCAGTCACTCGAGCTAAAGGCCATTTGGTGGGAGGAGTTTTCTCGTCTGTAATGAGAACAAGGGAGCCGACCTTGATGACATTCTGTGGGTGATGCCATTTAGGGATTGCCTGGAGCTGGTATAGATATTGCGACGACCATGTTTTCCAAAATTGCTGTGTTCTTTGCTGGATTGATTGCCACTGGTTGAGTCTTGTTGGCGTTAGTTCAAGCAGCGATGGCTCAGGCACGGCGTTTAGAGCATCTCCAGTTAAAAAGTGGCCTGGAGTCAACGCTGAGACATCCTCTGGGTCGTCGCTAAGTGGCTCGAGCGGACGCGAATTTAGAATTGCCTCAACCTGAGACAGGAGAGTGCAGGCCTGCTCGTAAGTGAGCAATGCGTCGCCGATCGTCCTCCGAAGGTGGTGCTTTGTTGATTTCACCACAGCTTCCCATTTTCCTCCCATGTGGGGGGTTGCTGGGGGATTAAACACCCAGTTTGTGCCGTCCTTGGAGAGCGCACGTGCCAAGGTCTCATGTTCCTTGGTCGCATCGATGAACATCCTTTTGAGCGCTGTGTCTGCCCCAATGAACGTGGTTCCGCAGTCCGAGTACATTGCCGTTGGGATTCCTCGCCGGGAGACAAACCTTTGGAATGCTGCGAGGAATGTGTCCGAGGAGTAGTCCGTTACCACGTCCAGATGCACGGCGGAGGTGGTGAGACAGACAAACACACAGATCCACCCTTTGTGTGTTTTCGCTCCACGACCTTGCCAAGTTTTTAACGTGAGCGGTTCTGCATAATCGACACCAGTGTGCCCGAATGCGCGAGAAGGCGTGACACGACAAAGAGGTAGTTGGCCCATCAATTGATGTGCACGGATCCCCCTCTGCCGCGCACAGATCACACACCGGAGCACGTGGGTCTTTACAGGCGCTCGTCCTCCGATGATCCAGTAGAGCTGCCGCGTGTACGCAAGTGTGAGTTGCGTTCCTCCATGGGGCGTTTTCCTGTGGGCCTCGTCTATGATTAGGCCGGAGAGATGCGCTTCTCGGGGAAGAATTGCTGGATGCTTCTCATCCTCGGATAACGCGGAGTTGGCCAGTCGACCCCCGATTCGGAGAATTCCTTCGGAGTCGAGAAAGGCGGTGAGTCGACTGAGAGCATGACACGCTGGAAGCGGGCTTCCATTCTCCAGAATTTTGATCTCCTGGGCGAAGAACATGGCCTGTGTAGCTTTCACCCAGAAGTTTTGAGCTCTCCTGAGATCGTGTGGCCTCACGATTCGTCCTGAGGGTGTCTCTTTCCTGTGCTTCAGACGATCTAGGACTCTGAAACATAGAGCTGTCATATGGAACAACTTGAAAACCGAGGAGTACCTGAACAGCAGGTCCCAGTGGTTTTCCTGGTGACGAATCGCCCCAACCAAGGAAACTCCCGGGCGTGCTTCCGAGGAGCTGGCAACGTCAGTGAATTCGGTCTGACGAGGCCAGTGTTCCGAGGTTTTGGTGAGCCATGGTGGTCCCGTCCACCACAGCTGATGACTGGCGAGCTGTGCCGTTGTCATCCCTCGTGACGCACAATCAGCTGGATTGCACGTGCCAGGTACGTGCATCCACTGTACGTCCTTGGTGAGCTCTTGAATCTGCGTGACTCGGTTCCTCACGTAGTCCTTCCAGCGGGATGGATGAGCCTTTATCCAGGTTAAGGCCACTTGTGAGTCCGTCCACAAATATGTTGCCTCCACGTCAAGCCCCGCTTTGTCCTTGACGTGTTGGACGAGCTTGGCCAGTAGGGGAGCCCCTGTGAGCTCGAGCCTCGGGATTGTCAGGCGTTTCAAAGGAGCGACCTTTGTTTTGGAGTAGACCAGCGATGTCATCCTCCTTGTGGACGAGAGCTCGACGGTGATATAAACGACCGCCGCCATGGCGAGCTGTGACGCGTCCGAGAAGCCATGGAGCTGAACACGAGCTTTTTCACTCGTGCCGAACCACCTGGGAATAGAAAGAGCCGACAAATTGTTAAAGTCTTCTCTAACAGCTAGCCATTTTGTTGAGACCAGCGCTGGGACTGGTTCATCCCATCCAATTTTGTGTAGCCAAAGCTCCTGGATTAACATTTTGGCCCTGATCGTGACCGGAGCAATAAATCTTAACGGATCAAAGAGCTGCGCGATTTCCGAGAGCACAGAGCGCTTGGTGAGCGCACTCTGTTGCAGAGCTGGCCGCGAGCTGAATGAAAATTCGTCCTCCTTGGGTGACCATTGCACTCCGAGAATTTTGGTTGTGCAGTCGTCGAATGGTACGATCACCCTGTCGTCGGAAGAACCCAACCGAGCGAGAATCGTTGGACTGGAGGCGTGCCACTTTGCCAGCGGGAATCCGCCCGCGTGACAAAGTCCTTGAAGCTGCTGGGCCTTTTCCAACAGTTCTCCCTCTGAGTCGGCACCACAAAAAATATCGTCTACATACCTTCCCAATTTTATAGACGGTACTGCAAGCGGGAACCGATGACCCTCATCCTCAGCGAGCTGTAGCATTGTTCGAACAGCCGGAACGGAGCAGCCTTTGTGTCGTATGTCACGGTGGTAAGCCGATAGGGCACGATGTTCTGTTGTTCGTCTGTCCAGAGGATTCGCTGCAAATCCCAATCTTCCTCATGTACCTTGATTTCACGGTACATTTTCGTCACTTCAGCCGACAGAAGAACCTTGTGCTTCCTCATCCACAGGAGCACGTCCACGATGTTGGGAAGAAGATTGGCACCCGTGTGCATCAAATCGTTCGCCGAGTAGCCCGAGGAAGTCCCCGCTGACCCAGTAAACACCACCCTCAGCTTGGTGGTTGCGCTGTCCGGCCTTAGCACACCGTGGTGTGGAAGGTAATACGTGCCGATGTCCTCAGAGCGCATCGTTGGTAGTGGAGCGCGTACCATGTGACCCAAACTCTCGTATTCGCGCATAAAACTCTCATAGAGTTCCTTGTATGCCGAATCCCGAGAGAATTTCCGGAGCGTGCCTCTCAGACGCTGGTAAGCTGCGTGGTATGACGTTCCAAGCAGGGAACGGGCGAGTGCAACGGTACTCGCACGATGTAACGCCCAGTTTCGTCTCGAGAGTGCGTCCGTTGATAATGCTCCTCGCACTCTTGTTCTTGTGCGGAGAGCACCGGGTCGGTGTCCGAGGGAATCTCTTCTTGCTCCCAAAACTTGGTGAGCGATTCCTGGAGGACGTGCTGGTCAAAGTGCACTGTTCCGGAGTATGCCGAGGGGTTCCGTGGAGTTGTCCGAGCAGCCACAGGTCCCAGAACCAACCATCCAAACGTAGATAGTTGGGCGATTGGCATGGTTTGATCGGCGGTGATCATTTCTGGCTTGATCACTTGTCCGTAGACGTCTGCTCCAAGTAAAACGTCGATCGGCCTTGAAATATGGTATTGCGGATCTGCAAGGTCTAAATTTCGCAGATGCGACCATCCCTTTGGTGTTATCTCGACCGACGGTAGAGCTGTCGCGAGTTTTCAGAGCAAGTGAGCATGAATATTCACGTGTTCCTGGGAGTAGACCGAGCAGAGGCAAAGTTAGACAATTCCCCTCGTTTTTGTTGATTGGCTTCCGCCGATACCCGAAATTGGAAGCGATGCCCGATGACGATGAAGTTGTAGAGTCGTCACTAAATCCTCAGACACGAAGCTGAGCTCTGATTCTGAGTCGACCAAGAGCCGAACCGGGTGCGAGGTCGCTGCTGTGTTAACGACACAGATTGCCGTGGCCAAGAGGGTTTGTTGTTGAGGAATCCCGGTAATCCGAGAGGGGACCGTGGAGGAAGTCAGGGAGGAGACCTTGAGAGGACCAGTTGCTGAGGAAATTGGAGAAAATACCGTGGCGTGCGATTGCACAGGAGAGGAGACCGTAGAGTGCGAAAACGGTTGAGAGAGGATGGGTGAGGAGACCGTGGTGAGGATGGGAGCAGAAACCGTTGAGTGCGATTGCGGTTTTGAGGAGACCGGTGCGATCGCTTTGGAATGTGAATGTCCGATTGAGAAATTCGCAGCTGAAGCCATAGAGTGCGAATGCTTCTGAGAGGAGACCGGTTTGAGGAGTTTTGAGGAGACCAACGAGTGCGAATGCGCGTTGGAGGAGACCGAGGAAGAAAGAGCTGAAGGATTTAAGGAGCGCACCGGAGAGTTGGCCTGGAGTTCGACGACTGCAGAACGCCCTTATTGTGGCGCAGAGCTCGTTCCTGGCTCTGGTGTTGGAGCTGGCACGTTGTGGAGCGAGGCCTCGTGCAAGAGGGTGTGATGTTTCCCCTTGCACGTGCGACAGAGCAGCGTACTCCTGCACGCTTTCGCGCTGTGTCGCCCAAGACAATTGAAGCAGAGCCTTTTCTCCACGATGTGGGCTCTTCTGTCTTTTGGAGATTTGGCCGAGAACACCGGGCAGGACGCGATATAATGCGCTGCTTGACAGCAGTCGCACGCGTACCTGTTGGAGCTGGCCGAGGCGGAAGTTGTTGTCGACGCCTGGAGGCTGGTCTTGGGCCTGGCTCCACCGTGTGCTCTTGAGGAGGCCTTTGTTCTTCCCCGCATCGCTTTCCTCATCCCTGGCGACGTCCATGGCTCGCAATTTCATGCCGACGAAATCTTCCACCTGCTGATACGTCGGGTGCTCTCTCGTGTTCCCGAGGGAAAACGCGAGATCCTCGCGCATGGAGCTGTCCAATGTCCGAGTCAGGAGGTGAGCCCACAGAACATCCCCCATGTCCTTGGGATTCACCAATGTAGAGCGCGCCTTTGATCCCTCCGAAATCACGTTGAACGCGTGGCGAAGCTCCTTGTAGCTGTTCGGAGCACACGTTTTGAGCTCGATCGCTTTGTCGAGATATGTTGCGATCACGCGGCGTTTGTCTTGATAATTGAACACCAACGTGTCCCATGCCGCCTTGAGCTGTTCCGCTTGAAGAGGGAATCCCGCTATGAGCTGCGCCGCTTCTCCTTTGAGGCTCATTTTTAGATATTGGAGCTTTTGGACGTCCGAGATGGTCGACTGTGTCAGCACCATTGAAGAGAAAAGCTCGGAGAAGTTCGTCTACTCCAAAAACGAACCGGAGAATTTGGGGAAATCGAGCTTGGGGAGCTTCGACTCCAGCGACGAGCTGGCCTGTGTAGAGCTGGCCTGTTGCGCTTCGTTAAAGTGCGAGCTCTCTTCTTTGAGCCGTGCCAAGAACATTCGAGCGTTGTTCTTTATGTTGGTGATTTTCCACAAGAATCGCTCGTTGAAATACGGGTGGTTGAGATTCCCCGTTGGCCAAGTGTCAGTGATCTCGTTGTGACACTGGGATACGTCGTCCCAGAGCTCGTCGATCTGTTGTTCCCACCGCAAGATTGAAGAGCGAAAGGGATCGGTGTCGCGAGCGTGGCCAATTTCAGAGAGCGTTCTGTCCATGAGCTCCATTCGCTCTTCTTGAGAGGCAATTTTTGCGGCCATGGAACCGTTGATGCGTGCCGGCGAGGGAGCCCGGACACGCTTACCTTCGTCGTCACCTGGTGGGACGGCGAGCGAGATCACCGTTGAGGGCTTCCTTGACGGAGGGCCCTGTGAGCCTGAACCCGGAGACGGAGGCCGAGAGGCTGGTGTCGGAGGCCGAGAGTCTTGATTTGGCGGAGACGCAGGTCGCTCGGTCCCCCGCGTTGTCGTCGATGTTCTTATCGACGCCGTCCATTTCGCTGTCCGAGTTGTCCACGAGCACCTAATTATTGTGGAAAAAACAGATGCACCGTAACAAAACCATAGTCATTTGCACACCGGGCAGCGTTCATCGCTGCGACACTGAGCCGTCGCAAGAGTCACAGGGCGAAGGCGCCGGCGCCTTCGCTCAAAATCACACAAAAAATGTCCCCGAACAGTTTTACACACAAAAACCTCACACACTAGCTCTCGATCCGGCTCGAAGGACCAAATGTTCCGGAAATTGCCCCGGAAAAATGCCGCTGAAAAGTGATCGAGAGCGGGATGGACTCGTGCGGGAGATTTTTGCTGGAAACTGAAATAATTCGACACAAAAACAATATTAGAGAGTACACAATTGATTTATTTACTTAATTACACACTTTTCGTGAGAAGAAATGCGCGTTTGAGCGATGGCTATGCAACAAGTTGCTGCCAACACGTGTTCGTCGCGTGGTCGAGCCGGCCGAGATCTCGCAAATTATAATAAAAGGAAAAATAGAGTCAAATTGCCCAAACGAGATGGCCTGAAGTGAGCGATCGCTTCGCGAGGAAAAGCCGAACACACTTTACACCCGCGAACTGAATTTAATGAAAGAAAACTTGGAGATTTCACAAAATTGGGAGCGCACACGTTGTCTCGTGTCGAGAGCCGGTTGCAGAAGGACGAGAAAAATGGCTTCGCTTGAGTTGTCGCGTTCTTCATGCTGGCGGCGCCACCGACCCGCTCGGCGGCGTCCAGCCAGCGTCGTCCTGAGCGCGATGGTGGTGACGCGCTTTGAGAGCGAGTTTGGGCGGGCCAATTTAAACGGCCAATTCCCAAACGGGGGTCTATATGATTTTTTCATTGTGGTCTATTTATGATTTTTTCATTGTGGTCTATTTATGATTTTTTCATTGGGGTCTAGATGATTTTTTTATTGAGGTCAATATATGATTTTTTCATCGGGGTCTATATGATTTTGTTATTGGGGTTGTAACGAAGATTTTCCCGGGAGGGTCCATCTTTTCCCTTCTCGGCTCGCGACACTCCTCGCGTCGCCCCAAGGCCGCGAGAGCGGGCTGGGCGCCAGGCACACCGTGCCGTCGACTAGCGTCGACTTTTTGTTCGCCCGCTCCGACGATCAGATTTGGCCGGGGACGCGCGGAATGACGCGACCGAGGCGGTCCGGCCACTCAGCTCAATAGCTGAGATACAAAGAGGTAGAGGGGGAGGGTTCTTGGGGTGAGAGAGCAACATCACGAACAATAAAATAATGACGACGGCAAAACGAGAGGCTTAACATTTGAACGAGTTTTATTCAGTAAAACAATGGAAAATAACGCAGTACAGCTCGGAACAGAGAGTTTCGGTCGCGTTTACAAAGCGATCGTAGGAACGCAGGTTGGACCGAAGGTAACGGTCGCGAGCGGCCCCGGGGTGCGGCAAGCGCACCCGCGGGAGGTAATGCCACGGCCGAGGCCGGAGGTAACGCGGACGCGAACGTCCGTCGAGGTAATTTACTCGCGACCGAGGTATCACGGCGGAGCCGGTAACGAAAGGCAACAATCGAGCCACGCCGAAGCGCGATAGGGAATCATAAAATAATACGCAAAAATTACAAACGGTTTGAAGAACGACGCAAGTCAACGCGACGAAAATACGAAGGCCACCGAGGTAAACAACGCGGCGAGGCGCGGTAGGTAGGCTCGCTCGCCGGGCTCTGGCAAAGCCAAGGAGCGACCACGCGAGCGAGAGAGAGGCAACGAAAACAAGCGCGCGCGCGGTGCGGCGCCGTAACTCGTGAGAGGCAGCGACGAACAAGGAAACTCGAGCGCCCCGCGACGCAATTCGAATCCTCGAGACTCAGAAATTACGTCGCGGGCTCGCAAATAAAATCGAAATAATACGCCCGTTCACAGGCAAAATGGGGCAGAACCGCGATCCTCGAACGAGACGAGGGATCGCGTTGGCGAAACAAAACTAAACTCACAGGAAAACCGATCGCTGAGACCGGCTCGGACAATGGCGAAGACAAAAAAGGAATTAATCGAAATTGGCACAATGCAAAACCCGCGATCAAGCGGGGAAGCTCGGGGAGACGACGGCTAACAGTAGCCCGAAGCTCTCGACCCGACCAATCCCCCCTCAACCCACTAAGCGGAAAAAGATCCACGGAATAACCACCAAGATTCGTTATTCCGGGATAAAACATTAAATAAGCCATTGTCCGAACCGGTGTGAGAGTCAAGAGGCTGGGACTTACCGAGGAAGCTGACTCTGGCCACGGCGCGTGAGAGGTAGCAGGCCGGCAGCGAAACGATCCTCCCGGGGCGCTCGACGAACAGAGACTAACCTGGCATACCCCGGAAGTCGCCTCGCGAACCACACGCCAGCGACCCCCCACCACGCTGGGCCTCCCGCGGGCAGCGCGACCGCGCTCTTCGCGCGTACTATCGCCTCTGCCGCGCTCCGCACGCGATTTCTCGCGGCAAATTCGAATGAGCGCGCGTCGGGGAAATTGCTTTCCCGGACACGCGCGAGGAACAGCATAACTCAAATCTCGCACGCCTCTACTCGCTCAGTCCTCACGTCCCTCGTTGAGTGGGTGGCGACTCGTGCATCTTTCCTCTCGGGAATCCGGCCGACGTTACTGAAAGGGTGGCGGGGAGGCCTCCCTCGCGAATCGAGGCGTCCCATCGCGTCGCGGTGGGCCCACAAAGCCACCAGGCTACACAGCACCGCCAACCCCAGACTGATCCCGGACTCCACTTGACGAGGCGCCGCGGTTAACGGACCGTGATGCACGAGTTCGCCGCCGTGGACGGTGCAGCTCTCGGCTACTACGGTGAGGAGACCACGGAAGGCGTTCAACGAATGGCCCTGATCCAGCGTGGTCTCCGACCGTCCACTCCGCGAGCCAATGAAGGCCTTGGCCGCGGAAAGAGAGGAACGCGAGTTCCTCGCGGGCCGAAGCGCGCGAGAGAGGCAAAATAAAAAAAATAAAGGAACAAAATTATTAAATGCGGGAAACCCAGGTCGGTAAGAGGCACTAGCGATGCCTAGGTAAAGAGGTAATGCAAAAGGTAACAGGGCTTCGCGCCCACAATCGCCAACACGAGTTCGCCCGTGAGATCGCGGACGAACAAACTCGCAAAGATAAAGATTTAATTACGCGAGAACGCTCTCGGCGCGAACTGCTCGCCTCGATGGCCTTGCACAAAATATTCGGTGATGCTTAATTTAAAGAAAATAAAGGGAAGCGCGATACTTAGAACTACGCAGGTAGAGTCTCCGCCATCGTATCGCCCAGGGAGTAGACGGGTTGACCGAAAAATGGACCGTAAATCCGGTCCACTGGTCGACAAACTTCCGTGCGAGTGGCGGGGCGAAAAATGTCACGTCACAGGGTATATATGATTTTTTCATTGGGATCTATTTATGATTTTGTTATTGGGGTCTATATATGATTTTTTCATTGGGGTTTATATGATTTTTTCATTGGGGTCCATTTATGATTTTTTCATTGGGGTCTATATGATTTTTTCATTGGGGTCTATATATGATACTAGGGTGTGCGTTGTCTGTCAGTCAGTCAGTCACGCAACAGTCAGAAAACAAAATTTAAAAAAATGGCGAAAATTTTTTTTTGGGTAGAGAACGAACAAAATCCGTTCTTAGTGAGCGTCTAACCGTGAAAAATTTCGCGATCCTAACTTCATTGGTTTAGGCTGTGCGTTGTCTGTCAGTCAGTCAGTCACGCAACACTTATATATATACTAGCCTTGGGTACGCCCGCTTCGCTGGGCACACAATGGTCTCCAATGACACTGGGACCCCAATGATAATGATTTTTTCATTGGGGTCTATATGATCAAATTTGGAAATTTGACTGACTGACTGATTGACAACGAACACCCTAAACCACTGAAGATAGGATCATGGTTCCAGCCAGTCCTTCCAGTCAGCCAGTCTTTTTTTTGTGTGTCAGTCAGTGAGTCAGTCACGCAACAGTCGGAAAAAAAATAGCGAACATTTTTTTTGGATAAAGAACGAACAAAATCCTGTCTTAATGAGCGTCTACGATGGGAGAGAAGTATCTGTGACAAATTTCAAAACCGTGACAAATTTCACGATCCTATCTTAAGTGGTTTAGAGTGTGCGTTGTCTGTCAATCAATCAGTCACTCACTCAGTCAGTCAGTCAGTCAATCACGCAATAGTTATATGTATCATGATAAAAAAAAAAAATTCGCAATAATTTTTTTTTGGGTAGAGAATGAACAAAATCTGTTCTTAGTGAGCGTCCATGATGGAAGAGGAGTATAGAAAATGAAAAAAAAATAAAAAAAAAAAATTTCGATAATTTTTTTTTATATAGAGATCGAACAAAATCCGTTCTTAGTGAGCGTCTACGATGCGAGAGGAGTAACCGTGACAAATTTCGCGATCCTGACTTTATTGGTTTAGGCTGTGCGTTGTCTGTCAGTCAGTCAGTCAGTCAGTCAGTCAGTCACGCAACTCTTTTATATATTGTGACGGGTTCGACACAAGCGCAAGAGAAATTGTGGGGGAAAAATAAATAAACACTGCGAAAAATGAATTAAAATAATAAAAACAAGTTTCGGATTTATTTAGCAGATTTTATACAATAGAAAATTCGGGGCGCCAGCTGGTTCTGTCGGTCCAGCAACCGTTACAAAAAGGGCCAAAATTTAGTGAACGAAAACAATAATCAATGATTTTAATTAATGAAATTATTAGGACTGGCTCAGGGAGAATCACGATAATCTTTAACGCAGGGACAGAGGGTCCCTGAAACTCAGGCGTCTTACAATACCAGTGACAAAAAGGGGAACGCGAAGGAGCGAGCCACGCGATCGAACAAACCACGCGGACGCTCGAATCGGCTGCGACGACGCGGCCGATTGAGCAAAACAAAGCTTTGCTCGCCTCGCACGAAAACACACAAAAATACGCGAAACTGGGTTAATTTAACGAAAAAGGGACACGAGGCGGGCGATCGACGATGGGAATGCACGAAAATATGTCGACGGGACTCGAAAACGCGAAATTATGACTCGAAAAATTATTGGGGAAAATGGCGAAACAAAAGGGGGCAAAATGACTTCTCAAATAATTCACAGGGGACGGACTCGATGGCACAACACTCGTCGCGTCGACTGACCGACGAAACAATCTCTTTCTCGAACGAAAAGTTCGAGAAAGCACACGAAAACGAAAATTTGGGAGTTTGGGGAGAATCAAACGACAACGGGAAAATGGCGTCGCACGCCCGGCAAGAATCGAAGGACTTACTTGTTTTCTGGATTTTTGAGAGGAAAATCGAGAAATCCGGCGCCAAAGTGGTCCAAGAATGTCCGGAGAGTAATCCTTCGTAAAGCCGGGTCGTCGTAAAGATTTTTGATTGCAAATTGAACACGAGAAACTCGAAAATAGCACAAAAAAAACTCGACAGCGATGTTGCGCGTGTCGAGTCCGAAGCGGAAGAGAGAGAACTTCAGCGTCTCCTCGAGCTCCTCGGGACGCTCTCGAAGCTTCGCGAAGTCCGATAGCCAATCAGAACGCGGCTTTAGCGCCGGCTGATTATCGATCCGGTATTGAGCGCCGGCCTCGCGAGATCGCACACAGGTGGCGCTGACGCTGGCCTCGCGACCGGGCGCTGGCGCCACGCTGTCTGCCTCGCGAGACCGAGGCTCTAACAAGATGGCGGCGCCCACGGCTGTCAAAACAGCCGTGGCGAAAATTCGCCTCGACGCCGCGGAACACGCTGGTTTTTTCTCCGACTTGACGGACGAACCTGTTGTCGGAGGAACGATGGAAGACGCGTGCTCCGAGACTCGGCGATTACCGACGAATTCGAGGTGGGTACGGGGCTAAGGGGGGGAAAATAAAACAATTACACGCGGGGGAGGGAGGGAAAAATAGCGTAAGTAGGTCAGAAATCGGGGATGTAGAGCGATTTTTATCGTCGCTCGATCGGTGGGTCGCTCGCTCGCGTTCGCGAGAGTATTCGGGGGGGGGGGGGGGAATTTTGGTGATTTTTCTCTTCGGGCTGGTCTTTTCATTCGGTCCTCCTCGATCCTCGGGGCTGAAATCAGATAAAAAAGAAAAGGCCGGTCCCAGGCTGGGATCCGGTGGCTCTCGCCTCGGCTCGACCGCCGCCAACAGTGCTAAAAAGTGACAACGTCACAATATATAGATTACCATGGCAGTGGTTGCTAAGGAAACGATTACCATGGCAACCGTTGCCATGGTAACCGTTGCCATGATAATCGTTGCCATGGTAACCGTTGCCATGCTAACCGTTGCCATGGTAACCGTTGCCATGGTAACCGTTGCCATCGTAACCGTTGCCATGGTAAACGCTCAATTTCTCTAACGGATTTTTTTTTTAATGTGAAAAAAAATTTTTTTTTTAGAATTTTGTTCGTCCTCTATCTAAAAAAAAATTATCTAAAAAATCTAGATAATTATCTAAAAATGTATCTAAAAATTATCTAAAAAATCTCGATATTTATCTAAAAATGCATCTAAAAATTGTCTGAAAAAAAAATTCGCGATAATTTTTTTTTGGATAGGGGACGAACAAAATCCTTAGTGAGCGTCTACGATGGGAGAGGAGTAACCGTGACAAATTTCACGATCCTAACTTCATTGGTTTAGGCTGTGCGTTGTCTGTCAGTCAGTCAATCAGTATAGAAAAAAAAAAAAATTTCGATAATTTTTTTTTGGATAGAGAACGAACGAAATCCGTTCTTAGTGAGCGTCTACGATGGGAGAGGAGTAACCATGACAAATTTCACGATCCTAACTTCATTGGTTTAGGCTGTGCGTTGTCAGTCAGTCAGTCAGTCAGTCAGTCAGTCAGTCAGTCAGTCAGTCAGTCAGTCAGTCAGTCAGTCACGTAACTCTTTTATATATATAGACTAGCCTTGGGTACGCCCGCTTCGCTGGGCACACAATGGTCCCCGATGACACTGGGACCCCAATGAAAATGATTTTTTCATTGAGGTCTATATGATCAAATTTGGAAATTTGACTGACTAACTGACTGACTGACTGACTGACAACGAACACCCTAAACCACTGAAGATAGGATCATGATCACAGTTTTTCTGTAGACAAATGATTTTTTCATTGGGGTCTATGATCAAATACGGATGGGGTCTATGTGATCAAATTCGGAAATTTCTTTGTGCGTCAGTCAGTCAGCCAGTCTTTTTTTTCGTGTGTCAGTCAGTGAGTCAGTCACGCAACAATCGGAAAAAAAAATTGCGAAAATTTCATTTTATTCTGTGACAAATCTGTGACAAATTTCATAACCGTGGTAAATTTCACGATCCAATCTTAAGTGGTTTAGGGTGTGCGTTGTCTGTCAATCAATCAGTCAGTCAGTCACTGAGTCAGTCAGTCACGCAACTCTTTTATATATATAGATTACCATGGCAGTGGTTGCTAAGGGAACGATTACCATGGCAACCGTTGCCATGGTAACCGTTGCCATGATAACCGTTGCCATGGTCACCGTTGACATGGTAACCGTTGCCATGGTAAACGCTCAATTTCTCTAACGGATTTTTTTTTCAATTTGAAGAAAAATTTTTTTTTTTCAGAATTTTGTTCGTCCTCTATCAAAAAAAAAATATTTGGAAAATCTAGATAATTATCTAAAAACGTATCTAAAAATTATCTAAAAAATCTAGATAATTATCTAAAAATGTATCTAAAAATTGTCCAAAAAAAAATTCGTGATAATTTTTTTTTGGATAGAGGACGAACGAAATCCTTTCTTAGTAAGCGTCTACGATGGGAGAGAAGTATCTGTGACGAATTTCATAACCGTGACAAATTTCACGATCCTATCTTTAGTGGTTTAGAGTGTGCGTTGTCTGTCAATCAATCAGTCACTCAGTCAGTCAGTCAGTCAGTCAGTCACGCAACTCTTTTATATAAATAGATAGATGATTACCATGGCAGTGGTTGCTAAGGAAACGATTACCATGGCAACCGTTGCCATGGTAACCGTTGCCATGATAACCGTTGCCATGGTAACCATTGCCATGGTAACCGTTGCCATGGTAACCATTGCCATGATAACCGTTGCCATGGTAACCGTTGCCATGGTAACCGTTGCCATGGTAACCGTTGCCATGGTAACCGTTGCCATGGTAACGGCTGCCATGGTAACCGTTGCCATGGTAACCGTTGCCATGGTAAACGCTCAATTTCTCTAACGGATTTTTTTTTAATTTGAAAAAAAAAAAATTTTTTCTAGAATTTTGTTCGTCCTCTATCTAAAAAAAAAATCTAAAAAATCTAGATAATTATCTAAAAATGTATCTAAAAATTATCAAAAAAATCTAGATAATCATCTAAAACGTATCTAAAAATTATCTAAAAAATCTAGATAATTATCTAAAAATGTATCTAAAAATCATCTAAAAAATCTAGATAATTATCTAAAAAAGTATCTGAAAATTGTCTAAAAAGAAATTTCGCGATAATTTTTTTTTGATAGAGGACGAACAAAATCCGTCGTTAGTGAGCGTCTACGATGGGAGAGGAGTAACCGTGACAAATTTCACGATCCTAACTTCATTGGTTTAGGCTGTGCGTTGTCTGTCAGTCAGTCAGTCAGTCAGTCACGCGACTCTTTTATATATATAGATTACCATGGCAGTGGTTGCTGAGGAAACGATTACCATGGCGACCGTTGCCATGGTAACCGTTGCCATGGTAACCGTTGCCATGATAACCGTTGCCATGGTAACCGTCAGTCAGTCAGTCAGTCAGTCACGCAACTCTTTTATATATATAGATAGATGAGAAAAAAATTTTTTGTTAAATTTTTTTTTTCAAAATCCGTTCTCGGTGAACGTTTATTGAGGTAGAAGAGTATAGAAAAAAAATTGAAAGAAAAAAAAAATTGAAAAAAAAAAATTGAAAAAAAAAAAAAAAAAATTTCGATAATTTTTTTTTGGATAGAGAACGAACAAAATCCATTCTTAGTGAGCGTCTACGATGCGAGAGGAGTAACCGTGACAAATTTGACGATCCTAACTTCATTGGTTTAGGCTGTGCGTTGTCTGTCAGTCAGTCAGTCAGTCAGTCAGTCACGCGACTCTTTTATACCGGGTGTCCCATTTTAATCTTCCACCTAACTTTTCTCGAAAAATATTGCTTGGACGAAATATTGTGTGGAACAAAACTTTCAGGGGTTGAAGGGGGACGTTCGAAAAAAAAAAAATTGTGGAGCCAAAATCAAAAATAGCGGGGTTACAATGGAGAACATGTATTTTTCAAACGGTAACATAACTTTTTTTCATTGCCAAAAATTTTGTCAGCTTGAAACTTCAAACTTTTGTTCGAACATTTTTTCGATCAAGTTCATAATTTTCAGGTGGGAACACCATTTTCATTTATTTTAGAGACATGCAGCATGTACCGCATGTTTGTGCGTACGCGGAGGTGCGTGTGTTTTTTTTTTTATTTCTATTTTATTTCACAATTTTTTTTTTCCAATTAGAGGAGGAGTGCCTTTCTGCTCATAGGAACAAGCCCCGCGTAATACTAAGGCCACCCTCCTTTTCTTCTTACCCTCGATCTCCCTACGGAACAGCCATCAGACAATACTTCGCGAGAAAGGGGTCAGTGAGTAACTGTTCTTCCAGTGCAGGCAACCACCTGATTGCTGGTAATGTCCGGTTTTTAGCGCTGTCGTCGTGTGCCCTTAACTCCCTGCAGAAGCTTTTTGATTATTATTGCGCCGTACCAGCCGACCAATGCCGTACGAGATCTTGATCAAGAAGATCATCCCTTCAATTTCCTTATCGACATTTCTATTGTCTCTCACGAATTCGTCAACTGACTGATCAAACTCGCCAACTTTGAAAAGGCTTTCTGCTCCTTGCTCTCACCTGTGGCTTCAAATGTCCCCATAGCCAGGGTGTCCACTACTGGGGCGCTGCGACCGTTGGATAATAATAGCTGGAAGTCTGCTTCAAGGAAGTGTGTGGAGGGATTTTTGGCGCATCTTAATATTTTTCGAGAAATCGAATTTTGAAATTTAAATAATTTTTTACCATTTCTGAATAACTTTTACATCCGATTTGACTCAAATTTGGTAGAGACCTCCTTTTCGACCATAAAAGAAAGTGTGCGAAGAAATTTTTGGCGCATCTCAATATTTTTCGAAAAATCTAATTTTAAAATTAATAAAATTCAGACTATTTGTACTAACCAGAATGCATCACGTGGAGGTTGTCTGTTCAGCATTCCTAGCCCTGATAAGGGCTGTTTGTTCGGGTGTGCGCGCGCGCGCTTGTGCGTGCGTGCGTGCGTGCATGCGTGCGTGCGTGCGTGCGTGTGTGTGTGTGTGTGTGTGTGTGTGTGTGTGTCTGCATATGTGTGTGATTCTTTTCTACACATGTTCAAATATCCCTCCATTCATGTTCAAACACGCTTCAACCCTTCTCGTGAAACCGTCCACTGTGCGCAGAAGAACATCTCTCGGGATTGCACGGCAGGCAGCTCTTATGCGCTCTTTCATATTTTCTCGTGTTGTTGGAGCTTCACGGTAGACGGCATCTTTTAAGTACCCCCACAAAAAGAAATCGGGAGACGTAAGATCGGGTGACCTTGGAGGCCAATTTACAGGACCGTCTCGACCAATCCACCGTTGCCCAAATGTTGCATTCAGATGATTCCGGACAACACGAGCCCAGTGAGCTGGCGCACCGTCTTGCTGGAACCACATCTGTTGACGTGTGTCCAAATCCAGATCTTCTAGCAAAAGTGGCAGTTCATTTTGCAGTAAATCGAGGTAACGCACAGTGTTCACACTTCCTTCGAAGAAATGGGGACCTATTAATTGTCCGTCAACAATACCACACCAAACGTTTAAACTCCATCGATGCTGGTGATCGATCTGTCTCAACCAATGTGGATTCCGATCGGACCAATATCGGAAGTTCCATCGGTTTACTTGAGCGCGGCTGTTGAATGTGCATTCGTCGCTGAACATAACGAAACGAAAAAAGTCTCTGGATCGCTCGATTTGTCTCAACGCCCACCGACAAAAGGTCACCCTTCGCAACGGATCAGGATTAGGAACGTCTTGGTGGAATTGTAGTCGGTACGGGTGAAGTCTTGCACCTCTCAATACTCGGTGCACTGTTGATCTGGCAAACCCCAGTCGTTCCGAGATCACTCGAACACTCAAATGAGGATCAATTACTATCATGGCTAAAATAGCCATGTTTCGAGCCTCATGCGGGCCCCCAAAATCGTAGCCGTTTTGGGAACGCCAGCGGTAGCGGACCATTCGACCTGCCCGCGCTCGCCGTTCAATGGTTTGGATTGTCTGCCGTGATGGGTGACGACGACGAGGATATTCACGGCGATACAAATTCTCGGCGCGTAAGTAATTGCCACGACATCTCCCTAAAATGAGGAGCATGTCAACAATTTCGTTGGGACTGAAATCAGCCATTGTTGCTCGTTCTCAGAATTTTTCTCCGATTTAAGAACGGGTGTTTCCAAAATACCAAAGTGCATAGAATTACACACAGTCAGACGATGTCAGAAATACCAGTGATGTTTCTTTCAATCTCGCTTACCTTTCAGAGGCAACAGACAGACAGACAGACAGACGGACAGACGGACACAGACTGACGGACACAGACTGACGGACACAGACTGACGGACGGACACACACACACACACACACACACACACACACACACACACACACACACACACACACACACACACACACACACACACACACACACACACACACACACACACACACACACACACACACACACACACACACACACACACACGCACACACGCAGACGCGCACGCGCACGCACACACCTCATTGAAAAAAAAAAAGTCAAATAAAATAGAAATAAAAAAACACATACGCACCTCCGCGTGCGCACAAACTTGCGGTAAATGCTGGATATCTCTAAAATAAATGAAAATAATGTTCCCACTCGAAAATTATTAACTTGATCGAAAAAATGTTCAAACGAAAGTTTAAAGTTTTGAGCTGACGAAACTTTTGGCGATGAAAAAAAGTTATGTTACCGTTTAAAAAAAACATGTTGGCCATTGTAACGCCGCTATTTTTCATTTTTGGCTCCACAAATTTTTTTTTTTCGAACGTCCCCCTTCAAGCCCTGAAAGTTTTGTTCCACACAATATTTCGTCCAAGCAATATTTTTCGAGAAAAGTTAGGTGTAAGATTAAAATGGGACACCCGGTATATATAGACTAGCCTTGGGTACGCCCGCTTCGCTGGGCACACAATGGTCCCCAATGACACTGGGACCCCAATGAAAATGGTTTTTTCACTGGGGTCTATATGATCAAATTTGGAAATTTGACTGACTAACTGACTGACTGACTGACTGACAACGAACACCCTAAACCACTGAAGATAGGATCATGGTCACAGTTTTTCTGTAGACCCCAATGCAAATGATTTTTTCATTGGGGTCTATGATCAAATACGGATGGGGTCTATGTGATCAAATTCGGAAATTTTTTTGTGCGTCAGTCAGTCAGCCAGTCTTTTTTTTTGTGTGTCAGTCAGTGAGTCAGTCACGCAACAATCGGAAAAAAAAATTGCGAAAATTTTTTTTTGGATAAAGAACGAACGAAATCCTTTCTTAGTGAGCGTCTACGATGGGAGAGAAGTATCTGTGACAAATTTCATAACCGTGACAAATTTCACGATCCAATCTTAAGTGGTTTAGGGTGTGCGTTGCCTGTCAATCAATCAGTCACTCAGTCAGTCAGTCAGTCAGTCAGTCAATTACGCAACAGTTATATGTATAATTATGAAAACAAAAATTTTGCAATAATTTTTTTTTGGGTAGAGAACGAACAAAATCTGTTTTCAGTGAGCGTTCATGATGGGAGAGGAGTATAGAAAATGAAAAAAAAATTACAAAAAAAATTGAAAAAAAAAATTGAAGAAAAAAAAAAAAATTTCGATAATTTTTTTTTGGATAGAGATCAAACAAAATCCGTTCTTAGTGAGCGTCTGCGATGCGAGAGGAGTTACCGTGACAAATTTCGCGATCCTGACTTCATTGGTTTAGGCTGTGCGTTGTCTGTCAGTCAGTCAGTCAGTCATATTAAAATGCGACAAATCAATGCCTGATTTTTTTTTTTAAACCCCGCTTCGGAAATTTGAATATCTTTTTTATGGCAGAGTTATCTCACTTTCCGTGCGGAAAGACATTTGGACAAGTGTATCCAAACTTTTAAGCGGTAGTATAAGATGGCTTTACCTCTAGCACTGAAATTTCGTTCGTTTGAGGAAGTCAATTGATTTCCACACCCGTTAATCCAATGAAGAGACTCGAATTTCTATGTGAATGCCGTATTTTCCTCCAGCGCATGAGACAACTACTGGTAAATCCGCGGGCCACATTGACTCAAAAGAGAAGCGGCCCTAAGACTCACCAATACCCGAATCAAACCACCGGCTTCACCGCGGGCCACGTTGACTCCGAAGAGAAGCGGCCCAACGAATCTTCCGGCAAGGCGCATAATGAGGCGTAAGACTTCATTAGTTATTCCCAGAAGAGAGATTGAATGATTCGTCCAACCCGTATGAATGACATACGAAAGAGATAATTATTCGATTTCTAGTATTGGATCCCAGACCATAAAAACAAAGTAAATTTTCGAGTTGATGCCAAATTTCAAAAAATTCCATTGAAAAGATTTAGAGAAAAGATTGGGATCCTGGCACGCGAAAATAGAAGGAACAAGTAAATGAGCAGTAGGAGATTATCTTTCTATATTCCTCATATGAATTTAGGACTTTGTTACCATCGCTCTCCTCCGTGTTTCGCGGGTGGTTTGCGGCCGTATCTGGATCTGCCGTGGGTCCTGGGTCGTTGCTGCTCCCATCTTGCCGGCGCGCCGACGCTCTCCTTCTCAATTCTAAAATTTTAAACAATCATCGTTAAATTTCCAGTAGCATCAAGAGACGCCGGAGCGGCTCGACGCCAAGTATTGAAAGAAAAGCGTAGCGCGAGAGCTGCCGTACTCTTATATACAGTAAAATAGTTTATTCTCTACAATGCAATTTCTAACCTTTTCGACGCTTATTCCGCTTCTGCCTTTTCAACAGCTGTTGTTCTGCCAATGGAGGTGACGGAGTCTCACCTCTGCTTTCCCGTCTCCTTCGCCTTTGCGCCGGACCTGCTATAGTTAAATTCAAGGTTAACAACATTGCCCGATAAAAAAAATATAATGATGGGGAAAATTATTTCATAAAGACTTACCGTTTGCTTCAACCGGTGGAGCATCGGAATCGTCAGATATGACAATGACGAGATTTTCTACGGAAAAAACCACATCTTTTTTTCAACATTTTCTCTTCGTTATTGTATTTTAGCTCATAACGACGTACTGGATAAAAAATAATTACCAATATCATCAAGTCGTTGAAATTCCCTTCGGCCTTCGTCCTCGACTCCTCGATTATGGAAGTGCAGTTCCTCACGATGATGGTCGGCTGCCAAGAAAAAGTATATATAAGTGATTCAATTATCAGTTATAGGTTAAATAAAAACAAAAAAATAAAGGCTATGAAATTTGCATCATTGGCTGCAAGGAAAACTCATGAAAAGTTTCGTGTTGACCAACAGAACAAACAAGGACAATAATAACGATTAGGAAGATTATTTCATAACAAATTACCATCAGCATCAAGCAAAGGTGGATTCGAATCGTCCGAGATGACAATCGGCTCGTTTTCTACAAGGAAAAAAATAATTGGGACTCTTTCATTCCATATTTTCCAATGTTGAAATAAGATCTTCGTCGCTACATTTGTTACTGGAACCTAATTCCATGAGGTAAAACTTGGCTTAGATAGACAGCCAACTTGAAGCTTGTACTGGATAGGAAATATTTACCAATATTGTCGAGCTGTGGAGATTCTCTGCGTCCTTCCGCAACATCATGGAAATCGAGTTCGATTTGATCTTCCAGATGGTCCTCTGCCAACAAAAAGTGTAAAAAAGTGATTCAAACGCGCTTCATGGGTTAAATAAATCAAAAGGATTAGAACTCAAACTACCATCAGATAGATAGACTGCTCGAAGCTTGTACTTGATAGAAAATGATCACCAATATTGTTGAGCAGTGGGGATTCCCTTTCTTCTCTCTCAACATCGCGGAAATCCGGCTCGTCATTTTCGTCCAAATGGTCGTCTGCAAAAAAAAATTGTAAAAAAGTTATTCGATTTTAATTCATGGGTTGAATTATAGAAGGTGTAGGAATAAATGAATGAAGAGGTAAAACAAGAATCAGATAGACTATTCGAAGCTTGCACTGGATAGAAAATAATTACCAATATTGTTGAGCAGTGGGGATTCCCTTCGTTCTCTCTCATCATCGCGGAAACCCTGGTTGTCGTGCAAATAAACTGGGAAATGGTCGTCTGCAAAAAAAAAGTGTAAAAAAGTGATTCAATTACGCTTCATGGGTTAAATAAATCAATAGGATCAGAACTCAAACTAGGATCAGATAGATAGACTACTCGAAGCTTGTACTTGATAGAAAATAATCACCAATATTGTTGAGCAGTGGGGATTCCTTTTCTTCTCTCTCAACATCGCGGAAATCCGGCTCGTCATGTTCGTCCAAATGGTCGTCTGCAAAAAAAAAAAAATGTAAAAAAGTTATTCGATTTTAATTCATGGGTTGAATTACAGAAGGTATAGGAATAAATGAATGAAGAGGTAAAACAAGAATCAGATAGACTACTCGAAGCTCGCACTGAATAGAAAATAATTACCAATATTGTTGAGCAGTGGGGATTCCCTTCGTTCTCTCTCAACATCGCGGAAATCCTGGTCGTCGTGCAAAAAAACTGGGAAGTGGTCGTCTGCAAAAAAAAAAGTGTAAAAAAGTTATTCGAGTTTGATTCATGGGTTCAATAAATGCAAAAAAATCTAGATTACGATATATGTTTTCTCTAAAATTACCATTATGCTCGGTTCCCACAGACTGGTCATCCGCAATTTCCGGAATTGGCACTGAATGGAAAGAATGTGCAGATTAGTTGTTGATAACCTCCTGGTTTAGATCTTGGGCTGGATCTTGTGCCGGGATTCTTTTCAAAAGACTCTCATTTTATTAAACAGTGTGAAGTTCTTTACCGTTGTCCGGCAATATTCTGGCGTTGTCCAGGAGCAATCGGGGTGGCTCATCATTGAATATTTCCACGTCCAAGTCTGGATCTGAAATAATTTTGGAAAAATTCCTTTTTGAGGCAATTGTTTTTGACACTTTGAATTTTTTGAAACGAAAAGTTTCACCTGGACGCCCGATCGCTGGTCGTTCCTGCAGCTCATCGGCTTCAGGTTCGTGGACCTCATCGTTATCGATTTCGTTATTAGCATGCCGAGCCATGAGCACAGTTACGTTTCCCTTCAGCGAAACGGCCTTGTCCAAAAACTCGTCGACTGTGATCTCGAGCATGTGCAGCTCACGCCATGCTAAATAAAATATACATGAACGTTTAAAATTTGAAACTGGAAACGAAATGAAACATGATAGACCAAGCATTTCATCTATGGTACACTAGCGTACTCTACATAATATGAGTTTATGAATTCACTGAAATCTAACCTTTGACCAGATGGTTCTGTTTAAAAACCTTCGAGTATCTGGCATGCCGGCCGATCGGAACGTTATTTTTTAAATGGCCGATATCTCCTCGAACGTCGGCTTAGAGTTTCAAGAGCTTACCTATGACGAGAAATGAAATCATTAGTAATTATGGCAAGTTCCTTTACTTCCCGTGTGGGTTGCATGTCCTTGAAATCAACTACGAGTTATCCTTACAAACAAAATCCCACGGTCCAGGTCGGGTTTCCATTCGATGTCGGAGTCTGCTGTGATAGGACTCTATAATATTATTCGTCCGGCGGCTGAGTCCATATACACTGAATCCTTGTGGCGTGACGGTTCTCAGCCAATATCGAGAATAATAAGCGCAGAATGGGCTCAACGAATTTCGGACCGCAGTGGACAAATTGAGCTCGAGATTCGTGAACTTGTGCATAATTAAATCAGCCGGCAAATACGCGAGACCCAAAACTTTTTTCAAAAAAGTTTTGGCTTCTTCGTTAGTTCGAATCAAGTTCTCGAGATTAAGGGCCTTGGCTTTCCTGTAAATTGCCTGGAATCCGTTACGTGATTATTTTTATTTTTTCATTCGTAATTAACAGATTAGCAATGTCATTTTTCACACCTTTTAAAAGATTTGAGAATATTAAAGTTGTTCCAAAATGCATTTTCATGAATTCAATTTTCATACTTCAAAAATTCCGAATTTTCAACACATCTTCACAAAAAAAAAATATTGAGAGTGTTTTTCAACTGATTGTCAGATATTTTTGCTCTAAAAAGTTTTCTAGTCGAGTCTATAGTTTGGAAGAGGAAAAAATTCATCAATTTCGGGACAAAACATTCCATTCCGGCCGCCATTTCAACCAATTAAAACTTTGAAAAAAAACCCCCACGATTTATAGGGCAGATATTGAGGTTACGATATCAATTGGTCCTTTAGGCATGAAACAAGAATCGACAGGAAACGAGAAGTAACTTGAAAAAAAAATGTTATCCAAAAATCACTGATTTTGGCGTACCTCCGATTTTTCGATAATTAAAAATAAATCGAATTAAATTAAAATAATTAATCACTCAATGTAAATTAAACCACTGAAAAATCAGAAATATGCCACAACGACGTGAATTTTCGATGACATTTTTTTAAAAATTATTTTTCGTTTTTTGTCGCGTTTGCGTTTGTTTGTTTGCGTTTTCTCCGTCATGACCACCCATACGAAAGGAAAACCCTAAAGTAAACCCACGAAAATGAAGAAAGTTAAAAACTAAAGTCTCGAGACAACTGATCGCTCTGGTCTTCTTTAATTACTGTTACCATTCCACATAGATAAAAAATGTCTCACACGGTTCAGTTTGATCCCCATAACCGTTAGTAACTGATAGACGCCTGCGATCAAAGGTCTGGAGTGGAACGTTCCATCAATCAGGAGCCTTGAAACCTCGCTCATCTCCTCTCGTACGAAATTTTCATCATAAAAAATCGCATGCTGCGCACTTCTGTCGTCCGTTATCAAATGAACCGACAGCCGACCATACGGATATTCCAAATTCCGCGCATATGCTGGATCAAGGAGCCGGTCCACGAACTGTTCGATGGTACTAGGGCTCGGAGGATAATGCTTCCTCCGAGACTGTTGCATGAAAGACCGCACTGAGCGGAACGACACGCGTTGTGCAGCTTCTGCATGACTTTGTGAGTCGAATACATCATAATAAATGTTAAAATTTATGCCGATAAAAACTGAAGAGAACCAACTTTCCCATTAACTGCCACAGCAGTTATTAGCAAATAGATACAAACAACTGAACATAAACCAAGCGACTACGTGGAATAAACTTACACAATTGCTAGCGAATCGTACAAGTCTTTCAACTTGTACCAATGGCGTGCAAGGGCCTCTGATAGGGCTTCTTTAAAACGACTCACATGCTCTATCGTTTCGTCGGGCATGCAATAAGCAGAATGAGGATTCCCAATCTCGATTATGTCATTCACCAATTTCGCCGTACCCTGGCAAATTGTTTTATTTTTACAGCGAAGGTAACTGTGAAAAGGGATAAAAATAGTTTTTTTTTTGTATCATACGGATAACTCCAATGCCAGATGCACTATGTAACTAAACGAATCGAAAATATTCGAATTGTGTCCTGCGTTTTCATAAATTCTCGAGTTTAAAAATTACTTTACGGCACATATACGTCATACGTAACTTACTCTTCGATTTTGTTTCAGGCTCGTTAAATTTTTCCGCTGTACTATGAAGAAAAAAAGCGACGTGCAGAAATGTACAGGAAATAGTAAAATTTATTGGCCTACGAAAAGACAAAGCCTCGAAATTTCAAGTAAAATAAAGTTTCTAATATATTTGGGGCATTCCACGCCAAATCGGACACCATTCTGCTTTACCATCTCCGATTTTTTCGTTAATTTTTTATATTATAGTACCCATTGATAGAGATTTTCTTGATTTTTTCAATTTTTTTCATCCAGCTGTTTTCGAGGTATCGATTTTTCAAAAAAATCGTTCTTTTTTTTTCAAACACCCGTAACTTTTCGGAAAATGGGTCTATTGGAACGTTTTTTTTTGAATTTTTTGGTTTTTTATGAGACTTTGAGAGTACACAATCAAAAAAAATCCAAAACCTTCTTTCTTCAATATTTTGAATTTTTTTCTATAAAATGTTGATTTCCGAAAAACACGTAGCGATCGATTTTCTTGAATTTTTCTCCTAAAAAACTATACCTCATACCGCAATTTTTAAGCCTAGTCCCGTGATGGGAAAATGATGAGATGCATTTTTTTCGAATTTCTGAAATTTCATGTTTTTTTTTTTAAACCAAGTAGCAACCGATTTTCTTTAAATTTTCCCGTGAAATACTGCCATGCATCATGCAACGTTGGAATCCATGTTTTTTCGAATGTTGAAATTTTCTGTTTCACTTACACTACCAACGAACATTTTTCGGACAAAAATTTAGAAGAGTGCTGGAACGGTTTTTCGTGCCATTTCGCCGGTAGTTAGCCTAGACCGATTTAACCAACGCCGTTTTGAAGAGGAAGGTTTCACCTTTGATTAGAATTTTTTTTAAAATGCCTACGCATTTTTTTTACACTCAGCACTCAGTTTTGAAAACAACAATTTTTTGTCGATTTTTATCACTGTTTAGAGTGGACCCCGTTTGGAGTCAAAATGGTTTTTAGGCTCTTACGATTTTTTAGGCAATTAAGGGTTCAAAAATTGCCACATCGTGAAGCGAATGAAAATAGCCAAACCAATAGTCGAAGATGTGATGAATAGCTTTTGAGAGACACAAAATCCGACATTGAACGAAACCGTTCCCGGAGGCGCCACGGCGCCTTCTTGCAAAGCTTAAGATCAATGCAATCAGATCCTTCGATCAATCAAGCTCCAGTCTCAAATAGAGATGAGAAAAAAATTTCACAAGAAAAATCTAAAAAAGTTCTGGTCAACTCGACATAATCTAACAGAACTCTTCAGCGTCCTGAGGTTTTAATGGAAACCTCATAGTTTTCGTACTACGGAGCAATTTCGAAATCATCCATTTTTTCTGAAAAACGAAAAAATTTTGAAAAAAAAATAATCGTAGGAAAATTTTTAAAAAATGCGATTGCAGCGTCGACTTCTACCTTTATGACTTCATTCACAGAAATGCCTAAAAAACGTTTTGACTCTAAACGGGGTCCACTCTAAACAGTGATTGAAAACGACAAAAAATGGTCGTTTTCAAAACTGAGTGCTAATTATAAAAAAAAATCGTAGACATTAAAAAAAAACCAAATTGAAGGTGGAACCGTCCTCTTCAAAACGGCGTTGGTTGAATAGGTCTGGGCCAACCGTTCAGGCAATTTTTCAAATATTTGTCCGGAAACTTTTCGCTGGTAGTGTAAGTGAAACAAAAAATGTTAACATTCGAAAAAACATGGATTGCCACGTTGCATGATGCATGACAGTATTTCAACGGAAAATTTGAAGAAAATCGGTTGCTACGTGGTTTAAAAAAAAAAAACATAAAATTTCAGAAATTCGAAAAAAATGGATCCCACTATTTTCCCATCACGAGACTAGGTTTAAAAATTGCGGTATGAGGTATAGTTTTTTGGGTGTTTTCGGGTGTTTGAAAAAAAAAGAACGATTTTTTTGAAAAATCGATATTGTGATGACCGGGGTTTGAGAGGGTGAAATAATAATAATAATGATGAAGATTGAAGAATACGGTTTAAACTGGAATGTATTGAGACTTGTGGTTATAATGAGGGAGTGCACGATGTAATTAGCGGTTCGAAGGATGGTGATGAACTGGGGAGTCGAGGATGAGAATAAAGGAGAATGATTTGGTGAAGTGGTAGTGGGGAGGTGAAGCGGAGGAGAAGTTGAGGCTCGTGGGACAAAGAAGTGCTGAGGAATGCGGTGATAAGATTAGGATGCTGAGCTAGGAGTTTTGAGTGTGAGAAAGAGTTAAGAGCGGATGTAAGGTATCGGGTACGAATGTGGGAAAGAGTTTTGGAAAAGAATATAAAGGGTGCTGCCGTGACACTCCCCCTCTTACAAAACGATGCTCCGCATCGTAGGTTACAAATTTGTTCTTTTCGGGCTTCTATATAATAAAAATTGTACATAATGTTAGGTTCAAGTGTGACTCTATATAAAATTTGTGTTGTTCATGAGAAGGGTTGTGTAAAAGTGTATAAGGGTCTTATTAATTTCATTGTTTTTAGGGGCTGTAGGTAATCCGGTTCATCGTTGTATTACTGGTTCTTTATTGGTCAATTTTGGTAATTCTACATGGTCTTCCTTAAAATCCTCTTTTTTTTGAACTGCTTTCTTTTCTGCAAATCTGTAACTAAGTAAGTCGATTAGTTGTCCATGTTAGTAGGGGTGGGGTGTTATTTCGGATGGGTGTGGTTGGTGTTATTTATCATTATCGGTTGGTTGTTACGTATGGTTGGTTTTTCTTTCTCTATTGGTCGTCTTCTCTTTGTTAGTTTCCTTTTACTGGTTTTATTTGTTCTTATTGCTCTGTCTTGGTTCCAATTCCGAATGGGTCTCCTTTCAAACGATGCTTCCTTCTAAATTTTGGTTTTTCAATTGTCGGTTCATATCTTTCCAATGGGTATTGTGTCTAAATTTTCAAAGATTCTGAAACATTCTAAACTTGGTTAGTTCGCCGGTGGTTAGTGGATGTGACATGTTATTAGTGATGGGAATGGATCTGGTTCAGTGTCATGGGCTGAATGAATTACGTCGAGTGTTGTCATGAAGAAATATAGTGAGATTTATTCTCTTTTGTTAAATGCATGGTTATGCTGTGCGTTACGTCTAGATTATTAGGTAGGTGATGATGATAGTAGGTGATTGTAAATGTATGCACTAAGTATATGATTATTTATGTGGCTAAGTTAGGATTACGATAATAAGTGATTACAATGTATGGGTATAAATCAAAAAGTAAGATACAAAAGGTCTTATGTGGTTATAATAAATTTTGGTGTGCGGAGTGGTGGTAATGGTGAGTGTGAAAGTGGTGGGAACAATAATAAAAGTAGTGGTGAGATGATTGCGGGTGTGCTGGGTTTTGTGTGGGTAGGGTATCTTGTGTTTTCAAAGTCGTTTTCGTCTCTCGAATTTTGTTGTTTTCTCGTCGAATGTTTTTATAATTATTGCGCGCACCGTCGGCAGTTCTTTCGCACTAATTGTGTCAATCCAGTCTTTTATACTGTCGAGTTCCGTCTGTACGTCGGGGCTGAGTGTTGGGGTTGTTATCTCGTCTGATGCGAAAGTTATTTTCTGTCTTTTTGGGGGTTCGGTTTTGGTAGGAATGTCAGTCATCAGTCTTTTTGTTGGTTGGGTTGTCTTCTGTTCCGCTTTCGCTTTTATAATTTGTCGTGCGTCCATTGTAATAGTGATTTTCTGTCGGTTGCTTGGTCCTGATAAGTTTAGGGTGTTGTCAATGGGTGGTGTTTTTGGTCTGAGTGTAGATAAAAGTTTGTTAATTTTTTGTTTTGTAACGGTCTGTCTTTTGGGGATGTACGTTTCTCTGCTGTCGTTACTGTCGTCGTCACTGTCGTCGATGTTGATTACGTCGGGGGTCTCTTTTTTTATGTTCGTTATGATTGTGAGGTCACTGTCGTCGGGGTCCTCTTTTTTTATGTTGGTCGGTACGGGAGCGGGGGACGAGGTGGGTTTTTTGTCTTCTGTATCACTGTCGCTAGTGTCGTCGTCGTCATCTTCGGTATCCTCATCGTTGTCGTTGTCTTCTACCTCGTCGTTGCTGTCTACGTTGTCGTCCTCCGTAAATGTCCACGGGAAGATCCCTCTCCGTACCCAATACAGGGTGCAGAGGTCCATGTGGGCCAGCATCCGGTGTGCGGGGAAAGCTCCCTTGCACAGACAGCATCCTCTGTCCGCTGTCGGGTTGGCGATCTAATTTTTTGCTAGCCGCTTTTTGCATTCGGCCACGTGCGTGGCTAGGCGCCGGTGGTGGATTTTGGTTGCGCAGATGGGGCACGGGACCATAGTCAAGAGTTGAGATTCCATTTTGTTTGTTCTAATGTTCTTCTTTCGTTTTGTGTGTTTCTGTCTGTCTGTGTTGTCTCTCTTTTTTTTTTATCTGTTAGGGGTAGTGCGTAAGATAGGCATATTTTAATTGCGATTGTTCTGTGTTTTTCATGCAGTGTAGTTGTTTTGAGGCTTAAGCGAAAGAAGGTATGAAGTAAGGATTCCGTTGGTTCCCTTTGTTAGTAGGTGATTAGAATGTTTGGTTAGCATAAATCTTATGGTATAATTTCTCTGTAATACGTAATTGCTCTTGGTGTACTTGGTTCTCGCTCTATAAGGTTTTCCGTTGACAGTGCTATTTCGCGCGGTGGGTTTATTATTTGTACCTGGGAACGGTAAGGTTGCATCTCTATGTCCGCGTTTTGTGTTTCTTTTTTATTCTTTTTCTTTGTAATGCATGATAGGATTTTTAGTAGGGATCATATTTTTCCAAACATTGAAAATCTCCAGCCAATTGTTGCAAGTACGAGAATTGAACCTAAAGAGATTCCTCCGAATTTTAGAATTGATTCGATTGTTGATAGTCTACCGTGAATGCGTTGTGTTCTAGTTATTTCTTGTGCTTTTGCTATTACTGATTTTAATGCCACTTCGTTTCTTGTTAAATCGTTACGGACGTTGTCCAAACTGGACGGATCAGATGGTAGTTCGGTTTCAACTAAAATTTCTGTAATGTTTAGGGTTTCCATTGTGTCTACAGAGTTTTTGATCATTTTGGTTATGTTTGAAGTTAGTTTACGGGAGAAATTGACGTGGTGTACTATATTTATTTCGGTTGAAGGGACGAGCTTCGTGGTTTGTGTTTTTGCTTGACATGGTGGTTCTATTTCTAGTGTGCCTGAATCTGCTATCATTTTGATGTCGGATTTATCATTATCGCAGTGGATGTACAAATTTTCGGGTATTGGTGCTGCGTACAGCCATGCGTTAGCGTTTTGAATTTTGATCCAATATGTTTGGCTGAGAGTTTTTAGACGAATGTCGCATAGTTCAAGATTTTGAAATTGTGGGTTTGTGAGTAGCTGGACTTCACATTCTGCTTTGTCGTTAACGTGTTGTACAGGGTTTGTTCCGTCGCAAATGTATCGTGTTGACATTAATTTACAGTTACTTAAATCTGCTAGGGTAAAATAGTTTTCGAAGTCGGTTGAAATTGCGGTGAATCGCGTTGATGGTTTAATAAATGCAAAACGTGTTCCTTGTTGGCGGATTGGTGTTGACATATGTCTATACAATTTGTATGTGGTCGGATCTAATAATGGGATTTTCATTATGAATATCAATTTTTCGTTGTCTTGGAATACAATAAGTTTCGAAATTGCTATTAATTGTGGTATGTGTTCTGGTTCCAATGGAGTTGGGAATTCGAGATTGGGTGTCAATTTGCTTATGTTTTCTGCGCTACGCAGCCATGTTTTTGATGATATTAGGCAAGGGTGTATTTGTCCACTTTTTGCAAAAAGTATAGCGTCGGTTAGGGTATTTGTGACGGTTTCTAGTTCTGTAAGATCTTCTTCGATTAGGGCCATGAATTTCATTCCGTTTTGATTGTACTTAATTGTGTATATTTCTTTTCGCATGTTAACTAATGCTAGGTTAACTTGTAGTGTAAGGTTTCCTATTTCGCGTGTTATTGATTTTATTTGTTTCTGTGCTATATCAAATCCTGCTTTTATTATTTGAGTTTGGTTATATACTATTTCTGACAGATCGATCGAATTGTTTGCGAGTTGTTCGATTTGGGATGCGATTCTTTTCGCGTCGTTGTTGTCCATTGTTCCGTAAACAAATTTGAATGCTTTTCCGATGAAATTGAATAAACCTCGTTTTTTGCGTTGTTGTGTGAGGTCTGTTGACGGTGGTAGTAGTTCCCTAAGAGTCGATTCTGCGTTTTCGATGGTGTTTAGGCGATTTTGAATAGTTTTTAGCTGCGTCCTCATCAGGCATGATGGTCCTAGTGTGTTGCAATATGTGTACATACTTTGAAGGTTTTCCTGTATTTGTTGTTTCCTGAGTAATAGTCCATGTGTGTTGATGTATGTTACTAAGTTCCAGGTCGTGTGGTATGATTGGAGTTTTCCAAGTTGCTGGGAATAAAGTCCAGGATTTTCCGAAAATGATGTTACTTTTACGGGGTCGTCGCCGTTTGTGGCAAAGGCGTGGCATCTGCAACATATGCCGATTTTATTTTGTCTACGTGTACTATCTTTGTCTTTCCGTTTTCCATGAGCAATTTAACATTATTATTATCTCTAATTTCCAGGATTTCGAATGGTCCTGTGTAGTTACTGTCTAGTTTTCCTTTTTTAGGTTCCTTAATTAAAAATACTAGTTGTCTTACGTGATACTTGGGTGTTTTGGTTCGTCTGTCGTAGTAACGTTTCGTTCGTTCTTTGATTTTTTGTTGTTTTCTGAATGCCATTTCTTGGATGTTTTTCATGTGGTTATTTAATGTTACTATGTACTCGTCGAATGTGACGACTTTTTCGGGTGGCGGGAATTCTGATGGCAAGGTTGCCGGGTAACCAAAAACTAGTTCGTATGGGGTGAATCCTGTTCCTTCATGAATGCTTGTGTAGTGTGATAAAGTTGCGAATGAGATAAGTTCTTCCCAATCGCGGTCGTTGTTTCTGTAGTGTTTGATGTATTCTATTAAACTGTGATGGCTTCTTTCGAGTGCGCCATTTGATTGTGGGTGGTATGCTGACGTTCTATAATGTCGAATTTGGAAGAGTTCGGCAAATGTTTGAAAGACTTCTGACATGAAGTTTGTACCTTGATCTGAGAGGATTGCGCGAGGTGCGCCGAATGTCGTTATGAAATTTTGGCACAGCGCCCTAGCAACATCTACTGACGTTGTTCGTTTTAAGGGTACTGCGATACTGAATCTGCTAAATAAATCCATGATTGTTAGGATGTATTCGTATCCTTTGCTTGTTTTTGGTAAGGGTCCGACTATGTCGATGGCAACTTTATCGAATGCTTTGGTTGGTGTGTGGGTAATGATCATGGGGGCTCGGTCTTTAACGCGTACTAATTTGTTCTTTTGGCAATCGTAGCAAAATTTGATGAACTTTTCGATGTCTTCTTTCATGTTTTTCCAGTAATATTGGGATGCTACTCGTTGGTACGTTTTCGTGATTCCTTTATGACCTCCTACGGTCGATCCGTGGAGTTCTGTTATTATTGCTTTCCTGTTTTCTCGTGATGGTACTGAAATAAGTCCTTCGCATAAGGTGATTGAGAGTTTTGTTCCTTTTACCATTGCTTGTAAATATGATTTGATGTTCGACCACGTGAGTGGGTCGATGATTTCTGGGTCTTTTGATATGGTGCAAGATGTCAAATTTTCCATGTGTAGCATTTGTAGGAGTGCTCGAAGACACTTTTTAATCATGAATAAGTTCGTGTTGTCCGTTGATTTTTCTTTACAGAATATTGTGAAATAGTAAGTTTCGCCATGACGCATCGTCAAAATGTGACCGGTTCTTGGTTTATGCTGTAGAAATTGTTCCTGATTGATTTTTCCTTTTTCGAGAAGTACTTTGGAAACCATTGTGTTTATTGCGCAATCAGCTGCTAAGAAATGTGCTATGTTGTCTCCTTTCGATAGGAAATTTTCTTGTGTGATCGTTACATTTTCCTTGGCGTGTGTTACTTGTGGGACAGGAATTCCTTTAGTTTTCGGAGGGGTTTGATTGTTTGGTGGTTCGTCCTGTTCGGTCGATGCCATTCGTCGCGTTGTTTGTGGGATTTCCTTCTGAAGTTCTGTTTGGTTTTCGGTTTCTCCTGGTTGCGGTGCTATTGTTTCGTTGTGGATTTCTTGGTCTTCCTGTTGGTGTTCATTCCTGATGTCGTTATCTGATTCTTCGGTTGTTGAATGTACTTCTGTTGTTGATTCGTATTTTTTCGTATTGCTTCTCGTTGCTTTTTCTGATTCTGGTAGTGTCAATCTTTTCCTATGGTACTGGGATAATCCAAATGGTGGGTCGATGTCTTCAGAATTTTGCTTTCGTGGTCTCCCTGGTCCTCGTTTTGCCGTAGGAGCTGGGAGTTGTATGACGGGATTTTTCCTAGGTCTGCCGGGTCTTCTTTTCACGGGTGAAGTTAATTGTTCGGTAATAGGATGTTTTCTAGGTCTGCCAGGTTTCCTTTTGACTATTACTTTGGATTGTGGACTGATTGAGTTTTTCCTCGGTCTTCCACGTCCACGTTTCGGTGCTGGTGTTGTAACTTCCGTTGGTGATCGAAAGTTGGGTTCCGTTACTTCGTCCGAATCTTCCTGTTCTTCTTCTTCTTCTGTACCTGAATCATCCTCCGAGTAGTGAACTGGAGGTGACCTGAAGGTCGCGGTTACCGGGTACTTTGCATGGTTCGAGTTTTTCAACACCTGTTCTTTAGGGTGGGCCAAAAAAAACGTATATTTTTTTCTTCGATCGGTACTCCGGAAAATAGATTCCTAGACACCTCTAAGAAAGTCTCTCCAAGTATGACGTCTTATTTATAACGGAAAGGTCCTCCGCCTTACAGTTTTCTATTCTTTCCTTGTTATTAGATAGAAGGATTCATATCTCACTTCCAACAACTCAAAAAAATATCTCGTTCCATGGATTTTGTAGGAAATTGAATGCTCTACAAGAAAGGTCTCTTACGATTTTCTCGTGAACTCAACCGTTTTGAAGATATCAACGGTTGAATTTTGATTATTTTGAGGCAAATTTTGTTTTTTCTTCTGAATTTCATAACTCAATAAAAAAAGAATCATTATGAATCGAAAAAGTCATAGTTTTGTAGGAAATTCACTGTTCTACAATTATGCTAATCATGACTTGCGGTTTTTAAAAATTTGTATATATTACAAACACATCAATCCTTCGATAACCCAAACTTCAACCGTTAATATCTTTAAAACGGTTAGGTTTACGAGAAAATCGTAAGAGACCTTTTTTGTAGAGCAGTACTTTTTCTACGAAAAAATGAGTTTTTCGATCGAAAATGATTTTTTTTCATTGAGTTATGGAATTCACAAAAAAAAACAAAATTTGCCTTAAAATAATCAAAATTCAACCGTTAATATCGTTAAAACAGTTAGGTTTACGAGAAAATCGTAAGAGACCTTTTTTGTAGAGCATTCAATTTCCTAAAAAATCTATGTAACGAGATATTTTTTCAAGTAGTTGGAAGTGAGATATGAACTCTTCTGTCTAATAATAAGAAAAAAATAGAAATGTGTAAGGCGGAGGACCTTCCCGTTACAATTAAGACCTCATACTTGGAGAGACTTTCTTAGAGGTGTCTAGGAACCTATTTTTCGGAGTACCAATCGAAAAAAAAAATATACGTTTTTTTTGGCCCACCCTACTGTTCTTCTATTAGGCTTCTTAATTGTTGCGCGTTTGAATGTTCGTTGCTTAATTTTTTATTTTCTTCAACGGTGGATTGAGTGCTTGCATCTTTTGTATTCGATTGGCCACTTGAATGATTGGCGGGATTGAGAGCTTTTAATGTTGGCAGCACAGGGTCTGCTTCTTTTTGTTTATGCAGCGCGGAGCTTACATCATTTTTATTCATTTCATTTTCATTTGCTTCATTATTATTTGATTCATTTTCATTTCGTCGCGTTGAGCTCTGTTCCGCTTCTTCGTGAGACGTGGCTTTTCCTTGTGTTTTCGTTTCGTTTTTCGTCGTTGAGCATTTATGCACTTTTTCTTCTTTACTCGTTGAATTTGCTGTTTCTTCGTTTCCGCTCGTTGGCGTAAGATTTCTTTTTTCATTGTTTTCTTGAGTTTCTTGACTTTCGCGCACTTCTTTTTCGTTTTGGCGTGTTGAATTTCCATAATTTTCTTCGTTTCGTTGTATTTTTCCACTTTCGCTTGCCGTTTGTGGCGTTTTTTGCACTTTTGAATTGTCTTCAACTTCGTTTGTTGATTTTCGTAGTATTGAGCTCTTGTTGGCTCTTTCATTATTCTTTTCGGAGTTCATCGTTGCTTTTTCATTATTTTTATCACTTTGTATCATTTTATTTTCGTTTAATATTTCTTCTCTTTGTTGCGTAGTATTCTTATTTATTACTTCTTCCATCGTAACTTCTGCTTCGTCTTGAATAATCGTTTTTTCTCGTTTTCCTGTTTCGTTGCCTGTTTCGTTTTCCATATCGTCGTCCGATGTGGTGCAGTTCCTTTTGCGATCCACATCGTATTCCATTTTACTGTCGCTCGTGTTCCGTGGGGCTTGCTGATTTTCTTGATTATTTGAGTCCATTGGTTCTTTTTCTTCGGACGTTGGTTCGTCCTGGTTGTTGTTGTCGATTTCTACATCCATATTAGGGTGTGCACTCCCTTTGATAACATGTTGTTCGTTGGTTTTTGCTTTTTCGTTCAGTTGCTTGTTTGTAGTCTCAGTTTCTTCAGCTGGTAAAATGATTACTTTGTCGGGTGATGGGTTCCCAGAATCTTCGTCTGAGGAGGTTCTGATGCGTTTTTCTCCTTGCTGGGTCATTCTTAGTCTTTTTGAGTCCTCGTCGTCAACATCTGTGGATTCCTCTCGAGGTCTGATCGGAAAGGCGTTGGCTGGGTTTCGGGAAAGTGCGTCTGCGACGACATTAAGTTTCCCTGGTTTGTGGTGAACACTAAATTCGTAGCCGTTAAGGATTGCCTGCCAACGTTGGAGTTGTTGCGGCGGATTTGGTTTGTTGATGAGATACGTCAGTGCCCTGTTGTCGGTCACGAGGGTGAAATGGTGTCCGTACAGGTAGTGCTTGAAGTATTGGATGGAATGTACCATTGCCAAAAGTTCTTTTCGCATTGCGTCGTACACTTTCTCGGCTTTTGAGAGTGTACGGGAGTAGAAGGCTATTGGGTGATCGAATTTATCGTACTCTTGGCTGAGTACGGCGCCGATCGCATAGTCTGATGCGTCGGTTGTGAGTTTAAATTCTTTCTCGTAGTCTGGGTATCGTAAGATTGGTTCGTTCGTTAATTTTTGTTTGAGGGTTTCGAATGCTTCTTGACAGTCGTTTGTCCACTTGAATTCTTCCGTCTTTTTTAGTTGGTTTGTTAGCGGAAGGGCAATTGTTGCGAAGTTTTTGATGAACCTTCTGTAGTAATTCGCTAATGCGTGGAATTGCGTGATAGTTTTCTTATTTGTGGGAACTGGGAAATTTTGGACTGCCCGTACTAGTTCGGGTCTTGGTTGACAACCTTTTTCGCTAATGACGTGGCCTAGATATTCAACTTTCTTCTGGAGAAATTGGCATTTATCTGTTTGGAGTGTGAGGCCAGCGTCGGACAGTCTTTTTGCTAAGCGATGGAATTTTTTTCCATGTTCCTCAAGGTCTGCGGCGTAAATGACGATATCGTCTAAATAGACGAATAGGTCAGTACCTTGGAGTCCAGATAAAGCAACATCCATTAATCGTTGGAATGTTGCGGGTGCGTTTTTTAGGCCAAATGGCATACGATTGAATTCGTAATGTCCATTTGGTGTGGAGAAAGCGGTTTTTGGTTTGTCTCTTGGGTGCATTTCGATTTGGTGGGAACCTGAAGCCAAATCTAGCACTGAATAGTAGCGAGATCTACCCAATTGGTCTATGATGTCTGTGATGTTTGGTAATGGGTACGCATCTGGGGTTGTTTTTTCGTTAAGTTTCCTAAAATCGATGACCATACGCCATCGTTTGTTGCCTTTTCGATCGGGTTTCTTTGGGACGATCCAAACGGGTGAATTGAATGGTGATAACGATGGTTGAATTATTCCCTTGTCGAGGAGATCGTTGACTTGATTGTGTATTTCCTCTTTGTAGACTTGTGGGAATCTGTACTGTTTTGTGTTTATTGGTATGTCATCCGTTGTGAATATTTCGTGTTTTACGAATGATGTCGACCCTAATTGTTCGCCTGGTAGGCTGAACAGGTGTGAGTGTTCGAAGGTTAGTTGGAGGACATGTTCCTTTTCTACTTCATCTAAATTTTCTAGATGCAAGAGAGGTTTTAATTTTTTAAATCTTTCCTGTTTCCCTAATGTTCTTGTTGTACGGATTTCTGCACGATTTCCGGTTGGAAAGTCGTTAGAGCCGTGATTATCGATATCGACTGGTCTGTCAGATATCATTTCAATCGGTTGTAATTCGATTGTTGGGACTTGGAGGTGTATGTTATAGTCATTGGTGTTTATTGCACATAAATATGCGACACCGTTTCGGTTTGTAACTACTGCGTCACTGATGAATAATCCTTCGCCTGCTTCTATTCTCGGTACGTAACCTTCGGTTAGGTTTGTGTTTTTGATTCGGATGTGGATGGTGGATTTGGTTCGAGCTGGGATGGAAACTTTTTCGTTTGTTTCAAAAGCTATCTGTATACCTCTGAAGTTTATGCAGGATTGGGTGTACAGGATGTCGGCTGGTGTTTCTTTGAAAAATTCGTCGCCCAGGACGGCGTCCTGGGGGATTGGCCATTTAAAACGGATCGTGTGAAATTCGACCGGTATTCCTTTTATCTTGATCACGCATTTTCCTGATGTGAAAATGGTGTCGTCTGTTATTCCTGTTAGTTCGTAAATGATTGAAAAGTCAACTGGGACGTGTTTTGCTATTGCGTCTCTTCTTATCAAGTTGATTTCTGCTCCGGTATCGATTAAAAATGTTGTGTCCTTGTTAAGCAAGTCGATTGAGTCTACTTTGATAGTCGGTGGTGTATGTCTTTTCGTTTTTTCTAGTGAAATCCTTGCTTTTTTAATAGTTTGCGTTTTCGCGTCTAATGGTTTTGGGTCGTGCGCTCTTGCGATGTGCTCCCGGTCGCGCTGTCCCGCGGAGTTGCAGTCGAGTTTTTTTGTGCGATTTCCGTTACGAATTTCGCAAGTTGTTCGAATTTATCGTCGTTGGGTCTTCGGTTATTTGAATTGTCGCGGTGCCTGTTTTGCGAGTTGTCGCGATACCTGTTCTGAGAGTTATCGCGGAATCTGTTTTGCGAATTGTCGCGGTTGTTCCGAGAACTACCGGATTGCCTGTCGTAAAATTCATTATATCTACTATTTCTGTCTCGATTTTGAGAATTGTCTCTGTTTCGGAAATTGTTTTGTTGGCTGTTTTGATTGTTTCTGTTGTGGTTGTTTTGGTTCGAGTAGTCTCTTTGGCTATAATTATTTTGAGGGTATCGGTTTTGATAATTTTGATTTCTGTAATTGTTTTGATATCGATCTCGCGAGTTATTTCGATATCCGAAGGGTCTGTTGTAATTTTGCGGGCCGCGCGATTCGCTGCGGTACCTGCTTTGTTGGTTATTGAATCTGTTGTCGAAAGGGGATTGGCTTCTAAAATTTTGGTTCATTTTTTCTCTCAGTTCTCTGAGTGTGTGACAATTTCCTGTGGAGTGACTTCTTGATTGGTGAAGTTCACAAAATACATCTGTGTGTTGGTTTCTGGTTTCCGCGAATTGAATTCTAGCTGTTTCTGGTGTTTGTGTTAGTGTGTGTTCTCTGGATATTCTACCGTGGTTTACCGATTGACGGTGTCGAAGTTCTTGTTCGACGTGAATTGCTTCTCTGACTGCTGTGTCAAATTCTCTGAGATTTTGTTGGTTTAGATTTACTGCGATTTTATCAAAGAGTCCTCTGACGAAGGCTCTAGTTACTGATTTTTGGACTTCTTCTACTCTTTTCTTTAAATATGCCTGTTCCTCGGCTCTGCCGTAGCATTCGTTTAATCTTTCTGTTATTCGTTTTGAAATCATTCGAGTTCGTGTGGCGTATTCTGCTACTGACTCGTTAAAATTTTGGGAAATGGCTTTGAGTTCTAGTTCCAAGTCTAATAATTCGATAGTGGCACCAAAACTTTCTTTGAGGTCTCGGTAAAATTCGTCGAGGGTTGTGTAATTTTTTGTTTCTGCCAAATCTTGGGCAAATCCTGTTAATTTATATTGAACAGTCACAAGAAATTGCGGCTGTTGGTCGTCAGGGATTAATTTTGCAGCTCGTTTACAAGCGCCAATAAAATGATCTACAGGGATGTTTTTTCCGTCGAAGGTAGGGATGAGTCCGTAAAGATCACGGAAAGTTAAGCTAACTCCTTCCATTTTTTCTGTTTTTAGGTGAAAGAATGAGGGTACATTATTCTGACGCGTACTGGTGCGTCGGGGTGGTCGTATTGGCTCTATTTTGAATTTTCTGTGTTCTTCTTTTTTTTTCAATTTTTCCCATCTATTCTGGTTTGTTGGGGATGGCTCATTTTTCTAATATAATCTGGGGAAAACAAAATTAATCTACTAAGAGGGTGAAATTTGTAAAAAAAAGAAATTATTTCGTTGATTTTTGTTTTGTTTTTCTTTTCAAGCTCTTTTGTTATTATTTTGTTCATATTTGTAATTGGTTTGTGAAAACGGAGTCGTTTTATGTTAAAAAGGGAGAATTTTGTAAAAAGGAAGTCTTTTTTTTTTTTGACAAAGTTTTTTTTGTTTTTTTTTTTATAAATATGTTGCTATTTTTGTTCAAATAATTGGTTGGAGTAAATTCATTTTTAAATTCGAGGGAAATAGTGTAAGCGAATATGGGTTGAAAATTGCAAGATTTAAAAATTTTTGGTTTCTGCGTTTTTTTTTGTTGGGCTATGAAAAGAGCACGAATTTTTAATAATATGTTCGGTTTTTTCCTAAAAAGGTTCAATTTGTCTACTGAAAATTGTTTCGTTTTTTTTGTTATTGGCTTCGTTTTTTTTTTTTTGAAAAGAAAATTCGGTTTGTTTCAAACGGGAGATGTTAAATGTTTGTAAAAATCCGTTATTACTTGAATTTGTCGCGTGAAGCGCGAAAGTGTCGAAATATATGTTCGGTGTGAACGGAGCCTAAAAGAGCGCGTATATCTATATATATATCCGTCGCGAACGAAGCACAAGAGCACGCGTACTATCATCACTATATATTTTGGTCAGCTGTGCATGCGAGGCGTGCGAAGAAAGAAAGAATAAAGGAGGAATAAGAATATCGAGCGTCTTTGTCGCTCTTTACGTACGCAGATGGGGAGCCGTGTTGGTGCGACAAGGCCAGCGGTATACGCTCATGCGTCGCACAGGCTCTCGCGTGAGTTGTGTGTGTGAGTGAGCGACTTTGTCGTCTCTCCTCACTTCTATGGGCAATTCTGTGTTAAATTTAAGTCTAAGTGCGTAATTTGGTACTTACATTGCCAGGATTATCCAAATTTTTATTTGCATTTGAATTTTCGTCCTTCCTTCTATTTTTGGTGTCGAAATTTGGAATGATGCGCTTTTCTCTCTCTTGCTTTTGTCCGTTGGTGAGGGAGAGAGAGGAGAAAAAAAAATTTTCACTGTTCGTCGTTGATGTTTTCTTTTTTTTTTTTTCACTGTTCGTTGTTTCGATTTTTCCTTATCTTTTTTCACTGTCTTTTCGTTAACTTCGTTGAACTTTTTTTGTTTCAAACTTTCACTTTTTCGTTGTTTTTCGTTCTTTTTTGTTTCGCGGTTCGCGTGCGGTGTTCGAATCCCGCTTCTGACACCAGTTGTGATGACCGGGGTTTGAGAGGGTGAAATAATAATAATAATGATGAAGATTGAAGAATACGGTTTAAACTGGAATGTATTGAGACTTGTGGTTATAATGAGGGAGTGCACGATGTAATTAGCGGTTCGAAGGATGGTGATGAACTGGGGAGTCGAGGATGAGAATAAAGGAGAATGATTTGGTGAAGTGGTAGTGGGGAGGTGAAGCGGAGGAGAAGTTGAGGCTCGTGGGACAAAGAAGTGCTGAGGAATGCGGTGATAAGATTAGGATGCTGAGCTAGGAGTTTTGAGTGTGAGAAAGAGTTAAGAGCGGATGTAAGGTATCGGGTACGAATGTGGGAAAGAGTTTTGGACGAGAATATAAAGGGTGCTGCCGTGACAATATCTTGAAAACGGATGGACGAAAAAAATTGTAAAAAAATCGAGAAAATCTCTCTCAATAGGTACTATAACATAAAAAATTAACGAAACAATCGGAGATGCTAAAGCAGAATGGTGTCCGGTTTGGCGTGGAATGCCCCATTTGTAAAGTCGAATGGATGAAATGGCGGAAAGGAAAATTTGGAACTGTTTCGGAAGTAAAGGCAGAAGCTGATCAAGAGACTCGGCAGAGTCTCGGGACAAGTACATTTGACAGCGTCGTCTGCTGGCCCGAGACTCACTCGAGTATATTATTTCTAAGAAAAGCGATTTCGCCGGTGGGGGCAGACACTTTCTTGAATTACGAAGCTCAGGGGTAATTTCATGACCTGAAATTTGAACTGGAGACTAATTCCGTCATCCCCCCTCGATTGAGCCATAAATCAACCCGATTGATACCGTAATTGCTGAGAAAAAACTTTGCACGGGCAAAATTATGCGCTGATCGAAGTGTGCGTGCGTGTATGTATACACTGTAGCTCAAAAGTTTAGATACACTACCCAATATTTCTTGCGGCACAAAAAGTTTAATAACTCTGTCAAAAAAGAAGATTTTCCAATTTTTGAAGCGGCGTTTTGAAGGGGATAAATCCAGCTTCAGTTTGCTCCGTTCGAATATTTTTTATGATTTTTTTTCGACTCAGTACAGACTTTGGTTTGTGACTGTTTTTAGGCTTTTTTTTGACCATGGCAAATCAGGCGCACAGCTTCCGGATTTTTCTGATTTCCCGACTCAGATAAGTTTCTCTAACTTATCTAAGTGTGGTGAGTGCGTTGAATCATTACTTTATCGGCCTTAAAAAAAAACTAAGTCTCGAAAAAAATACTAAAAAAAAAAAAATTCAAAGAATAATTCCAAAAAAATTCGACGCGATTCAGGATCGAAATACACAACTTTTTTCATTTCTGACATTTTCTCTTAAACCCTATAGTTCTCGGGTTATTTAGAATTTTTCAAAATTGATTGATTTTGGGAAAAAATCAGATAACTGTTCGAAAAAAAATCGCAAAAAATTTTCTAAAAAACAAAGATGGAGCTATTGCATGCAGTTTTAAGTTTGTCATCATTAAAGAAAAAATAAAAAAAAATCCGGAAGCTGTGCGCCTGATTTGCCATGGTCAAAAAAAAGCCTAAAAACAGTCACAAACCAAAGTCCGTACTGAGTCGACAAAAAATCATAAAAAATATTTGAACGGAGCAAACTGAAGCTGGATTTATCCCCTTCAAAATGCCGCTTCGAAAATTGGAAAATCTTCTTTTTTGACAGAGTTATTAAACTTTTTGTGCCGCAAGAAATATTGGGTAGTGTATCTAAACTTTTGAGCGGCAGTGTAAATCGTTTTAGGAGAGAACCTTGATTGACTTGAGATTTTCGCCAAGCTTTCGCGTGTCTTTTCTAAGAAGATTTCGGAAACCATATAATTACATTATGCCAAGATTAACCAAGCTGAGCACTTTAATTCAAAATTTCGGGCCGGCCAAGTACTCTGTGCGCATACGCTCAACATATGATGGCAAACTTTATTTTGTATTTTTTCATGGAGTTATTCTGTCGATTCGCCATTTTGTATTTAGGGGTTCTTTTTTTCGAGACGTGTCTTTTTGGAAGATTTTCTTTTTTCTCGTTACTTGATTTTCGAACATCAACATGATTTTCAGACAGGGAATACTTGTCCTTTTATAGATATCACAATTTTTTATGCTGAGCGAATACCATTAATTTTTTTCTACCATTCTCGCATTTCTTGCATTTTTTTCAATCTTCTTGAATTTTTTTTTTGGGTTTTCTAAAATTCTTTATTTTGTTGGCGTTTCTAATTTTTTTCAAGGGGGGATTATATTTTTCTGTGAAAACGAATGGAAATGGGGATCAACAACAAATGTACTTGTCCAAGCTTTTTTCCCCGGGAGGGGATTTTTGGCTAGGATATCACTTATTTTTCTGATTGAAAGTCTCCAATTTTTTCAATCCGGTGGGAATAATTTGTTGATTTTTCCCTAGAAGTGTACTCTGTGGAGCTCAATTTAAGCCAATAATCATGTCTCTATCTCAATTTTTCACCAATACATGATTTTGGCTTATTTCCATGATCTTCCCTCGAAAATGACGATTTTTCATAAATTTTCAAACGAAAATCGCTCTTCTCCGAGCAACGACGGTAAAATCATGTTTTTGTCCACATGGTTTGTTAAGCTGGAAGGAAACGTCAACGCACGCCATAATCTTAATTTTTCTTGGGAATCGTATTTTTGCATTTTCACTATCAGCTTAGAAAAAAACGACATTGTTACATGACTTGGGAGCGAAGATTTTATTTAGTTGGGTTTATGGGAATGAATTGCTGATTTTTCCCCCAAAAATGTACTCTGTGGAGCTCAATTTAAGCCCAGAATCATGTCTATATCTCGATTTCCCACCGAGATATGAATTTTTGCCCATTACCACGATTTTTGCTTGAAAATGACGATTTTTCATCAATTTTTAAACGAAAATCGCTCTTCTCCCAGTGAAAATAGAATAAATTTTGATTTTTTTCAAGCCACATAATTTGTTGAGCTGAAAGAAAACGTGAACGCGCGCCATAATCTTGAATTTGCTCGAGAATGGTATTTTTGCCTTTCCACCATCAGCTTACAAAAAAACGACATTTTTACATCACTTAGGAGCGAAGAAGTTATTTGTTTGGCTTCATGGACTTAAAATGCTAATTTTTTCCCTAGAAGTATACTCTGTGGACCTTAATTCAAGCCCAGAATTATGTTTCTATCTCAATTTTTCATCGAGATATGATTTTTTGCCCATTACCATGATTTTTGCTTGAAAAGGACGATTTTTCGAAAATTTTCAAACGAAAATCGCGCTTTTCCGAGTAAAAATCGTATAAATTATGATTTTTTTTCTAGCCACTCGATTGGATACGCTGAAACAAAGAGGAAACACGTGCCAAAGTCTCAATTCATCGCGAGAAATAAATTTTCGACTTTTGCCCACGAGTTGGAAAAATCAATATTTGAACATGAAGTTCTAGCGAAGAATTTTTCTTCTTGGCTCCATGAGAATGGAATGCTGATTGTTTCCCAGCAACTAGACTCTGTTGAGTTTAATTCAAGCCCATAATTATGTCTCTATCTCTATTTTTCATCGAGATATGATTTTATTCCTATTACCATGATTTTTGCTTGAAAATTACGATTTTTCGACAATTTTCAAATGAAAATCGCGCTTCTCCAAGTAAAAATCGTATAATTTATGATTTTTCCAGCCACTCGGTTTGATACGCTGAAACAAAGAGGGAAGACGTGCCAAAGTCTCAATTTATCGCGAGAATTAAATTTTCGACTTTTGACCACGAGTTGGAAAAAATCAATATTCTAGCATGAAGTCGCCAAGAATTTATCTTCTTGGCTCCATGAGAAAAAAATGCTGATTTTTTCCCTGTAACTAGACCCTGTGGAGCTCAATTCAAGCCCAGAATTATGTCTCTATCTCAATTTTTCATCGAGAAATGATTTTTTGCCCATTACCATGATTTGAGCTTGAAAATGACGATTTTTCGACAATTTTCAAACGAAAATCGCTCTTCTCCGAGCCAAAATGGTAAAATTATGATTTTTTCCAGCCACTCGGTTTGATACGCTGAAACAAAGAGGAAACACGTTCCAAAGTCTCAATTCATCGCGAGAATTCAATTTTCGATTTTTGACCACGAGTTGGAAAAAATCAATATTTTAGCATGAAGTTGTAGTGAAGAATTTTTTTCTTTGGCTCCATGAGAATTTTGGCAGAAAGGAATAAATGTACAATTTTTTCTTGTGGCCCAGCGACATGATTTTTATATCACTAAGCCCTCGCAGCGACAAGATTTTTATGTCACTGAGCCTTCGCAGTGACAAGATTTTTATGTCACTGAGCCCTCGCAGCAACAAGATTTTGATTTGCCTTAGCGACAAGATTTTCATGTTGCTCAGCGATAAGATTTTCATGTCGCTCAGCGACAATATTTTTATGTCACTGAGCCTTCGCAGCGACAAGATTTTCATTTGCCTCAGCAAAAAGATTTTTATTTGTCTTAGCGACAAGATTTTTGTTTCGCTGAGAGATATTATTGCTCAGCGATTAATCTTCATGTGGCTCAGCGACAAGATCTTGATGTCACTGAGAGTTATCCGGAGCTATTAGATAACTTGCAGTGACAAGATTTTCATGCGCCTCTGCGACAAGATTTTTATATGGCTCGAATCAGCGACAAGATCTTTTCATATCGCTGAGAATTATTATGTATAAGTCATGCTGTAAATGAATAAAATGGTGGGAGTAGGAAAGGGTCAAAAGATGTGGAGCATATTCATTCATGAAGCATATTCTTTCGTCATCGGAGCATGTCGGTAATAGGGCGGTTGAAAATTCGAAATTGTGAGGTTATGACGAGCTGTCAAAGCTGTATCACAGCATTCGTTCAGACTCGGTAACGAAAAACCAGCAACACATTCTTCTCCCATAACCTTGCATCCTCAAGAAAATAAATGATTAGCCAACTTTCGTTGTTCGACAAGGAACGATTGTAACAGTTATTTTCTCGAAAATATTAAGGGCGGAAAAGAAAAATATCAACTTATTTCAGCTATCTCTCTCTCACACTCACGTCAAAATGGCCCTTCGAAATATCAGCTGACATTTTTCGCTCGCTCGTCTGCACTGTCGTGTGCACACGACGGATCCATTGGAATCATTACAGCCTCGACCAATCAGGAATTTCGCCGCCCGGGATTGGCTAAGATGGGCGCACAGACCCCTTTGAATGTGTTGTCGGGCGGCCATATACAGACACGTCAAATCCTTCGATGTAGCGTGGTTCTGACGCAGACTGAGATAGGACTAAGCCCGTGCAAAGTTTTTTCTCAGCAATCACTCAATCAATCGTATCGAATTTGGGCTCCATCGAAAGGGTATCGCGTAATTAGTCTCCATGTCAATTTTCAGGTCGCTAGACGACTCCTGGGCTTTACAATTAAGTGAAATGTCATTGAAATTTTTTTTTCCCACCACCGCGAATCGTTTTACTACGAGAAAGTATAGACTCGGCGAGCGCTCGGGACAAGCAGACGACGCACAGCTGTTTTCAAATGTACTTGTCCCGAGACTCTGCCGAGTCTCTTGATATTATTTCAATTTTTTCCTTTAGGTATTTGAAATTTGCCAACATTATCACGGGTATATCTGAATCCGTATAATGTACCTGCACCCCCAATTTTACTGTAAATAAGAGTGCGGCAGTTCGCGCGCTACGCTTTTTTTTTTAACTTGGCGTCAAGCCGCTGCCGCGTCTCTTGATAAGAATTCTCTGAAAAATAATTCGAAAATAATTAATAATTAATGCGTCTTAATTTATTCAATACGCGACGGAAATTCATTCTTCCAATATTGTTGACAATTTGTGTTCCCCGATTAAAAAAAAAAAAAAACAAGTTTCTCCAAGGGATCGAACACGGTACCTCCGCGACGAGAGTCCAGTTCTGTTCCATGCTGTTAATCGTGCTTGTTCCAAGAATAGTGGAAAATGGTACATGCTTATAAGGACCGCTTGATATATATTCAATTATATATATACATACCACTTTTTTTGTAGGCCAGTGATAAAATAGTGTTCTACACTGTATCCCCGATAGGAAAAAATTTAAACTAGGCTGTTATTAATGAAAAAATTGTTACCATAGAATTGTCAACTTCGAAGTGTCGGACTGAGAAATCCTACCACTAAATTTGTAGGACTAAACGGTCATTCCATTCTAACAATATTTACAAAGCTGCATAGAAAAAATCAGCTTGTTATTGATTATTTTTATGGCCGCGTCGTTTTGACATATTCGGAGTGGAGGACGCTCTCAAACAAAACATCCATTTTGTAGGAAAATTATTCCCCCCAGTTTATAATACAATTATTTAAACATTGACATGTTTTATCGACATGTTTTACAGCTGCGCACTTTCTTAGCTACCTCTATCGAGAATTTTCACAGAGGAAAAACTTGGGCGTCTCGTCGAACGGAAGCTACTCACCAAGATTCAGCCTGTTATTAATCAATGAAAAAAACAGGCGGTGGCTCCTTGACTAAATTATTTTTCATTCATAGTATTTATAAGTGTGATGTATTCAGAGTTTATTTTTTCATCAGCCCTGACGATCCTGCCAGCTTTACAAATTTTACGCGAATGCTACAAGATCCATGGAACGAATTGCTAGAACTTGTAACACCACGCATTCAAAAGCAAGATTCAGTGATGCGTCAAGCCATTTCGCCCAAGGACAGGCTTCTTGTAACTCTGCGATATACGGCAACAGGGAACACATTTCGAGATCTGTCTTACTCCACCTGGATAGCTGCGGTCACCATCTCAAGAATAGTTACCGAGACTTTGGGTGCAATTATTTAAGTTCTCGACTCGAAACTGTTGAAGTTTCCATCAACGCCGGAAGAATGGGAGTTCATCGCTCACAAGTTCGACTCTTTGTGGAATTTTTCTCATTGTATTGGGGCAATCGATGGAAAACACATCAATTTCCGTCCTCCACGAAAGGATGGCTCGCTATATCGGAACTACAAAGGAAAAGATAGCATTGTACTAATGGCTCTCGTCGATGCCGAGTACAGATTTATATTCGTCAACATTTGGAAAAATGGACGCATGCATGACTCCGCTGTTCTTCGAGAAAGTTCATTAGGGACTAGGCTGAATAACGGATCACTGAACTTGCCTATTCCGTGTGAATTGCCAGGATTTGCTTACAAATTGCCTTACGCAATTATCGGCGATGATGCATTCGCGTTAAAACCTAATTTATTAAAACCGTATCCGAATCGAAACTTAACCCTTGAGAAGAGAGTGTTCAATTATGGACTAAGCCGTGCTCGTAGAACAAGTGAAAATGCTTTCGGTATCCTTGCAAATCGATGGCGAATTTACTCACAACAATTCCTCTTCCCGTTGAAAAAGTTGAAGTGATAACGTACGCGTGTGTACTTTTACATAATTACCTTATCCATAAAAGCATGAACAGTTGCGATCAGTGGTATATACCACATAGTTACAGAATTGGTAATGACGTTAATAATAGCGAAGTGTCGTCCGAAATGCTAAGCAATTCTGACCATCGATGTTGTAATCGTAGCAGTAATGAATCATTGGAAATAAGAGATAAGTTTTGTGAGTATTTTAATACTGTGGGTACTGTCCCATTTCAGTACACCGCAATTGAGCGAGGAAATTGAATATTAGCGCAGCATAGCTAGGTGTAAGTCAAATGTATAAATTGGACACACAAGCAAGAACTTTGATATTTAAATTTGAATTTTATTTCGATTAATATTCTGTTAAGTTGTATTTTTGTATTTTATTAATAAAAATTACTATAAAAAAATCTCCCTGCTTCACATCGTAATTACTGATAGAAATTGAACTCTTTTGGAAAAACGACAACTCAGTGAACGGACCCACACGAATCCATTATTTCATCTCCCTCTCTCTCTCTCTCTTTTCGTTTTTTTTACTTGCGGATCGCTCTGCTTCATTTTATTTTCTTCCTCTCTTCTTCTCCCATTTCTCTGACTTTCTTTTTTCTCTCTGTTTTTGGCTTTTTTGCTCTTCCATCTGTTTTTTCTCATCTTTGTCTTCCTTTTGCTCTCATATCCCCGTCTTTTTTTATTTTTTTCTCTTTCATATCTCTGCCTTTTTTCTTTCTCTCTCTCTCTCTCTCTTTTCGTTTTTTACTTGCTGATCGCTCTGCTTCATTTTCTCTTCATCCTCTCTTCTCTCTCATTTCTCTGACTGTTTCTTTTTGGCTTTTTTGCTCTTTCATCTGTTTTTTTTCCTCGTTTTTTTCTCATCTTTGTCTTCCTTTTTCTCTGATATTTCCGTCTTTTTCTATTTTTTTCTCGTTCATATCTCTGCCTTTCTCTCTCTCTCTCTCTCTCTTTGTCTTCCTTTCTCACCGAAAGTCGGTCTCATTAATAACCAATCATTGTCTTTAGAAATGAATTCCCCATCGAAGACCTCGCTCGATGCGATCGTAGAAATGCTCCGCACTTCCCAAGCAAACTTTTCTCAATTCGTCGGTGAGCAGCGTCAAGCCAACGCGACAACGAATGCAGCGCTCAGCGAATTCTCAGTATTCGCCGAGGAGCAACGAGAAGCAATTAAAAATATCAACGCCGCGCTTGTTGACTTGCCAAAAATCGCTGAAAATCTTGAGTCCAACTCTAAAAGAATAACGGAGCTCGAAAATCAAAATCAACATCTTATTCAACAAGTCGCAACATTAAAAGCGCAACAAGCTAAACAGGACAAGGCATCAAGAGAGCTACTACTCAATGGTTTTCCAACAGGAACGCAAGATGAGCCGCGAGCGATGGTTGAAAAAATCTTCGAGGTACTTGGAGTGACTTTTCTTTCGTCACATATCGTGAGGGTTTCCCCATTCTTGAAAAAACGAACTGGGACCAACGCCAACTCTAATCGGGACAATAATCCGAAATTCTTTTCCCTGCTCGTATCCTTGAGCTCGTCGGCTATCCATGACGAAGTAATTACCGCAAAACGTGCAAAAAAAGATCTATTCATTCACGAAATTATGGGAGGAACGGACACACGGGGAAAGATCTTTGTGAACGAATTTCTTAACCGAGAAACGCATTCTCTTCTCCAAGATGTTAGAAAACGGGCAAAGGAAGCTGGTATAAATCGTGTCTGGATTCACTACTCGACCATATATGCTCGCAAAGATGCAGGACATCCCAGACATGAAATCCAGTCAGCTGAAGATTTGACGAAGTTAACGTGACTACATCCGGAAAAACTCACCAATCCTCTCATCTCGACCACGAATACCACAACCGTCTCACCGCAAACCGGCTCACTTAAAATTCTCCAGTTTAATGCAAATTCGCTTCCTGGACATCTCGATATCTTGAAAGAATTTCTGGAGACTCGATTCTTGCACATCATCTCCATTGCTGAAACGTGGCTCCATGCGGGAATATCAGACGCCTTAGTAAATCTCAACGACTACTTTATTATTAGGAATGATCGAGTCGGAAAAATTGGAGGAGGAATCGCGGTGTATATCCATAACACATTGAAAGTGTGTGTCTTGGCCTCGTCCCCGAGTCAATTCTCTAATTCACCAGAATATTTATTGCTTGAAATTCGTCCGCCACACTGTGAAACTGTTTTGTTTACATCTATGTACAGAAGGCCGAAAGCCAAACTCTTCAGTGACTTCTCCGATGCCTTCTCCAAATTTTCTTGCAACTATAAGAATATTATTATTACAGGCGATCTTAATTGTAATATGCTCACAAATAATTTCGAAGCTTAGTCGCTTAGAGATTTCATTTTCACACGAGCACTTTTTCTTGTTCCATCCGAACCAACTTATCACACATCTTATTGTGATTCATGGCTTGATGTGGCTATTCTGGACACTGAGGATAAGCTACTCTCTTTTAAGGAAACATCAGCCCCTTTTATTGCAGGACACGATGCCATTGAAATCTGTCTAAATCTTAGTCACGTTAATAGAGTCACTTCACCAATAATTTTAAAGCGCCGATGTATTGCAAAGTTTAATGAATCGATTTTCAATCAAGACCTCATGACAGCCTTGGAAAAATTGTCGCACATTGATGTAGACTCGCCTCGTAATCTTATCGAGAGGATAACTAATATTACACAAATAACTGCAACGGTTTTTGACGTTCATGCACACTTGCGTACCTTTACGGCTCGTAAGCTACAAACACCCTGGATAACAGCTGAGCTTAAACGTCTTATCAGGGAAAGGAACACATTGTACCAACATGCTAAGCGATCGCGAAATATTTTGGCTTTTACGATATACCGTCTGTTCGGGATTGAGCGTTATTTGTGATCGATAACGCGAGCATTTGGGTCAGGGTTCGCGCCTTGCCGCGAATGTCGCCACAGGACGGGCGACACATGGGATCGACAGGCAACGCGAGGTCCTTTAGGCTAATTATCGCGCTCTGCCACGGGCGTCGCTACAATTTGGGCAATTATTGATTTTTCGGGGATAACGGTCATGCGCGTAATCGATACTCATCGATTACGCCATGATTGATGTTAGTCTTGGATCACCGGTGAGAGCGCAAACACGTGGGTCTTGTCGCTTCGGGTCCTTAGCTTTTCTCGCGGTACCTCGCACCATGAGGTCAATTCGAGCCGTACAACCTCGAATTGAGCGGGTTTCGGGAAATAACACGTTCTCAATAATTACTGGGATGCGCTCTCACCACGCACGGGAATATTTTCCTTCATTAACTTGGGATCGCCAAGATTATTCGGGATTACGTTAAACGCGGGTCACGCGCACGGGCTTCAAGCGCACACGGTCGTCGTCGGCCACGAGGTCGACGAAATACACGAGTCGAGCGGGTTATTCGCGCTTTTGGGTGACTCGAGACGCACGATCTCGAGTCTTGGGAATTACCTTCGCATATTCGTTTCGGGCGGGTTATAATCAACATTATTACACGCATTCAGGTTGGGTTTTCTTATCAACCACGGTTTCCGCGCATCACGGGCGGGTATCGGGCCAAATTTCACGGCACCAAATTAACAACTTATGTATTTTATAATAAATTCACACTTTATATTTTATCGCGCGCTCTTATTCTTCACCTTACCACCAACACCAGATCCCGCAAAAACATTTTTTGGTCCTTCGAGCCGGATCTGGTGGTAAGAGCGCGCAAAGTGAGTGTGAAAGTGTCGTGAAATCAGTGGGAAAATTTCTGCATCGGGTTCAATTTGTGCTACGCATCGCATGGGACTTCGAATTTTATTCGCCTCACGGGCGTGCGAGCCACGAGGCTCGCGCTCACCGGGCGGCCATCTTGGTCATCGATCGCACCTTCGCATCGATCCTGTCAATGCTTAGCGAGCTTCTCGCATTGTTTCTTCGCATCGGGTGAGTTTTTCGAAACGTTCTTCGCAAGTTCTTCGCTCACTAGTGCGGGAAGTGACCTTGTGGGCGTGGTCAAGACTTGATCGTTATCGATTTCGCCCTTTTCTCAAGTGCGCGGGTTCTTCGCTAACTGCTTGGGTGATAATCGATCAACTGGCCACTGTGCGCGTCCCGGGCGGTAAAGTGACCGTCACTTTACCTCGTATCGGTAACTAATCGGCTCTTCGCACGAGTTTCGGGATTTTGACTTTTTTCGACATTTATTACGCGAGTTACCGATAATTGCGCACGCGCTCGGTCGGGTTCACGCATTTTTTCGGGTTTTGACAGTGATTCCGGGTATTCGTCGGGTTTTTTCGCGTAGCCCTTCGCAAGTGACATTTCGTATTCATTTTGCAAATTCATTTTTGGGCATTTTCGCGGGCAATTTCGCTGTGTTCGGGACCAGTCGCGGGTCTATTTTCGCGAGTTGACAGGTGGCAATTTCCGGGCGGGTTTCGGGGCCACCATATACGAGCGGCTATCGCGGGTCGCAGTTTTCGCATGTGCGGGTTCGGTTCGCTTCATCTTTTGAACCTTTCTTGGGCGCTTCGGTTTCGGGACTACACGAATCGGTGCTCACGTTTTCTCGATTGGTTCTCGAACGTGGTCTCAACTTTTGAGTTCTCGCACGGGCGATTCTTCAGGAGAATCAGCGAATTACGTCGACAATTCGAGTTTTTCGCGACATTACGGGCTCAACTTGTTGTTGAGGACGCCGAGTCACACGTTTTGTGACATTACGCGGGTAATTCTCAGTGTCGGAGTGCGTCGAGCAATCACGATTAGTTACGGGATTGCTTTCGACATTTTTCGGGATTTTCACGCGTCGCGCAGTGCGGGTCGACCGTTCACGTGTTCCGTCAACACGCTCGGTCATTTTCAGCGCATTTGGGCTGTGATTCTTCTCTTGCACTGCGCTTTCGGGACATTATTGACGTTTTCGGGTGAATTTGCGGTGCGACGGGGCATTTCCGACATTGATTGAGAATTTCGTGGGTTTTCTTGGGAATTTCGGGTTCCTTTTGCGTGACGTTCGCATGGGAATCGTGGGTTCTCACCGGGCCATTTGTTCTCATCGACGGATCGCGCGCGCCACGTGCTCGCGATCCACTCTCGGCCCGCACAGATCGCTACAGCGTTCGCACATCGGCACAACGCATTTTGGAGAGTCTTTCTGCCCCCTCCTCTACGAATCGGGACATTTACAGTGCGTCGCAATAATTACAGCGCGACACAATGGGTTCGTGGGTTCTTCACACGGGTTCAATCATTCGCGGGTTTTGTCAGACTCTTTTTTTCGATTATTGGGTCATAAGTGCGGTCCGCAGAGCAATTGGGTGCAGTTCTCACATAACTTGAACGTGCATCAAGAAGCGCGAACGATAATCGGGCTCCGGGCATATTTTTTGAAGTGACAATTCGGGAATCAAGTGTCGCATTCACGCGTCGCGGTCATCACGGCCAGCCGTGCCTCGTTGACCACGTGGTCATCGAGAAAGCTACTTCCGTCGGGCTACGGCATAATTTTGGGCAGCCGCTGCGTCAAGTTGAGACTTACGACCTCGACTTGTTTTGGGTTTCGTTAGCATCGGGTATTTTTTGGCAACGTTCGGGTGGGTCTACGCATTAAAGGGATCGCCGCGTTCGAACACGTTGCCATCGCGCAGCTTCTGGGCCAGCGGCGCCTCGGTACATTTTTCTTTTGGGACATTTTCGGGTTTCTTGTTCGCGTTCCGTACGGCAGTCGATTGTGGTGTGTGCGGGCATTGACGGGTTTGCAATTCACCTAATCGCAGGGTGATTTTTCGGGAATTTGCGCAGCCTTCGGACATTTTCGGTTCCGTTGAGTCAATTCAGTGCTCTTCGACCGCTAGTGTATCCCGTCAGTGCGTCGGGTCATTTTCGGGCACGGACATCTTGGGAATAATCAGTGAACCTCAATCAGTGCGGGTCCGCGCTGCGCATCCGGGAATTGGACTGCACACATCGCCTTCGAGCCCTTCATGGGTAGGCACAGTGCCTCGGGAAATTTCTCCGGGTTATTCGGGTTTTCGGACACGGTCCGAGTCTTCGCAGTGGGATTAAACGGTCTTACGATTAGTGATCTTCCCACGGGACGGCCGACACGGTCGGCCTTTTATCGAATTATTCGGGTACTTCGCGCGCGTCTTCGGTGTTCGTTCAACGGGATTCACGGGCTAACGGATCAAGTCCAACAGGACCACCGGACGGAGACGCGGTGTTATTAACTGAGGAGAATCGCCGTTCTTCTCGCCATGGGACAAGCTAACCTCGCAGCATCAAGCGGGACACTACTGTGGGTACGCATGCCGTTCGACATGGGTCCGGAACTCGCATTCAGGTAGAACGGTGGAGTGAACCGACTCCAACTTCGTCGGGAGCCTCCACCTGTTTCAAACACTGGGATTGGAGGAACAGCGTCGGGTCCAACGCATGGAGAGGTTAGCCACACACCACGCAATCGGGATCGGGCTGGTCGCCTTCCGCACCACCGGGTGCCGACGGAAGGTGGTCCAACTACACAAGTGCGGGTTGTGTTTTCAACGGGTCGGGTGATTCGTCTTCGGGTATCGCGCCCAATAACGCCTTGCACACGGGCGCGAATCGCGAGAAACCCGCGTGCAGATCGGGTCGACGCATCTCGCCGTCTCGTTTACCGTACAGGCAGCGAGACTTATTATCCCTTCGGGCTAAGGGATCGGTTCGGGTAAACTCTTGGGCAAGTCGAGATTTACGACCTCGCCTTGTTCGGGTCCAAGAGTTCGGGACGATCGAGTCGGGTTCGACGCTACCGGTATTTATTCGCAACGTCGCATTGGGCCTTGCACGCGGGTCGGGATCGTCAGCAATTCCTTACGGACGACGGTGAGAAATATCTCCTCACCACGGTCGGGGCGACCTCTTCTTCGGGAAATTAAGGAGTGCGAGACAGAAATCCGGTTTCGCAGTCAAGTTCACGGGCATACGTACACGAGCGGGAACAGAATTACGCAACGCAACATCCTCCCTGAGATCGCGCAACCATACGATCTTCAGGAGTTGCTCGCGACGGGAACGGTTTAGGCCAAGGATCTCTTCCAAGACATTGGCAGGGAAACTTGAGCTGGGACGCTTTAGCATCCACGGATGCAGTGCACTGGTTAGTCGGGAGGCATCGCATCTTGGGACCATCGGTACGACGTTGGCTCCACACCACGTCGGGCGCAACGTGCGCCATACGCGAGTTCTGACGCATCGGAGTTCGCAACGGGTCGTGTACGTTCGGTTATTGGGTACGGAGAGCCGCGCATCGGCCACACTAGTCTTCGCAACGGCTAAGGTCGCCCCAATCAAGCGACTCACAATCACTCGCTTGGGACTGGCAGCAGCAGTGCTTCCAGCGAATTTCAGCGCAATTCGGGAGCAGCGCAATTATGTTCAACGCAGTTCGGGCCTTGATGATTCACGGGTATAGTTTTGGACGGATTCCAGGGTAACGCTTACCTGGGTCACGTCACATCCTTCATTGTGGAAGGATTTCATTGGGAATCGGGTCACATTGGCATTGGAGCTCATGCCACGGGTCCAATGGAGGTTCACACCGGGACAGACAATCCAGCAGATTGTACATCGAGGGGGGCTAACCATCCATCAGCTGCAGCAACTTTCAATGGGGAGGCACGGGCCTCACTGGTTAGCAGAAGTAATTTCTCCATTGGCCAACGCAGCGCATCGGGTCGAGGGACGCAACGGCGCTCAAAGAGCAGCCAGGTCTTACACCAGCAGTCGCAACAACACGCACACGGGCCCTCAACCACATCAGCGAATATTCACCCCTCACGTGGGTGTTGCGACTTACATTACTGTTCCTCAAGGTGATTACAAACCTGAAGGGAACCGGGGGCGGTACATCGGGTCCAGTCAACACACGGAGAGACCTGGAAAACGCAAGGCTTCACCGGATAAAAGCCATTCCGGGAGTATAATCTCATTGGGAGCTCAAGTTACTTGCATACGGCTACACGCTTCCGAAATCGCATCCGATCAGGCGATTGACGAACTTCATCAATCATCAAGGGATCCTCAGGGTGGGAGGATGGCTGAAGCGGTCAGCCTTACAACCTGGCAGCAAAACCTCAGTCATTCTCCCTCGGGACGCACCAAAGACGGAGCGGCTGGAAAATTGGTGAGCGGGATCCAGTACGCTCACGCATCATGCGGGCGTCCAAGACGCACGCTTCTGGGCCCTTACACGTACAAATTTTACGGGTCAGTTGCCAAGCTCACGGGTCACGCCGCCAGGGCGGATCTTTTCACGGAGATCGACTACATGGGGCCAGATTCACAGAAAGCTGGCACGGGCATGGGAACAAATGTCACGGGACTGGTGTGCATTTATCTGTTTTATCACCTCTGCTGTGCACCTTGCAGTTGTTACAGATCTATCAACGGGCGGTTCTTCGCGGTACTTCGCATATTCACCGGGAGACGAGGAGTTCCTCACACAATCCACAGCAACTACGGGATCAACTCCAAGGTGCAGCAGCAGAATTGAGACCAAACTTCAACCAAGGGCAACTGACGGGAGCAACAAGGTGTTCACGCCACCGGGAGCACCTCAAATGGGCGGGAGCTAAGAGACGGCTGTAACGTCGGTGAAACAGCCCGTCTGACGGACGATTGGGCCGCACGGGCCTCACGTGCGAAGCACTTACAACGCTTCGCACCCACACTTCGGGAACCTTCCACGCAGGTCCGCCACAAGCGGGCTCGGGTGCTTTGGACGAGCTACTGGCTCCAAACCTGGGTACCTTCGCATCGGGGAGGCCTTCACGGCCCACAGAGGCCATCACCTCGGGAATTGGACGCTGCCAGGCCAGCGAGCTGGCAGATCATCGGGAACGGCTTCAATATCTTCTGGGAGCATTGGGCATTGGGCAGCAGGATACGTTCAGCATCTCCAAGAGGTTAAAACCGGCATCCAGTGGGAATTCCACCCACTGGGCGCACCACACCTGGGTGGGCGGGGAGACCGCAGCATCGGCGGTCAACCATCACCTCTGGCGGACGCGGGGAGAGGCGGCTCTCATGTTGGAAGAATTTACGACTCTTCTTACGCCAGTGGGGGCCGTACTTGACTCTCGTCCGTTGGAACCAAGGTCGGGTCGTTGGTCTTCGCATCTTCTGACCAACGAGAATCAGCCGCCAACGAAATGGCCGCTGGTTCGGGCAAAGCAGCTACATCCGGGAACCAACGCACATGGGCAGCGACGCACAGCAAGGCGACATCCACCATCACACGGCCAATCAGCAAGCGGGTGTTCCGGCCAGGGCCTCATTCGGGTTCAATCGACAGCACTGCTGCCGATGGCGGGGAGAATGTTCGGGATTGAGCGTTATTTGTTATCGATAACGCGAGCATTTGGGTCAGGGTTCGCGCCTTGCCGCGAATGTCGCCACAGGACGGGCGACACATGGGATCGACAGGCAACGCGAGGTCCTTTAGGCTAATTATCGCGCTCTGCCACGGGCGTCGCTACAATTCGGGCAATTATTGATTTTTCGGGGATAACGGTCATGCGCGTAATCGATACTCATCGATTACGCCATGATTGATGTTAGTCTTGGATCACCGGTGAGAGCGCAAACACGTGGGTCTTGTCGCTTCGGGTCCTTAGCTTTTCTCGCGGTACCTCGCACCATGAGGTCAATTGGAGCCGTACAACCTCGAATTGAGCGGGTTTCGGGAAATAACACGTTCTCAATAATTACTGGGATGCGCTCTCACCACGCACGGGAATATTTTCCTTCATTAACTTGGGATCGCCAAGATTATTCGGGATTACGTTAAACGCGGGTCACGCGCACGGGCTTCAAGCGCACACGGTTGTCGTCGGCCACGAGGTCGACGAAATACACGAGTCGAGCGGGTTATTCGCGCTTTTGGGTGACTCGAGACGCACGATCTCGAGTCTTGGGAATTACCTTCGCATATTCGTTTCGGGCGGGTTATAATCAACATTATTACACGCATTCAGGTTGGGTTTTCTTATCAACCACGGTTTCCGCGCATCACGGGCGGGTATCGGGCCAAATTTCACGGCACCAAATTAACAACTTATGTATTTTATAATAAATTCACACTTTATATTTTATCGCGCGCTCTTATTCTTCACCTTACCACCAACACCAGATCCCGCAAAAAACACCGTCACTTCAGAGACAAGGTCACAACCGACATCCGGAAGGCGAGGGAGACTTACCTGTTGGACAAGCTCTCCGCTGTAAGTGGTACAAATCATTTATGGAAAGAATTGGCGAACCTTGGTATTGTCAAGCCTAAGTCTTCCTCGTCTCTCCACTTTTTCTCGGCGGAACAGCTCAATGTTTACTACGCGTCGATATCCGGTACTGATCCCCCGCTCCATCGTCTTGCTTTTATCAATGAACTGACGACTGTACCATCTCCTACTCATACTTTCTCGCTTGCTCCTACAATTGAGCTTGAAATTACAAATTAACTCTTTCTGAATAAGTCTTCTTCATTATCTCAAGGATCAGATGGCATCTCAGCTTATTGTGTTAAAAAAGCCTGGTCGAGCATTGGTACGTATATCACTAGCATTTTCAATAATGCAATTGCACTCTCTTATTTTCCAGCACCGTGGAAGCGTGCTCTTCTTAGACCACTTTCCAAAAAGAATCCACCTCGAAATCCTTCGGACACGCGACCCATTGCAAATCTACCTGAATTTTCGAAATTATTTGAGCGAGTGATTCACAAACAAATCTGTGAGCATGTGAGGCTACATAAATTGCTAGATCCTAGACAGTCCGGTTTTCGAGTCAACTTTAGCACACAATCGGCTCTCCTTCGAGTTACCGATGACATACGATTGGCCATCGATCAGTGAAAACTGACGATTCTAGTCCTCTTTGACTTCAGTAAAGCCTTCGACATGGTTCCAGACTTACTACTGCTAAAAAAACTCAAGCTGCTCGGATTCACTGATTCTGCTCTCACTTTTTTCTACTCCTATCTTGTTGGAAGAACGCAATCGGTCGCGGACGAGGAATTGGGTAATTCTCCATGGCTGAATATAACGAGGGGTGTTCCGCAGGGATCGGTGTTGGGCCCTCTCCTGTTTATTCTTTTTACTTACGACATAGGATTCAACTTGCGTTATACACAAAGGATGATGTTTGCTGACGACACACAAATTTATTTGCATTGTTTAGCCTCAGAACTTAATACTGCGATTGCCAAGATGAATCACGATGTCAATGTTATTGCAAACTACGCCCGAATAAATGGTCTAGCCTTAAACTCTTCGAAAACAAAAGTGCTTGTGATAGGGAGTAATGCCTATGTACGTTCTCTCGACTTGCAAAACTGCTCGCAAATTTGCTTACAGAACAATCCTCTTCCATACGTAAACGATGCAAGAAACCTTGGTGTACACTTGACATCGGATCTATCGTGGCAAAAGCATATTAATTTTGTGTCACAGAAAGTAAACTCATCCTTGCATAAACTAAAATACAATAAGAACTTTCTATCTACTCCGCTCCGAATTAAACTTATTACTGCGCTCGTACTACCTCATCTAGATTATTGTTGTCTTGTCTACAACGACGTTACTGGCGAGCTAGATAGTAAATTGCAGAGGCTCGTTAATGCTTGTATACGCTTCATTTTCAATCTGCGACGTGATGAGCACATTACGCCATACCGATTGAGTCTCAAATGGTTGTCAACAAAAAATCGACGTAATTATTTTCTTGGAATCGCAGCACACAAGATCCTCCATGGTAATTTACCCGAATATCTCTCTGATCTACTCGCACCGGCTAACACCGATGTAAGACGTTCAGAGCGCTCGGTTAACAACGCTTCAGTTTTCCTTATCCCTAATCACAGGACTGCAGTGTACCATAAATCATTCCGGCTTTCGGCAGCTTATTTCTGGCACTCTCTGCCTACCTCGATTACCTCGATTGATTCCTTGTCCAGCTTTAAAACAAATCTTTACAAATACTTGCTTGAGTCTGAATTGGGCGAGGAACAGCCGTGAATGTATGTACACTCTGTTCCGGATGCTGTCCATGTGCGGATACAATTCGATTAATATCTATTATTATATGTTATTAATTTAATATTTATTACATAAATTATTGTTAAGAATTATTATTAAAAACTATTATTAATTATTGTTAAAAAGAGAGAGAATTATATATAAACAATGTAATCTCAATCTCTATCGAGAGAGAACTATATACAAATAATGTTACTTCGACCTAACCATGAAAAAAATTATGTACATCACGCCCTTTAGCATGCTTGGGCGTAAATAAATCATCAATCAATCAATCAATCTCTCTCTCTCTCTCTTTTCGTTTTTTTTACTTGCTGATCGCTTTGCTTCATTTTCTTTTCTTCCTCTCTTCTTCTCTCATTTCTCTGACTGTTTCTTTTTGGCTTTTTTGCTCTTTCATCTGTTTTTTTTTCCTCGTTTTTTTCTTATCTTTGTCTTCCTTTTTCTCTGATATTTCCATCTTTTTCTATTTTTTTCTCTTCCATATCTCTGCCTTTTTCTCTCTCTCTCTTTTTCTCTCCCTCTGCAATTGCACTTGTCCTCTCTTCATCCTTTCCGTCTGAATAATTATCATGCTTTTTTTCAACGAGCATTTTTTAAAGAATTTACGCTGTGATTCAATTCTTTTCTATTATTCGTGCGATTCTAAAGAAATTCGAATTTCCGGTTTTTGAGGATATGTTTTACCAACATGGCAAGTTTTATTTTTATTTATGGAGCATTTTACAAATAAGATACAAAAATGTTATTTTTCCTTATGATTGAATATTCTTATTAGTTTTATCGTTGTCTTAAACGTCTCAAACGACATACGTCTTAAAAATAAAAAAAGTTGGGACAGTCATCCTCTATTATTCCTCTGATAACCATCTAATTAGTACGACTACATTCACGATCTATAGCTAATGCGTTAGGAACTGTCTGCATAACATTTTGCATCACCTCCATCTTCAAATCGAAATTTTCAAAACGGCGGAATAGTGATGTTAAAAACATTGCAAACGAATGATCTGGATCCATCAACGAGTTTTGCACGCCACCTAAATTCACGTTAATGGGCTCGGATACCGATTTGGCAATGGCTTCAATAGCTCTCGTATATTCCTGTTGGTGTGGATCTAAGCGGGCATGTTTTTTTTTGCGTGTGCTTGTCGTGTATACGCCCGATGATGAAGAAGTGGATGGAACAGGGCTGACGATACCGGGACGTTGAAAAACAAAACTCTCTTCTTGGCAATTCGTGATCGATGACGATGACGATGATGGGCTGCTTAATGGAACGCACACTCTGTTTGTTGCAGGTATATTTGTTTGCGGTGCTGGGGGCTGTAGCAGAATTTCTCCTTCGACTTCTTGCAGATATTCGACATTTTCGAACAGCTCATCGGTTGATGAATCTTCTATTATCGCGTCGATAACAGAAACCTGGAAAACATAACAAACATAGCCGTAACGAATATTTCGACAAGTCTCACGTTGGAATGTAGGAGTATTGCAACCGGCCGAGTATCCGACATCGAGGCAGGCGGAGCAGAGAGAGAGGAGGGGTGTGGAGAGGAGAGAGCTGAACTCAAGGATTCGAACGTGATTTCAGAGAAGAAAAATATAGACTGGTTTGGCGACAAAGATGGAAGATTGAGCATTGGAAACGAATCAACAGAAGGAACCGTCGAGGAAGAAATGGCTGCATAGAAAGCGTTAAGGTCATCGGAAGAAAAGAAGGAGAATGGAGAGAAACCTCTAGGCTTCGTGATCGAAAGAAATGAGAGCTCCTTCCAGATTTTAGAGGGATCAGAAATCGATGAGATACGGCGACAACAGAAGCTGTCACTGGCGGCACGCAGCTCCAACGAAAGCACTTTACACGAAAGTGGCAATAGACTGACATCGATAACAGATCTCCCGCTCACCTTGCCTGATTGTAAAGTCGATTTCTAAATTTAATTTTCGCACGTAGTTCATCAGTGAGCCACGGAGCAGGGGAACGATTGATGGTCCAAGGAGTTAAAGGTGCGAGAGAGTCGAATGTTTTGCTAACTGTAGTGGATAGATCACTAACGATCTGGTCAAACTGATCCGTAGAGGAAAAGGGGGAAATAGAAGATAGTTTTAAGCGAGACAAAGAGGATGAAAGAGAGGTCAAAAATCAGCTTCCGCAAAATGCTTAAGGTTACGTCGGGCAATGGTGAGAGGAGGTCGAGAGTCAGGCTGAAACTAATAAGTTAGCTCGAGCAGATCATGACCAGCTATGAAAGGAGCAGAGGATTTCATGAACGAGATAGTCTTCGTTGGACTGTCGATCAAAAAAAGATCAAGAAGGGAATGAGACGAGGAAGTGTGGAACGTGGCGCCGGACTCAATTATATGAAGAGATTCTGATAGAGCAAGTTCACGGAGAGAAGTTGATTCGAAATTATTACGCAATAGATCACAATTAAGGTCACCTGTGATAAGTATTGTAACGGCACCGCCTGGCTCGTGGCGGAACTATCCGCCGGCCCGCGGTGAGCTCGCGAGTGAAAGTGGGGGTAACGAGCCCGCTAGCGAGCGCGTCTCGGGACTCTGGGACGTAAGTGGGGGAAAAAGATGATGCAATAAGTGGCGTACGTTACGTTCGGCGAGCGTAGTGCGCAGACGCAAGCCACGCCTAGCCAATAAGATCCGAGCGTGAGTGAGTGGGGGAAGCGCGTAGCCAGTGATCTCTAGCAGCGTTCCCACCGCGATAAAACGAAGCCAATAGTATTAAGAGTTATTTTTAGAATTCCAAGAAACTCGGAAACAAAGTCAATAATATTGTAAGTTATTTTCAGAATTCTGCGAAATGTTGCGCCCAGTTTCGCAACCAAATCCTGCAATACATAAATCAATCGTCAGCCAACAGGCTATCGACCTTTTAAGTGCAAATCATGCACATTCGCCATCAAAGTTGAGTGAACCTCGAGCTCCTGCGCCGAGCGAGGCCACAACAAATGCTGACGATCAATTTCGCAATCGACCATCCCGATCCACCTAAACTCCGGACAACAACCCCAAGACATCGGAACGATCGATTGCCCAATTATTACCATTTCCACTAATCAATTACCACTTCCAATAATTACCACCTCCCTTAATTATTGTAAAACCCCTAATGCCATAAAAGCAACGACAACCTGCATTTCGGCAGTCTGCGATCCGACACTGAACGTATCTGATCATCATCGCTCATATTGGTCTTAAGGGTCCTAACCCGATTGTAACAAATACCTTTAATAAACTTAGAGTAGAACTGAAAGTATTGAGTTGGAGATTGACTCAACCTTGGCAACATCCCGAACTATTCTCGTCCTTGGCAAACTCGTCCGCACGTGACGATTTGCGGGCACAACAGAAATCCGAGAACAAAGGATTTCGACTGTATAAAAGCCGGTGCCGTCCAGCACTCGGCGCTCATTCTCTCTCGAAATTCCGAGACCTCAGCGTATTGACTGAGTATTAGGCAAAGAGTTTCTCTGCTTCCCAAAACCTAACCTCAAATTCTCCTGTACATACGACGACGGAGTGGTTCGGTTACGTTCAACTCCCGCAGCCGGTGTACTTTTTCCTAACCTAAATTTCCTACGTGCATACGACGACGGAGTGGTTCGGTTACGTTCAACTCCCGCAGCCGGTGTACTTCCAAACTTAACCTTAACTTTCCTTGTTCATCGGCCACGGAGTAGTTCGGCTCCGTTTGACTCCCGCAACCGTGTTTTGTTTCCTAAACCCTCAAATTTAACATAACCTAAAAGGAAGTAGAGAAACTCATCGCAAGTTTAAAATAAAGATTCATAAATTTAATAAATAATCGTGAAAGTCACTTGGACTTTTATATTGTCAAAATCCAATGTTAATTTTGTCCAAATTAAACAAAATTCATTAAAATTGTATCGAGTCAAAGAATAATCGTTATTTTTGTGTTAAATCAAATAAGTTTTACAAATTAATTATAAAAACGCTAAATTCTCTAATTTCACCGTTATTTCGATGAAATAACTTCGATTCATTACAAAAATTATATTTGTCGCGGATTAAATCGATCTCTTTGCGTTATTGTACAGAAAATCATCCTCAAGTTTACCAAATTGAATGAATAATTAATAATTTGACTTTTTCTATCAGAAATTCTTGTTTTTCTTCATTACCTGCTCCTTTTTCACGAAGCTCGAACCGACGCGTAACGCGAGGCATCTTTAAGCCTATTTCGTACCGTTACAGTATGTTTTGATAATTGATAGAAAGGCCGGAAATGATTTCTGAAAAGTCATTGACTAAAATTCCCTTCGGTCGCCGGTAAATCGTCGCGAATAGTAAAGCCCGGTTATGAGAATTGCGAATCTCACCAATCAAGAATTCGGGAGCATTCGAAAATTCCTGAGCAGAGATGGCTAATAATTTGAAGCACCGAGAATTGTGTATAAAGCAAGCCACCCCACCACCACGCTTGCCCACTCGATCGTTACGAATTAGAAAGTAGTCTGGACGAGAGACTAGTGCATCCGCGATGCGATCATGAAGCCCAGTTTCAGTTACCGCTATGATATGATAGAAATGATTGGAGACATGTGCTGAGAAAAAAGGAAAATGACCGAGCAAGGAGTTGGCATTGAAAGAAGCTACATTTAAAAATGAAGAAGGAGAAAGTGCGGTCAACGAAGCCCTTGGTCGATTCACGCACCCCAGTAGTCAGATAAGCTGATCAAGGTCGGATTCAGAGTGCAAAATGATGACGTCGGGAGAGCCCTCTCTCCTAACTTTGACGACGCCGTGAATGGCCTAAACACGGGAAAGATTTAGGCGACGGGCTCGCGATTTGGCCAATAAGAGAAGTTTGTAGATGTTAGATGGAAGAAGTTCACTTACGTATACACGGTCGTCCCGATTAAGAGAGAAAACTTCCCGGACAGATAAGTTTTTCTTCGCGAACGCTTTTTCGAGGACGAAATCGCGAGTAACGATGGATTCCATACGGCAAACTAGAGATGCTTTTATCGCATTCGCCGGAGTGACAGAATTCGAAGCCTGCAACGTTTTTTGGTTTCATGAAGCGCACATCGAAGACATCGTCGATGAGATGAGGAACGCCCAGAGACGAGAAAACCGCGTGGACGGTCTCAGAGTCAGTGATCGAGAGTTCGGCAGGTGCACCACAAATAACCAGTCCAGCAGAATCCGCTTGAGAAGAGAGCGAATCAGCATGTATGGCTGTCGTGGCTGGAGCTGAAGTGGACGTAGCGGAGATAGCGGAAGAAGCTAAGTTAGAGCACGTCTGCTTAATGTCGTGGTGAACGGGGTGTCGGGTAACGTCAAGGTGAAACTGCTTCAACAAGGTGATCTCCTCAGCATTGTTGCGGGCTAGAGCGTCAATTCCTTCAGCTAAGGAACGAAGGTCACGATGGTCAGAAGAGAGACTGGAGAAATCACTGCGCAGTGTCGCGACGGACTCGATAACACCTGCTACCGTGTTTTGTATAGCTGCATATTGTTGATGCAAATCGAGCCTTAAGGGGATATACAGGGTGATTCAGGAAGACTGACCGACCGGATAACCTCGGATTCGGGACGTTATTAGAAGCGTATTCACTCAAGGATTTTTTTCAATTCGCAATAGTTTTTAAATGACAACAAATCGAATTTGCATTTTTCGAACCAATGAGAAGGCCGCTTTCCGCCATGATGTGCGACGCCTCAGGGTCGGATTATTTGGGGTTCGTTGTCGCATTCAGAGTAAAGATTTTTGTCTCACGTTGCGAAGCCAATATCATGCGAAGCAACTTCCGCCCGCGAATCTTTTTCTTCTCCCGTGTGACGTTGGCATCGTGTGGCAAACGGAGCAGCGACAGAAATGAATTTGGCTATTACCCTTTTGACAGATAGGAGGTTGGAACACATACACTCCCAGCTGATGTGGTTGTCGCGTGAAAATGGGACTGCCAATGAATAATTTAGCTGAATCGTTGAAAATTTGATTTAAGAAATTGTAAACAGATGCGGATGAAATGATGAAAAAAAGAAATCAACGTATTCAAACGATGTTTTAATTCTCACACAAATGTGTGAGATTAAATGCGGTTAAATAACCTCGGGATAACCTCGTTCGCTTGTCAACCATGAGCCTTGAATATTCTGGTCCTTCGGAAAAAAAATTATTAAAAATGTGTCATTCGTACTAAAAAAATGTATTTTTAACATAATAAAAATATATTTTAAATATATGAAAAATATATTCTCATTATATTAAAAATACGTGCACAAATGGCAAACTATTCCTAATCCACCTGAAACTATGGCCCAAGAAATATTAGCGAACGCTCATTGACTTTTTGACAGACCTTTATTTTGGTTTTTTTTTTCTTTCAATGAACATTATCGACGACGCATCCATGCATTTCTGAGTCGGTTTTTGTAATACACTTGATTGTATTTTTAATGTATCAAAAATATATTTTTTATACAATAAAAATATATTTTTTATGTATTAAAAATATATTTTTCATATAAAAAAAATATATTTTTTTTTAATTTGAAAAATATATTTTTTTTATATGAAAAATATATTCTCATTATATTAAAAATACGTGCACAAATGGCAAACTATTCCTAATCCACCTGAAACTATGGCCCAAGAAATATTAGCGAACGCTCATTGACTTTTTGACAGACCTTTATTTTGGTTTTTTTTTTCTTTCAATGAACATTATCGACGACGCATCCATGCATTTCTGAGTCGGTTTTTGTAATACATTTGATTGTATTTTTAATGTATCAAAAATATATTTTTTATACAATAAAAATATATTTTTTATGTATTAAAAATATATTTTTAATACATAAAAAATAGTATCGAGTGTATTTTAAAAATGGACTCATAGAAATGCACGGCTTCATCGTCGATAATGTTCATTGAAAAAAGAAAAACCAAAAAAAAAGACCAACGAATCTGTCAAAAAGTCAATGAGCAATCTCTAATATTTCTTGGGCCATAGTTTTAGGTGGATTAGGTATAGTTTGCCATTTGTGCACATTTGTTTGAATGAATTATGAAAAGATGCGGGGAAAACTGCGGACGGAAAGAAATCAACGTATCCAAATGATACGTAATTCTCAACTTATTATGAATATATGAAAAATATATTCTCATTATATTAAAAATACGTGCACAAATGGCAAACTATTCCTAATCCACCTGAAACTATGGCCCAAGAAATATTAGCGAACGCTCATTGACTTTTTGACAGACCTTTATTTTGGTTTTTTTTTTCTTTCAATCAACATTATCGACGACGCATCCATGCATTTCTGAGTCGGTTTTTGTAATACATTTGATTGTATTTTTAATGTATCAAAAATATATTTTTTATACAATAAAAATATATTTTTTATGTATTAAAAATATATTTTTCATATAAAAAAAATATATTTTTTTTTATATGAAAAATATATTTTTTTTATATGAAAAATATATTTTTAATACATAAAAAATAGTATCGAGTGTATTTTAAAAATGGACTCATAGAAATGCACGGCTTCATCGTCGATAATGTTCATTGAAAAAAGAAAAACCAAAAAAAAAGACCAACGAATCTGTCAAAAAGTCAATGAGCAATCTCTAATATTTCTTGGGCCATAGTTTTAGGTGGATTAGGTATAGTTTGCCATTTGTGCACATTTGTTTGAATGAATTATGAAAAGATGCGGGGAAAACTGCGGACGGAAAGAAATCAACGTATCCAAATGATACGTAATTCTCAACTTATTATGAATATATGAAAAATATATTCTCATTATATTAAAAATACGTGCACAAATGGCAAACTATTCCTAATCCACCTGAAACTATGGCCCAAGAAATATTAGCGAACGCTCATTGACTTTTTGACAGACCTTTATTTTGGTTTTTTTTTTCTTTCAATGAACATTATCGACGACGCATCCATGCATTTCTGAGTCGGTTTTTGTAATACATTTGATTGTATTTTTAATGTATCAAAAATATATTTTTTATACAATAAAAATATATTTTTTATGTATTAAAAATATATTTTTCATATAAAAAAAATATATTTTTTTTTATATGAAAAATATATTTTTTTTATATGAAAAATATATTTTTAATACATAAAAAATAGTATCGAGTGTATTTTAAAAATGGACTCATAGAAATGCACGGCTTCATCGTCGATAATGTTCATTGAAAAAAGAAAAACCAAAAAAAAAGACCAACGAATCTGTCAAAAAGTCAATGAGCAATCTCTAATATTTCTTGGGCCATAGTTTTAGGTGGATTAGGTATAGTTTGCCATTTGTGCACATTTGTTTGAATGAATTATGAAAAGATGCGGGGAAAACTGCGGACGGAAAGAAATCAACGTATCCAAATGATACGTAATTCTCAACTTATTATGAATATATGAAAAATATGTTCTTATTATATTAAAAATACGTGCACAAATGGCAAACTATTCCTAATCCACCTGAAACTATGGCCCAAGAAATATTAGCGACCGCTCATTGACTTTTTGACAGACCTTTATTTTGGTTTTTTTTTCAATGAACATTATCGACGACGCATCCATGCATTTCTGAGTCAGATTTTGTAATACGCTTGATTGTATTTTTAATGTATCAAAAATATATTTTTAATATAATAAAAATATATTTTTTTATATGAAAAATATATTTTTAATACATAAAAAATAGTATCGAGTGTATTTTAAAAATGGACTCATAGAAATGCACGGATGCGTTGCACGCAATTGTGCGGTTTTGTATTTTTAATATAGTAAAAATGAATATTTTGGTATATTAAAAATACATTTAATATTAAAAAATATTTTCGTTCATTTTATTTTTATTTTATTTTATTATTTTTGCGTTGTAGATAGTGTGCATAAAAAAAAAATAAAACAAAATAAAAATAAAAAAAATCAAAACAAAAACTTAGGAATCTGTGAAAAAGTAAATGAGCATCTGCTATTTTTCTTCGGCCATAGTTTCAAGTGTATTCGCAGTTGTTTTGTCCGAACTTTTGACGGTCAATATAAAACCTATTTTCCTGAAATTTAATTTTCCAACAAATTTGAAATGGCCCACTATGAGCCACGCGAATACGCCAATATGGTTATAAAGTATATTGAAGCCCGGTTTAACGCTGCTGAAGCTCAACGCTTGTACCAAGCGGCTTATCGCAATGCAAGGCAGCCCACTCCCAGGGTCATTGCCGATGCATTTCATCGATTCGTGGAAACTGCTGATGCTTTGCCCAATAAACGAGTATGTGCTGGACCTAGGACTGCGCGTACGGCTGCGACGGAAGAAAGGATATTGGCGATGTTCGAAGCTGATCCGACTTCTAGCATTCGTTACGTTACACGACTCTTGGGAACGTCCTATGGTACGGTACAACGAACGATGAAAGCTGAAAAGAAGCATCCTTTTCACTATACCAGAGTTCAATCACTGGACATACACGATTATCCAGCATGGCTTGAATTCTGTCGCCTGCTGGTAAATCGTGAAGCGCAAGATCCAGGATTTCTGAGTCGCATCATTTTTACTGACGAATCGTCATTTGGTCGAAATGGAATGTGGAATTTCCATAATTTCCATGTCTGGGCTGACAAAGAAAACAACCCCCATGCAATTATCGAAGTGAACCACCAACGTCGATTTGCCCCATTAAATATTTGGGCTGGTATTTATGGTGATAAACTGGTGAGTAAATCAATTTGTAATCAGTACTTTTGATTCAAAATTCATTTGTTTGTTCAAATGAATTTTCGAAACGAATTCTCGATATAATTAATATTTAAAGAAACATATTGAATATTTAAAGATATAATATTTAAAGAAACGAATTCAATTTTTTTAAACAATTTCACCCAAATACCTGATTTTTTTTTCTAATTTAAACTTTGTGCCCTAGCAATCGCTCATTGTCTATTTTTTCGAGTCATTATCACATTTCCATTCCTGTTTTTTTTAGTCGTGGAGATGCATGAACATTTACAGAATTTGAACAATTTTCTGTATTGTTTGCTTCGTGTAAATCTCCGCATCCTTGTCTCAATTTTTTATCCCTATCCTCTCCTTCCCTGTTTCATTTTTGGTTTTTTTGTCACATCGTTTCAGATTGGTCCATTTCACATCGAGGGCACGCTCACCGCGGAAAAATATACGGATTTCCTGGAGAGACATCTTCGACGACTATGCATACGGGCTCACATGACTCGGGAGGACTTCGCTGGAGCGCATTATCAACAAGATGGTGCGCCTGCCCATACTAGCCGGATTGCACAACAGACGCTTCGCCGACTGTTTGGTAATCGTGTTATTGGACGAGGTGGAATCATTGATTGGCCCCCACGTTCCCCCGATTTGAACCCATTAGATTTTTTCTTGTGGGGTCATATAAAATCATTCATCTACAGAGAACAGATTCAGAATAGGATGGACTTGGAGCAACGGTTCGATGCCGCGATAAGAACGGTTACTCCGCAAATGCTTCAAAAATGCCACGAAAATTTACTCCGTCGTGCCAGGTGTTGCATTGAAATGGGTGGTGGGCACTTTGAACATCTTCTATGATCAAAGAAAAATTGGGACGATTTTAAATTAAGTTTTTGACCAAAATAATTGATTGCAGAATAAGTTTTATTTTTCAAATGCATTGTAATCAGTATTGTCATCGAATATCAGGAGTCGAAAAACCCTGGAAATTATACGAAAATAAATAAAAATATGTTGAACAAATTCGTACTCTTTCATTTTTATTATCATTATTATCTTACAACATTCGAAGTATTGAAAACTTTTTCATTATTATGGGTCCTCATTTGAAAAAGACTGCAAAGAGAAGATCGAGAATGAAAAAAGATCGAGAATGAAAAGCGACGACCGAACAGATTTTAGCGTTCACTATTTTCCTCGTCAAGTTCGTTATTTGAAGCAATTCGTCGCTTTCTGCGAATACTCGTCAATTTATTATTAATTGCGATATTCATTTTGCTGTCGCAATATTCAGTCCTGAACATTTCATGAACAGTATCTGAAAAATGAATCATGAAAATTGTAGAGCTTCTGGTAGATTCTTAAAAGTTGTACACAGAGTCTATTTTCACGTGTATGGACGGGACAAAATACTCCAATTTCCATTTTCAGTGTTCTAAAATGTCGATTGATGCGTACATTTTAATGCCTGCACAGAATTTCCATCGAGAGCAGTGTGCCGTTCCATGGATGTTCCGATTTTGCTTTTTCCACCCTTTAAATTTGAGCGAAGGAGTTCCCTCATAGGAAAAATCGCAGTCAGTAATACCAGGCCAGCAGCAGTGAAGGTTTTTTTGCTCTGCGCGGTGTACCATTCGTCCTGCGTAATTGTTACGTTGCTTCCCGGCCACCCGATCTCGATCTATAATATTATTCTATCCTAAGTATAAATGTGGTTAAAAAATAATTCTCTTCTTACTTTATTGCCGGCTAATTGTCTGGCAAAAGCAGAGTCTTGTTGCCCTGAATTTGAAGCGGAAGGACGACTTGCGTGAGAACTATTAATTTGAGCTCCTTGCCCATCCTCTAATCTTCCCAATCTCTCCGCAATGTTTTGAATTTTCCTGTTCAATTAACTTTCATTTCTTTTTATGTCGTCAGTTCCCTCTTGAATAGCTGCAGGTAAGAAAGATGATTGAGTGAATCACATATCTTCTACGTATGAGCTACGCATCTTCTCCGGTAAAATTCAACTACAAGGGTTCAATTAGGGCTAAAGCTTTTCGTTTTTCAACATGAATCTGAAGTTAGCATCGTTGAAATGCAAGGAAATTCATTTTTATCTGACGAAAATAATTATTCAAATGCAGAATGTAATTACGATGATAAAATGATCCATTTTGGCCATTCGAAAAGCATATCGGCTCGAAAAATTTGGATGACATTGAAAATCGAACGAATCTTCAATAAAATTAAATATTTTTCGATGCATTCCAACGTCGCGAACTTCAGCATAATTTTTCAACTGCGCGATCACGTGAGCCGCGTCCTTTCTCCCTTCGTTCTGTCGTTTTTTTTTTTATCGTTTCACTGCATTTTCGACCTATTTTATTCTGCTCGAAGTCAAAAAATTGGTCAAAAATGCAGTGAAACGATAAAAAAAAAAAAAAAAACGACAGAACGAAGGGAGAAAGGGCGCGGCTCACGTAATCGCGCAGTTGAAAAAGTTCGCGACGTTACAATGCATCGAATTTTTTTTTTTTTATCATCTCACTGCATTTTCGACTCATTTTATTCTGCTCGAAATCTAAAAATTAGTCAAAAATTCAGTGAAACGATAAAAAAAAAAAAAAAAAAACGACAGAACGAAGGGAGAAAGGGGGCGGCTCACGTGATCGCGCAGTTGAAAAATGATGCTGAAGTTCGCGACGTTGGAATGTATCGAAATTTTCATTTTTTTTATCGTTTCACTGCATTTTTGACTAATTTTTTGACTTCAAGCAGAATAAAATTAGTCGAAAATGCAGTGAAACGATAAAAAAAATAAAAATAAAAAATTCGATGCATTGTAACGTCGCGAACTTTTTCAACTGCGCGATTACGTGAGCCGCGCCCTTTCTCCCTTCGTTTTGTCTTTTTTTTTTTTTATCGTTTCACTTGCATTTTCGACTAATTTTATTCTGCTCGAAGTCAAAAAATTAGTCAAAAATGCAGTGAAACGAAAAAAAAAACAAATTTCGATGCATTCCAACGTCGCGAACTTCAGCATAATTTTTCAACTGCGCGATCACGTGAGCCGCGCCCTTTCTCCCTTCGTTCTGTCGTTTTTGTTTTTTTTTTATCGTTTCACGGCATTTTTGACCAATTTTTTGACTTTGAGCAGAATAAAATGAGTCGAAAATGCAGTGAAACGATAGAAAAAAAGAAAAGACAGAACGAAGGGCGAAAGGGCGCGGGATTCGATCGTGCATGGGATTATCGGCAACAAACAGCGCGAGCTGGTTTTGGAAATATATTTTTTAAAACAGTTAAATTGTCACGCACCAAGCATCAACTCTTCTAACGACTGCTTTTGCCGTTGAGAGTTCACCGCAATTTCATTTGATTTACGCGGTACTTTTTCTGGGGTTGGATCGCTCTCATCAACATCATTGCTGACTGGATTCGACTGAGATCGTCTTACTCGCACACCTTTATTTTTGCACACTTCGCGCGAAATGTCCTCCATTTTCTGCTCCAATTCCGATATGCTATCTATCGTTATGAATTAAAAAGCTAATTAAAGTTAAGTGCAGAGAAAACATTCGACATGTTTTGTACAGCGACGAAAAGCGCAAAGAAAAATGAAGACAATGAGAAGAGAATGAATGAAATTATTGAGGCTTGTGAAAATTGAGGAACGTGTACAACAGAAAAAAATAAACGACACTCAAGTTCACAACGTTGGGGTCTAACGAAAAATACGTTTTTCTATTAATTTTATCTTAAAATTTCAAAACCATGACAATTTTCGCATTGATTTTCGGTTTGGATCTTGAAAAAATATCGTTTTATCGTCCTGTCCAAATACTGGATAAAAATCTTGAGACCTTTTTGAGAAAAAACGGAATTCCGTTGCACCCCAACGATGCAAACTTCAACATCCTAGAAATGAAATTGCGAAAATTTTCAAAAAACAGTTTCACGTACTTGAAATGCAAATAATATTGCCGTCGAAGCATCGCCATCCTTCCCGAGGCTTTTTTTTTGGTCACGCCATTCGATGACGTATGACTCATCGCAATCTGTTTCCCCGGGTTTGAAATTCTTCGGATCGAAATCTCTTATCCATTTCACCGGTATATCCGGAGTGTAAGAAATTTCTTTTTTCTTATCAACCCATTTCACGAGGGCGTATAACTCCGTTTTTCGTGGCATGATGTTGAGATGCACAACGGACAGAATAAACGATGAAATGACAGATTCGTTAGTGTTTTTTTTTCTCTGAAATATGGCGATGACACGCATCTACGCATTTCTGTGCATTTGTTTTTGAAGACGTTTAAAATATTTTGTTTTTATATCGAGTGTACATTTTGAATATACTAAAAATACATTTTCAGTCTATAAAACAGCTATTTTTAATATATTAAAAATGTATTCTCATTATAATATAGATATTAATGAATTATAACTTTTTTATACTCAAAATGCACATTTCATATAGGAAAAGTACAATTATCACAAGTTCTTGTAGCCAATTTTAATTTTTTTTCTACAGTTTATTGGCATTATGATGCCAATATGAACCGTGGAAAAAAATATTAAGAAATGGAACCATATTGAATCTATACTTTTCCTATATTAGAAATACATTTTGAATGTAAAAAAGGTATAATTTATTTATATCTGTAATATAGTAAAAATATATTTTTCTTATAGTTGGTATTACAGAAAATCTCCTACAGCAAACAATGATATTAATAAGTTGAAAGTTACGTATCATTTGGATACGTTGATTTCTTTCCGTTCGCAGTTTTCCCCGCATCTTTTCATAATTCATTCAAACAAATGTGCACAAACGGCAAACTATACCTAATCCACCTGAAACTATGGCCCAAGAAATATTAGAGATTGCTTATTGACTTTTTGACAGATTCGTTGGTCTTTTTTCTCGGTTTTTTTTTTCAATGAACATTATCGACGATAAAGCCGTTCTATGAGTCCATTTTTAGAATACACTCGATACTATTTTTTATGTATTAAAAATATATTTTTCATATAAAAAAAATATATTTTTCATATAAAAAAAAATATATTTTTTTTATATGAAAAATATATTTTTAATACATAAAAAATATATTTTTATTGTATAAAAAATATATTTTTGATACATTAAAAATACAATCAAGTGTATTACAAAAACCGACTCAGAAATGCATGGATGCGTCGTCGATAATGTTCATTGAAAGAAAAAAAAAACCAAAATAAAGGTCTGTCAAAAAGTCAATGAGCGTTCGCTAATATTTCTTGGGCCATAGTTTCAGGTGGATTAGGAATAGTTTGCCATTTGTGCACGTATTTTTAATATAATGAGAATATATTTTTCATATATTTAAAATATATTTTTATTATGTTAAAAATACATTTTTTTAGTACGAATGACACATTTTTAATAATTTTTTTTCCGAAGGACCAGAATATTCAAGGCTCATGGTTGACAAGCGAACGAGGTTATCCCGAGGTTATTTAACCGCATTTAATCTCACACATTTGTGTGAGAATTAAAACATCGTTTGAATACGTTGATTTCTTTTTTTCATCATTTCATCCGCATCTGTTTACAATTTCTTAAATTAAATTTTCAACGATTCAGCTAAATTATTCATTGGCAGTCCCATTTTCACGCGACAACCACATCAGCTGGGAGTGTATGTGTTCCAACCTCCTATCTGTCAAAAGGGTAATAGCCAAATTCATTTCTGTCGCTGCTCCGTTTGCCACACGATGCCAACGTCACACGGGAGAAGAAAAAGATTCGCGGGCGGAAGTTGCTTCGCATGATATTGGCTTCGCAACGTGAGACAAAAATCTTTACTCTGAATGCGACAACGAACCCCAAATAATCCGACCCTGAGGCGTCGCACATCATGGCGGAAAGCGGCCTTCTCATTGGTTCGAAAAATGCAAATTCGATTTGTTGTCATTTAAAAACTATTGCGAATTGAAAAAAATCCTTGAGTGAATACGCTTCTAATATCGTCCCGAATCCGAGGTTATCCGGTCGGTCAGTCTTCCTGAATCACCCTGTATACACTAGGGTGGCTGCAATTTAGGTCGAATTTGAATTTTCGAAGTCCCCACGTGAAAACACAATCAACATATTTAAAAAAAAAAATGTGTGCAAAGTTTGAAGGCGTTAAAAAAATGTTCAATGGTGCCTGTGAGAAGTTAAATTTTAGATGGGAAAATACATGTATTTTGCTGAGATATAACAAATTTATTTCTCAAACCCGTAATAGTGGTGGAAAAAATCTAAAACTGGGCAAACATATTGTACAATATATCAATGTTCAAAACATAATCTTTTAGGATTTTTCCAGCAATAATTTCCACAATTTCACGCTTCATGAAAACAGGCTCGATTTCATATTTTCGAACAATTTTCGTGAAATATTATTATTGATTTTGTGATGTAATTTTCAACTTAACTAGAGCCCAAATTAGACTGGACTAGACTGTACTAGACTAGACTAGACGATTAGAACCAAAAATTCAGCAGAAGAAGTTTTTTTCCTATCGACAGCGAAATATTGACTTAGAATTAAATTTAAACTTTAAATTGCTTCCGAGAGATAAATTCGTTGCACTGGAATATATCGTCATGATATCTAATATAATTATTGAATGAAAAATCGATTGAAAATCGAGTTACAGCGACAAAAATTCGATAGGAAATGATGCGGTAATTTTTTTATTGGTGGAGCTGTCTAAGCAAAGTATTTTTATTGATGTTCGGATACTTTTTGTAATATTCACGGAAAATTTGGATAATATATTGTTTTTCTTCCTCGTTGTACGTCAATCTATTATTGTACTCCGCAATAAGCTTGATTTCCCTACGCTGTGATCGATTTGGAATCTTTCGAAAAACTTGAGCGATCGGGGGCTTGTATCACGAGCAAGCAGCTGGAACATGTAACACAAATCAGAGTGTCCAAACGCTATGAAGTCCATCAATCGAACGTTGCTTCTGTGTTGGGTCAAAACATTGATTTTTTCGTAAGCCCACAATCGATTCAGTCTTCGGAATCGTTCGAAATCGATCACAGCTTTCTCGATAACGACGTATTGGAGTGGAACTTGGACAAAAACTATCAGTTTGACTTGCAAATTGTCAAAAAGTTAAGCGTCGTTAATTGATGTCGCAGAAAAAGTAATTAAGCTTATTACGAAGTACAACCATAGATTAACGTACAACGAGGAACAAGAACCATATATAATTCAAATTGTCCGTGAATATCACAATCCGAATATTACTTTAATAATACTTGATAAAAATACTTTCCTTCGACCGTCTCCACTCATACAAAATTACCTCGTGAAATTCTATCGATTTTTTTTCGATGGAATTAGATTTTTAATCGTTTTTCATTCGATAATTATATTAGATATTATGACGATTTACTCCAGTGCAACGAGTTTATATCTCGGTAGCAATTTAAAGTTTAAATTTAATTCTCAGTCAATATTTTACTATCGATAGGAAAAAAACTTCTTCACCCGAATTTTTGGTTCTAATCATCTAGCCTAGTCTGGTAAAGTCTAGACTAGTCTAATTCAGGCTCTAGTTAAGTTGAAAATTACATCACAAAATCAATACCAATATTTCACGAAAATTGTTCGAAAATTTTAAATCGAGACTGTCTTTATGAAGCGTGAAATTGTGGAAATCGTTACTGCAAAAATCTTGAAAAATTATGTTTTGAACATTGATATATGTACAATATGTGTACCTAGTTTTAGATTTTTTCCACCACTATTACGGGTTTGAGAAATAAATTTGTTGTATCTCAGCAAAATACATGTGTTTTTCCATCTAAAATTCAACTGCTCACAGGCACCATCGAAAATTTTTTTAACGCCTTCAAACTTTGCACACATTTTTTTAAAAAATATGTTGATTGTGTTTTTACGTGGGGACTTCGAAAATTCAAGTTCGACCTAAATTGCAGCCACCCTGATATACACCTAGGAGGCCGAAAAAAAGCTCAATTTTGCGAATTTTTTGTAGAAAAACTATTTCAAACTCCGGATTGGGTTCGAACCAATTAAGAGTTTACACATTCAAGAATGTGTTCAATTTTTTTTATTAAAAAATATCATAAATATATGAAAATATCGCATGTTCCTTGGAGCGCCGAAAAAAAATCTTCTTGTGCGGTACCCACTACCGTTTGTTCAAAAATCATCTGAAAGAAAAAAAACAAAAAGATTTTTAAACTTGATATTATAATCTAGTAGATGTCATAGCCGATTTTGAAAATATAGATTTATGACAAAATGGCAAACGTTTGAACCTCAGTAACGAGTTGTCGGCCAAAAATTAGTTATTATTTTGTTTATAAACAAAAAACTAAGTAATGAAAAAAAAAAATCCTATGACATCTACTGGGTAATGATGTACAAGAGAGGCACACCAAATTTCAAGGCAATCGGTCCATTGGTTTTCGAGACATTTTGGGTACCGATTTGAAAAACGTGTAAAAAGTTAGGAATGAATAATCAAATAAAATAAATAAATAAAATAAATTATAAAATTTGTCAACTTACATGGAATCATTGATACCAGGCCCATAGTGCAGGTCGTTTACGGTCGCCGCGATGTTCATGGCTGTCAAGTTTTGTTGTGGCGTCGTATTTGACCTTCTTTTGTTTGTAACTGCACTTGCAGTTCGGCTTTCGCTATGCGAGTTTCATCTTGTTGCACAGCGTATGAGTGCGCTCCTGACCCAACCGATATTCCCAACACATTCATAATTTCTAGTAGTGAGGTGACACCATTATTGAACGTGCATGCTGCCAGAATAGCAGCGATGTTAACAATTTTGGATCCGCTGTTCATCGTTATTGGAGCGATCTTCCAAATGATTGAAGCTCTCATTGCAGTTTTGAGTATATCCGCTCACACAGCGTTCTAACAATTTGTCATTACTGACGTCTTCGTAAATCGGTTTGATGGCATCTAACACCATTGGTGGCAATGCAGCATAATCGTGACGGCAATTTTTCACTTCTTTTTGAGCTTTCGCTTGTTGCCACTTGCACCACGATTCGGGGCCTGCGGGACAGAAATGATGTTGGAGATTCCTATCTGTTGAGCAGTAGTGGTAGAATGTTGCCCAAATCGCTTTTTTCATCTCATCCTTTGAGTCACTGTTTCTGCGAATAGCTAAACCATAGTAAACGCTCAGTTTATCAATGAGCTTTGCCGTTAGTTTGTTTTTGCCGCCGATTCCAGGGTTGTTCTTGCATTGGCGAAGACGGGTTCCCATTTGCTTTCGGACGTGTCCCACGCATCCTTTTTTTACGATTCCAATTTCATTACCATACGGCTTGGCATTTATTATTCCCGTGTACGTCTTCGTATCGCCGTCGCCCACATAATTAGTGTACATTTCTCCATGGTTTTCCATCGCTAGGTTCATGCCTCCATGGTTTGTGATGTCTAGGTATATTTCTTCATGATTTTTGATGTCTAGGTGAATTTCTCTATGGTTTTCGGTGTCTAGGTCAACGGCTCCATGGTTTTTGATGTCTAGGTATATTTCTTCATGGTTTTCGATGTCTAGGTACACGGCTCCATGGTTTTTGTTGTCTAGGTATATTTCTCCATAGTTTCCGATGTCTAGGTCGACGGCTCCATGGTCTTTGATGTCTAGGTATATTTCCCTATGGTTTTCGATGCCTAGGTCCACGGTCCCATGGTTTTTGATGTCTAGGTATATGTCTTCAGTGTTTTCGATGTCTAGGTACACGGCTCCATGGTCTTTGATGTCTAGGTTGTGACGGGCTCCCCACAATCGCTAGAGAAAATGAGGAGAGAAAATAAGTAAATCACGTGAAAAATGAATTCAAATAATAATAACAAGTTTCGAATTTATTTATCAGATTTTATACAATAAAAAGAGGGAATTGACACGAGAAAAATAAGGGGCGCCAGCTGGTTGAATCGGTCCAGCAACCGTTACAAAAATGGCCAAAACTGAACGAACCAAAACAATAATAAAAGATTTAATTATCCAAAATTAATGGAACTGGCTCAGGGAGAATCAAGAAATTCTTAAACGCAGGGACAGAGGGTCCCTGAAACTCAGGCGTCTTATTATACCAGTGACGTCATAAAAGGGACGACGAGCGAGCGAGGCACGCGATCGAACGAACCACGCGGACGCTCGAACCGGGCCGCGTTGGCGGAACCCGATTGAATGAATTGAGCGAAATCTCACTCGCGTCACACACAAAAACGCGGAAAAACGGGGCTGAATTAATGAAAAAGGGACACGCGGTGGGCGATCGACGGAGGGAATCGAAAAATAGGCAAGGAAAGGGCTCAAAAACGCGAAATAATCACTCGAAAAATCACGGGGGGGGGGGGGGGGGAACAAAAGGGGCAAAATGCCTTGACGAGAAATTTACGGGGAACGGACTCGATAGCACAACACTGTCGCGTCGACTGACCGACGAAATAAATCTTTCTTGAACAAAAAGTTCAAGAAAGCGAACGAAAATGACGAAAATTTAGGAGTTTGGGAAGAGTCAAACGACAAAGGGAAAATGGCGTCGCACGCCTGGCAAGAATCGAAGGACTCACCGGTTTTCTCGATTTTTGAGAGGAAAATCGGAGAACTTGATGGCGAACATAATCCAAACGGTCCAGAGAGTGGTCCTCCGGGAAGCCGGGTCGTCGTAAAGATTTCAATCGTAACTTTTACACAACAAAAACTCAAGAGAAAGGACAAAAAAACCGGACACGTGTTGAACGTGTCGAGTCCGAAGCGGAAGAGAGAGAACTTCAGCGTCTCATCGAGCTCCTCGGGACGCTCTCGAAGCTCCGCGAAGTCCCTGAGTCTCGATAGCCAATCAGAACGCGACTTTAGAGCCGGCTGATTATCGATCCATTATTGAGCGCCGGCCTCGCGAGATCGCACACAGGTGGCGCCGACGCTGGCACCGCGGCCGAGCGCTGGCGCCCGAACGGCGATCGGAAAATTGGCCTCGACGCCGCGGAACTTTTTAATTCCTTTCGACTCGACGGACCAACCTTTTGTCGGAGTAACGATGAATGACGCAAGCTCCGCGACTCGGCGATTAACGACGAATTCGAGGTAAGTACGGGGCTAAGGGGGGGAAATAAAACATTCAACGCGGGGGAGGGAGGGAAAAATTAGAAAAATGGGTCAAGAGCAAGAGTCTGGAGCGAATTTAATGTTCGCTCGTTCGGTGGGTCGCTTGCTCGCGTTCGCGGAAATATTCGGGGGGGCGGGGGGAATTTTTGAAGTTTTTCTCCGGGCTGGTCGTCTCGTTCGGTCCTCCTCGATCCTCGGGGGGGCTGAAATCAAATAAAAAAGAAAAGGCCGGTCCCAGTCTGGGATCCGGTGACTACCGCCGCGGCTCGACGGCTGGCAACGGTACTCAAACAAGTGACAACGTCACAAGGTATTTCCTCATGGTTTTCGATGCCTAGGTCCACGGTCCCATGGTTTTTGATGTCTTGGTATATTTCTTCATGGTTTCCGATGTCTAGGTCGAAAGCTCCATGGTCTTTGATGTTTAGGTATCTTTCCCCATGGTTTTCGATGTCGAAAACCATGGTTTTCGACATCGAAAACCATGGGGAAATATACCTAAACATCGTTCCCATGGTTTTTGATGTCTAGGTTTTTTTTTCATGGTTTTCGATGTCTAGGTTGACGGCTCCATGGTTTTCGATGTCTAGGTCGACGGCGCTATGGTTTTCGGTGTCTTCTTTCAGGGCTCGGCCAGGGTTGCAAACGGAAGTTCTTTGAGGGATTGATTCAGAGTTTCATCAAGAGGTTTTGAAGCGATCAACCGAGCGTCAAGATTCTCGGTTGATCGGCTTTAGAAAGGAGCCCTGTTCTTGACACGGCTCTTTTTTAAAGCTTTGAAAATGGGATCTCAATTAAAGTTTTCATGGTATGAATCAAGAATCTCGCCGGGCCCTTTATGGACGAGATTTCCAAGGGGTCGCGACGGATTTTTCGAAGTGATTGCTTAATGGCTTCACTTAGTTTTCATTAAGGGATCGACCACGAATCTCTCTGAGGTTACCTTAAGATATTAAACAAGAGTCTGTACGAGAATTTTTCACGGGATTGACCATGTTTTTCGTCGAGATATTGGAAGAGTTTTACCAGGGCTGTCGACGTAAGTTTTTGAACAGATTTATCCTCTCTCAAGAACAACCAACCACAAAGAATAAACCCTCGATTGAAAAAAAATAAAAATTTTGATGAACATCCTGTTTTTCAAAAAGAAGTGAAATCCGTGGAAAAATACTTTATAAAAGTAAAAAAAGGACGCCAAGTATTAAAAAAGTGAAACCGCAGTTGGAAAATAATGAGTCACATATCTATATTGTAACAGTACGAAATATGCTCAAAGACGCCTCGCGTTACGCGTCGGTTCGAGCTTCGTCAAAAAGGAGCAGGCAAAACCATGGGGAAATATACCTAGAAATCAAAGACCATGGAGCCTTCGACCTAGGCATCGGAAACCATGGGGAAATATACCTAGACAACAAAAACCATGGAGCCGTGTACCTAGACATTGAAAACTATGAAGAAATATACTCAGGCATCAAAAACCATGGAGCCGTTGACCTAGACACCGAAAACGATAGAGAAATATACCCAGACATAAAAAATCATGAAGAAATATACCTAGACATCAAAAACCATGGAGCCATGAACCTAGCAATGGAAAACCGTAGAGAAATATACCTAGACATCAAAAACCATGGTGCCTTGGACCTAGACACCGGAAACGATAGAGAAATATACCCAGACATAAAAAATCATGAAGAAATATACCTAGACATCAAAAACCATGGAGCCATGAACCTAGCAATGGAAAACCGTAGAGAAATATACCTAGACATCAAAAACCATGGTGCCTTGGACCTAGACACCGAAAACCACGGAGAAATATACCTAGACATCAAAAATCATGAAGAAATATACACTCCCGCTCAAAAGTATTGTAACGGCACGGATACGCGACAGCTGACGATCCGCCCGGCGCAGCGTCCGTCGCTCGACTACGGTGGCGCTAAGCGACCGATAGCCGAACCATCTCGCGGCTCGCGAAGACGCGAGTGGTCAAAGTGGGGGAAAAGTGACGAATTTGTGACAAAGGAGTGGGGATTGAGCTCGTTTTATTCGATAGCGCGTCGAAGAGTGGGGACAAGAAAGACTGTGCGAACGTTAAGCGCAAGCGCGATAAATGTTGAACGAATGCGAGCGAAGGATGAGTGAGTGGGAGAAATCAATCTCCAATAACGTTTGGGCAAGCGCCCCACCACAAAGGACTCTAGCGAATAAGACTGAGAGTTATTTTTAGACTTTCAGGAAATCAACGAACAAAGGATTCTGACAGTATAAAAGCCGGTGCAGAACAGCACTCGGCACTCATTCTTCTCGAAGAACTCGAGGCTAAACCATAGACTGTCAGCACAGGGCTCTCTTCGCTCCTACAAAGAACACACATAACCTTCCCAAATCTTTCTTTTGTTCATCGGCCATGGAGTAGTTCGGTTTCGTTCGACTCCCGCAACTGGTGAGCATTCCTAACCTAATTCCTTTGTGCATCGGCCACGGAGCAGTTCGGTTTCGTTCGGCTCCCGCAACCGGTGTGCATTTCCTAAAAACAACTCTTTCCTGTGTGCATCGGTCACGGAGCAGTTCGGTTTCGTTCGGCTCCCGAAAACGGTGTGCATTTCCTCAAAACCTCAAGGGAGTTTCGGCCACGGAGTTGTTCGGCTCCGTTCAATTCCCGCAACCGGGATTTCCAATCCTTACTTTTCACTATCCTTCCAACCGCACAATCACTTATTTGTAGGAGCAAAGGAGCTCAACGCGATTAAATTATTAGAAAACAAAAATTAATTGTCAGAATCCTAATTAAAAACTTGAACCAAATTGTAAAACCGAAATAAGCGTGCGTCATCTGCGAAAGGGTTGTCCAATTCAATAAATCGAATTGTAAAATCGAAATAAGCGTGCGTTTTTAAATAAAAATTGTCCAAATAGATTACAAAGCAGAATTAGTGCGTTTTATTGTTAAAATCAATCAATCACATTGTTGAACAAAAACACGTGCGTGCAGATCATAAATTAAAAGCGTAGAAACAGATTCAAAATCAGCGTCACGTCAAACAAGCGTTTTCTGCACTTTTCTAAGAAAAATAAAGTTATCCAAGCGTTATTAATTATCGAAAATTTAGTCTAGGTTAAAAATATAACTTAAGATTGTATAGAATCAAAGAGATTCACTCGAATTTTACAGGAATTCAGTAAGAAAAGGCTAAATTACCGCAAATTACCATAAATTACCACGTAAGCGGTAAAATAACTGCATAAATTTCCATCGAGATTTTTATGTCAAAAGTTTCATTTAATTTTTGCCGTTCGATTGGAATAAAGGAAACACATGCAAAATAAACAGAACACCTAGAAATTTGTAAAATAACTCGTAAAATTTGAATAAATCGCTTTTTATTTGTTAAACCTAAATAAAACTCTTGTTTTTTCTTCACACCTGCTCCTTTCTCTCGAAGCTCGAACCGACGCGTAACGCGAAGCGTCTTTGAGCGATTTCATACCGTTACAACTGGCGCCCAACGTGGGGCAGGTGCTGCATAGAGAAAGTGAGAGTAGAAATAGAATCAAATAGGTAAAAGTAGAAATAGAATAAACAATGGCTGATCCCGATAAATTGAGAGATGAGACCGCTAGGGATTCTGGTTTTCAAAATCCTGAGAACCAGACAGGGGAAGTTTTCCTGAGCGACACACAATTCGACGAGTTGACAACGATTCCCCCGCCAGGCGCCGGGAAAACTTTCGACGAATCTCTAGCAAATTTTGGCGAGGAAATAGAAAAAAAATCTGAAAATGACAAAGCTAATCGGGGGGCCACTACACAGAAAATTAGTCGACTGAAAAGCGATCGCACTACTGAAGAAACTTTGTCGTCGATAGTCGAATCAGTTAGCGACATAAATCTAAGGATAAAACGACTAGAACATAGAAATACGGAAACATATAGAGAATCTAAAAGAATCGAAGAAGAAATTAAGGACGAAATAGGAGATCAATTGAAACAACAAAACGAAGACTTCCTCAATCGCATGGAAACAATGGAGGCTAGTCTTGCAGCGCAAATACATGCTATTATCCAACCGCTAAGCAATAAAATGAAAGGAATAGAGCAGGCACTGAAATACGCGATGGAGAGATTAGCGGTTTGCGAGGTCAACGAGGCACAACATAGCCTCACCATTAATTCCCTCAAACAAAAATTGAGGGAATTTGAAAATGAATCGATTCAAAAATCACCGAATGAGGAAAGCACGAGGATAATTCCTCAAAAACAACAATCGTACAACCGAGCGGAGGAAGATGAACAGGACGAAGAAATATTCAGGCCCTCGACGAATTATAGACCAAGCAAAATAAAAATAACGCCACCCACTTTTGATGGATCAAATCGAGCGCGAACCATCAAATTCCTGAAGGAATTCCAGCATTATTGTGAGGTGACAAACTCAAACCTTGCAGAAATGAAGAATTTGCTGGGACAAGCACTTGAAAAATCAGCCAACGAATGGTGGGTCGTCGTAGAAGACGAAATAAACAGCTTCAACGATTTGAAAAAGAAATTCACCGAACGTTTTTGGAGCGACGAAGTCCAGAGGAGAATCCGAAGAAATCTGGAATTCGGATTTTACAAAGGAGACGGAAAACTGTCCAAGGTCGATTATGCCATCCGAATGTTCGAAATGGCAAGGGATTTGGTGCCACCACCAAGTGACAAAGAAATCATTACATTGTTGTCACAACATTTCACGGACGAAATGCGGGCAATGATCATCAGTCGCGGTTTCGAAACTCTCGGAGAATTAGTGGAATTCCTGGAAAAAATCGATCAAAGGGGTCCCATAAATGCAAAGCGGGAAAAAGAGACGCAACCCAACGATCAAGGGAATAGAAATAAGGAGCAAAGACCTTACAAGCAGCCTCCAAATCAACAAAGAAGTAATCAGGACAACAGAAACTCCAACTGGAATCAAAATTCCAACTGGAACCAGAATCCCAATTGGAATCAAAACCCAAACTGGAACCAGAATTCTAACTGGAATCCAAATCGAAACCAACAAAACCGGGATCAGGGCCAAAACACCGGATGGAAAAACAATCAAAACAATGAAAACAGAGGTCCTCAAAGATCATGGCCCCAAAAACAAGAAAAAAAAGAGGATAATAAAAAAGAGAACCTCGTACAAGCAATCGACATTCAAGAAGAGCCGAAACCCTCGACTTCCAAAGTGGGAAACGCTTAAGCGTTGTACCCGCGACAATAGAAATCAAAATTAAAGACAACGAGCGAGGTACAACGGAAAAACATAAAATAAAAATTAAAAATGAAAATTTAAAAATCGAAAAGGACCTCATAGATAAAAAGGAAAGAAGCATTCCAATCAACACAATCTTCACGGACACCAGAGAATTCTTATCAAACGAAGAAATAAAAGAACAAGCAGTCCCGATTGTAGAGTGTCCTGAAATTTACGCAAAAATTGAAGGCGTTCCTGTGACAGCACTCATAGACTGCGGATCGAAGATAACAACTATTTCGGAGGAATTTTTCTTGGAAAACAAGGAAATTTTGAAAGATTGTCCAATTTTGCCGGTCACAGGAGTGACGGTGAAAGGGGCAATTAAAGGAAAATTGACGAACGTAAAGAGTCAAATAATGGCAACGACTCAAATTGGAAAAATTGAAACAAACATCAATTATTTAATTGTGCCTGGTTTAATTAGAGACGTTTTATTTGGGGTAGATTCCCTAAAGCCTCTCAAAAGTTTAATTGACCTAAGAGAAATGTCTCTCCAGGTCAAATATCAGAATGTAACCGATGTAATTCCCACAATCGGGGCATCGGGGACTGATGGAAAAGAAACCATAAGCCACAGCCGCATGGATTCAGAAATAATTAAAATTAAAACCGATAGCCAAAATGGCATCGATTTAGACTCAGTATCAGTGCAACAATTAAATTTTTCCTCAGACTCGAACGAAGATGTCTCCTGGCAAGAGATAGAAGAAGTAGTCAATGAATCCGAACTCTCCGACGAACAGAAACAAGTTCAAAAATAAATTCTCTGGAACTGAAGACGTGTCTTCCGAAAAAATACAGGAAGGATTTCTGCTTATCAACACAAATTGGATATTACGACGGAACAACCAATCGTCGCATTTTCCTACGAGGTATCCTTGATGCATCGAGAAAAGGTCGATGAAGAAATCGAAAAGTTATTAAACAATGGAATCATACAACGATCGACGAGCCCCTGGATAAATCCAATCGTACCTGTTCGGGATTAAGCGTTATTTTTGATCGATAACGCGAGCATTTGGGTCAGGGTTCGCGCCTTGCCGCGAATGTCGCCACAGGACGGGCGACACATGGGATCGACAGGCAACGCGAGGTCCTTTAGGCTAATTATCGCGCTCTGCCACGGGCGTCGCTACAATTCGGGCAATTATTGATTTTTCGGGGATAACGGTCATGCGCGCGCGTAATCGATATTCATCGATTACGCCATGATTGAGCGCAGTCTTGGATCACCGGTGGGAGCACAAACACGTGGGTCCTTGTCGCTTCGGGTCTTTGCTTTTTCTCGCGGTACTTCGCACTATGAGGTCAATTCGAGTCTTAAAACCTCGAATTTAGCGGGTTTCGGGAAATAACACGTTCGAATTCATTACTGGGATGCGCTTTCACCAAGCACGGGAATATTTTTCTTCTTTACAACGGGATCACCAAGATAATTCAGGATTCCGTTAAACGCGGGTCACGCGCACTGGATTCAAGCGCACACGGTCGTCGTCGGCAACGAGGTCGACGAAATACACGGGTCTAGCGGGTTTTCGCGCTTTCGGATGACTCGAGACTCACGATCTCGAGTCTCGGGAATCACCTCGCATATTCGCACCGGGTGGGTTATTATAATCAGTATTACACGCATTCCGGGCGGGTTTTTTATCAACCATGGTTTACGCGCATCACGGGCGGGTAACGGGCCAAATTTCACGGCACCAAAATTCCAACTTCTGTATTTTAATAAATCACACGTTTTTAGTAATCGCCCGCTCTTATTTTTTCCTTACCACCAACACCAGATCCCGCCAAAAACAGTACCAGTGATTAAAAAGGATGGAACGGTCAGATTGTGTCTCGACGCCAGGAAAATCAACCAAGTAATGGCCGACGACCACGAATCTGTACCAAACATAGAGGAGATTTTTCAGAAATGCCACACGGCGAAAGTTATGACGACGCTCGATCTCACGAATAGTTTCTGGCAGATTCCTCTACATCCGGACTCGATGAAGTACACAGCCTTCAAATATCGAGGAAAGGTTTACGAGTTTACTGTAACACCTTTTGGATTGAAAACAAGCACAGCAAGTTTGCTGCGGGCACTGGACATTATTCTCCACAGACTTGGAGATCACGTAATAAATTTTGTAGATGATTTACTTTGTATCTCGGAAAGTTTTGAAGAACACATGCAACATCTGGACGAACTCTTGGAGCGTCTGGAACAAAACGGAATGACAATTAAACTGAACAAAGCAAAGTTCTTCAGAAAGGAAGTTGAATTCCTTGGGCATATCCTGACAACGGAAGGAATAAAACCACAGCCCGAGAAAATTCAAGCAATTAAAGACTTTCCTGCCCCGAGGAACCTCAAACAATTAAGAGGATTTCTTGGTTTAATCAATTATTATACGAAGTTCACGAAGGAACACGCAAAGGAAACAATCCCATTATTGTAACTCTTGAAAAAGAAAGAGAAATGGAAATGGGAAGACGAGGAAAGGGAAGCGTTTGATCGAATCAAAGATTCGTTCGTTCAAGACGTCCTTCTAAAGCATCCGGATCCAAAAAAGGGTTCCATTCTTCAAACGGACGCAAGCCACTACGCTCTGGGGAGCACGTTAGCTCAAAAGGATGAAAATGGAGAGCTAAATGTAATCATGTTCGCGAGCAGAACATTAAAGGGACCGGAACTAGCATACACGACAACGGAAAAGGAAATGTTAGCCGTTGTATGGGCGTTAAAAAAGTTGCGGACGTATTTGCTCGGTGCAAAGAAAAAAGTCATAACCGACCACCAAGCGACAACCTTCTTAAAAAACTGTCAACTACTTAATGAAAAATTAACGAGGTGGATCCTGGCAATCCAGGATTACGATATTGAATTCGAATTCTGCCCAGGAATCCGTAACGTTGTAGCTGACGTTCTAAGTCGATTAAATCCTCCCGACAGAGGAGGCAGAAAAGGAAAGGAACTGGTGATAGGAACTATGTTAGCAACACAACCATCGAAAGAATTGCAACAAAGGATTAAAAACATTGCACAATGTCAAAAGAGAGACGAAAAAATTAATGAAATAAGGGAACGGATTATCGACAAAGAAGACGAACGATATGAGACCAAAAACGACATTTTGTATAAATCAACAAGACAAAACGTATTCAAAATTGTCCTTCCAAGGTCAGTCCTCCAAGTGTTGGTGCCGGAAACGCATAAAATGTATGGCCACATAGGAGCGAAGAAGGTCTGGAAAATTCTGGATGAAGATTTCACGTACCCAAAATTTCATCACGCCGTTCGAGATTTGGCCCATTACCAGCGACAAAAGGAAGAATGAAGCATATTCTGGTGACAATTGACGCCTTCTCCAAATTTGTGGTTTTGTATCCACTAAAAGTTGTAACGGCGTAATCAACAATCAACAAAATATTTAATCACTATATTCCCAATCATGGGAAGCCCAGCAAGTTGCAATTTGATCATGGAACACAATTTACTTCACGATTATGGCTCAACAAATTAGCTAGTGAAGGAATTCAACCCGTTTTCTCATCAATTCGACACCCACAAGGAAATATTGTGGAAAGAGTCAATCGAGAAATCGGGAGGTTTTTCAGAACATTCTTAACAAATAAACATACGGATTGGTTACAATAAGTAAAAGTAATCGAGGATTGTATGAACGAGACGTATCACGAAACAACTGAAATGACACCCATCGAGATCCGAAAGAACGAAAAACCAAGAAGAATTTGGTCAAACTGGATCAACATCACCAAAAAAGAAGGAGAAGAAGAAGAAGAAGAGATCGGAGATAGACTTATGCTCGCCAGGAACAGAATCCAAAGAAAAGGACGGAACAGAGCAGCAAAATTCGATAGTAAGCATAAATTGATCGAATTTGAGGAAGGAGACATCGTGCTGGCCGAAGCGTGCAACGCCAGCGATCCCATCAACAAAAAAATGACGAAATTCTTCTCCATTTACGCGGGACCGTATAAAATTAAAAGGCAAATGGCCGCTGCAACGTACATCCTTGAAAATCCCGAAACCGAGATCGAAAGAGGAATGTACCATGCCGCAAACCTAAAAAAAATATCAAACATAATAAAAATAATAAAAGAGGATTGGCTGAGCATCGTCGATTCCGGAAAAAACGTTTCCGATCAAGAGACTCGGCAGAGTCTCGGGACAAGTACATTTGAAAACAGCTGTGCGTCGTCTGCTTGTCCCGAGCGCTCGCCGAGTCTATACTTTCTCGTAGTAAAACGATTCGCGGTGGTGGGAAAAAAATTTCGATGACATTTCAGCTAACTGTAAAGCCCAGGACTCGTCTAGCGACCTGAAAATTGACATGGAGACTAATTACGCGATACCCTTTCGATAGAGCCGAAATTCGATACGATTGATTAAGTAATTGCTGAGAAAAAACTTTGCACGGGCTTAGTCCTATCTCAGCCTGCGTCAGAACCACGCTACATCGAAGGATTTGACGTGTCTGTATATGGCCGCCCGACAACACATTCAAAGGGGTCTGTGCGCCCATGTTAGCCAATCCCGGGCTGCGAAATTCCTGATTGGTCGAGGCTGCGATGATTCCAATGGATCCGTCGTGTGCACACGACAGTGCAGACGAGCGAGCGAAAAATGTCAGCTGATATTTCGAAGGGCCATTTTGACGTGAGTGTGAGAGAGAGAGATAGCTGAAATAAGTTCATATTTTTCTTTTCCGCCCTTGATATTTTCGAGAAAATAACTGTTACAATTGTTCCTTGTCAAACAACGAACGTTGGCTAACCATTTATTTTTTTGAGGATGCAAGGTTATGGGAGAAGAATGTGTTGCTGGTTTTTCGTTACCGAGTCTGAACGAATGCTGTGATACAGCTTTGACAGCTCGTCATAACCTCACACTTCCGAATTTCCAACTGCCATATTACCGACATGCTCCGATGACGAGAGAATATGCTTCATGAATGAATCTGCTCCACATCCTTTGACCCTTTCCTACTCCCACCATTTTATTCATTTACAGCATGACTTATACATAATAATTCTCAGCGATGTAAAAAAATCTTGTCGCTGATTCGAGCCACATAAAAATCTTGTCGCAGAGGCGCATGACAATTTTGTCGCTGCAAGTTATCTAATAGCTCCGGATAACTCTCAGTGACATCAAGATCTTGTCGCTGAGCCAGATGAAGATTAATCGCTGAGCAATAATATCTCTCAGCGAAACAAAAATCTTGTCGCTAAGACAAATGAAAATCTTCTTGCTGAGGCAAATGAAAATCTTGTCGCTGCGAGGGCTCAGTGACATGAAAATCTTGTCGCTGAGGCAAATGAAAATCTTGGCGAAGGCTCAGTGACATAAAAATCTTGTCGCTGAGCGACATGAAAATCTTATCGCTGAGCAACATGAAAATCTTGTCGCTAAGGCAAATCAAAATCTTGTTGCTGCGAGGGCTCAGTGACATAAAAATCTTGTCGCTGCGAAGGCTCAGTGACATAAAAATCTTGTCGCTGCGAGGGCTCAGTGACATAAAAATCTTGTCGCTGCGAGAGCTCAGTGACATAAAAATCATGTTGCTGGGCCACAAGAAAAAATTGTACATTTGTTCCTTTCTGCCAAAATTCTCATGGAGCCAAGGAAAAAAATTCTTCACTAGAACTTCATGCTAAAATATTGATTTTTTCCAACTCGTGGTCAAAAGTCGAAAATTTAATTCTCGCGATAAATTGAGACTTTGGCACGTGTTCCCTTTTTGTTTCAGCATATCAAACCGAGTGGCTGGGAGAAAAATCATGATTTCACCATTTTCGCTTGGAGAAGAGCGATTTTCGTTTGAAAATTGATGAAAAATCGTCATTTTCAAGCAAAAATCTTGGTAATGGGAAAAAAAATCATATCTCGGTGAAAAATCGAGATAGAGACATGATTCTGGGCTAAAATTGAGCTCCACAGAGTCTAGTTGCTGGGGAAATATCAGCATTCTATTCTCATGGAGCCGAGATGGAAACTTCTTCGCTACAACTTCATGTTCAAATGTTGATTTTTTTTACTCGTGGACAAAAGTCGAAAATTGAATTCTCGCGATGAACTGAGACTTTGGCACGTGTTTCCTCTTTGTTTTAGCGTATCCAACCGAGTGGCTGGAAAAAAATCATAATTTATACGATTTTCACTCGGAGAAGCGCGATTTTCGTTTGAAAATTGTCGAAAAGTCGTCTTTTTCAAGCAAAAATCATGGTAATGGGCAAAAAATCATATCTCGATAAAAAATTGAGATAGGGACATAATTCTGGGCTTGGATTAAGGTCCAAATAGTGTCCTTCTAGGGAAAAAATCAGCATTCTATGTTCATGAAGCCAAACAAATAGATTCTTCGCTTCTAAGTGATGTAAAAATGTCGTTTTTTTGTAAGCTGATAGTGAAAAGGCAATAATACCATTTTCGAGCAAAATCAAGATTATAGCACGCGTTCACGTTTCCTCTCAGCTCAACAAATTATGTGGCTTGAAAAAAAATCAAAATTTATACTATTTTCACTCGGAGAAGAGCGATTTTCGTTTGAAAATTGATGAAAAATCGTCATTTTCAAGCAAAAATCATGGTAATGGGCAAAAATTCATATTTCGGTGGAAAATCGAGATATAGACATGATTCTGGACTTAAATTGAGCTCCACAGAGTATATTTTTGGGGAAAAAATCAGCAATTTATTCCCATAAATCCAACTAAATAAAATCTTCGCTCCCAAGTCATGTAAAAATGTCGTTTTTTTCTAAGCTGATAGTGAAAATGTAAAAATACAATTCCCAAGAAAAATTAAGATTATGGCGTGCGTTGACGTTTCCTTCCAGCTTAACAAACCATGTGGACAAAAAACATGATTTTACCGTCGCTGCTCGGAGAAGAGCGATTTTCGTTTGAAAATTTATGAAAAATCGTCGTTTTCGAGCAAAAATCATGGAAATGGGCCAAAATCATATCTCGGTGAAAAATTGAGATAGAGACATGATTCTTGGCTTCGAATGAGCTCCACAGAGTACACTTTTAGGGAAAAATCAGCAAATTATTCCCACCGGACTGAAAAAATTGGAGACTTTCAATCAGAAAAAATAAGTGATATCCTAGCCAAAAATCCCCTCCCGGGGAAAAAAGCTTGGACAAGTACATTTGTCGGTGATCCCCATTTCCAATTGTTTTCACAGAAAAATCTAATTCCCCCTTGAAAAAAATTGGAAACGCCAACAAAATGAAGAATTTAAGAAAACCCCCAAAAAAAAATTCAACAAGATTGAGAAAAATGCAAGAAATGCGAGAATGGTAGAAAAAAATTAATGGTATTCGCTCAGCATAAAATATTCTGATATCTATAAAAGGACAAGTATTCCCTGTCTGAAAATCATGTTGATGTTCGAAAATCAATCAACGAGAAAAAAAGAAAATCTTCCAAAAAGACACGTCTCAAAAAAAGGAACCCCTAAATACAAAATGGCGAATCGACAGAAAAACTTCATAAAAAAATACAAAACTAAAGTTTGCCATCATATGTTGAGCGTATGCGCACAGAGTACTTGGCCGGCCCGAAATTTTGTGTATTAGCTTCCGCTATTTATAGATAGGTAGAACAACTTGGTTTTATTCATGAGAAAAATGATAAGCGTTACACAAATGTCACTGAACGTTATACATTCAAATAAATTAGTACAAATTCAAAGTTTTCTCTCAATTTAATATACAATTAATTAATTAAATCATTCGCGCAATATCTTACACAAGTATGGATTCGTAGAAAAATAAAAACTGATCACTAATTAAGGTGGAGCTAAATATTACCTAGCCAAAAATCCCCTCCCGGGGAAAAAAGCTTGGACAAGTACATTTGTCGGTGATCCCCATTTCCAATTGTTTTCACAGAAAAATCTAATTCCCCCTTGAAAAAAATTGGAAACGCCAACAAAATAAAGAATTTAAGAAAACCCCCAAAAAAAAATTCAACAAGATTGAGAAAAATGCAAGAAATGCGAGAATGGTAGAAAAAAATTAATGGTATTCGCTCAGCATAAAATATTCTGATATCTATAAAAGGACAAGTATTCCCTGTCTGAAAATCATGTTGATGTTCGAAAATCAATCAACGAGAAAAAAAGAAAATCTTCCAAAAAGACACGTCTCAAAAAAAGGAACCCCTAAATACAAAATGGCGAATCGACAGAAAAACTTCATAAAAAAATACAAAACTAAAGTTTGCCATCATATGTTGAGCGTATGCGCACAGAGTACTTGGCCGGCCCGAAATTTTGAATTAAAGTGCTCAGCTGGGTTAATCTTGGCATAACGAAATTATTTGGTTTCAGAAATCTTCTTAGAAAAGACACGCGAAAGCTTGGCGAAAATCTCGAGTCAATCAAGGTTCTCTCCTAAAACGATTTATATTTCAAGCTAGTAATACAAAAAATTGCTAGAAGTGCAATTTTTATCGACGCATTACGGGTCATTTGATATAATATTTAGCTCCACCTTAATTAGTGATCAGTTTTTATTTTTCTACGAATCCATACTTGTGTAAGATATTGCGCAAATGATTTAATTAATTAATTGTATATTAAATTGAGAGAAAACTTTGAATTTGTACTAATTTATTTGAATGTATAACGTTCAGTGACATTTGTGTAACGCTTATCATTTTTCTCATGAATAAAACCAAGTTGTTCTACCTATCTATAAATAGCGGAAGCTAATACACAAAATTTCGGGCCGGCCAAGTACTCTGTGCGCATACGCTCAACATATGATGGCAAACTTTAGTTTTGTATTTTTTTATGAAGTTTTTCTGTCGATTCGCCATTTTGTATTTAGGGGTTCCTTTTTTTGAGACGTGTCTTTTTGGAAGATTTTCTTTTTTTCTCGTTGATTGATTTTCGAACATCAACATGATTTTCAGACAGGGAATACTTGTCCTTTTATAGATATCAGAATATTTTATGCTGAGCGAATACCATTAATTTTTTTCTACCATTCTCGCATTTCTTGCATTTTTCTCAATCTTGTTGAATTTTTTTTTGGGGGTTTTCTTAAATTCTTTATTTTGTTGGCGTTTCCAATTTTTTTCAAGGGGGAATTAGATTTTTCTGTGAAAACAATTGGAAATGGGGATCACCGACAAATGTACTTGTCCAAGCTTTTTTCCCCGGGAGGGGATTTTTGGCTAGGATAGTAAAAATATTAGAAACAAAAAAGTTATGCGTCAAAAACACGTCGCCGATTCCGAAAAATAAGTTTCCGATGATAAAAACATTAAAAACAAAAAAGTTCTGCAACAAAAACCCAACGTCGATTCCGAAAAACATGATTCCGACGATAAAAATATTAATAGTCAAAAAGTTATTAACAATAAAGCGTTAAAAATGTTTATTTCACTTAAACGAACGAAAAAACAACAAGAAACATTCAAATCCACAAGAAAATCAACAAAAAGATTGAGAAAAAGGAATTGTCGAAAAACGCATTAGGAGTAGTTCGAGATTTCGCCGTTGGCGCCACCGTCGCCCGAAACTACAGTTAGAGTTCACCCCTCTAGACAGAGGAAAGTTAGAAATTTGCTCACAGGTCCGCGCCATTCGAACGCAACGGTTTTTCTGTGACAAAAATTAACGGAAAAACGATTTAAAAGCTAAAAGGAATAAGAAAAAGGTATGAAAATGAAATGAAAACCTTCCTAAATCCTGTAGAAATATTATTTCCACAAATAACATCCCAATTTATACGAAAATAGCGGATAAAAGAAGGCGAAATCTTCAACGACATAAGCGACAAGGAAGTGGATAAAGTTACTATAAGCATCGAAAAATCATAACTTTTAAGCAATAAATCGGCAGTAAAAATGAATAAATAATCAATAAAAATAATAAAATAGGAAATGGACGCGGCTACTCAAACCGTACAAATCGGGCGAAAAAACTATGCCCAGCAAACAGATGGTCCAGGAGGATGGGAAAAGTTGGAGGATCAAGAAATCGGAAACGAAAAGTTCGAAATCAAAGAATTTGGAGGTTTGGAAATAAGAGAACAAGAAACAGGAAACAAAAAGGAGTTGAAAGCAGAGAAAGTTGAAACAAGAGAGAGAGAAAGACGCAGACAAAATTATTGACCAAGGAAAAGGCGTCACAAGCGTCTCTGTGGAGGCTGATTGAGATCGAAATCGACGAATCCCGCAAGGTCGAGAAAAACAAAATGAGGCAGTTCATCGAACGCAACAATGATTTCGCATTGATCCTCGAGGAACTAGAAATTCCTCCACTCCTCTCACCCATCAAAGAGGAAGCAAGTTTTGATTCCGAGATCTACAAAGAGTTGGCTGAAGAATGGAAAAAGTGCAAGCCCAACGAATTTTACTGGGGTGACGAGAACAATGACCCCAATAATAACAAAAATTCAAAAGAAAATACGGATCAAGAAAAACAGAACGAACAGCGAGAAACAAGAAAAAGGAAGAACGGTGAACAGGAGGAAAAGGAAAACAAAAGAACAAAAAACGAAAATAGAGTGCAACAAAAGGATATGGACACTCTAAAATCAAATAGATGGCTCAACGACGAAATAATCAATGCCTACGTGAGGCTAATCGTCGAGAGAGGAGAACGCGAGCCAGAAGAATATCCAAAGGTACACGCTATGAATACTTTTTTTTTTATCCTCGTTTAAAATCGGGAGGATACGAGGCCGTTAAACGATGGACAAAAAAGGTGGACATTTTCGCATACGACCTCGTTCTCATACCCATCCATCTGGGAAATCATTGGTGTCTGGCGGTGATGGATTTCGGGAACAAGAACATTTGCTATTTTGACAGCCTGATGGGGGAAAATATGGACGGCTTAATGGATTTGTTCGGGTATCTCGTTCAAGAAGCGATTGAAAAGAACAAAAAAACATTCCAACCAGAAGACTGGCAGTTGGTACTCCAGAAAGATCTTCCGCTGCAAGCAAATACGTATGACTGCGGGGTGTTCGTATGTTCGTACGCCGAACACATCGCGGCGAATCGAAAAATGAGTTTCAGGCAGGAGGATATGCCCCAAAAAAGGATTCAGATCCAAAATTAATTTAAAATGGGCCAAATCAATTTGAAAAAAAAGGGAGCCATTGTTTCTTTTATAAAAATTTTTTTATGTTTGTACAAACAGTTAAAAAATTATAAGTAACATTTATTTATTCCTGTATAAAAGGGCGCAATGTTTACAACTTGTTAAAACTACTGAATAAAGTGAATTATTTATTCTTATACTATAAAATTCGATGTCTCCACGCGTTTCACTTCTTGCAAACCTGGAAAATAAAACAAAAATTACAAATAAAAACACAAAATACTCACAAACGACTGGTCATATGACCTTGAAAACGAGAAAAACATGCAAAATCGATACGAAAACGTTCATAATAACAAAAATAAGTGTCACTTACTGCGAAAACCAGGGCGCTTGTCAGAATTTCGTAGAAAAAAGAGTTGGGAACGAATGAAACAATTGTAATGAGTGAGTGGAGAGGCGCAAGAGCCAATAATGACTCAGAACAAAGAAACGTTGCCCCAGACAACAAAACAAAAAAAAAATCACACATCATGAGAAGCGACACCATCCCCCGCATTGAGTTGGACGAAGATATCGCTCCGGAAATTGCCTGCCCGACAACATTGGAAGGCACTCAAGAAGTCATCGTCCAGGAATTCATCAATCCAACGAACTTCTCAATCATTAAAGTAGATGATTGGGGGGAAATGTGCGAATTCGAACGTCAACTGTTCCTCGCACTACGAAAAAGACCAGTTTTTATCTGCCTTCACGACATGTATGCTGTCGTTGCTGGAAATACGGCCTCCCGAGGCATTCTGTACGACATTAATGACGGAGAAGCTACTCTGAGGCTCATCGACAGAGGTTACACCATAAAAACAGCTCTGGATGATCTACAAATGATGCCGGAAGACTTCATCGAAACGCCACAATTCACGACCAGGGCATACCTGCCCACCATCAAACCAAAAGGAAGGCCGCTCCGGGATGAAGACATCTGCACCCACTTCCGTGGATTGTTTATCGATAAACGCTGTCTGGTCACCATCATCGCTCACCATCGTCTTGGGGTGTCAATCCACTTCCGTGGATTGTTTATCGATAAACGCTGTCTGGTCACCATCATCGCTCACCATCGTCTTGAGGTGTCAGTCACACTCCGATACCCTGAGAGCCAGATCAGCGTCGCTAGTCAACTTTTATATGATGGATGGGCCCAGAGGGGGCAATACGAATTTCGCCTAGACTGGGACAACACCTGGGCAACCTACGAAGATGACGACGAGGAAGAAACCGACGATCTAACATCGGATGACGAGTTCCTGGAAAAGGTGGAAAGATAGGAAGCATCATCATCAACCGTGCCTCCAAGAAGAAGAAAAAGACAGTTCCACCCTCTTTTTCTTCTGGGGGGCATTGTAACGGCACGGATATGCGACAGCTGACGATCCGCCCGGCGCGGCGTCCGTCGCTCGACTACGGTGGCGCTAAGCGGCCGATAGCCGAACCATCTCGCGGCTCGCGAAGACGCGAGCGGACAAAGTGGGGGAAAAGTGACGAATTTGTGACAAAGGAGTGGGGATTGAGCTCGTTTTATTCGATAGCGCGTCGAAGAGTGGGGACAAGAAAGACTGTGCGAACGTTATGCGCAAGCGCGATAAATGTTGAACGAATGCGAGCGAAGGATGAGTGAGTGGGAGAAATCAATCTCCAATAACGTTTTGGCAAGCGCCCCACCACAAAGAACTCTAGCGAATAAGACTGAAAGTTATTTTTAGACTTTCAGGAAATCAACGAACAAAGGATTCTGACAGTATAAAAGCCGGTGCAGAAAAGCACTCGGCACTCATTCTTCTCGAAGAACTCGAGGCTAAACCATAGACTGTCAGCACAGGGCTCTCTTCGCTCCTACAAAGAACACACATAACCTTTCCAAATCTTTCTTTTGTTCATCGGCCACGGAGTAGTTCGGTTTCGTTCGACTCCCACAACTGGTGAGCATTCCTAACCTAATTCCTTTGTGCATCGGCCACGGAGCAGTTCGGTTTCGTTCGGCTCCCGCAACCAGTGTGCATTTCCTAAAAACAACTCTTTCCTGTGTGCATCGGCCACGGAGCAGTTCGGTTTCGTTCGGCTCCCGCAACCGGTGTGCATTTCCTCAAAACCTCAAGGGAGTTTCGGCCACGGAGTTGTTCGGCTCCATTCAATTCCCGCAACCGGGATTTCCAATCCTTACTTTTCACTATCCTTCCAACCGCACAATCACTTATTTGTAGGAGCAAAGGAGCTCAACGCGATTAAATTATTAGAAAACAAAAATTAATTGTCAGAATCCTAATTAAAAACTTGAACCAAATTGTAAAACCGAAATAAGCGTGCGTCATCTGCGAAAGGCTTGTCCAATTCAATAAATCGGATTGTAAAATCGAAATAAGCGTGCGTTTTCAAATAAAAATTGTCCAAATAGATTACAAAGCAGAATTAGTGCGTTTTATTGTTAAAATTCATCAATTACATTGTTGAACAAAAACACGTGCGTGCAGATCATAAATTAAAAGCGTAGAAACAGATTCAAAATCAGCGTCACGTCAAACAAGCGTTTTCTGCACTTTCCTAAAAAAAATAAAGTTATCCAAGCGTTATTAATTATCGAAAATTTAGTCTAGGTTAAAAATAAAACTTAAGAATGTATAGAATCAAAGAGTTTCACTCGAATTTTACAGAAATTCAATAAGACAAGGCTAAATTACCGCAAATTACCATAAATTACCACGTAAGCGGTAAAATGACCGCATAAATTTCCATCGAGATTTTTATGTCAAAAATTTCATTCAATTTTTACCGTTCGATTGCGATAAAAGAAACACATGCAAAATAAACAGAACACCTAGAAATTTGTAAAATAACTCGTTAAATTTGAATAAATCGCTTTTTATTCGTTAAACCTAAATAAAACTCTCGTTTGTTTTTCACACCTGCTCCTTTCTCTCGAAGCTCGAACCGACGCGTAACGCGAAGCGTCTTTGAGCGATTTCATACCGTTACAGTATGGGTTCACTTCTCGAAATTTTCAGCTTCGGTATAAGTTCCATATCTTGGTGGAAAAAGATCGCAAGAGAATTTAATAAGCACCATTTTGAAGGGGACAGTTTTAGCTTCACTTTGCCATTTTTTACAATTTTTTACATTTTTTTTGTATAGTCTCCACGCGCTTTTGAACATGGCAGTTTTTTGATGTTTTTTTGCGTTCTAGAAACGGGCTCTCTGGCTATTAGAAAATTTTTCTTGCAATTTTATTCATCGCAGTTTCAAAGAGGATTTCAAACACTGCATTTTCGTTTTTGACAAAGTATCGTGCGATCTTTTTTACCAAAAATATTCCAATTTTCGACAAAAACGGATAACTTTATTCAATTTGGCGTATCTTGAAAACGACGGGTGATCGAAGCAAATAGCAAGACGGTGTAAAGTTGCAATAGATCATGATGGACCTGGTAGATTCATTTCAGAATTTTTTTCCGACATTTGTTTTTTATACTCGTGGAGCCAAAATAATTTTAATTTTCTTATGATTTTTTCTTTTTTTGAGACGGCGGAGGCATTTCGTTTATTGATTTTATCAGCATCTTGTTGTAATTGGAACTAAAAATGTAATTTTGCACAATTTTTTGTACGTTTTTTTCGTGAAAAAAATTAATTTTTAGTTCAAATTACGTCAAGATAAAGATCAAAGCGATAGAAGAAATGGCTCAGCCGTTTAAAAAAAGAAAAATCATGAGAAAATTAAAATCATTTTGACTCCACGAGTAGGAAAAAACAAATGTCGGAAAAAAATTCTGAAATAAATTTACCAGGTCTATCATGATCTATTGCAACTTTCCACCCTCTTGCTATGTTCTTCGATCACCCGCCGTTTTCAAGATACGCCGAATTGAAAACGTTATCAATTTTTGTCAAAAGTTGGAATATTTTTGGTAAAAAAAATCGCACGATACTTTTTCGAAAACGAAAATGCAGTGTTTGATATCCTCTTTGAAACTGCGATGAATAAAATTGCAAGGGAAATTTTCTAATAGCCAGAAAGCCCGTTTCCAGAGCGCAAAAAAAACATCAAAAAACTGCCATGTTCAAAAGCGCGTGGGGGCTATAAAAAAATTGTGAAAAATTATAAAAAAAATGGCAAAGTGAAGCTAAAACTGTCTCCTTTAAAATGGTGCTCATTGAATTCTCTTACGACCTTTTTCCATCAAGATATAGAACTTATACCGAAGCTGAAAATTTCGCGAAGTGAACCCATACTTTGAGCGGGAGTGTACCTAGACATCACAAACCATGGAGCCATGAACCTTGCGATGGAAAACCATGGAGAAATATACCTAGACATCAAAAACCATCGAGGCTTGGACCTAGACACCGAAAACCACGGAGGAATATACTTAGACATTAAAAACCTCGGAGCCATGAACCTAGGCGATGGAAAACCATGGAGAAATATACCTAGGCATCGAAAACCATGGAGAAATATACCTAGACAACAAAAACCATAGAGCCTCGGACCTAGACACCGAAAACCATGGAGTAATATACCTAGGCATCGAAAACCATGGAGAATGGGCCATTGGTCATGGGAATGGCCATGGGCCATTTCCTATCGAAATGCAACAAAACATCAGAAAACGTTGAAATCGACACGTATTTCATGTCGTAAACTTGAAAATCCGTGAAAATTTTTCGCGAAAACCGTCTAAAAGAGCTCGGATCGTGAAACGCGTCTCATATCCTTGATTCTGACGTAAAACCACGTCGTTTGCATGTAAAATCACTTCGGAAACGATGGAACGAAACATTTGCCAATCGTCAATTTTTCGTCCCATTCGACGATTATCTTCGTAGAAACTCGTGAAAAATCATTGCATGAAGGCCGTTTCCTATCGGAATGTAACGGATCATCAAAAAACGCTAAAATCGACACGTATTTCGTGTCGCAAACATGAGAAATCCGTCAAAATTTTTCGTGAAAACGGTTCAAAAGAGCTTGGATAATGGAACGCGTCTCATATCCTTGATTCTGACGTAAAACCACGTCGTTTGCATGGAAAATCACTTCAAAAACGATGAAACGAAACGTTTGCCAATCGTCAATTTTTCGTCCCATTTGACATTTTTCTTCGTAGAAACTCGTGAAAAATCGATGCTTGAGGGCCATTTCTTATCGAAATGTAACGAATCATCAGAATACGCTGAAATCGACACGTATTTCGTGTCGTAAACTTGAAAATCCGTGAAAAGTTTTCGCGAAAACCGTCTAAAAGAGCTCGGATAATGAAACGCGTCTCATATCCTTGATTCTGACGTAAAACCACGTCGTTTGCATGTAAATCCACTTCGGAAACGATGGAACGAAACGTTCGCCAATCTGCAATTTTTCGTCCCATTCGACATTTATCTTCGTAGAAACTCGTGAAAAATTGTTGCATGAAGGCCGTTTCCTATCGGAATGTAACGATCATCAAACACGGTGCTCAAGATGCACGGTGCTGCAAATTTGAATTTGCAAATTGCTTCTTCATGGTGCTCAAGATGCACGGCGCTCAAGATGCACGATGCGCAAGATGCACGATGCTCAGAGCTTCCTCTATGAGGTGCTATATTTTTTTTTTTCATTTTGGCTACCTCATGGAGCAAACTTGAAGCGTTTTTCCAAAATCTCGGAAAGGGTATCGGCTACTTTTTATTTTGCAGTGTTTTCATATTCCTCCTCTTCTTTTCCTCTTCTTTATCCTCTTCTTTTCTCATCATTTTGCTCTTCCTGCGTTGCCACCAACTCCTCTCTCTCTCTCTCTCTCTCTCACTCTCTTGCTCAATAACTTTTTTCTAACTAAAAATTCACGCGATCGAGTTCTGACGTCTCTTCCCTACCTCGACTCTTTCACGTCACTCACGTCACGTCAGAAAAATCTGAATAACGAATCACGATAAAAACATTTTGCAACTTTCAATTCGCAACTTTTTTTGTATTTGTATTTAAATTATATAATTACAACAACTTTGCTGGAAAGTATAGAAAAAGTACACACTTATTTACCATATCATATAACATTTGCACAAATTCAAGTGGTTAAACGATTTTTAGAAGAACTAATGTTTTCGTAAAATTCAAAAATCCATAAAATTTAACCCGTTCAACCGATCATTTCCAAATTCAATACCAACCTTCCTATTATGATACTCTATTTATAAAAAAAAAAAATTAGTAATAAATCTTGAAATTTGCGGAAGCTAGAGCAACGACGACATTTTTGTCAAAATTTGAAAATGCCGTAGGATCCGTAGTTTTCTTCCAATTCAGATGAAATTCGCAACGAACGAAGAGCCGGTGTAGATTAACATCCGTGCAAAACGGCAGCCGTGTAGCTTAAACCGTTCTCGAGTTATGAATGTTTGAATTTTACAGTGCCAGCACATACACATACACACACACATCCGAAAATCTTTTCTAGATATGATTTTTCGACGTTTTGGGACATTTTGAGCATATTGACATTGAAAACTGGAAAAAAAAATTTCACCGTCACATAGCTTCCTCCATGAGGAAGCAAAAACGCTAAAATCGACACGTATTTCGTGTTGCAAACATGAGAAATCCGTCAAAATTTTTTGTGAAAACGGTTCAAAAGAGCTCGGATAATGAAACGCGTCTCATATCCTTGATTCTGACGTAAAACCACGTCGTTTGCATGGAAAATCGAAAATCACTTCGAAAACGATGAAACGAAACGTTTATCAATCGTCAATTGTTCGTCCCATTTGACATTTTTCTTCGTAGAAGTCTAGGTATTTTGATGTCTAGGTATATTTCTCCATGGTTTTCCATCGCTAGGTTCATGGCTCCATGGTTTTTGATGTCTAGGTATATTTCTCCATGGTTTTCCATCGCTAGGTTCATGGCTCTATGGTTTGTGATGTCTAGGTACATTTCTTTATGATTTTCGATGTCTAGGTATATTTCTCTATGGTTTACGGTGTCTAGGTCCACGGCTCCATGGTTTTTGAAGTCAAGGTATATTTCTCCCTGGTTTTTGATGCCTAGGTATATTTCTTCATGGTTTTCGATGTCTAGGTACACGGCTCCATCGTTTTTGATGTCTAGGTATATTTCTCCATGGTTTTCAGTGTCTAGGTCCAAGGCTCCCTGGTTTTTGATGTCTAGGTATATTTCTCCATGATTTTCCATCGCTAGGTTCATGGCTCCATGGTTTTTGATGTCTAGGTATATTTCTCCGTGGTTTTCGGTGTCTACCGCCAAGGCTTCATGGTTTTTGATGTCTAGGTATATTTCTCCATGGTTTTCGGTGTCTAGGTACACGGCTCCATGGTCTTTGATGTCTAGGTATATTTCCCCATGGTTTTCGATGTCTAGGTCGACGGCTCCATGGTCTTTGATGTTTAGGTATCTTTCCCCACGGTTTTCGAGGTCTAAAACCATGGGAAAATATACCTAAACATCGGTCCCATGGTTTTTGATGTCTAGTTATTTTTTTTCATGGTTTTTGATGTCTAGGTTGACGGCTCCATGGTTTTCGATGTCTAGGTTGACGGCTCCATGGTTTTCGATGTCTAGGTCGACGGCTCTATGGTTTTCGGTGTCTTTTTTCAGGGCTCGACCAGGGTTGCAAACGGGAAGTTCTTCAAAGGATTGATTCAGAGTTTCATCGAGAGGTTTTGAAGCGATTGACCGAGCGTCAAGATTCTCGGTTGGTCGGCTTTAAAAAGGAGCCCTGTTCTTGACAAGGCTCTTTTTCAAAGCGTTGAAAATGGGATCTCAGTTGAAGTTTTCATGGTATGAATCAAGAATCTCGCCGGGCCCTTTATGGACGAGATTTCCAAGGGGTCGCGACGGATTTTTTGAAGTGATTGCTTAATGGCTTCACTTAGTTTTCATTAAGGGATCGACCACGAATCTCTCCGAGGTTACCTAAATATATTAAACAAGAATCTGTACGAGAGTTTTTCAAGGGATTGACCATGTGTTTCGTCGAGATATTGGAAGAGTTTTACCAGGGCTGTCGACGTAAGTTTTTGAACAGATTTATCCTCTCTTCAGAACAACCAACCGCAAAGAATAAACCCTCTATTAAAAAAAAAAAAAATGTTGATGAACATCCTGTTTTCTAAAAAGAAGTGAAATCCGTGGGAAAATCTATATATATATAAAAGAGTTGCGTGACTGACTGACTGACTGACTGACAGACAACGCGCAGCCTAAACCAATGAAGTTAGGATCGTGAAATTTGTCACGGTTACTCCTCTCCCATCGTAGACGCTCACTGAGGACGGATTTTGTTCGTCCTCTATCCAAAAAAAAATTATCGAAATTTTTTTTTTTTCAATTTTTTTTTCATTTTCTATACTCCTCTCCCATCATGGACGCTCACTAAGAACAGATTTTGTTCGTTCTCCACCAAAAAAAAAATTGTTGCAAAAATTTTTTTTTTCATCATTATACATAAAACTATTGCGTGATTGATTGACTGACTGACTGAGTGAGTGACTGATTGATTGACAGACAACGCACACTCTAAACCACTTAAGATAGGATCGTGAAATTTGTCACGGTTATGAAATTTGTCACAGATACTATGAAATTTGTCACAGACTTCTCTCCCATCGTAGACGCTCACTAAGAAAGGATTTCGTTCGTTCTTTATTCAAAAAAAAATGTTCGCAATTTTTTTTCCGACTGTTGCGTGACTGACTCACTGACTGACACACAAAAAAAAGACTGGCTGACTGGAAGGACTGGCTGGAACCATGATCCTATCTTCAGTGGTTTAGGGTGTTCGTTGTCAATCAGTCAGTCAGTCAGTCAGTCAAATTTCCAAATTTGATCATATAGACCCCAATGAAAAAATCATTTTCATTGGGGTCCCGGTGTCATTGGAGACCATTGTGTGCCCAGCGAAGCGGGCGTACCCAAAGCTAGTACTTCATAAAAGTAAAAAAAGGACGCCAAGTATTAAAAAAGTGCAACCGCAGTTGGAAAATTATGAGTCACATATCCATATTGTAACGGTACGAAATATGCTCAAAGACGCCTTGCGTTACGCGTCGGTTCGAGCTTCGTCAAAAAGGAGCAGGCAATGAAGAAAAACAAGAACTTTTAATAGAAAAAGCCAAATAATGAATGATTTATTTAATTTGTCCAATTTAAAAACGATTTTTTCTACAAAATCACAAATAAGATCGATTTGATCTTCGAGCAAACAAATTTTGTGATTGTTTGGGTTATTTTCTCAAAATAATGGTGAAAATAGAAAATTTTACGTTTTTATAATTAATTTGCCTAATTTATTTGAATTACCATAAAAATGAACGATTTTTATTGACTCGATACAATTTTGATGAATTTGGTTTAATTTCGAAAAAATTTGTGTAGGATTTCGACGTTATAAAAGTTCAAGTGACGCTTATGATAATTTATTAATTTTATAAATTTTAATTCAAATTTGCGTTGAGTTTCTCTACTCCCTTTTTGGTTATGATAAATTTGGAGTTTGAAAAGGGAAGTACACCGGCTGCGGGAGTTGAACGTAACCGAACCACTCCGTCGTCGAATGCACAAGGAAAAGTGAGGTTAGATTGTGAGAGTACACCGGCTGCGGGAGTCGAACGTAACCGAACTACTCCGTCGTCGAATGTACAGGAAAATTTGAGGTTAGGTTTAGGGAAGTAGTGAAACTCGTTGCCTAATACACAGACAATACGCTGAGTTCTCGGAATCTCGAGAGAGAATGAGCGCCGAGTGTTGGACGGCACCGGCTTTGATACAGTCGAAATCCTTTGTTCTCGGATTTCGTGGAATTCTGAAAATAAGTCTTAATATTATTGGCTTTGTTCTTTTAGACGGTATTAAACCGTGGCGAGCTCTTTTAGACCATTTCCACATGCAAACGACGTGGTTTCACGTCAAAATCAAGGTTATGAGACGCGTTTTATGATCCGAGCTCTTTTAGACCATTTTCACGAAAAATTCACGGACCTTTCATGTTAACGACACGGAATACGTGTCGATTTCAGCGTTTTGTGATGATTTGTTGCATTTCGATAGATAATGGCCCTCATGCAACGGTTTTTCACGAGTTTCTACGAAGGAAAAACATGGATGGGACGGAAAAATGACGATTGTAAAAAAGTTTTGTTTCATCGTTTCCGGAGTGATTGTACATGCAAACGACGATTTCACGAAAAATTTTCACGGGATTTTCACGTTTACGACACGAAATACGTGTCGATTTCAATGTTTTCTGATTATTTGTTATATTTGGATGGGAAACGGCCCTCATGCAACGGTTTTTCGCGAGATTCTACGAAGAAAAGACACGGATGGGACGAAAAAATGACGATTGTCAAAGTTTCTTGGTTTTATGTCAGAATCAAGGATATGAGACGCGTTTTATGCTCCGAGCTCTTTTAGACCGTTTTCCTAGAAATTTTTCATGAATTTTCTATGTTTACGACACGGAATACGTGTCGATTTCAAAGTTTTCTGATGTTTTGTTGCATTTCGATAGGAAATGGCCCATGGCCATTCCCATGGCCAATGGCCCTCTCCATGGTTTTCGATGCCTATGTATATTTCTCCATGGTTTTCGGTGCCTAGGTATATTTTTCCATCGTTCTCGGTGTCTAGGTCCAAGGCTCCCTGGTTTGTGAAGTCTAGGTATACGTGCAAAAATAATCTTGAAAAGTGAAAAAAGAACGCCAACTTTGAAAGATCGCAACCTCAGTAGAAAAATAATAATTCATTTTTCTTGATATCACTTTAAAATAAAAAACAATTTAGATTTACAAAATTTATTGCTTTTTTTTTCCCTACGAACGATCTTTTAACCTTCTCCAAAATTTTCTCAAAACTTCTCAAGCTCAATCGACAAAAAGAAATGAAATCACTGCAACATAGCCAAGAATCAACCATTTTGAAGAAAAAGAAGTTGGATTGGGAAAAAATGTCAAGTTCTGGAATCTTCGCCTATCGATACAACAAGATGAAAACAAAAAATTTCGTGGTATTGGACTTACGATGTACCTAAAACGAACAATTTCTTCGAAGGTTCTGCAAAAAAAAATGCAAAAATTTGGCGTGCATGGTTAAGTAAAAAAGCCCGGGAAGATGAAGAATCAATGTAAGGGAGAGGCGGACAAAACTAAAAAAACTGCCTAAAATAGGATTTTCATTTGTTTTTCATCTCAAAAATCAAAATCTTCTCTATTCAAATTTCGGCAACATAAAAAATATTCATCAGACTTTATGATTGAAGTGTCTAGCCGTCCGGATAGCCGGACGAATAATATTCGTCCGGACACGCTTTATCCAATGATTTCCGCTTTATCCGTACGATTAAGGGTTGCTTATTCGTCCGACCATGCTTTTTAGTGTATGAAATATCCGGACGAATAGCCACAGCCATTAATAAATTAATCATTTGTGCAATATTTTACACGAGTATGGATACATAGAAAAATAACAACTAATGAATAATTAAGGTGCAGCTAGTTAAATTCAATGACCCGTAATGCATCGGAAAAAATTGCACTCCTAGCCATTTTTTGTATTATTCACTTGAAATGTAAATCGGTTTTGGAAAGAACCTTGATTGACTCGAGATTTACACCGACCATTCACGTGTCTTTTCTAAAAAGCTTTCTGAGACTAAACAATTACGTTATGTCAAGTTCAAAACCTATGAGCACTTCTAATAAAAAAATTTCGGGCCGGACAAGTACTCTGTGCGCATCCGCTCAACTGCTCAACATGCGATGGCAAACTTTAGTTGTCCATCACGTCGCGCAAGTTTTTCTGTCGATTCGCTATTGTGTATTTAGGGGTTTCTTTTTTTTGTGCCGTGTTTTTTTGGAACTTTTCCCTTTTTCTTGTTAATTGATTTTTAGCCATCAATGGAATACTTGTCCTTTTATGGATATCAAGAATTTTTCGTGCTGAGCGAAAATAATCAATTTTTTTTTTACTATTTCTACATACATTGTATTTTTTTCAATTGTTTTGATTTTTTTTTTGGGTTTTCCTCCATTTTTTTAGGAGCCATTTTTTCCGAGGGTTTTTTTCTATTCTTCATTTTATTTCAATTCTTTTTTAGGGGGGTTGGATTTGTCTGTGAAAACGATTGGAAACGGGGGTCACGAACAAATGGACTTGTCCAGGCTTTCTTCCCCGGGAGGGGATTTTTGGCTAGGATATAAATTCTTCGCGACAAATTCATGTTAAAATATTGATTTTTTCCAACTCATGGTCAAAAGTTGAAAATTGCATTCCCGCGATAAATTCAGACTTTGGCATGTGTTTTCTCTTCTTTTCAGCGTATCAAACTAAGTGGCTGGAAAAAAATGCATAATTTATGCGATTTTTACTCGGAGAAGAGCGATTTTCGTTTGAAAATTGACGAAAAATCGTCGTTTTCAAGCAAAAATCATGCTCGTGAGCGAAAAATCATATCTCGATGGAAAATCGAGATAGCGACATGACTCTGAGCTTAAATTGAGCTCCACAAAGTATATTTGAAGGAAAAAAATCAGCAGTCCATTCTCATGGAGCCGAAAATATAAATTCTTCGCGACAAATTCATGTTAAAACTCTGATTTTTTCCAACTCGTGATCAAAAGTTGAAAATTGCATTCCCGCGATAAATTGAGACTTTGGCACGTGTTTTCTCTTCTTTTCAGCGTATCAAACTGAGTGGCTGGAAAAAAATGCTCAATTTATGCGATTTTTACTCGGAGAAGAGCGATTTTCGTTTGAAAATTGTCGAAAAATCGACATTTTCAAGCAAAAATCATGCTCGTGAGCAAAAAATCATATCTCGATGAAAAATTGAGATAGAGACATGATTCTGGGCTTAAATTGAGCTCCACAGAGTATATTTGAAGGAAAAAAATCAGCAGTCCATTCTCATGGAGCCAAGCAGAAAAATACTTGGCAACAAATTCATGTTAAAACTCCGATTTTTTCCAACTCAAGGTCGAAAATCGAAAATTGCATTGACGCGGTAAATTGAGACTTTGGCGCGTGTTTTCTCTCCTTTTCAGAGTATCAAACTGAAAGGCTGGAAAGAAAGTCATAATTCATACGATTTTTACTCGGAGAAAAGCGATTTTCGTTTGAAAATTGTTGAAAAATCGTCATTTTCAAGCAAAAATCATAGTTATGGGCAAAAAATCATATCTCGGTGGAAAATTGAGATAAAGACATGACTTTGGGCTCAAATTAAGCTCCAAAGAGTAAATTTCTGGGAAAAAAAATCAGCAATTCATTCCCATAAAGCCAACTAAATAAAATCTTCACTCTCAAGTCATGTAAAAATGGCGTTTTTTTTCTAAGCTGATGGTGAAAATGCAAAAATATCATTCTCGAGAAAATATAAGATTATGGTACGCGTTCACGTTTCCTCTTAGCTCAGCAAACCATGTGGACGAAAAAAAAAACATGATTTCACCGTCCTTGCTCGGAGAAGAGCGATTTTCGTTTGAAAATTGATGAAAAATCGCCATTTTCGAGCAAAAATCATGGAAATGGGCCAAAATCATATCTCGGTGAAAACTTAAGATAGAGACATGATTCTTGGCTTAAAATGAGCTCCACAGAGTACACTTCTAGGGAAAAATCACCAAATTATTCCCACCGGACTGAAAAAATTGGAGACTTCCAATCAGAAAAAAGAAGTGATATCCTAGCCAAAAATCCCCTCACCGGGAAAAAAGCCTGGACAAGTCCATTTGTTCGTGACCCCCGTTTCCAATCGTTTTCACCGACAAATCCGACCCCCCTAAAAAAGAATTGAAATAAAATGAATAATAGAAAAAAACCGGAGATCGTTGTGGACGCCGGCACGGTGCGGATCGTGGCTGGGAAGCGACCGCAATATTTAAGAATTAATAAATAATAGCCCAGTCAAACAAAGATAAATTGATTGATTCCCGATAAAGTCGAATACAGTGATTACGGGTGAGTGTTATCTCAAGAAAGCGATACCATATTCGAGAGATATTGCCAAATAATCCTCGTCAAAAGAAAAAGAGGTTAAACATGGTCAAAGGAGTTAGCACGCGCCAGGGCGCAGCTAGCGCCAGCGACGCCAAAATTACCGACCACCTTACCAAACGAGGTGCAGTATCGGCAATCGGCAAAACAGATCAACCAGGGAAAAAATCCGCCGCACTAACCTCAAAACTCAAAACGGACCAATACCAACAAGAAGATTCGAATGCACATACGCACGTCGCAGCGGCTCATGGATTGGCGCATTCCCCGTCGGGCATGGACGAAATACTTCGACTGCTACACACACTCTCAACCGATGTGCACGAAATTAAACAAGACTACAGTTCGCTTAAAGAGTCGCTGGATAGAGTCTTCGTAAGCAGTGAAAAGTGCAAAGTTTTGTTAACGCAACTCGAAGAAGAAAATATGAGCTTGAAGGAACGTGTATCTCAATTGGAAAGGAAAGAAGAAATCCGAGAAAAAGAAAACAAGAGAAACAACGTTATCATCAGAGGACTCGAGGTCAAAGAAGACTCGCCAGACAAGACGGTCAAGGATTTTCTCAGCTCGGAACTGGACATTCAAGACAGTGTGATCGAAGTTGTTCCGATAAAGAAAGCAGGCAAAACGATACTCTTGTCGGTAAAAATGAAAAATGCAGAAGCAAAAAAACAGCTGATGCGAAGAAGGAACAACGTCCCAATACAAAACATCACGATCAAACACGACACAACGTATGCAGAACGACTGATGCAGAGGGAAATCAGGAGAATAGCCAGGGAGGAAGAGACGAAGGGACACGCGATCAAGATCGGCTTCGGACGTCTTTGGGTCAACGACACGGAGTATCTCTAGAAAAACGGCGAGGGGCTGATCGAGAATTTTCGTCGAAGGAAGAACCAGGCAGAATTCCCCAGCCTACCAAACAGCCCCCAAATACTATAGTAAAAATCGTAGTATTAAGTGCAGCGTTCGACCAAAAAGAAGAAGCAATGAGAAGAAAATAACTAGTCTGAGGGGGGACGGCTCCAAAAATAACACTAAGGTAAAGCACATAAATAATTTAACGAAAAAATTGGCCATAGAATCAGGAAAAGATATTTTAAAAGAAAAGACAACAACTAGAAATTTAAGACAAAAAGATTTTCGAGTAGATTCAGTCGAGACATTAAGAAGCGTTAATTTTAGCAAGCATTTATCCAGGAAAAAAACAAAACAAACAGAGAGCGAGCTTAATCTTTTGGAACGTGCATGGAATCCAAAATTTCATTGACACAATTACAAATCCCTCGGATGTAGCGTGGCCCGATACCACGATAATTTGTCTAAACGAAACTTGGAGTACAAACGACGCGCTGACATTACCAAGTTTATTACAAGAATTTGAAATAATTACGAGTACTGCCACCCGTGACTACGCAGTCGGACGGGCGAGCGGAGGTTCCTGCATACTAATAAATAAAAACACCGTAACCTCGTTCACTGTAATTGACAAGAGTGATATTTGGATTGCGGTCTTATTCAATATAGGAGAACAGGCTCTGCTGGTGATTAACGTTTACATAAAAAATAACTTCTATAATGACAGGCTACAATTATTGACTGATTTTGTCCGCGAACTACGAGAAGAATACGATGTACCAATGATAATAGGGGGGGATTCTAACGGACGCATCGGAGATTTGAACCAAATTGACGAATTAATGGCTGAAGGTACAAGTTTTTCTCAAACAAGAAAAGCACTAGACACCCAAATTAATAGAAATGGGGCACTTTTGGTTAACGAATTCGAGTCACTCGGATTAATAGCTCTTAATGGACGCTCAAAATCAGACTACGAAGGCGGGTTAACTTTCTTTGGTAAAAGCAATACTACGATAGACTACGTTTGGACTGACATTCAGGGATTTAATATTTGCGAAGACTTTTCAATAGTCAATCGAAGGAACGTCAGACCACCTACCGATCAAAGTAGATTTAGTGAACCCCACTCAAGCGCCACAGGAAACAGAAACAGAAAATGAAACGTATGAACCATTTCTCAGATGGGATCAAAGCAAACACGAAGAATATTGGAACGAAATGAACAATACAACGCCTCTAGACGAGACAGTAGTAGACGTTGACTCAAGAAGCGAAAATATCACGAAGACAATTTGGAGCACAGCGCAAGATTTAGAAATGACCCATACACCCAAGAAACCTATAAACACTAAAAAACCGTGGTTTGATAAGGACTGTGTAGTAGCAAAAAGAGAAAAAAATAGATTATTCCGTAGGTGGGTTAAAAAAAGAGAACACGGCAAAGAAAAAGACTATGTAGCAGCAAGAAATACGTACTCCTAAACTCATTAAAACGAAAAAGAAAGAATACCTTGCACAAATCCAAAGCGATCTCTCAAACTCAAAGGACTCCAAAACTTTCTGGGCCACGTACAAAAAACTCAAAAGAAAAACGTATAAACAATGTCCCATTTCAAGTGAAACCTGGCAAAATTTTTACGAAAATCTGCTACCTCCTCGGGAAATAGTTGAAAGAATATTCACGGAACGTACAAATGCGATGCTAGATAACAAAATTACCGTAGACGAAATTAGAAATATCCTCAGGAGTTCAAAACCAAATAAAGCCCCCGGCGCCGACGGAATTCCGACCGAATTTCTAAAAGCTCTGCCACACGAATGGATGAAGAGTATAACAACGCTTTTCAATCGCGTCTTTTCTTCTGGACAGATCCCAGGAAGCTGGTCCAAGTCCGAAGTTATAGTTTTCCACAAAAAAGGTGATACAGATGATCCACTTAACTACAGGGGAATAGCACTGGCAAACACACTTACCAAAATTTTTACAACGATTATTGCCAAAAGACTACAGGACTGGTGTGAAACATATGAAATACTGCCGGAAGCTCAAGCAGGATTTAGAAGGAAAAGAGCGTGTGAAGACAATATCTTTACACTGAATGCAAAAATTGGTCTCGCACTGTCACAACCCAAAGGAAAGCTATTCGCGGTCTTTGTTGACTTTCGGAGAGCGTTCGACTCGGTTAACCACAACATTCTTTGGCACAAAATGTTCGCGGCAGGAGTGAGCAACAAAATAATTAACGTACTGAGCAACTTGTACAACAAAGCATCGTTTAAAGTAAGAGTCAGCAGAGGCCAAAAAACAACGGATATAGAAACTACACAAGGAGTATTGCAAGGCGACCCAGCAAGCCCAATCTTATTTTCACTACTACTAGCGGACATCTGCAATTTCTTCATAGACCGCGGGCATCCGCACGTAATAGAAAAAATGGAAATCCTCCTTTTTGCAGACGACCTAATCCTTTTGGCAAACAACGTAATCGAATTACAAAATAAACTGAACACACTCGAACAATACTGCAATGAAAACGAATTGGAAGTCAACACAAATAAAACAAAAGTAATAATCTTCCAAAAAGCAGGCAGATCAAAAAAAGTAAGACCAATTAAATACAAAGATAACCCACTGGATATAGTTGACAAATATGTTTATCTAGGAGTGCCATTCACGAAATCAGGATTACACAATACAGCGTGCAAATATTTTATTTCAAAAGCCAAGATAGCTTTGGGCACGATCTGGAGACCAATGATTACTGCCAGGGTCAATGGATGGCAAACCAGACTAAAACTATACGAAGCAGTCGTTCGATCGACTCTTCTCTACGCGGCGAACATTTGGGGACTACGCCATCTGGATGAAATGGACAAAATACAACTCCGCTTCTATAAAAATCTGCTAGCAGTTCCTATAACTACTCCGAACTACATGATGAGACTAGAAACCGGCTCGTCCGTTACGTCAGTCCAAGTGATAAAAAGAACAATGATGTACGTAAAAAAGATTCTTGAAATGAAGCCCACCCGCTATCCGAGGATTGCGTTTGACCAATTGGTAGCTTTGGATGCGGCAAATAACAACAACAACAATAAATACAACTGGTACTCCAACTTGAAAGAATGCTTGAGCAAAATTGGCACGACGAGTATTTTGAACAACATCTCCGCCGCTAGCATATTAACGCAAATCGAACCACTCTTGACACACATCGAATCGAAGCAATTTACATCAGACGTTGTCAGAACGATGCTGTCTACGTACAGCCCTCTATATAAAGGGATTAAACAACTGAACGAGTTGAAAACGGAAGAATATCTAAAACTCCCACAACCACTTACGTTAACAAGACTAGTAGCTCAACTACGCCTCGCGGGCAGAAATACACTGTACATTAAATTTAAGAAATTTTTATACAAAATCGACGGCAATGTCATATGCTCCCTGTGCAACAGCTACCAGCCAGAAACCCTCGAACACATCCTATGCGTTTGTCCGATGTACACCCCGCTAAGAGAAAAATACCTCCCAATAACACAGCCACACGTAGCGTTAGATAACCTTGACGAGTGCAACGCAAAAAATTTGGCCTACTACGCTCTCGAGGTCTGCAAAATCAGAGCCTCTATGATAGGACAATAAAGGAAAAAAAAATGGACAAAGATTAAATCTAAGTGAATATGATAATATGGAAAAAAAAAAAAAACAGAAAAGAACACAAGCGACTGATCAAAAACTGAATCTTGTTCTTCTTCGTTACATGTATATATGTTTGTATCTCTATTGTTAATTATAAGACGATCTCCTTTATAACAGGCGGAAGCCTTTAAACAAATAAATCACTAACTAACTAACTAGAAAAAAACCCTCGGAAAAAATGGCTCCTAAAGAAATGGACAAAAACCCCAAAAAAAATGAAAACAATTGAAAAAAATACAATGAATGTAAAAAAGGTAAAAAAAAAATTGATTATTTTCGCTCAGCACGAAAAATTCTTGATATCCATAAAAGGACAAGTATTCCATTGATGGCTGAAAATCAATTAACAAGAAAAAGGGAAAAATTCCAAAAAAACACGGCACAAAAAAAAGAAACCCCTAAATACACAATAGCGGATCGACAGAAAAACTTCATAAAAAAATACAAAACTAAAGTTTGCCATCATATGGTGAGCGTATGCGCACAGAGTACTTGGCCGGCCCGAAATTTTTTTATTAGAAGTGCTCATAGGTTTTGAACTTGACATAACGTAATTGTTTAGTCTCAGAAAGCTTTTTAGAAAAGACACGTGAATGGTCGGTGAAAATCTCGAGTCAATCAAGGTTCTTTCCAAAACCGATTTACATTTCAAGTGAATAATACAAAAAATTGCTAGGAGTACATTTTTTTCCGATGCATTACGGGTCATTGAATTTAACTAGCTGCACCTTAATTATTCATTAGTTGTAATTTTTCTATGTATCCATACTCGTGTAAAATATTGCACAAATAATGAATTTATTAATGGCTGTGGCTATTCGTCCGGATATTGCATACACTAAAAAGCATGGTCGGACGAATAAGCAACCCTTAATCGTACGGATAAAGCGGAAATCATTGGATAAAGCGTGTCCGGACGAATATTATTCGTCCGGCTATCCGGACGACTAGCCACTGCGTTTCTCTTAAATAATTGTATATCAAATCGAGAGAAAACTTCGAATTTGTACCAATGCATTTGAATGTATAAAGTTCAGTGATGTTTGTATAACGCCCATCATTTTTCTCATGAATACAACCGAGTTTTTCTATCTATCTAAAAATGGCGGAAGCTAATCCAAAAATTTTCGGGCCGGACAAGTACTCTGTGCGCATCCGCTCAACTGCTCAACATGCGATGGCAAACTTTAGTTTTCCATCACGTCGCGCAAGTTTTTCTGTCGATTCGCTATTGTGTATTTAGGGGTTTCTTTTTTTTGTGCCGTGTTTTTTTGGAACTTTCCCTTTTTCTTGTTAATTGATTTTCAGCTATCAATGGAATACTTGTCCTTTCATGGATATCAAGAATTTTTCGTGCTGAGCGAAAATAATCAATTTTTTTTTTACCATTTTCACATTCATTTTTTTTTTCAATTGTTTTGATTTTTTTTGGGGGTTTTTGTCCATTTCTTTAGGAGCCATTTTTTCCTAGGGTTTTTTGTCTATTATTCATTTTATTTCAATTCTTTTTTAGGGGCGTCGGTATCCTTGATTCTGACATAACACCACCACGTTTGCATGTAAAATCACTTCGGAAACGATGAAATGAAACGTTTGCCAATCGTCAATTTTTCGTCGCATTCGCCATTTTTCTCCGTAGAAACTCGTGAAAAATCGTTGCATGAAGGCCGTTTCCTATCGGAATGTAACAAATCATCAGGAAACGCTGGAATCGACACGTATTTCGTGTCGTAAACTTGAAAATCCGTGAAAATTTTTCGCGAAAACCGTCTAAAAGAGCTCGGATCATGGAACGCGTCTCATATCCTTGATTCTGACGTAAAACCATGTCGTTGGCATGTAAAATCACTTCGGAAACGATGGAACGAAACGTTTTAGTCGGAGAGCTGACGACCGAAACGGCCAGGTAATTTGATCATTCATAAAAATGATTTATCAACTTACCTGGAGCATTCTAAGAATAAAAATGTCGACCTGGCAGGATTCGCGTTGTAGATGTGGGTGTTATGGGGTGGGAAAAAAAAGGTAATTTGATCAAGATTATTTTTTATGCCAAACGGTTTGACTACCTCCCCAAAGCACACAAAAAAAATCTGGCGTCATTTGATTGGTGGAAAAGTATCGCCAGGCTTAATGACATTGAGGAAAAAAATAATTATTTATAGGTAATAATAAGGCTGGCTTTTTTTGTGCTCAAAGTTTATTTTCCCCAGAGGCTAGGAAAAAAAAGCCAGCCAATAATAGTGGTGGGAACGTATCGAAAAAAATCATTTAAAATCTCATATTCTGGTCGAGAAAGAGCTGAGGGGCATGAAAAACAGCGTGTGGAGGGGATACACGCGACGACGGCGTCCGTGCTCTCTCGGCGCGTCGTTCATGTTCGTTGAGCGGAAAGAGCCGAACGTTTTCGGAGCACCAGCTGTTTCAGTTGAGCGTCTATTTTTCAGCGCGTGGACGTGTTTTCATATAATATTATTTTTCCAAACGAGGACTAGTTTTCATAAAATTACATTGAACTGTGTGACTAATAAAATGCCTTTGCGTTGCGCGATTTGTGAAAGTGATCGAAGAATAATTATTTTATTCGACGATGCGTCGTTGTCGAAATTTCGAACAATTTCGAATGTGAGGAAGCAACACAACCTCAAATATTGTGACGTCATTGTGTTTGTTTGTGCCAATGGAACCGACGGTTACCACTCGAAATGACTTAAAGACTTTTCGGCGGTGATGAAAAAATATGTTGAGGCTACAGTCCAACCAACACCGCAAGCAGATTCTGAGGGAACGACCAGTTCGGAAAAAAATCCAAACGACGGGTCAGCACAAGGTACATCCGGAGATTCCGACGAAAAGTTATCGCTAGCATGTATATTTTGTGAAAAACAACGAAAAAAAATCAAAGGCAAAGAGCATAAATTGTCTTTTTCGAGTCTTTCACATTTAAAACGTATACGTGAAATCGCTGAGCAAAGTAATGATTTGAATATTCCCAAAAAAAACGGCATGGAAGGAGTCGAAGATCGTGTAGTTGCATTTCACGTTACATTCAAAGTTTCGTTCATCAATGACGCAAGATCAGTTAGTCGAGTGGACACTTCCTGGTCAATAGCAAGATCGAATTATAAAAACCATTCGAAGAATTATGCACACACATCGAGGAGGTAATAATAAAAAGTGGGAAGAGCCATTTTTTCTCCTTGTTGTGCAGCATGTTTAAAGAAATATTGGGCCGAATCAATCGAAGTGAAGAAAATTATGACGTGAATTGTGATGAAAATTTTGACGAAGTGCACTTGGAGAATACGTTAAAAAAAAAGTATTCTAAACAAATCATGTTCATCACAATGCGAAAAAAAAGTCGTTCTCCCTGCAGACGGTGGTATTATTGACGATGAAATATTTTTTTCCTTGGAAGAAGAAGATATCCTGAAAAGAGCAGCCTTAATTCTGCGGAACAATATTTTGCATATTGAACCAGAAAAATTGCCCGCTGACTCAAAACTGGATCAGGTCTTGAAAGGTGAATGCGTGATACCGGAATCAATAATCGAATTTTATCTTACTCTGTTGGGTGGTGTAAGTCGTCGACGTAGAGACAGCATCAATGTTAAGAGTAGAGTAGAATCTTTTTCTTAAGATATCGTCCATGGAGTTTCGAGAGGACAGATAAAAACTTCAAAGCATATGACTCTTGGACTAGCTTTGAAAAGTTTAACTAGTAGCAGGAAGGTCATCGATATTTTCAACAGATACGGACATTGCTGCAGTTACAATGTTGTCGAGAAGCTGGAAACGGAGCTAACATTTGCGGCAACCGAACGTTCACAAGTCTGTCCAGCAGGAATAGCACTAGTACCAGACCTCAGCACGGGCGTTGCATTCGATATTTTCGACAGATTCGTAGAAACGACAAATGGAAAAGATACATTGCACGACACGGTTGGGATTATTTTTCATTTCGAGGAGTCGGCTGTTCAAGAGTTAGAAAATCCCTGTGCTCTTTCGTCGATAGACCCTCAACCAGTAACATCGCAATCACGTGACGACGAATTCGATGCATGTTTTACCCTGGAATTTCCGAAGGAAACGCCCGTTCGAAAAGGCGAAGAACGTTTGAAGCTATCTGCGATGATTTGCCATCGTACGTTAACAAACCGCGAATGACCGACGCATTTTTGGCATTAAACGATGAAAAGAGATATAGTATTCCAAGCAATTTGACAGCAATTACTAATCTCGATTGCGCTTGGATGTTTTCGCATGCGCTAAAGGTTCCGAACGTACCAATGTGGACAGGATTCAACAGTCGGTTAATAAAAGACAGTTCGAAAATATATCCTATCTCACGCCAATAAATCATTCTCCCACAGATAAGGCTGTTGTCCTTAAGACCATGCGTGACAGCCAAAAAATTGCTAGAGAATGCGGCCAAAAATATGTTCAAATAACATATGATTTAGCAATATGCAGAATAGCGTTCCAGATTCAATCCACGGAATTTTCCCAAGTGGACAACTTTCACAACGTTTTTATTCACCTGGGTCAATTTCACATCGAGATGTCATATTTCAAAGCCATCGGAAAATTCATCGATAACTGCGGTTTAACACAAGCAATGGTTGACCTAGCCAAAAATCCCCTCCCGGGGAAAAAAAGCTTGGACAAGTACATTTGTTGATGATCCCCATTTCCATTTGTTTTCAGAGAAAAATCTAATCCCCCCTTGAAAATATTTGGAAACGCCAAAAAATTGAAGAATTTGAGAAAACCCAAAAAAAAAATTCAAGAAGATTGAGAAAAATGCAAGAAATGCGAGAATGGTAGAAAAAAATTAATGGTATTCGCTCGGCATAAAAAATTCTGATATCTAGAAAAGACAAGTATTCCCTGTCTGAAAATCATGTTGATGTTCGAAAATTAATTAACGAGAAAAAAGAAAATCTTCCAAAAAGACACGTCTCAAAAAAAGGAACCACTAAATATATAACGGCGAATCGACAGAAAAACTTCATACAAAAATACGAAACTAAAGTTTGCCATCATATGTTGAGTGTATGCGCACAGAGTACTTGGCCGGCCCGAAATCATTTATTTTTTCTGATTGAAAGTCTCCAATTTTTTCAGTCCGGTGGGGATAATTTGCTGATTTTTCCTGAGAAGTGTACTCTGTTGAGTTCATTTGAAGCCGGGAATAATGTCTCTATCTTAATTTTTCACCGAGATATGATTTTGGCCCATTTCCATGATTTTTGCTCGAAAATGACGATTTTTCATAAATTTTCAAACAAAAATCGCTCTTCTCCGAGCAACGACGGTAAAATCATGTTTTTTGTCCACATGGTTTGTTAAGCTGGAAGGAAACGTTAACGCACGCCATAATCTTAATTTTTCTTGGGAATTGTATTTTTGCATTTTCAGTATCAGCTTAGAAAAAAACGACATTTTTACATGACTTGGGAGCGAAGATTTTATATAGTTGGGTTTATGGGAATAAATTGCTGATTATTTCCCCAAAAATATACTCTGTGCAGCTCAATTTAAGCCTGAAATCATGTCTATATCTCGATTTTCCACCGAGATATGCATTTTTGCCCATTATCATGATTTTTGCTTGAAAATGACGATTTTTCATCAATTTTCAAACGGAACTCGCTCTTCTCCGAGTGAAAATAGTGTAAATTTTCATTTTTTTTTCAAGCCACATAATTTGTTGAGCTGAAAGGAAACGTGAACGCGTGCCATAATCTTGATTTTGCTCGAGAATGGTATTTTAGCCTTTTCACCATCAGCTTACAAAAAAACGACATTTTTACATCATTTAGGAGCGAAGAATTTATTTGTTTGGCTTCATGAACATAAAATGCTAATTTTTTCCCTAGAAGTATACTCTGTGGACCTTAATTCAAGCCCAGAATTATGTCTCTATCTCAATTTTTCATCGAGATATGATTTTTTGCCCATTTCCATGATTTTTGCTTGAAAAGGACGATTTTTCGACAATTTTCGAACGAAAATCGCGCTTTTCCGAGTAAAAATCGTATAAATTATGATTTTTTTTCCAGCCACTCGGTTTGATACGCTGAAACAAAGAGGAAACACGTGCCAAAGTCTCAATTTATCGCGAGAATTTAATTTTCGACTTTTGACCACGAGTTGGAAAAAATCGATATTTTAGCATGAAGTTGTCGCCAAGAATTTATCTTCTTGGCTCCATGAGAAAAAAATGCTGATTTCTTCCCCGCAACTAGACTCTGTGGAGCTCAATTCAAGCCTAGAATTATGTCTCTATCTCAATTTTTCATCAAGATATGATTTTTTGCCCATTACCATGATTTTTGCTTGAAAACGACGATTTTTCGACAGTTTTCAAACGAAAATCGCGCTTCTCCGAGCCCAAATGGTAAAAGTATGATTTTTTTTCCAGCCACTCGGTTTGATACGCTGAAACAAAGAGGAAACACGTGCCAAAGTCTCAATTCATCGCGAGAATTCAATTTTCGATTTTTGACCACGAGTTGGAAAATATCAATATTTTAGCATGAAGTTGTAGTGAAGACTTTTTTTCCTTGGATCCATGAGAATTTTGGCAGAAAGGAACAAATGTACATTTTTTTCTTGTGGCCCAGCGACATGATTTTTATGTCACTGAGCCCTCGCAGAAACAAGATTTTGATTTGCCTTAGCGACAAGATTTTCATGTTGCTCAGCGATAAGATTTTCATCTTGCTCAGCGACAAGATTTTTATGTCACTGAGCCCTCGCAGTGACAAGATTTTCATTTGCCTCAGCGACAAGATTTTCATGTCACTGAGCCCTCGCAGCGACAAGATTTTCATTTCCCTCAGCAAAAAGATTTCCATTTGTCTTAGCAACAAGATTTTTGTTTCGCTGCGAGATATTATTGCTCAGCGATTAATCTTCATGTGGCTGAGCGACAAGATTTTCATGCGCCTCTGCGACAAGATTTTTATGTGGCTCGAATCAGCGACAAGATTTTTTTATATCGCTGAGAATTGTTATGTATAAGTCATGCTGTAAATGAATAAAATGGTGGGAGTAGGAAAGGGTCAAAAGATGTGGAGCATATTCATTCATGAAGCATATTCTCTGGTCATCGGAGCATGTCCGTAATATGGCAGTTGAACATTCGAAATTGTGAGGTTATGACGAGCTGTCAAAGCTGTATCACAGCATTCGTTCAGACTCGGTAACGAAAAACCAGCAACACATTCTTCTCCCATAACCTTGCATCCTCAAGAAAATAAATGGTTAGCCAACGTTCGTTGTCCGACAAGGAACAATTGTAACAGTTATTTTCTCGAAAATATCAAGGGCGGAAAAGAAAAATATGAACTTATTTCAGCTATCTCTCTCTCTCACACTCACGTCAAAATGGCCCTTCGAAATATCAGCTGACATTTTTCGCTTGCTCGTCTGCACTGTCGTGTGCACACGACGGATCCATTGGAATCATCGCAGACTCGACCAATCAGGAATTTCGCAGCCCGGGATTGGCTAAGATGGGCGCACAGACCCCTTTGAATGTGTTGTCGGGCGGCCATATACAGAAACGTCAAATCCTTCGATGTAGCTTGGTTCTGACGCAGGCTGAGATAGGGCTAAGCCCGTGCAAAGCTTTTTCTCAGCAATTACTTAATCAATCGTATCGAATTTGGGCTCTATCGAAAGGGTATCGCGTAATTAGTCTCCATGTCAATTTTCAGGTCGCTAGACGACTCCTGGGCTTTACTGTTAACTGAAATGTCATCGAAATTTTTTTTCCCACCACCGCGAATCGTTTTACTATGAGAAAGTATAGACTCGGCGAGCGCTCGGGACAAGCAGACGATGCACAGCTGTTTTCAAATGTACTTGTCCCGAGACTCTGCCGAGTCTCTTGATAGCGATCTGTTGGCCAGTGGCTCTGTTAACGGATTCATTACCGGAAAACATTTCAATCGATGTAAGAGATTACATCCGATCGTGTCATTGGGTTTACAAATTTTGCATTTCGAAGCTTTTCTTCGGCACGAAGGAATAACAGTGACTGAGAATGTAAAACTGAGTCTCGAACGCTTGCAAGACCTTGAAAACTTTTTTTAAATGGAAGAGAATGGACCGCTCACTGATGTGATAGCACAATATTCGCATTTCAGAGAAAGGACATTGGCTGGTGAATTTGGAAAGACTTCACAGTTTTACATGTTGTATGTCAAACTGATTGATTATTATCACATACTGTCCAGAAGTATTGGAACAGCAGATTTCGAGCGGTACCGATTCATTCTGCCGAAAGTGACAAATTTATTCTTCATCATGAATCACCAAAATTATGCGCGATGGACTGTGAAATATCATAACAATTTGCTGAACGTCAATGAAACTCTTCCCGGACTTATTGAAGATTTTAAAAAAGGCCCTTTCGGAGTAAAAAGAACTGATAAGCCATTTTCACGGTAGACTTAACTTTGGAACAAACAATCAATGCTGATGCTGGTAAGAGACTGACTGGAATAACACATTTCACGAATTCGATATCTGCGCGACAACGATGGGCAAAAAGTCACAGTCTTCGATCGGCTGTTACGTCGCACGTTTACGAGGTAACAAGGCTTACGAAACGTGAAGACATTACAGCAGATATGGAACCGAGCAAAATGATTAAGCAGATAAACAATTTGAACAAATTTATGAGCACAATGAAGAGAAACATGAGTCCATTTCAGGAGGAACTCGAAAAAAATTTGCTATTCAATATTGGAACTGGGAGGGCAGTGAAAGAATCGACCGCCGACTTTCTACTGACCGTCGAAGAAAAAGGAAATAGCTTACGCGAAAATTTCATTGCCACGTGCTACGAAAACACTCAAAGATTCGAAACCGCCATCTCGAAGAATAAACTGTATAATTTCAATGCTGAATGTGTAAAAAAAAAAGTAAAAATCAACAATAAAGTACAGGAAGTGCGAATGCAGAGAGACCTCTTTGGCCGAACGCTCGGCATTTCCATCGAGCACAATCTCGACATTGCAAAAGTTATGAAATTTCCTCTTACACCAGTGCCAATGTCTATGTGCCACTTCGATGGGCAAATATGTAAAACTGCAAAATCAGTCTTAGTCAAAATTTTGGAAAAAAAAATCGAAAGTCCATCACCGTCACCACCATCTATCGATATCGTCATTGTGGACGGATTTTTCGTACTTCATCTCATAAAAGATGTACCAAGGACGTTTGGATCTATATCCAAGAAATTCTTAACAATGCTGACAAAGACGGACGCTCATAGGATCGACATACATTCCCGCTCAAAAGTATGGGTTCACTTCGCGAAATTTTCAGCTTCCGTATAAGTTCCATATCTTGGTGGAAAAAGGTCGTAAGAGAATTTAATATGCACCGTTTTGAAGGGGACAGTTTTAGCTTCACTTTGCCAATTTTTATAATTTTTTACGATTCTTTTAATAGTCCCCACGCGCTTTTGAACATGGCAGTTTGTCGATGTTTTTTTTTCGCTCTGGAAATGGGCTATCTAGCTGTTAGAAAATTTTTCTTGCAATTTTATCCATCGCAGTTTCAAAGAGGACATTAAACACTGCATTTTCGTTTTTGAAAAAGTATCGTGCGATTTTTTTTTACCAAAAATATTCTAATTTTCGACAAAAATTGATCATTTTATTCAATTCGGCGTATCTTGAAAACGGCGGGTGATCGAAGAAAATAGCAAGAGGGTGAAAAGTTGCAATAGATCATGATGGACCTTGTAGATTTATTTCAGAATTTTTATCCGACATTTGTTTTTGCTATTTTCTTCGATCACCCGCCGTTTTCAAGATACGCCGGATTGAATAAAATGATCAATTTTTGTCAAAAATTAGAATATTTTTGGTAAAAAAAATCACACGATACTTTTTCAAAAACGAAAATGCAGTGTTTGATATCCTCTTTGAAAATGCGATGGATAAAATTGCAAGGAAAATTTTCTAACAGCCAGATAGCCCATTTCCAGAGCGCAAAAAAACATCGAAAAACTGCTATGTTCAAAAGCGCGTGGGGACTATAAAAAAAAATTGTGAAAAATTATAAAAAATGGCAAAATGAAGTTAAAACTGACCCCTTCGAAACGGTGCTCATTAAATTCTCTTACGACCTTTTTCCACCAAGATATGGAACTTATACCGAAGCTGAAAATTTCGCGAAGTGAACCCATACTTTTGAGCGGGAGTGTAGTTTTTGATCAATATTTCATGCCATCGATGAAAGATCATGAACGTTCGTTAAGAGACGGATGCCAAGGTGGCAATTACATGATCACTGGGGCTGGCCAGGCCAGACCAGCTGATTTGATGAAAGAACTCGTTTGAGTTCTTTCATAGCAAGTTCAAAGAAGCTCTTGTAAATTTCTTTACTAAACATTGGGGGACGGAGGAAATGATATTCTTCATCGGCAATAAAACAATTTATTTAAACCATAAAAGATGTTATTCATACAATGTCTTTGAAAAAAATATCATTCGATCCAGACAGGAAGAGTTCGAATGCGAAAACCACGAGGAAGCTGATACGAAAATCGCGTTTCATGTTTCCAAAATCGATTCTGCTCAAAACATTCTTATCAAGTGCTCTGATACAGATGTTCTCATCATATTGCTTGGAAACATGGATCACTGGTGCTCCAGAATGGATATTTGGATGGAAATGGGTTCGGGAAATTCTTTGAGGAATATACATGTTACAAAAATGTATAATACGTTGGGTAGGCTTTTGTGTAAGGCTTTGCCAAGTTTCCAGGCTCTCACCGGATGTGATTACAATTCATCGTTTTATAGAAAGGGTAAAGCGACGCTTTTCAAAATCCTCGAGAAGTCAGAAGAGTTTCAGACAGCCTTCGCATCTCTAGGAGAAATCAGCTCAGAGCAAGCGACCGTTGATAATTTCAAAGTATTGGAAAAGTTCATTTGTCGTATATATGGAATGAAGAACATTGACGTAATCGACGACGCGAGATTATTTCTCTTCTCAATCAATTACCAGCCGGCGGAAAACGAAGCATTTAAAAAAAAATGAAGAATTATGACGCTTCCAACTTGCCACCGTGCCAGGCTGAGCTACATCAACAACTACTGCGCAGTAGATACATCGCTAGTATCTGGAATAATGCCCATCTGAAAATTCCCACGACTTTGAAACCAGAAGAAAATGGGTGGATAGAAGAAGACTCAGCGTACAATTTTGTCTGGTTTAAAGGCGACCAATTACCAGAATCCGGCCAAAATCCCCTCCCAGGGAAAAAAAACTTGGACAAGTACATTGTTTGGTCCCATAGCCGAAAAAAAATCCTCCATTCGTGCAGCTGTAAAATTTGGAATATCAAAAATCTGACAAGTACTGAACAGAGATCGGCTCTGACATGTGAATCCAGCCGAAAACAAATAACTGTTTATGTACATCCAGCCTTAAATTTTCTGATATCAGTGACAGGACAAGTATTGAATTAACCACTAGGTATCAGTTAACGAGAATGAAAAAAAACATCAATTGTTTCTTCGAAAGTATTGCTGAATTATTTTTAAAAAATGGAGAGCGCGTATGCGCACAGAGTACTTGGCCGGCCCATTACTTTTCATGCAAATTGCTCATCCGAGAATGAATCGAATTGGGACTACGCTCATCAGACACATGTACTCTAATACTATATAAATTCAACCAAGTAAGCAACCTGCATATCGCGGGACAATCTCACAATATTCACAATATTCGGGGTCGATTTGAATAGAATATAATTGTAATTCTAATTATAACTGTTGTTGTTGCAAACTTATTCCATGCTTAGGATATGGTTCAGCTCAATCAGTTAATAAAATTTCAAAGCTGCTACCCAGATAATTATCGCCTGAAATTTAGTTCAATTTTTTGCATGGTGTCTTAGAAAACTTCTTCGTATGATCTTTCGAATTCAATGAATTGACCACGGCCCAAAAGAGTCAAAAGTAATGGGCCGGCCAAGTACTCTGTGCGCATACGCGCTCTCCATTTTTTAAAAATAATTCAGCAATACTTTCGAAGAAACAATTGATGTTTTTTTTCATTCTCGTTAACTGATACCTAGTGGTCAATTCAATACTTGTCCTGTCACTGATATCAGAAAATTTAAGGCTGGATGTACATAAACAGTTATTTGTTTTCGGCTGGATTCACATGTCAGAGCCGATCTCTGTTCAGTACTTGTCAGATTTTTGATATTCCAAATTTTACAGCTGCACGAATGGAGGATTTTTTTTCGGCTATGGGACCAAACAATGTACTTGTCCAAGTTTTTTTTCCCTGGGAGGGGATTTTGGCCGGATATCACTCCTTTTTGTTGGTAAAATACTAAAAGAATAAGTCACACTTGGTATCACTTTTTCGTTTCAACTTTTTTTTTTTGCAATGTTGATGACGGTAATTACACTGATATTTATTTTGCATTTTGAAAAATTGGTAAAAAATTTTCATCACTATTTTCTATCATTATTTTTTGTGAAAATAATTTCTAGTCAGACTATCATTTTTTTATACTGCATTTATTCAATCGTTTTTTCAGTACTTTCTAGAAGTACGGGAGAATGAGTCATTTATCTATGTTTTCAAGAAAAATTCTACCAGATATATAACGTTACGAGCACGGAAGAGTTTTTTGAAACGCGAATTGTTTCTTTTTTCATCCATTTTCTATTGCTTATTTTTCCGGAAACGTACAAACAAAAATACGCTTTCAATTGAACGTTAAGGACGCGATCATTAATTGTGTATGATCAGGGTAAATTTATGTTTTCAGCTTCGTTTTTAAAAAGAGCATCAGAAGGACAATGGTTGTGTATTACGGAGCTTGGAATGCCCTTAAGATTTCATTTATTTTAGTCGTGCTCCCTCGTGTGTTATCGCTTTATTGTAATTAAATTATTAGTATTTTGTGGACAAAAGTTGGGAGAATTTTTTTGGAACTGTTGGTCGCAGAACAATTATTGGCATTAGCATTTGAAAATGTTGCGCGCGAGCGCCTATACAGTTCGAGCGGTAGAGTGAGAGAGATGTAACGCGCCTTCGCCACTAGGGCCCTACCATAGAAGAACGGGCGGTAGTGTGAGAGAGATGGCGCGCGTCGTAGAACCCGGTAGCGGGAGAGAGACACACCTACTCTCGCTTTAGATATAGATATAGCGTCTCCGTGGGCATCAAGAGGCCCATGCTTGTGTGGGTCTGCGCGCGTATACAGACGCACCGTTTCTCCGATGTAGTAGATGCGATATAGATATAGAGCGCCATGGTTATCAAGAGGCCTATGCTTGTGTGGGTCTGCGTGCGTATACAGACGCGTCGTTTCTATGATGTATTAGATATGTTACGCGCCTGCGCCACTAGAGCCCTACCATAGATGAAGGAGCGGTGGAGTGAGAGAGATGGCGCGCGGCGTAGAAACTGGTAGAGGGAGAAAGACACACCCATTCTCGCTTTAGATATAGATATAGCGTCTCCGTGGGCATCAAGACGCCCATGCTTGTGTGGGTCTGCGCGCGTATACAGACGCGCCGTTTCTTCGATGTAGTAGAAGCGATATAGATATAGAGCGCCATGGGCATCAAGAGGCCTATGCTTGTGTGGGTCTGCGCGTGTATACAGACGCGCCGTTTCTTCGATGTATTAGATACTAGAACGAGCATATTCCGAAACCCGTGCAAAGTTTTTTCTCAGCAAATACTGCACCAATCGAGCTCAAATTAGGCTCAATGGAAAGAGTACTGCGTAACTAGAGTCCAGTTCAATTTTCAGATCGCTAGAAGCCTCCTGAGCTTTGTAAAAAGCCGAAGCGTTGCGCGATCCCTGCCCCCACCATAGAAATTTGCTTTATTCCGAGATAATATACTCTGGCGAGTCTCGGGCAAGCAGACGACAGCAGAGCTGCCGCAATGTACTTGTCCCGAGACTCTACCGAGTCTCTTGATTTACGTCTGATGTCATAATTCAACCTGACGAAAGCAGTGATGACGACGAACTGGAAACAGGTAAGAATTATGTATCTTCGATAACAATAAATTCATCTTTTTTGCAATACTCGATTCTAATATATATTAATTTAAAAAAAAAAAAACAATTTGCTGCAATATAAATGGGAATTAAATATTCGAAATGAAAATGCAATTAAAATAAACGCTATAAGAATCCAAATCCAAGAAGCACTTTAAAAATCTAGTGAAACAACCCCATAACAATTGGAACGAATTAGGTAAAAGAAAATTAGAAAGAAAAAAAAGTATAATATCTTTATAATTACAATAAAATTAACACAATAACAATTCCAATGAAGTAAACACAACAAAGATTCTTAAACAGCAACACAATAATAAGTTTAATAAAACAAAGTCAATACAAATCGGAGTAAAGACAATAAAATTGCACATAAAATAAACGGAACAACATTTCTATTGAAATTAAATCCGTACAAATTCGAACAAAGTATCCGCATTGACAAGTTAAGTAATTATTCTCCAATAAAAATTCTAAAGAAATAAATTCAACAAAGATTCAAATGAAAACAACATAGTAGCAATTTTAATGAAACAAATGCAATACAAATCAGAGTGAAGTGAAGGGAATAAAATTAGAAATAAAATAAACGGCAAAAAATTTATAACTAAATTATTTCAATACAAATTCAAATTCAGCAACAACATTGACCATTGAAACAAAATGGAAAACACAATTCCTAAAAAATAAATATGATAATTGTTTTATGCGGGATCTGGTGTAGGTGGCGAAAAATAATACGGGCGAGCGATTTAAAAATATATAAGATCGTTTATTTTAATAATACAGAGTGTATTTGTGCGACGATGGCCCGGTAAAACTTCGATGCGAAGAGATTTCGCCCGATGCCCGTTGACGCTCACGTGTGGCAGCCAAGATGGCTGACCGCGTGGCCCGGAAAATTATGCGACAAAAACCCGTGACCATTTTGCCCGACTGGCGTGCGTAAGTGACCCAAAGAACCCGGAAAGAAAGGTGTGAAAAGACAAGGCGCCTTTTCACCGATAATTGACTTAAATTTGGAATGAGAAAAGACCCAAAGATAGCCCGAAAGATTGAAAAGGGAAAGTGCGTGCACGCTTCGTCGCTGTTCGATCAAGACTGGGCAATCGATCATGGCGATCGATGAAGACGCGCCGCGCGCATGCGCGCGGAGCGTCTTCTCTGTCCCGAAGAACAGATGCCCGGGAGGTGGCGACGCCGGTGAGGGCAGCGAGAACGAGCGCTTGGCTGCTCGATGTCCGCGCTGCCCGTGCGCGATGTGCCCGGTAGCTGCTGCCGCCCGCGGCGGCACGTGAACTCTCGACTCAGCTGTCCACACTACCGCCGAGGCTAGCTCAATCCCGAAAAATAATAAATTCGAATGATGTACGAATTTTGTATGAGTATACGACTTTTTATTCAATATTTAAAAAAATCAAATGACGTTAATATTTTTCAGAAGACCATTATCAGTGTGAGAGCGATTACGAGAGTGACGTGGAATAAAACCGGAATTCGATGATTGATTATGGCACAGTACACTATTAAAGACCATGTAAGTTATCAATTACTAGCTTTACCGTGGAGGAAAAATTCGCAAATTAAATATTATCAGGTAATATTGCGCATTCTCTTTATAGACGCTCAACTGAAACAGCTGGCGTTCCGGAAACATTCGGCTCTTTCCGCTCAACGAGTGCGACGAGGACGACGGCGTGTTCGGTTTACCGAACGTGAACGACGCGCCGAGAGAGCACGGACGCCGTCGTCGCGTGTATCCCCTCCACGCGCTGTTTTTCATGCCCCTCAGCTCTTTCTCGACCAGAATACGAGATTTTAAATGATTTTTTTCGATACGTTCCCACCACTTTTCCTGGCTTTTTTTTCCTAGCCTCTGGGGAAAATAAACTTTGAGCACAAAAAAAGCCAGCCTTGTTATTATTACCTAAAAATAATTATTTTTTTCCCCAATGTAATTAAGCCTGGCGATACTTTTCCACCAATCAAATGACGCCAGATTTTTTTTGTGTGCTTTGGGGAGGTAGTCAAACCGTTTGGCATAAAAAATAATCTTGATCAAATTACTTTTTTTTTCCCACCCCATAACACCCACATCCACCACGCGAATGCTGCCAGGTCGACATTTTTATTCTTAGAATGCTCCAGGTAAGTTGATAAATCATTTTTATGAATGATCAAATTATCTAGCCGTTTCGGTCGTCAGCTCTTAGACTGTTTTTTGTGAGATCTGGTGTTGGTGGTAAAGGTAAAAATAAGAGCGGGCGATTATTAAAACGTGTGAATTTATTATAAAAATACATAGATTGGAAATTTGGTGCCGTGAAATTTGGCCCGATACCCGCCCGTGATGCGCGTAAACCGTGGTTGATAAAAAACCCACCCGGAATGCGTGTAATACTGATTATAATAACCCGCCCGGTGCGAATATGCGAGGTAATTCCTGAGACTCGAGATCGTGAGTCTCGAGTCACCCAAATGCGCGAAGAACCCGCTAGACTCGTGTATTGCGTCGACCTCGTGGCCGACAAAGGCCGTGTGCGCTTGAATCCCGGGCGCGTAACCCGCGTTTAACGTAATCTCGAATTATCTTGGCAATCCCGATGTAAAGAAGTAAAATATTCCCGTGCGTGGTGAGAGCGCATCCCAGTAAGAATTAGAACGTGTTATTTCCCGAAACCCGCTCAATTCGAGGTTGTAGGACTCGAATTGACCTCATGGTGCGAAGTACCGCGAGAAAAAGGCAAAGACCCGAAGCGACAAGGACCCACGTGTTTGCGCTCTCACCGGTGATCCAAGACTGCCATCAATCATGGCGTAATCGATGAATATCGATTACGCGCATGACCGTTCTCCCCGAAAAATCAATAATTGCCCGGATTGTAGCGACGCCCGTGGCAGAGCGCGATAATTAGCCTAAAGGACCTCGCGCTGCCTGTCAATCTCATGTGTCGCCCGTCCTGTGGCGACATTCGCGGCACGGCGCGAACCCGGACCCAAATGCTCGCGTTATCGATCAAAAATAACGCTGAATCCCGAACATTCTCCCCGCCATCGGCAGCAGTGCTGTCGATTGATCCGGAATGAGGCCCTGGCCGAAACACCCGCTTGTTGATTGGCCGTGTGATGGTGGATGTCGCCGTGCTGTGCGTCGCTGCCCATGTGCGTTGTTTCCCGGAGGTAGCTGCTTTGCCCGAATCAGCGGTCATTTCGTTGGCGGCTGATTCTCGTTGGTCAGAAGATGCGAAGACCAACGACCCGGCCTTGGTTCCAACGGACGAGAGTCAAGTACGGCCCCCACTAGCGTAAGAAGAGTCGTAAATTCTTCCAACATGAGAGCCGCCTCTCCCCGCGTCCGCCAGAGGTGATGGTTGACCGCCGATGCTGCGGTCTCCCCGCCCGCCCAGGTGTGGTGCGCCCAGTGGGTGCAATTCCCACTGGATGCCGGTTTTAAATCCCTTGGGGATGCGGAGTGTATCCCGTTACCCAATGCTCAATGCTCCCAGAAGATTTGAAGCCGTTCCCGATGATCTGCCAGCTCGCTGGCCTGGCAGCGTCCAATTCTCGAGGCGATGGCCTCTGTGGGCCATGAAGGCTTCCCCGATGCGAAGGTACCCAGGTGTGGAGCCGGTACTCGTCCAAGACACCCGAGCCCGCTCGTAGCGGACCTGCGTGGAAGGTTCCCGAAGTGTGGGTGCGAAGCGTTGTAAGTGCTTCACACGTGAGGCCCGTGCGGCCCAATCGTCCGTCAGACGGGCTGTTTCACCGACGTTAGAGCTGTCTCCTAGCCCGTTGATAGATCTGTAACAACTGCAAGGTGCACAGCAGAGGTGATAGAACAGATAAATGCACACCAGTCTCGTGACATTTGTTCCCATGCCCGTGCCAGCTTTCTGTTGTTACGTCCTGCGATCTCCCGAGTGTCTGACTTGTTGCGTAATTCTGAAACATAGAAAGAAAATACGAAATTTACTAAAATCGTCCCATTCAAATATTTAAATTTTAACCGACAAAATTATTCGGAGAATAAACTAGAAGTAAATCTGTTTAATCACAACATAATTATCATAATAAGAAAAAAATAATAAATTTATAACGAATTATCACTTTTAGGACACCCCGTAATATAACTTTTGGGCCACCCTATATACATCTACGACGAGCGAACAGCTGATCAGCTGATCAGCTGTTGAGCGTACGCGCGCCTCGACCTACCGCACGTGTAGTGGTCGCGCGCCACAACAAATGTCAAAGTCCCGAAAAGGATTTTTTTTTTTTTATATTCATTTTCCCCCTGCGTTGAGGCCTTAACGCCTATTACAGGGTCGGCCCGGGTCAGTAGCCAGTCCCCCCTGAGTGCCTCGTCCGGATCAGTAACGAGACACTCATGCGGCCGCATCCGACTTCCCCCTCTGTAGCGCATTTGCCATGGCGCGCACGTTAGTACGCGCCACGGGCCCCGGAAAACTGCGGAAAACCTGGGCCACTACAGCCGGTCCCTGGGTTCGCCTCACGGCCTCGGAGCTACGTCACATCTTGTCGGGAGAACGTAAACACGATCTACAGCCATATACATGTGACACACACCTGTACGTGTACTTGTGTATGCCTCATATATATGTCTGGAGCTAGTCACGACCGTATTTAATTTCTTCCGAAAAGATTACGAGACCGGGAATCGAACCCGGGACCTCCCGACGCTCTGGCTAAGAGGCAAGCACGCTAGCCACTAGACCAGAGCGCCGGTTTCCGAAAAGGATCAGATTTCAATTATTTTTCCGAATTTTTCGATAAAATATTTTTATTGCATAATCGTGTTGCTCATGTCAAGGGCTTCATTTTAAGTGGTCATACGTCCATGTTCAGACAATTTTTAATTAAACATTACTTTTATTAACTTTAAATATTTTATTAACTCGCAAAATTACAAAATTATAAGCTTCTCAATAACACATTTTTAATCCTCATGAAAACCCTTTCGTTTGAATACTTGTTCCATTATTATCGAACCATTTTTATAAACAAAACTTAAACAATTCTTCTAATTTCATTAACTCATAATTTTTGCATATTTGATAATTCTTTTTACATATTCCGGTTCTTTATGAAAAGCCCTTTGAAATGAATATTCACTCAACCCGTTCCGAACTATTTTGCAATAAATAAATACAGAATCATTTCTAAATTCATTAACTAACAATTATAAAATGACGTCATGCCAAGTACGCTCATTCAATTCGCCTCTAAAGGGCCTTCTATTTAAATCCTTACGAAAGTCTCTTATATTTGAATTATCAACAATAATCATTAATAATAAGGGTATAAATAGATATTTTCATATTTGTACATACATTTATTTTTATAAAACATTTATTCATATAAAATATACATCGTTGGGGAATTTGAACGCTTTTAGAACATAAATAAATGGTAATTAAATATATGTTACGTAATTTTAAACACATTTATATTTTTTCTACGTTATACGCCAATGGCGATTTTTCCGTTAAAAATAGAAAAATAAACAGGACCACGCGTCAACAAGTGGTCCTCGAATTTCTCTGGAGAGACGCACTTCTCTCAAGTGCAAAATAACGCCGAGTCATGTCCGGCGAAGGAGTCTGCTTTTTCTCACAAATATCATAAACTTAGAAACAAAGAAATATCCTTTATGCACGGTCAGCTGGGAAAAGTCACCCGAAACCTTTCCCGTCATTGTCGCGACAACGGTACAGTCCGATAAGAAATACTAATCTTCAATTTAACAGATCCACAAAATTCATAATTTATAAACGCTTTTAACTTGTTTATTTAACCAGTCACATCCATTCTTTTGTTATAGTTAAACTCATTATTATTATATCTTTCTTTTGAATCCCAGTGAGACCATATTTAACGAAATATTACGACTTAACAAATTTTCATAAATATAAATAAAATTATCCAATCGTCACGAAAAACTCTTTATTTATATGAAATTTATCACCGAATCGAATAAAATTAAAAGTAATGACGAACAATGTTAATAAATATCTGAAATAGTTTAAATAAAATGTTAATAAATAAAATAAAACTCACCAAATAAATAACGACGAAATAAACCGCAATACCCACATGTGTCAAACCTTGTATCTGCAAAAAACCTGTAACAACAAATAGAAATAATATAAAAACTATAAATAATTAATATTAAAAATATAACTTACCAAAGAACGAAGTGCGTCGATCCATCCTAACCTGTATAAGAGAAAAACATATATTAATAAGATAATTCGATGTAAAATCAATGATTAATTAATAAATGATTAATTAATCATCGATAAAATAGAAAATTCATAGCTATACTTTATTATATTTCATTTATTAATAGTAAGAAACAATTGTACAATTAATGATTAGTTAATTATATTAATTAATCAATAATTCTCAAACCAGAAAAGGGGAAATTGTATTATATAAGAAAATAGTATATAAGAAAGCGTTGCGTCAGCAGAAACTTCCCCTGGACAACGGGACGGCGTGTCAGTGATACACGCACACTTCTCTCCAGCGCATCCATGTGTGGCCTTCTATAAAAGTGGGGGACCGCACGAGGGGCATTAGTTCTCGATCCTCTCCACAGACTGCCAGTCGAACTCCGACCGAGAGCGAGTACGGATATTCCCGCAGCGCGTCTGAAAATCGACAAGTCTTAACATCTTCATTTTATTCAAGTTTTGTCTTTCGAGTTAAAAGTTTAACTCTGTTTCTTTTATTGTATCGCTCTTCAAGTTAATAAGTTTGTAAAAATACAAAAGTGTTAAAAGGTGATTAAAAAGTGTCTTAATCATTTATTTCAAAATAATCATCATAAAATCGTTTCTTCGCGTATTTCAAAGTTAATCGCGATCCATTCCCTTTAATTAAACAGAGTTCGTCATTAATTCGGAGAAGTTTTTACCGTGCATTTGAGGCATTCTTGCGAATTTCTGAAAAATTCATTTAATTAAAGAAATTTTACATCGTTTTTCTGAACTAAACGGGTTCAAGTTATTTTATCGTTTATCCTAAAATTCCGAGAAGTCGTACCGTGAATTTTATTCATTCTTGTGAGTTTTGGGAAATATTTCATCGTTCGTTAGAAATTCCAAGAAGCCTTTACCGTGAATTTTATTCATTCTTGCGAATTTTCTAAAAATCTAATATCTAATCTAATATCAATATATAATAATATCAATAATATAATCAATAATAATATATATATATAATAATAATATTATCAATAATAATATAATATCAATAATAATATCTAATCTAATATAATTAAAAGAAACTTAACATCGATTTCTTTCCGTTTTCAATACTCAAGGAATTTAATCCAAATTCCGTCCAATTTAACGCGTTTGAATCTCGCGTAAATAATAAATCAAGTTCATCGAATTTTAATAAACAGTTTAACTTCTTTATTTCGATTCTATTAATTCGAGTTGCTCAGTCAATATTTCTCTCCGATATTTTCTCCTTCCTCCGGATTTTACCCTTCTCCATTACCAACCACCTGAGGACTTTAATCCTTTTATTGCCCCTAATTGCCCCCGTTCACACCTTTTTACGATCCTTTTTGACCGCCCGTGCTGTTTCCCTAGCACGTTGGCCAGACTCCTTTCTTTTTCCAAGTCCCTTTTTTGTGCGTGCTGATTCTCAAGCACCTCGAATATTTTCACATTTTCCATTTTCCCATCTCGTTTGCGTTTGATCGTGCTGATTCTCAAGCACGTCGAACCAGACTTATTTCTCCCTCTTCCTTATCGTCCGTGCTGATTCTCAAGCACGTCGATTCCCATCCACCGAGTCTTTCCGTCCTCATCGTCCGTGCTGATTCTGAAGCACGTCGATTCCCATCCACCGAGTCTTTCCTTCCTTATCGTCCGTGCTGATTCTCAAGCACGTCGATTCCCATCCACCGAGTTTTCCTTCCTTATCGTCCGTACTGATTCTCAAGCACGTCGATCCCAACTTACGTAATATTTCCTTCCTCACCGACCGTGCTGATTCTCAAGCACGTCTACCCTTCTCATTTATCCTCTATTTCCCTTTTTCCCACAATTTCTCCGTGCTGATTCTCAAGCACGTTAAATTAAACCCATCTTCCCGTTATCATTTCCTTAGATTGATTTACCGTGCTGTTATTTGAGCACGTTTATTTAAATCCTTCATTAACTTTGACATTGAGCAATTCTAATTAATAATTCTTATCATTTTTCCACATCATGAAGGTCATGTACAATGCCTAGGCGTCGCGCAGGTGTTAAGTTCCAAATCCGCCGAGCTATCGCGCAACAACTCAACAAACCGGGACAGAAAAGAGGCGACAACAAGCCCATACTAAAAACTTTCCTAAAAAACTATCTCTCCGATAAACCGGGTGCTATCCAAGCAATCGTCGAGCGAGCGTCCACCGTCCCAAAGGTCCGAATTATCTCGAACGTCGTAATCAAGGAGACAATCTATATTGTGGACCCCAAAACATCTTTCCCTCTCGCTCGTCTTGTCGGTACAACTAACAGCGTTCTTATCGAGGAGCTCCAACGCGAAGATCTTTCCGAAGCGTCAACTTTGTCTCGACCCTCTACACCAGACGCCATCGAGATCATCGAACTCGATTAATCATCCGTGTTTCATCAATTACAATTAACAGTAAGTAAAACATTTATTTTATTTGGTCCCAGTGAACAATCTCATCAACATAGGTTCCGGCCCTAGGGGGGAAAATCTCACCCTTCTAAACGCGGAATCTAAAATAAATCTACACGTCGTTTCCCCGTGTACCGCGAGTAAATAAATAGATTTCTTTCGTTATCGACTATCGGTTTCATTCTTTCGCTCAGTAAAATCAATTCAGTAAATTCTCGTCTCCCAGAAAAATCGTGCTCTCTAATTTCAACTATCGAACTATTTTTCTTTTTGCAATCAAACACACTACGACTATCTCATCAATTCTCGTTAAAATAAAACGGTCCAGTAGTCGGGTGGGCGATAAATAAAATAACTTCATCAACGCGAGTACCTTTCAATTTTTCTTTATTTTTCATCGTACAATTTGAAATCGTTTTACCTCGTGAATCTATTTCCGAGCGGTCGACAACCTAGAAATCAAACATTTGTTTATTCTTTCAATAATAATCCGGGCATTCAACCCTGCGACGTAACATACGTGTCGATTTCAGCGTATTCTGGCGATTTGTTACATTCCGATAGATAACGGCCCTCATGCATCGATTTTTCACGAGTTTCTACGAATAAAAATGTTGAATGGGACGAAAAATTGACGATTGGCAAACGTCTCGTTTCATCGTTTCCGAAGTGATTTTACATGCAAACGACGTGGTTTCCCATCAGAATCACAGATATGAGACGCGTTCCATTATCCGAGCTCTTTTAGACCGTTTCGCGGAAATTTTTCACGGATTTTCAAGTTTACGACACAAAATACGTGTCGATTTCAGCGTATTCTGGCGATTTGTTACATTCCGAAAGAAAACGGCCCTCATGCATCGATTTTTCACGAGTTTCTACGAATAAAAATGTCGAATGGGACGAAAAATTGACGATTGACAAACGTTTCGTTTCATCGTTTCCGAAGTGATTTTACATCTAAACGACGTGGTTTCCCGTCAGAATCACAGATATGAGACGCGTTTCACGATCCGCGCTCTTTTAGACTGTTTTCGCGAAAAGTTTTCCCGGATTTTCAAGTCTACGACATGAAATACGTGTTAATTTCAGCGTATTCTAATGATTCATCACATTTCGATAAGAAATGGCCCTCATGCTTCGATTTTTCACGAGTTTCTACGAAGAAAAATGTCCAATGGGACGAAAAATTGACGGTTGACAAACGTTTCGTTTCATCGTTTTCGAAGTGATTTTACATGCAAACGACGTCGTTTCACGACAGAATCAAAGATATGAGACGCCTTTCATGATCCTAGCTCTTTTAGACGGTTTTCGCGAAAAATTTTCACGGGATTTCAACTTTTCGACACGAAATACGTGTTGATTTCAGCGTATTCTAATGATTCCTTACATTTCGATAAAAAATGGCCCTCATGCATCGATTTTTCACAAGTTTCAACGAAGAAAAATGTCGAATGGGACGAAAAATTTACCATTGCCAAACGTTCCATCGTTTCCGAAGTGATTTTACATGCAAACGACGTCGTTTCACGACAGAATCAAAGATATGAGACGCCTTTCATGATCCAAGCTCTTTTAGACGGTTTTCGCGAAAAGTTTTCCCGGATTTTCAAGTTTACGACACGAAATACGTGTTGATTTCAGCGTATTCTAATGATTCCTCACATTTCGATAAAAATAGGCCCTGATGCATCGATTTTTCACGAGTTTCTACGAAGAAAAATGTCGAATGAGACGAAATATTGACGATTGGCAAACGATTCGTTTCATCGTTTCCGAAGTGATTTTACATCTAAACGACGTGGTTTTACGTCATGCTTCGTTAAATGTTAAACCACTTCGGAAACGATGAAACGCAACGTTTGCCAATCGTCAATTTTTCGTCCCATTCGACATTTTTCTTCGTAGAAACTCGTGAAAAATCGTTGCATGAGGGCCGTTTCCTATCGGAATGTAACGAAGCATCAGAATACGCTGAAATCGACACGTATTTCGTGTCGCGAACGAAATCTGTCAAAATTTTTCGTGAAAATGGTTAAAAAATAATCGGATAATGAAACACGTCTCATATCCTTGATTCTGACGTAAAACCACGTCGTTTGCATGTAAAATCACTTCGGAAACGATAAAACGAAACGTTTCCCAATCCTCAATTTTTCGTCGCATTCGACATTTTTCTTCGTAGAAACTCGTGAAAAATCGATGCATGAGGGCAATTTCATCGAAATGTACCGTATCGCCCGAATACGCTAAAATCGACACATTTTACGTATCGTAAGCTTGAAAATCGGTGAAAAATTTTCGCGAAAACCGTCTAATAGAGCTCGGATCATGGAACGCGTCTCATATCCATGATTCTGACGTAAAACCACGTCGTTTGGATGTAAAATCACTTCGGAAACGAAACGTTTGCCAATCGTCATATTTTCGTCCTACTGGACATTTTTCTTTGTAGAAACTCTTGAAAAAACGATGCATGAGGGCCATTTCTTATCGAAATGTAATGAATCGCCAGAATACGCTGAAATCGACACGTATTTCGTGTCGCAAACTTGAAAATCCGTGAAAAATTTTCGCGAAAACAGTCTAAAAGAGCTCGGATCATGAAACGCATCTCATATCTGTGATTCTGACGGGAAACCACGTCGTTTGGATGTAAAATTAACGATTAAACGAACTTACCTAAGTGAAGTTCAATCGTGATTGTATGAGCGCCTCTTCCGAAGAGATCAGAATGTAGTTCCCCTCACTTTCCTCATTGTCGCCACAAATTTTTAAAGCAAAACTTTTTGTCATGGGTTGCATAGCAACCCCATAGCCTGTCATGTTGTTTATTCTCATTTCTTCAAAGCTAAGCCGTAACTGAAATAATTTTTGGGTATCTCATACGAGATTAATGGGTGGGCGGGACTGATCTCTTCGGAAGAGGCGCTCATACAATCACGATTGAACTTCACTTAGGTAAGTTCGTTTAATCGTTAATTGTATTTCGCGCCTCTTCCTTCAGAGATCAGAATGTAGCTGTTTAAAGCAAGTTACGGCTGATAAGAAACTGTTATATTCATAAATATTTATTTATTTATAACAGTTGAGGCCAAAAACGCAATTATGCATGAGTGCGCATATAAATTTTTCGCACAGCATATTTTTAACAAATCCACACGGTCATTAACAATAACATTAATTTCTACTGTCAAGAATGGCTTCCGCGAATTGAACTTCGTCCGTCAAAACCTCTCGATCGTAGAATCGACCAAAGGTTGCGGACTCCTGTGTCCAACCCGGGGTCGGGTTAAAATTTCAAACTCTAAAAGCTCCGACGGTTCAAAAATACTAGTTAAAAATTTTCCGAAACCACATGTACATAAAGATCACGCCCCCGACAGTCTATACAGTTGAATGTGAATGATATAGAACAGTAGGAGTAACGATAGAGAAAGGATACAAATATGATTTGGTATACGAGATAATTTTCAGAAATTGTATGAAGAAGATCGACGCTTGACTCGAACGGCCAGTAAAACGACTGTCAAAATTCCGAAAGTGCAGTTTTACGCATACCACAAAATTCCGAATTTTCTAGAATAGAACATGAACCATATCAGAAAGTTCATATATAATATAAACTAATGAAAGATTCTTCAGGTCCCATAAAAGTTTTAACTTCCGGAAAACATAGCTTCGATCCATACGGGTCGCGAAAACTGAAGTTCAGATGGTGTCGAATTCCGATCAAAAATGTTCAGAAGGTCCAAAATTCCGAAAATTCACTCATAAGGCCGCTAGCGAGTTAGCCTGGCGCGTATAGATGGCAGCACTTTTACCAAAGAAGATATGAATTTACAAGCGCTGTCGGACTGACCACCGCTCTCGTGTTGTCTCGCTTACACTAATGGACGAACGACAATAACTCTCTCTGTCTCTCTCTCTCGCTCGCTCGCTCTTGCAAGAATGCATGCTTGAAGCTCGGGTAGGGGGTCTAACTGCGCGCACTCTCTTGCACCCAGGTGTTTTTCCCTGCTCGGGGATACTAGTGCGCTCTCGCTTGCTCTCACGCGTTTCGTCGCGAGATACTTGAGGCCCGATGCGTACTAAATACATTTTTGCATTCGTCGAAGTCGCACGAGTGATCATATGAAAAAGTTCGTTTTCTCTGCTCAATGAGTGTCCATTCAAAACAAAATATGGGCTTTGATTAATTTCTCTAATCGAAAGAGTTATCTATTAATTTTTCGCACAATATTTGTAAACATTCAACAAGTCTTTCCTATCCGAGTAATCAAGATTCATATTACTTTAAATATTTTAAAGAATATTTACAAAACAAACTTCTGTAAATATCAAGCCTTCTTAATGAATGGGCTCGATAAGATACATAATCGATCTAATGGTTGTTGTGGTCGCATGGTTATCGTTGGAGGATGGTAAGAAGAGGGTCTGGAGTTCGAGTCCCCACGAGGATAATTTTTTTTTTAATGTTAATCAAATGTCAAAAAATACGTAAAATACAATTTTTTTAGCTAAGGCTATATTTTTCCAGCATTTTGTTTCGGCCGACAATTTTTATTGAATCATGGCAAAGATAATCACAGCATAAAATAAAAAATAAGGTTTAACCCAATGACTTGAACTCGTCGCGGCGTCCTACAACGGTAACCGGATCACAGCAGCGATTAGAGGGAACATTCAACCTATAGATTCCAGTCATCAAAAGAGCTTGATATTCGTAATAGTTTCTTTTATTGAGAATATTGTTGAAAATATTTGAGGAAAGCAAATCTTAATTGCGAGGACAAGAAACACTTGTTAAATGTTCAGAAGTATATTATTTCCATATTATTTGAGTAATAGATTGGAGCCTATAGTATTCATTTAATAAAGTTATCAAGTAAGAAATAAATATTTTTATGTTATCATTCCCCTCTGGCTGTTCAGTAGGGTATAAGGGCATCATAAATTGACAAAATTGAATACAAAAATATAAAAATCGCATCGAACCCCGAGCACCGTAAGCATGAAAAAACGTGTGAGGGCAAGCACGAACGCACTATTACCCCAAGCACGAAAAAGCGCATGTGGGCGGAAGAGTGCACTCTATTTTCCCAGGATCAGTGTATTGCATGGAAATTTCTACTGCCTCGCTAATCATGATGAAACGTTTTAATTCCAAATTTACTGACATTCAGGAATCACGGAAAAGTTCATAACAAAAATCGAAGATCAGCAGATCTCGTAAAAAAGAGCTGTAAATTGAAATTTGTAAATTGCTTCCTCAAGATGCTCGAGTGTGCACGATGCTCCAGATGCTCGATGCTCAAAACTTTTACTATGAGAATGCCTATTTTTTAAAATTTGCTCTACATTTTTAATTTTGGCTTCTCCATAGAGCATCGAGCATCTAGCATTCTGAGCATCGTGCAACTCGAGCATCTTGAGCAAGCAATTTGCAGCATTTATTGTATATTTACATTTGAATGATAAAATTTCGACAACTTTTTTCATTTGCATTGACATGAAAAAATTTCGACAAGTTTTCTAGAAAGAAAAAGGAAGTACAAATTTATACACAATATCTTGAAAAATTTGCAAATATGCGGTCAAAGAATTTTTCGAAAAACTAATTTCCGTAAAATTCTAAATCCCATAAAATTTCTACCGTTTGACCGGTTATTCCCAAATTTAATAGCAATTTCCTCCTTTAGGCACTCTATTTATATAATAAAAAAGAATTAATAATAAATTTTGAAGTTTGCGGAAGCTAGAGTGATTACGACCTTTTTTGCAAAATTTAAAAATGCGGTAGAATCCCTATTTTTCTAGCAATTCCGACAAAATTCTCAGCAAACGAAGAGCTAGTATAGATTAAAATCTGTGCAAAACGGGAGCTGTGTAGTTCAAACCGTTCTTGAGTTAGAAACGTGTTGACGTTTGACATACACACACACACGCACACACACACACGCGCGCGCGCTTCCGGACATTTTTTCCAAATAAGATTTTTCGACATTTTGGAACATGTAAGCACATTGAAATTGAAAACTGAAAAAAAAAATTTATCGTCACATAGCTTTCTCTATATTAAGGAAGCAAAAATAAGAAAAAATGTATAAAAAACAACAACTTTACATTGAAAGAACATAGATATTTTCCCCTACATGCAAAGATCTTGCAATTGATTATCGCAAGGTTGAAATACCTCAACAATTTCCGAAGTCTATCGGAATGTTGGGCCACCATTTGTTTATCTTGCAAAATTGTATTTAAATGCACAATGGATTCAGTAATACAAAAAACACATCTGCGGAAGAGGCTTTTTTCAAGTTACGTACGACTATTTCCCCGATCAGATCGCACAAGTTAAACTTCGCGATGACGTCATTGTGATTTACGATAATCACGGAATACGTGACACGATTTCACAAAATATCTGTTGTCATATAATTTATATCGGCAACTATAACCGCACTTTCGATTATATAAAAAATGAAAGACGAAGAAATACATAATGAAAAATCGACCACAGTCAGAATTTAAGAATTTAGCTAGAAGCTATTCCACAATATTAACAAAAAAATATACGGAAGTGTTCAAAATTGCATTCATTTCTGAAAGACTCTGGAATGCGATTGTCACTCGGTGGATAATGCCGGCTTTTTAAAGTTAAGCTTCTTTCAGAGATTAATACAGAAAGTAAGTGCAGATATTAATGTTTGTTTTTTGTTTACAACTACTAAATTACTTCTAGTCCTATAAGATTAAACTGGAAGGAAAAATAATTTAATATCTGTTGCATGCGCCGCACGACGTTATAGGTTATGTAATATTTGAGTATTGACTGAAACATCTAGTGGATCTTGTTGAATTGCATTGGATACAAAAAGCATCTGGGATGCGTTTTTTACTGGGTGGTTAAGATCCGTTTTATCAAGTGAAATTGCATCGGATTGTCAAGCACACAGGTACGTATAAGAGGTAAGAATCATTATTCGCTGTGACGTGAAAATGAGACTGAAAATACAAGATCTTGAAGCTCGATATGTCACACGATTTCAAACGAAATATCAATATTTCTTCTGAACCCTTGCCGTCGAGCTCGCCTCTCTTGATGTCTACGACTACAACACGACTTTCATTTTATCACAAAATAGCAACACGAAGGAAGAATGTAAAAAATCTGTCGCACTCAGAATATAAAAAAAAAAATATCATTCAATATTGGAATATTGACGAAAATATTTACTATATCGTGTGAAATTGCATTGGCTGCTAGAAGGATCTAGGGATGCCATCTCGATTAGTGCTTGAAGTCGGTAGTTCATATCGGGTTTTTTTTTCGGAAAACCCTTGCCTTAGAAGTAGATACGAAAGGTGAGCTCAGGATGTTCGCTGAAAAGCGCAAACTATAGAAAAAAGAAAGCGTCATAAAGCTTATGATCTGTCATGAGGTTTTAAACAAGACACATTAATAATTCTACCATGTCTACGCCTACAACATATAACTTCTGGCCCATCAGAAAAAAGGAACATGAAGGAAAAACAATTGATACTCAAGATATTCCAGTTTATAAAACTTGGCCGTTTCTGTGCTAATTTATACTAGAATATTAACAAAGAATCGTGTGAATCGTGTGAATCGTGTGAAATTTCATTGACTACTGAGAGAGTCTGGGATGTGATTCTCACTCGATCGGTACTTGAGATCGATGTTATCAAATGAAACTTTCTTTTGAGGTAAGTTTAAAAGGTAAGTACAGAATGTTCACTGAAAGTGATTATACCGGTAAAAAAGAGGCTCATATAGTTTGGGAGACAGAGAATAGGATATCAAGTACTACACACTGAACTTCCCCAATGATAGTCGACCAGACCGAAAGCAACGAATGTACCGGAAACAGTTCATGAAATTAGTACTTTATGCTTTTTGTTATTTCAAATCGATATGCGTAAGAATTTCGAGAGGAACGCCTGAGCAAAGTGTTTGGAAAAAATATGTATACATCAAAACGCCCATATCTTGCGACCCGATAGGGAATCGGCAAAGATATGTAATTTGAAAAATGCCGATGGTAAAATATCGCGTGAAAATATGAAAACGTTCGTTCGATATGTTAAGAAAACTCAACGGAATGATTTTATTATTTCAATTCTTGAAATAATCAGCGAAACGTTCTTGGATCTAAGCACAATTTAGATTTGGAAAGATTTTCTTCCGTAACCTGGATAACTTCGAAATGTTTAGTCGTATTATATTGAGCTTCATCATATAGCAGAAATACTTGCACGCTAACTTTTCAAATAATTTACAAAACAATGAATTTCCCCCATTATCAACAAGGGCTTGCTGGGCTGAATGACAGGATGGCGTGCTAATTACGATAAAACCAATGAAAAAGTCTACAAAAGTCAAAACATACACGAAAAAATTCATAATAAAAGCTTGAAAAAAATAGAAAACGAATAAAGTTGGATGTACTTTCGGTTCATTTTATTTTTGGTGATTGAAATCGTTTTCAGTATCACTTAATCATTAATTACAGTATCTTGATAACTACAGACGAATTTGAATAATTAAAAAAATACTAGCAGCAAGGTTCGATGCAGAGGCTTTACGCTTATACGCCGTAACATATAGAAACGCGGCAAAAGCATGCTTAAACCACAAAATATAGGAAAATTGATCTGTAGTGAAGTTAATAAAGGTGTGAAATAAACGAAAATCCTACAAGGGTGCAATATTACGTATGTTCGACTTTTAGAAGAACCCCCGGGAGTTGTAACTTTGCAACCTGAGCCGTTTGCAAGAAAGAAATGAATCTCAACATTAAATTTCATACTTTGTTCGTAACTGAAAAATTACAGACAGTAGGAAGAAGTTAGATCAAATAATAGACGAATGTTAAAACTGTGGAAAAAAGAGAATAAAGCGGGGAGATAAGAAACGGTGGTAGGGGAATACAGCACGTTAGGCGATACTTCGGTACTGCGGTACTGAATCCAATGGTGCTAATTTTTTTTTGCAACCAGACGCGAAGCTTTTCCATAAAAGTGTTGAACGCCGTGTTATCTCATGCAGAAACTATAAACGTTTGGTCGTAAAAAGTTTCAAACAAAAGTTGCAGAGAATTAAGAAATCTATGAAAAAAATTTCTCAGGTCGATTTTCGTACTTGCAAAAATAAGCGAGAAATATGAGAAAAAAGATTCCAAGGCGTAATTCTAAGAGTGGAGACATGGCCCGCCTCGCCACCGGTCTTTACGCGGGAGTGGGAGTCTGCCGGGCGAGCGTCCGTGTGTACTAATACACAAATAAAGGGGTCTTCTGCCATTCTCGTGTTACGTCCCGGTGAGTTAGCCGAGCTTTGGGAGAGACGTAACACGGTGGTGACCCCTCTTTCGAGTCAGGGCAATTAAGTCCTTTACTCTGGGACGGGGGTCGCGTCTTTGATATGGGGGTTGGAATAGGACGCCGTAGAACTATTCTTTTATTGATGAGGAGTAGAAAAGTGATACTCACTGTTTGTTAGTAGAGCTGTGGAGTATTTCTCCTGATTTCCTCCGTAAGCAGGCGCGATGGATTTATTAGTAAATAAGTTCTCGTATAGGATTGCAATACGAACACGAAGAGTAAATATATTTAACCTTTTTGGTTTACACTGAGTTACAACATCAAGTGAGGATGGTACAATTCCTCGTAAAAGCTTAAAGATTTGAATAAGCACGAGATTCGAGATTATTAATCGTTAATACGAATATATAGAAAGTTTAGTTTGGTCAATTTAAGTGTTCGAAATCGGTATCGTTATAATTCACTGTGGTTCGTAGCACTGGGTAGTCGAACTGTGTTTCGATGAACAGGGGTATGATCTTGATGTGGCACGACTTTGGACTTGGGATTTGGCTGAAGACTCACTGACTGTCTTGACTGTTAGACTTAGACTGTTGGACTTCAACTTTGACGATTGATAGAGACGAACTGTGGTACTGGACCGTTGATACCGAACTAGACTTCTGACTTCGATTGAACGACTGCACTGCTGAACTTGACGTCTGACGACTGAATGACCACTGAACACTGCACACTGCGGAGAGTTTTTCCCTGGTTTATATATTTTGGATGCTGTGGTCAGGGTAGGGTTATCCCTCTCCAGGTTTGGATGACGTGTCCCTCTGGTTCTTCAGAGTGCAAGAGGGGTAGTTGAGGGAGGCTTGGCCTTGGCCTTCGGTGTAGTTCGTTGGTGATCCAATTGAAGTTTTATTGTTCATAAGAGTGATATTGCTTGGTGATGTCCTGCATACGAGCGTTCCCATTTCCATATTTTGGGGAAATGTAATATTGGTTTTATTGCAGGTGAACTTGGTCCTAGTTTTATTCCCTCGCTCATATGTTTTGCAGTTTATTAAATTCTTTTCCTGGGTGTCACGCCGACTTAGCGGCGCCGATGGTGGGTGCATTTAATATTTGGTGATGACGTGGACCAGCTGTCCTGTTGGTGGTGGGGAGAAGGGTTGACTTTCTTGGAGATGAATCGAGAATATACGGCGTGGTCCGATATGGAGGGATAGTCTTGGGGGTGGATAGGGGAGGTTCTTCCTCGGTGCGTTGCTGGTCCCCTGGTTGTATCCGTGGTGTAGATGTGTGGGTTGAAGAGTGCATCTATTCCTTTGATATTTCGGTCATTGGTGTTGGTGAAGAGGGTTGCTTTCTGTCATTTCCTCATTGCGTAGTTTCCGAGGTCTGTATTGATCTGCCCTAGTTTCCTCAAATATGACGGCGTTCTAGGTGTTGTTTAAGATAGGGGAGTTTAATGTGCATTGGGGAAGTTTTTAATATAGTTGAATGAGATGGGGTGTAATGATAGTAGGGAGAGATTATGGGATGACGTAACACTCGGGCTTCGGTCGTAAATGCAAGCGCGATTAAAAGACGAAATCGGTTTTTCTCACATTATTATAATTTCCGACGCGTTAGCGAGTATTTTTCGTTTCCGGCCGTCGAGTGTCGAGAGACCTGTACATCTATATATGTTAGCGTATCAGTGCGTCGTTTTCAAATCGAATTGCGATGCTTATGGCACGCTGTTTTTTTTCAATTTGTTGTCAAAAATAGCGAATCCTTAATAATAATGAAAAATTATTTCAAAAAACAAATTCAATTTCAACAGGAATTATTGTCATCTAGTCGACAGTAAAAATAATGAATAAATTTTGTGTCTCGACATAAAATTAATTGATATAAATATATATTTTTATATAAGAAGAATTTTGTGTTTTCACATAAAACTTGCACTATTTGTGACAATAAATAAGAAAACGGCGTGCCATAAGCATCAAGATTATTTGAAAACTCCGCGCTGATGCGCAGCCATATATATAGATGCACGGAACGCTCGTCACTCGGACCCGGCCGAAAACGAAAAATACTCTTCAACGCATGGGAAATTAGAAAGAGAGAAAACCTGATTTCGTCTCTCTCACTCGCACTCGCATTCACGACCGAGAGGCCCGAGCGAAGATCCCTTCGTTTGGGTGTAGTACACATGGACGCTCGCGCGCGAGTGTGCGCGCGAGCGTCCCTGAGTGTCCCACTCCCGCGTGAAGACTGGCGGCGAGGGGGGCCATGTCCCCACTCTTGCAATTACTTATTTGCATTACTTGATTTTACAAATACGAAAATCGACCTGAAAACTTTTTCTCATAGATTATTGAATTCTTTGTACCTTTTGTTTGAAATTTTTTACGATCAAACATTTCATTTTTAACATAACACGGTGTTCAACCCCCTTCTCGGACCCCTTCTGGGAAAGCTCACTTTTCGTCATTTCTACAGATATGAGTGTAAATTCGAGCGAGCATCCTCGATGTCCGTGCGCACTAACACACAGATGCAGAAAGATAAGGGTTACAAATGTACAAGTGGAAAAAACACGGTCTTCTCTCTCTTTTTCCAATTTCAGACGTCCGCGAGAGGAACTTTTGCGTTTCGGGATCGAACATGCTTTGATTACTTTTCTATATCGTTTATGGTCCGGCATATGAATCAAATGGTCCCTCTGGCATATTTTTGGCTGGATGTTCTTGCTGGTCGTTCGATTTTCAAATTGTCGAACAAACTTGAAATGTAGAAGATTTCGGCTACGAAACGTCAATCTCTGTTTTGAATTATAATGCTAAAAAATTGGTGGAAATTGCGCGCAAACATGAGCGAAAACGGTTGAGCGCATGAGAGTGGTCGTAGGGTGGGGGTAGACCAATAGACCAAATATTTTTTTTCATTTTCAATTGCATTATATTACACTGGTGCAAGGACGTATGACGTAAAAATCCATAACAAAAAATATTGTCACTGGTTTTTCATGAGATGTGAGCGGAGGATCAAATTCCGCTGGTCCGGTTACCACAAAATAGAAAAAAATATCCCAAACTAGTTCAACTGATCGTGGAGATAAACAAATTTGATTATTCGCGACTTGCGTGCAACGCGTTTGCATTACTACACTACTGGAAACAATTAAAGGAACAAGAAATTTTCCTCGTTTTTTCACCAAAGTTTGGAAGGCTGTATCTCGGTGAAAAATGATCATATCGAGATTAAAAAAAAAAAGCATTTTGAAGCTTCATTCTTCTACTTTTAAGATCTCAGTCCATTTTTTCAAATTCATTTCGGTTACTGAGAAAACTGATGAAACGTCTCGAAGAAACAAATTCGCATTTTTTTTCTTTTTTTCACGATCGTGTACGGACTCGGAAAATTTGTTTAAACTCGCTTCAATGCAAGTATCGAATAGCTTGTTTATTAAGCTTTAATTTTGTTTTTTATGTGCTTAAGTGCGATTTTTTTTGCCCAGATATCGATGGTTGAATGAAAAAAGACAATTTCCTCTTCAATCATCGATATCTCGGCAACAGATTATCGCACAGTGAGTCTGGGGACGATTTTAGAAACTTGAATTCATGCGCGATTAAAACATGTTCCCATTCTTAGAGGAATTTTTATTTTTCTATTCCGGAAATTCACTTAAAAGAAGGGTGAAAAAATGGTTTATTACAGGTTTCCAGAAAATCTACTGCTAATTCGAAAATATCCATGGAAACTCTCATGTAAAGCATAACTTTTACAGCTCGATGTATCCGCAATAACCCACCCAATTTGCGAGTTCATCCGCCGAACCGTTTTTCCACCCATCGTGATCAAAGTTCGTAAAAGATTTGAAGGAACACATTTTTGGGTCGAAAATGGCACAAACGCTATAAAATTTGCAAAAAACGATTTTTTATCGATTTTCCTTCCAAATTCCTCATGAAACATCCTCCAAATTTGAAAACAAATTTAGACGATATTTTAAAATGGCACGAACGCTATAAAAATGGAAAAAAACGTTTTTTCATCGATTTTTCTTTAAAATTTCTCATGAAATATCGTCCAAATTTGAAAAAAAAATTCATGAGGAATGGAAACGAATGATTTTCCATCGATTTCTCTTTAAAATTTCTCATAAAATATCGACCAAATTTGTTTTTCAATTTTAAAGGAAAACCGATGAAAAATCGTTTTTTTTTTTTGGATTCCTTATGAAATATCGTCCAAATACGAATACACATTTGGCCGATATTTCATGAGGAATCCAAAAAAACGATTTTCCATTGATTTTCCTCGTCCAAATTTGGACAATAAATTTGGACGATTTTTGGGTCGAAAATGGCACCAACGCTATAAAATTGGCAAAAAACGATTTGGCAAAAAACGATCGATGAAAAATCCTTTTTTGCCAATTTTGCCATTTTGCCAAATTTGGACAATAAATTTGGACGATATTCCATGAGGAATTTTAAAGGAAAATCGATGAAAAATCGTTTTTTGCCAATTTTATAGCGTTGGTGCCATTTTCGACCCAAAAATGTGTTCCTTTAAATCTTTTACGAACTTTGATCACGATGGGTGGAAAAACGGTTCAGCGGATCAACTTACAGATTGGGTGGGTTATCGTGGATACATCGAGCTGTAAAAGTTATGCTTTATATGAGTGTTTCCATGGATATTTTCGATTTAGCAGTTGATTTTCTGGAAACCTGTAATAGACCATTTTTTCACCCTTCTTTTGAGTGAATTTCCGGAATAGAAAAATAAAAATTCCTCTAAGAACGGGAACATGTTTTAATAGCGCATGAATTCAAGTTTTTAAAACCGTCCCCAGACTCACTGTGCGATAATCTGTTGCCCAGATATCGATGATTGAAGAGGAAATTGTATTTTTTCATTCAACCGTCGATATCTGGGCAAAAAAAAATCGCACTTAAGCATATAAAAAACAAAATTGAAGCTTAATTAACAAACTATTCGATATTTGCATTGAAACGAGTTGAAACAAATTTTCCGAGTCCGTACACGATCGTGAAAAAAAAAAAAATGCGAATTTGTTCCTTCGAGACGTTTTATCAGTTTTCTCAGTAACCAAAGAAGAAAAATAAAACGGCGACAACAAAAACTTGGGGTGCATGGTTGAGAAAATAAGCATTTGTTTAATCTTCCCGGGCTTACTTTCTTAACCAAGCACCCCAAGTTTTTGTTGTCACCGGTTTATTTTTCTTGGCTTAAAAAAAATGATTCCAATCCTTTTTTAATACTTGGCGTTCTTTTTTTTTACTTTTGCAAAATTATTTTATTCAGATTTCATTTCTTTTTGGAATAAAAATTTTTTTTTTTCTAAACATTACAATAATAACGAAAACGGCAAGGGACAGCGCGGGCCGCGGAAGCGGTAGAGGAGGAGAGACAGCGCTACAGGCGCGCCGTCGGTAGAGGGAAAAAGAGACCCGATATATCTGTCTCTCTCGCTCAGTGGCGCGCGAAGAGTGGGGATACCGCGTTCAGCGGAGCGGGTGACGTTACAGGCCGAAAAGTCCACCAGTCTCGCAAAAGGCGTATGTCCAAGCGCCTGCGTGGACAACTTACTCCTTTCTGACTCCAAGGAACAGAAAGGATCCCAAACCTCGCGTCCAAAATCTTGAATGTTAGATTTCTCTGGATTGGCTCAATGGATTTTGTTCTACCAAGGACCATTCGAAAGATAAAAAATCATAGAAAATTCAAATCTAATATGAGATTTTCCCCTCAACCCGTTCTCCTGTGAGAACGATTTAAAGTTTCTGTGACGTCATAAAACGCCTATTTTACTGTATATAAGAGTACGGCCGGCTCGCGCGCTACGCTTTTCTTTTAATACTTGGCGTCGAGCCGCTGCCGCGTCTCTTGATGTATTTGAAAAAATGGACTGTGTAAGAGACATTATTCGTGGACAATCGATACGTCTTTAGAATCGATTGTCCAGTCATATTCCCCCTCTTTGCTCAAGACATATATCTGCGCATGATCCTGGATCGATACTGATCCAGGTCTGCCAAGAAACGCACGACTCGCTCTCTTTCGTTCCGGGGTCGTCAAACCAACCACATCGCAGCTAACGAGTCTCCTCGCCATTGCCGTGGATCGTCACAATCAAATCGTGATTGATATCGACCTGGCCAGTCGATTCCATCGCCAGAGCACAATTTCAAGGATTACGAGCAACTTTGAGTCGAAGGACGAACTCCCTAGACCCCGGAGCACGAGAAAGAGCCACCGAGGGAAAACATAATTTAACAAGATAAGCGCTTATCTCTCTATTTTTATATTAATAAATTTGCCCTGTCACGATTCCGGATCTCGATATAAAATATACTCGCATGACGAAAGCTAAATTGTGGACCGTCGAAGTCCGATAAAATTATTATAATCTCAAATATAAAAACTAAAAGGAAATCAAACGAGATCACATGTATCAAATAAAAGAATAAATGTTACAAATTGGCGCCCAACAACGTGGCACAGTAGAAACACAATATCTGCTGTGAACCCACTGCAATTTAGAAAGTAGAAATTATCATTGTATCGTTTGAACTTGAAAATCTCTTGAATATTATAATTGATAGAATTAATTTATAAAATTTGAATAGTATAGAATATAATCAAAGACACACTAATATTATAGCACGTTGAATGAGTGAGAAAAATTCAATATACATCACGAAATACGGTCGAAAAGCAAACCAGAAATTCACAGATTATAAGTTTACAGGCACAAGGAAAAAAAGAATAATAATGCCGGCGATTCCCAGAGACGATCAGAATATACAAGAGCGAGAGAGAGAGCAGCATGTAAATAGCGAGGAGAGTATGATCACTCTTCGCTTAGAATTGGAGCAAGCGCGCCGAGACCTTGAGGCTCTGCGAACACAAAATTCTCAACAACGAACGATTTGGCACTGGTCAAGCTTCGGAACCGAGACAGCAGCCTGTAAATACCGAGGAGATGGCGACAATAATAAGTAACGTACAGAATTTTAATTTTGATATTAAAATGCCGAAATTTAAAGACGAAATCGCGACAAACCCCGTAGAGTTCATAGAGGAGTTGGAAAAATTTTTCAAAATAAAAAATGTAAGGGATGATAAGAAAATGTTGATCGCTGAACATTCTTTGGAGGGAAGGGCGAGCTTGTGGATGGAATTGCACAATAAGTTGTGGAAGTATGAGGAATTTAAAGAACGATTTTTGAATGAATTTTACTCCATACCCGCTCGTGTTCAATTTAAAAGTGCGTGGATGGAAAGACGTTACGATGCTCATAAGGACACGTTACAAACGTATTATTATAAACAACTAAAAGAAGCACGATACTTTATACCCAAGTTATCGGAGTATGAAGTAAACTATCAAATCATTCAACAGTATCCAAAGTGGGTTATAGAATTAGCGTCGACAATGAATTATACGGATGCCCAAGCAATTGGCCAAACACTGGCAAATTTGGACGGTATTAGGAGGGGGAAAGAGAGCGAACATAAAAACGGAGCCCAAAATTATACGAATCAAAAAATAAGACAAATGAACATTCGAGGAAATTTTCCACGTGATCGGTATAACGAATTTCGGGCGAGAGAAAATTCTCGTAATAACTCTCACAACGATTATAGAAGGCAAAATAATCACAACTCAGGTTATTCAAATTACAGTCAATACGATGCGCGATCCTTTCAATTGCCCGATACTCGGTATCCCCCACCGATGCTCAACCAATATAATCCAGCTCAAAACTTTTACCCAAATTTAGCTTTCCCAAACGCGGGTGCCCGTCATAATTTAAACTAATCAACGGTGCGATGCAAAATGGTCCACCACCGCACCGTCATGACTTTGATTTTGTTAAAGAAATAGCCAAAGAAATTGAAGGAGATAAGGACCGGCAAAAGAAAAAAAAAAGCAACCCGTTAGGACAATGCCCGCACATTCATGCTGGAATCGGACAGCAGCGAATATTAGCGTTATTAGATACCGGTAGCCAGGTGACAGCAGTATCCGAAAATTTGTATCGCATATTATTGTCGCAAAAAGAAGTGAGAGAATTACCCGTCTCAAATCTCATGGTATCGACAGCGGTTGGGAAAAAAGCAACGCCACTTAAACGACAAATTTTAATAGAAATAGAAATCGATAACGTGGTGATAGAGAACTCTTTTTTGGTAATTCCTCATTTAACTTCCGACATGATTTTAGGGAATGACTGGATGTCTAGAAACGATGCGATAATTGACTATAAAACGACTAGTATAGAGATTCGAGGAAAGCGTTTAGCGGAATCGGCGATGGCATTCGAGCGAAGTGCATCGGAAACGCTTTTCTGCATAAAAAAGGATAACACAGTTTATGTGTATGTATTGAATAGTCACGAATTGTCCATATTGGCTGAGATAGGAGCTCAGGGAAACGAGAACCCGAAAGAAAATATAGAAAGTAACATAAATTCCGAAATTTCAGCGAAAGAATATTCAGAGTCCCATATATTTACAAAATTAATGGATAAAAAGGACGAAAATAAAAATAATCAGGAAATAATTCCATCTCAAGAGCCTGTCAAAGGTGAGAATTTAAAAAGACGAAATATCGATATTGGGTCAAAAAATAAAACTCGGAATGATTACGAAAATCGTACGCGTGAATTATCGCGAGAAATTAACGGAGAAACCGAAGAGAGGGAGAAAACGCTAGCAGAAACGATAATTGAAAACAAATCATTACAGAATAATACCCGGGGTATAAGTGAAAGCGGGGAAGAAGAAAAAGAAAATTTCGAAGAATTAATGATTCGAGAAATATCGAATGAAAATAAACAAGGGAATTGGAGTAAAACGATTCCTAGCACTGAAATTGTTGAGTTATACAGTGAACAAGAAACTCTATGTGATTTGCGAGCGATTCCGCCTAAATTAACTTTACTTGACGAGACGCAAAAGCAAGTGTTTGAAAAAATGATAGAAAAATTCTCTCATCTTTTTTCGGATAAGCCTGGCTGTTCGAAGGGCTATGAACATAAAATTAAATTAAATACCGATAAACCAAGTGTACGACACAATTATCCAATTCCTTTAGCGGTGCGAGAGCCTACCAAGATGGCAATTGAAAAAATGATTAAAGATGGGGTGATTGAGAGAGGTATTAGTCAATATTGCAATCCGCTGAGGATTGTCAAAAAGGAGGACGGTAATGTTAGAATTTGTTTGGACGCAAGATTCTTAAATAAAGTAATTGAGGATGATCAAGAAGCGCCTCCGTTAATAAACGAGTTGATGCAAAAATATTATGGCGCGCGTTGGTTCTCGAAGCTGGATTTGACGAACGGGTATTGGCAAGTGCCGTTAGAAAAACATTCTCGTCAATTTACAGCGTTCGTATTTGACTCAAAAACATACCAATTCTGTAGAATTCCATTCGGCTTGAAGACCGCCGGCAGCGGTTTCATGAGAGCATTAAGTTTTGCATTGGGAGATGTTTGTCGCGAAAATATTTCCTGCTATATTGACGACATATTGATCGGCACGAAAACATTTGACGAGCACGTATTCGTGTTAAATAAATTATTTCAAAGACTCGCTGATTATAACTTCACCTTGAAGCTCTCCAAATGTGTTTTCTTCCAAAAGTCGGTATCGTTTTTGGGTTTTGAAATTACTGCGGAGGGTATTTTGCCCGAGCAACGAAAATTAGAGGTTATACGTAAGTTTGAACAACCGAACAATAAAAAACAGCTCCAACAATTTTTAGGAGTTTGTAACTATTACCGACAATTTAATGTAAGACACAGTTTTTCGGTCGATCCTCTCCGAGAATTATTAATGAAGGAAACAGAATGGAAATGGACAAAAAAGCATGCCTTGGCATTTAAAACGATGAAAGAGAATTTCGAGCAATGTATTACGTTGAAACATATAATTCCAGGGGCGCCCTTCAAATTGCAAACCGATGCGAGCGATCGTGGAATTGCGGGGATTTTATACCAATATAATAGTGTCGGAGATCATAATGTCGTGGGAATTGTAAGTCGGTGTTTGGCTCAAGCAGAAATAAAATATACGACGACGGAAAAAGAGCTTTTAGCGATCGTATATTCAGTGGAAAAATTCCGGGTGTATTATATCGGGGTGAACTTCGAAATAGTAACGGATCACAAAAGCCTGACATTTTTGAGTTGTGCTAACTTTTATAATGGACGAATAACAAGATGGCTGTTATTATTGCAACAATATTCCTTCTCGGTAACATATTGCCGAGGAATCGACAACGTGGTCGCAGACTTCTTCAGTCGTAATCCCGAAGGGAAGTTTGAAAAGGAAAATACAGAAAAATTAATTATCTCATCGCTGCATCAATGTTTTTTGCCGGAATATGATGAAGCAGAAACATCGTTAGTCTTGATAGCCATGCTAGAGTACGATGCGAAGCTTACTCGGAGTTTCAGGATGTTAGGCGAATGGCAGCGTGACGATCCGAAACTCAAAAATAACATTGATGCATGCACTGATATAGGGGGGGAAGAAACTGGATTTATTCTGTACAAAGGAATTTTGTTTCATAAAGAGCAAGAAAATAAAAAGTGGAGAATAGTCATCCCAGAAAAGATGCAAAAATCATTAATAGACGCGATACACTCGAAACTGGGTCATCCGGGGGTTTACAAAACGGTCGCGTACCTTAAACAATTTTATTATTGGAGAGGAATGGCTGCACATGCAAAAAAATTCATAGTATGTTGTGATATTTGCCAGCGCGTAAAATATCTTACAATATCTATGGAGGGCGAGTACAATTTTGTCGAATCAAAGGGACCTAATGAGCTCGTAACGGTCGATTTCTATGGACCACTCCCGATTGCGCGTGGAGGCGTTCAATATATTTTCGTAATGCTAGACGCTTTTTCGAAACATGTCAGTTTATTTACAATGAAAAAGGCAACAGTGCGAATGTGCTTAAAGAAGATCTTTGAGTCATTTATTCCGAAGTTTGGAAAACCCAAACGAATTTTGTCAGATCATGGAAGCCAATTTACATCTGCTATGTGGAAAAATCGTCTAGAAGAAGAAAATATCAAAGTATTGTACAGCTCAATCAGACATCCGCAATCTAACCCCACCGAGCGGGTTATGCGAGAATTGGGGCGATTATTTAGGACATTATGCTCCGAAAAGCACACCAAATGGGCAGAGCACGTTCCGTACATAGAAGAAATATTAAACATCACGGTACACCAAAGTACCGGTCTGACTCCACATGAACTGCATTTTGGTGAGCCCGTGCAAGACCAAATTCTCAAGCTCGTCCAATTTCCTGACAATGAAAAACCTTCTCATGAATACCTGATAACATTGGCCGGAGAAAATGCAAAAAAAAGTTTTGAGTCGCGTAAAAGAAATCAGAAAGGGATTTCAAAAGTTAATTTGGTAGTTGGCGATTTAGTGTTGTTACGAGTTCGACATTTGTCGAGCGCGCTGGATAAAGTTATAAAAAAATTCTTCCACCTCTTCGAGGGCCCCTACAGAATTGCAAGAGTTATAGGGGAAAACGCGTTCGCTTTAATTGATCCTAAAAATGAAAAGGAGATCGGTATTTACAATCGGCTGAATCTGCGAAAGTATTATTGTTAATAAAAAAAAAAAAAAAAAAAAAAGAGCGAATACGGATGTATATGTATGTATGCGGTGAATTCAGCGGGTATGTCTATATGGGGGTGTATATGTCAAGATACACCTGTATATATATGTATGCGTGGCTGCGTGCGTAGTATTTGTATGTATGTGCGTATTTTTTGAGACCAGTGCCAATCCAATTTCACAAAGACGAAAATGTAGAAAAATGAAAGAGTGATCAAACTCGTGACCAGTATTATTCGTGAATCTCATTAGTGTTTCTAGTTTATAAGGCGAATGTGTAAATGCATAAGACGCGGAGATCATTCTCCTAAATCGCAATCATATTTAACGACGTATCGAAATGTCAGTATAAGTCGTGACAGGGAAGGAACTATGTTGTTTTTGTAAATGATTTTTGTTATTTTTACGGTGCCCATTGCAAAGATGTGCTCCATAAAAGGGGGGGCGTTGTAAGAGACATTATTCGTGGACAATCGATACGTCTTTAGAATCGATTGTCCAGTCATATTCCCCCTCTTTGCTCAAGACATATATCTGCGCATGATCCTGGATCGATACTGATCCAGGTCTGCCAAGAAACGCACGACTCGCTCTCTTTCGTTCCGGGGTCGTCAAACCAACCACATCGCAGCTAACGAGTCTCCTCGCCATTGCCGTGGATCGTCACAATCAAATCGTGATTGATATCGACCTGGCCAGTCGATTCCATCGCCAGAGCACAATTTCAAGGATTACGAGCAACTTTGAGTCGAAGGACGAACTCCCTAGACCCCGGAGCACGAGAAAGAGCCACCGAGGGAAAACATAATTTAACAAGATAAGCGCTTATCTCTCTATTTTTATATTAATAAATTTCCCCTGTCACGATTCCGGATCTCGATATAAAATATACTCGCATGACGAAAGCTAAATTGTGGACCGTCGAAGTCCGATAAAATTATTATAATCTCAAATATAAAAACTACAAGGAAATCAAACGAGATCACATGTATCAAATAAAAGAATAAATGTTACAACTGAGATCTTAAAAGTAGAAGAATGAAGCTTCAAAATGCTTCTTTCTTATCTCGATATGATCATTTTTCACCGAGATACAGCCTCCTAAACTTTGGTGAAAAAACGAGGAAAATTTCTTGTTCCTTTAATTGTTTCCAGTAGTGTACATATGTGCCTCTCTCAGCTCTTGCTCTACCCCCACTCCACGACCACTCTCGCGCAATCGTCCGTTTTCGCTCATGTTTGTACGCAATCGTGACCTATTTTTTCGCATTTAAATTAAAAAAGAACATAAAAGTTTTGTAGCTGAACTCTTCTACTTTTCAAATTCGTTCGATAAATTGAAATCGGACAACTACCAGAGCATCCAGCCTCTCGGTAAAACATGGCATGAAAAACTTTTATTAGCAATCACGTAAAAACTAATTGTTGGACAGCATCTGGGTTTCGCACGCAGAAAGAACCTGTTGTCATAAACTATCTCACAAAGAGCCTGCACTACAAGCAGTAAAATAGCGACGTTGCAAATGTTGGAAAAAAAACGCTGTTTTTCGCGTTTTTTTGAGGTTTCTCCTTTAATAATTAACCGATCACACTGTTTAACCGCTCATTCTCTTCGTCTCTCGATTCTTCATAATTCGTCCTTTGGGACAATTGAAATTCCTCTATTGGTTTTTATTTTATAAACAAAAAACAAAACGAAATCGATATTTTGCACTATTTTGTTAATAAATAAAAAGAAATAATAATCTCGAGTGGAAAAGTATGCAGTTATGATGAGGGGGGGGGGGGGGGGGGGCAATTGCACGTCCGATGGCACCTCGCGGTTTGTTATCGGTACTTTTGTCAAGTGAAAATCTCTATTTTCTTGGCCTATAGAAAATTTCGAAGCAAAGTTGTCTCAGAGGTCAGAGAGGACACGGCGTATGAAAGGGAAGATGCTCGCGCTCATTCGCACTCACGCAGGTCGGTGGGGCGCCAGGCTGGCGCGGTAATGCTGGAAAGCCCAGCTACCGAACAGCGCCGCGATACTATTGGCTGCTGTGAAAAACAAAAAAAAACACAAAATATGAAGACAGTCGTCACGCGGTAAATTTTCGTCACTTCTGTTTCACCAACAGCCCTCTCAGTATCGTGTGTTATAAAGTTCGAACTGTGTGTTGCGTGAAAAGTTTTAAAAACTCTTGTTGAGACTTATTGTTCAATAATTTATTCTGTGACGGTCTGGCTATAATGAGAGATCTAGAGGTGGCCCTAGCGCAGTGGTTAGCGCTCCGGACTACGACTCCGTGGGTCCCGGGATCGAGTCCCACTCGGATCACCTTTTTATTCGCTCATTATTGCTGGACCGTGCCTCGTCACAAAATGGTGTCAGAAGTTTCCGAACCGACTATACACGCTCACTCAAAATCAACGGCCCATCGAGGCAGAATCTACGGCCCATCGAGGCACATATACTACGGCCCAACGCGGCACATAATAAAGCCCAGAGCGGCAGAATCTACGAAAGCCCAACGCGGCAGAATACTTTGAATCGCCCACAGAAGGCAGAATCTTCAGGAAAATGTGACGTTAGTCGACGAGGACGTCGAATACTGTAAGAGGGGGAGTGTGACGGTCTGGCTATAATGAGAGATCTAGAGGTGGCCCTAGCGCAGTGGTTAGCGCTCCGGACTACGACTCCGTGGGTCCCGGGATCGAGTCCCACTCGGATCACCTTTTTATTCGCTCATTATTGCTGGACCGTGCCTCGTCACAATTCCCTAGTTTATACATTTCTCTATTTAAGTTGTATATATATCTCTATATAAATATACGCGTAACGATACTGTATATATATCTTTTTATATATATTTTTTATTTTTAGTGTGTATATATATATATATATATATAGAATATAGTGTTCAATATTGAGTGTATAACTAGGGTTTATCAAATTTTGTGAAAATTGCGTGCATTTTCGCAATTTTTATTGAATAAGTGTCCAACAATCAGATTATATTGTTGGGTCGTGTGCTACGCCATGGAAGCTCTCGCGACGGGGAGAATTAATCTTCCCCGCAGCCAGCGAATCAAAGATGGAAGGCTTTTTGAAATTAACAAAAAAGCAAAATCCGGCGAAATGTAAGTAGTTTTCCTTTATTAAAAATTATATCACATGAAAAAAAACTGATAACCTCCGTAAGAATGACGTCGAGAAAGGAAGACTTTGCGCGTTCCGATGACAATAAAAATCAGAAGTATTTGTCAGCTTCATAACAATAAAATTGAATATTTTTTTCGAAGTTTCGAATCGTCGCAGTATAATTTTTATTCAGCGATATCGATACACATCGTTTCGACGGCACCTTCTCAATTTGCGTCGCTCGGTAAATTCTTCCGAAAAAAAATGATTTCCTTAACAAATGTATCTTAAACCAAAACCGTTAATTCGAAAATATTTCGGTAGATTAATCAATTTATGAAATCATCTCACCTGATCTTTCGGCTGCGTAACTGGGTCTTCTGGGCAGTCCTCGCACAGTGTGCTTCACCGTAAGACCGAAGAAAGTCATTGTCAAAATCCTTTCATGATCATCAATATCATTTCAAAGCAAATAATTTCATAAAGGTCTCAAAAATGTATAGTTTTATGTTCTATGTTGAAGATTTCAAATTTATCCAAAAATTCACCTCACTGCGACAAGCCTTCGTCGCAGTCTTTGGGTCCTCCGCAGTCTCCGCAGTCACTGTGGATTCGTAATTATTATAGAATGCCTTTAAATATCATTCGTTCCCCATTAAAATAGAGTACAGCTTAAAATTATTTGGGTTTATTATTAATAAGTCATCAAATCCTTGAAGTATCAGCAAAAACGTGGGTGAATATATCTTTTCTCTGCTTGACCTTGTCGGAATGTCATCTCCGCTGGCTCCGCTGACTATTGGCTACGCTGGTTACTCTGGTCTCTCTGGTTACTCTGGTCTCGCTGTTCCTTGAATACTCTCTTCTATATCAATAACCGATATTCAGCGAATAGAAGTTAATTTCATCCTTCGGAGATCCCCATGGCACTTCATGCCTTTGTCGCAGTCTTTGGGCCCTCCGCAGTCTCCGCAGATGCTGAGGATCTGTAATCGATGCAGTATCATGTCTCTTATATAACATTTGTTTCTCATTGAATTGTCGTCAAGCCTAAGATCTTTTGAATTCATTGTTAATACGTGATTATATCAATGAAGTATCAGAAAAAACGTTGGTGAATATAACTTTCCTCCGGTTGATCCTTGTCGGAATGTCCTCTCCGCTGGCTCCGCTGACTCCGTTGGGTACGCTGGTTACTGTGGTCTCGCTGTACCTTGAACAAAAATAGAATAAATTAATGAAATCGTACTCTCTCATATCTCAATAAACGATATTCAATGAATAACACTTATCTTCATCCTTCGGAGATCCCCATGGCACTTCATGCCTTTGTCGCAGTCTTTGGGCCCTCCGCAGTCTCCGCAGACGCTGAGGATCTGTAATCGATGCAGTATCATGTCTCTTATATAACATTTGTTCCTCATTAAATTACCGTCAAGCCTAATATCCTTTGAATTTATGATTAATAAGTGATTATATTAATGAAGAATAAAAAAAACGTTGGTAAATATAACTTTTCTCCGGTTGGATTTTGTCGGAATGTCCTCTTCGCTGGCTCCGCTGACTCTGTTGTCTACGCTGTAGCCAACAGCGTACTCCTAGGAGTACGCTGTACTCTCTCTGGTCTCTTGCTGTATCCTTAAACAAAAATAAAATAAAGTAAGCAAATCATAACCTCTACTGCATACAAAACAATATTCAGTGAATAATACTTCACTTCATCCTTCTGAGATCAAATGGCACTCAGCTGTCACTGCGATGAACTTACAGACCACGGGACTTCACTCGGGCGCTTATCAACCATTGTTGGTCTGTTTTATTTCCCTTGCCGTTTCGACGGAACGATAAGACACAACAATTTCAATAATATTTTATCTGGATTCAATGGATTTTAGGAATCGAAACATGGAATCGGCACGGAAATTGACGTGATTTTTTAAGATTAAACAGTCAATGAATGCCAAAAATATGTTTTTATATTTAAAACTTTTCATAATTTTTAACTTTGCAAATTTTGGCTGCGCACTTTCGATGCATTTGGAGAAAAATTCAGCAATCCATAGCCATAACTTGATAAAAATTAATTTCGAGTCAATTTAATGTTACGACTTTTTTTTCACACATTTATGGATATTCGCAATCTTCTGAATAGTAAAATTTCTTTAATATTTTTTTACAGCTACTTGCGGTGTTCCACGAAATTTTGCTTCGCTACAGCGAAAAAACTGTGCAATGGCGAAATACTCCTGAACCGGGGCCACTCCGATACATGTTTTGCCGATCGGAATTTGCAAATGAGGTCGGACTTTCAAGACGCTTTGAGAGATGCGCTGCAACGAAACTTTTGGAAGTTGAAACAAGTGTACGAAACGGTAGCGGCAATGTAAGTATGCGAAAAAACATGTGGAATTTTAAGAAACAAAGTGAACTGATTCTAAGAATTTGAAAAAAATAATTCAAATCTTTATAATAAAACGACAACCGCTAGAAAAATTTGCCAAATACTTATTTATTAAATTTTTTGTCAATAAATTTAAGTGCAGACGGTGTGTCTTGAAAGGCCCAACCTCATTTTCCTTGAAAAAAAAAAAATTATAATAACTTAAGGAATTGTTTCCTCGCGATAGGTTTCCAAGGGAAGTTAAAATCGAGGTCCCATACAACGAGATTGTGGGGTCACTCAAACGCTGGAGGAAACAATTTTATCCGCCAAGTCCCGAGACTCTAGAATTGATGGCTGAACAGTTGGAGGGGCCTGGAAATGAGCGTTTACTGCAGTACGACAGAGGGCACCTTACAGCTGTGAAAATTTGCGATGATGAACACAACATTCACGTGCTGCTTCATGATCAAGAATTGGCCTTGGAATTCACGGACGTTTCCCACATTTTTATTGATGGGACCTTTCAAACAACGCCACGCGTCCGAGGCGTTTACCAGCTCACGACAATTCTGGGGATCAAATACGACCACGTAATAGTTTATTCCAATAGCGCGTATTTATTCATTTTACAATGTTTTTACAATTTTTTTTTACAATGTATGTGTTCTAGGCCATCCCAATCGCCCACATCCTGATGGCAAGGAAGACTGAGACTAGTTACACCGCAGTTTTAACCGCTGTGACAAACAACGTAATCAATCGAGCAAATATAAAAGTAGTCATGACTGATTACGAGCAGGCGTTGAGGAACGCAGCGAGATCATCGTTTCCTCGCGCAATTATCGCGGGTTGCAGCGTGCACTACGACCGGGTGAGTCAATTGTTGTAATTTCAATTATGATTTGTGTCGAACTAAGTAAATTTTTCATTCCAAATATATTTTTATTCTACAGGCTATTCTCAAAAAAACACAAACACTCCGTTTGACGCCCTTGATTAGGGCGGATGAGACGGCAAAATTATTTCTAAAAAAAATAATGGCTCTGGCTTTTTTGCCAGCTCCTCTAATCACGGAGCAATACCAGCGACTGAAAAATGAGCTGCCGGCCCCCTTGAAACGATCTTTCGCGGGGTTTCTGACATACTACGAACGTCAGTGGCTGGCTAAAGTAAAGCCTGCTGGATTCACTGTTTTCCGCTTATCGCGACGGACAAATAATGTTACGGAATCGTACAATAGCGTGCTAAAGGAAAAAATGGGGCAACATCCCTCGGCGTGGACCTTCATTTGTAAGTCTTTGTAAATGATCCTTATTAAGAAATCGAAAGTCATAAAGATCTCGGCGTGTATAATGAGTAGAAAATATATATCTCGCGTTGAGCCTATGTACTATTTCTAATGGCAGTGCATTCATTTCTAGGCCAACTTGTCAAGTTAACCGCCAACGCAAGAGACGATTTGGATAGCTTAAGACTAAGCAAAAGAATCAAGCGACATCCGCGATATGTCACCATGTATAGGCACAGACAGTTGACTAAAGGTAAATTCTTGAGACTCATTTTGCTTTATACAAAGAGATATGAGAGCTAAACAGGATTATATCGATTGATCGTATTGATATTTATATTTAACTCCAATATTTAGCCCTCGACATTAATCTAATTTCGTTTCTCCAGCATGGTACAAGCTCGATCACAACGAGATCACTGTTGCGGAGTTTCTCGACTTGACGGCGGGGTTAAAAGGTCACATAAATCAAATGTTGATGCGGATTACCGACGAAAATGGCAATGACGACGAGGAACTGGCAGAAAGTCCAGAATTCATCGCACCAGGTAAATAACGCGATCGGATGGAAAACGCTTTGAGCAATGAATTCTCGACAAATACAATTCCAATTTAAAGTGCTCTAAAGACTCTACTTTGAAAATACTTCTTCTTTAAACCATTGGGAACTGAATTTCGTTTTGTGCATCGAAAAAAATATCTCAAAATCCATTGTTACGTCGCGGGTTTGAATTCCCGGATTATGATTAATCGAATAAATAAATGTTTTGATTTCTAGGTCAACGACCGCTCGGAATGGACTGGAAAAATGATTTGAAATAGAAAAGATGTAAAAGTCTCGACGGAAAAATTGAATAAAGAATTGGATCTACTGTTGATGATGCTGTTGCTTGATTTACCGATTTACCGACCGTTAGTAAGTAAGATTTGAATCTACTCTCGGCAAAGGAGAAAATTACTTGACCAACTGCAGGACAGTTCTGTTTTAATGGATGTCGGTAAGGTAGATTATAACTAGGGCGTCTGTAGTGAAGAGAGGGCCGATAATCGATAAAGGAGATCACAATTTTATTGGTGGTCGAGATTATAAATGAAGGGTTCTATGGAACGAGAGAAAGAACCGGCAGTCGATAATTCGAGAAATCAATCTATTTATTCGAGATACACGGGGAAACGACGTGTAGATTTATTTTAGATCCCGTATTTAGAAAAGTGAGATTTTCCCTTCTAGGACCGGAACCTATGTCAGTGAGATCGTTACCGGGTGAGAGAAACTATTTGAGTTTTACTTACGATTATATTTGAATTGATGAGAGGAGAATTAATCCAACTCGATGATCTCGATGTTGTTGGGTGAAGCCGGTCGAGATAAAGTTGAAGCTTCTGAGGTGTCGTCGCGTTGGAGTTCCTCGATAAGGACGTTTTCTGTCGTGCCAACGAGTCGAGCCAGAGGATAGGAGGTTTTTGGATCCACAATGTAGATGGTTTGTTTAATACGAATGTTCGAGATGATCTGAACCTTCGGCAGACTGTTCTTGATTTCCTCAACTGCTTCACCGACGGTTAAATTGTTAGAGAGGAATTTATCGGTAAATGTTTTCAAAATGGGCTTATTGTTCCCTCTTTTAGCTCCCGGTTTATGATACTGCAGCGCGATGGCTCGGCGAAGTTGGAATTTAGCGCCCGCGCGTCTCCTAGGCATTGCGCATGTCCTTCATGATGTGAAAAATATTAACATTATTGATTAGAATTGCTCGGGTTTTAGTTTTATAAAGGACTTGAATGAACGTGCTCGATTGATAGCACGGAAAATCAATTAATGGAAATGAAGATGGGAAGACGAATTTAATTTAACGTGCTTAAGAATCAGCACGGAAATATTGTGATCAGAGGGTAAAACGAGAGTAAATGGATGGGACGACGTGCTTGGAATCGACGTGCTTGAGAATCAGCACGATCGATGGATTAGGAAGGATCGGATGATTCGGAATCGGGGTGCCTGAGATCAGCACGGTCGATAAGGCAGGAACGATCGGATAATTTGGGATCAACGTGCTTGCGAATCAGCACGGTCGATAGGGCAGGAAAGATTGGATAATGTGGAATCGGCGTGCTTAAGAATCAGCACGGTCGATGGAATAGGAAAGATCGGGTAACTCGGAATCAACGTGCTTGAGAATCAGCACGGTCGGTAAATGTGGGATGGAAAAGGAAATTTTAAATGAAATGGGAAATGTCGTGCTTGAGAATCAGCACGGACGATGGAAAAAGGAACGAGGGATTCGGTTCGGCGTGCTTGAGAATCAGCACGGAGCGACCGCGAGCAAAAAAAAGGAATGGGGAAAATTTGAAGTGCTTGAGAATCAGCACGCACAAAAAGGGGTAAAAATGAAAGGAAAGTGACCAGGGTGCTTGAGAATCAGCACGGACGGTCAGAAAAAAAAGGGGCGAGGAAAAACTGGGAAAAGACCAAGGTCATAAAAAAGGGGTTCAGGTACACGGATGGTCAGAACGTACAAGAGGAAAAGCACGAAAGATGGGATTTTCCACAGTAATGGATTTGTATGGAATGTTCGTTTGAGCAACTCGAATTAATAATATTTAGATAAACGAAAGAAATTATTTATTTAAAATTGATGAACTTGTTTTTCTTTTTATTTACGCGAGATTAAAACGCGTTAAATAGGAATGCGCGATAATTTTGAATTAAATTTCGCGGATGTTGAAATTTTAATGAAATCGGTGTTAGATTTCTTCGAATTATTGATTTTCACAAATTCGCGAGAATGAATAAAATTCACGGTACGACTTCTCGAAATTTATGTTGAACAATAAAGTAAAATTGATGTTAACTTCTTTAAATAAATGATTTTCACAAATTCGCGAGAATGAATAAAATTCACGGTAAAACTTCTCGGAATTTATGAGCGACGGAATAAAATTGATCGCGATTAAGTTAGTAATTACGCGAAATACGATTTAAGGATGATTATTTTGAAATAAATGGTTGAGAACACTTTTTAATCACCTTTTACACACTTTTTATATTATGAACAACTTTGAATTTGTTGTACAGTACGATACAGACGAGAGTTAAACTTTTAACTCAAAAAAAAACGGAAACTTGATATAAAATTTCAAAGATGGTAATTTGTCGATTTTCAGACGCGCTGCGGGAATATCCGTACTCGCTCTCGGTCGGAGTTCGACTGGCAGTCTGTGGAGAGGATCGAGAACAAATTTGAAGATGTTAAATTTTAGTCGATTTTCGGAAGCGCGGCGGGAGTATCCGTACTCGCTCTCGGACGGAGTTCGACTGGCTTGCCGGGGAGAGATTCGAGAACTGACGTCCCTCGTGCGGTCCCCCACTCTTATAGAAGGCCCCACTACGATGCACTGGAGGGATTTGTGTGTGTCACCGACACGCTGTTTCTCCGTCCAGGGGAAGTTCTTGCTGACGTAGACTATTCTTATATACTATTCTCTTATGTATTACAATTTCCCCTTTTTTGACGAAGAATTATTGATTAATTATAGATATCGATTGTACATTTGCTTTTTATAATTGCTAGATGAGGTAGATTGAAGTATAATTATGCATTTAATAGTTTATCGATGATTGATTAATCATTTATTAATTAATCATTGATTTTACATTGAATTATCTCATATATATATATATTTTTCTCTTTTACAAGCTAGAATGGATCGACGCACTACATTTTCGTGGTAAGTTACATTTTATTTGATTATTTATAATGTTTGTTGTATTTTCTGTCTATTGTTATGAGTTTTTTGCAGGTACGGACTCTGGTATGCGCGAGGATCGTAATTCCCTTCGTGTACATCGATAAAGTAAGTTAAGTTTTATTTATTAATGATTTAGAAAAGATTTTGCATAATTGGTTTTATAGATTGATTAAATTAGCGGCTAATATTCCTGACGGACTGTACTGTCTCGACAACGACGGTTCGAAGTTTCATGTTACTTTTCCCAGCGGACAAAGCAGAAAGAAAAGTTTACTTGTAGCAAAATTTATGACTCCCTGAGAAATAACAGACTCCTTCGCCGGACATGACTCGGCGTTATTTGGCACTTGAACGAAGTGCGTCTCTTTGGTGAAATTCGAGGACCCACGTGTTGACGGGTGGTCCGATTTACTTTCTACGTCTTAACGGAATGATTCTCATTGGCGTATATTATAAAATATATTTGGAATTATGTAATAATTATTAAATTGTCATTTGTTATATCCTAAAAGCGTTTATGATCCCCATTGATGTATATTTTACATGAATATTTTATAACGATACATATATGTGGATACATAGAAATATCTATCGTTTCCCTTATTATTAATGATTATTATTTATGATTTGTGTATAAAAATCGTTGTCAACGGGTAAATATATGTTGCAAGATGAATCATAGCGATATTTGAGGTTTTAGAGTTAATAAAAGTTATTTTGTTGCGTTCCGCGGTTTTTCGCGGTTTTCCGCGGGTCAATTATTCGGCTAATAAATGGAATAAACATGTCGATTGAGGCATTGAATAAAAGGGTTTTTCATAAGGAACCGAGATATGTAAAAAGATTAATCGAATTGCAAAGTTGTAAGTTGATGAAATTGGAGAGATAGTTTAAGTTTTATTTATAAAAATGGTCTAATAATAATTAAATTAATATTCGGATAAAAGGGTTTTTAATGACGATTAAGAATGTGTTGTTGAAAAGGTTACAATTTTGTAATTTTGTGAGTAAATAAAATATTTAAATTTGACAAAAAAAATTGTTTAATTAAAAATTATCCGAATATGGACGTATGACCACTTAAAATGAAGCCCTTGACATGAGCAGCAAGAATATGCAATAAAAATAATTTATTTGGAAATTCGAAAAAATAATGAAATTTGACCCTATTCGGGACTTGGACATTCGTTCCAGCGCGCGAGCACTGCACGTGCGGTAGCTCAAGGCGCGCGTGCGCTCAACAGCTGATCGGCTGTTCTGCAGGTTTCCCCACATACAGGGTGACCTAAAAATGACATAATACGTGTTAATTCAAAATTAGTTTCTTTTATTTACCCATGTTTTCCGTGACCCGATTAACGAATTTCGGTTGTAATTATTACTATTATTAATTTTAAAAGATAAAATTCAGAAGTTGATTGGAATGATTTTTACAAAATTCAAATTTTTATGTTTCAGATTTATTCAACGAGTCAGACACGAGGAGAAGATGCCAGGACGTAACACCATACTTTGGTTTGTCCAAGATGAGGATCCAGACTATGACGTAATTGTCCCAGACAACGAAGCGGAAGCTGAGCCGGTGGTGAATCATGGTATAGTAAAACACAAAATATTCCGCCGTTTTTAAAAGATAGATATTTCGTTTGTTGGAAAATGACGTAAAAAAAAAGAACAGAAATTAACATTATTTTGATTATCTAGCTCCATTTTGCTTTTTCCGAAAAATTTACCACAAACAAATGGGTGTCCTGATAGATATTTATTCGTATTCCACTTTCAAAGTACGGTACTCACGTTAAATATTATTTCTGAACAATACTTGACGTACTTAACATACTTTGAACGTGATATTTGTGTGGTCAACGTACTTCAGAATTAACCATGCAAGTTCAAATCCATAAATTTTGATTTGAAGTGTAAGCGTTTACCGGAGAAATCGCCGATGAAACAATATTCTGGGATCTATTGCCGGATGACTTTTTATACCTTAAAGTGCCATTTTACCTATTCGAACTTGAAAGAAAATATTCCATCTTCAATGCATCCTTTCGAATTTTCATACGCTAGTTGTGAAGCTGACAAATATATTTTTCATTGCAGAATCTGAAGATGATCCCGCTGATGCAGAGTCGAGGGAGATAGATACTGACGAAGAAGATGGTAAGGAAAATATTGCCAAATATTAAAGTTCAAAAAACAGGAGTTTTTCGCCAAATGTATTCCAACGATTGATATTGCAGCTTGTTTACATAATCTTTTATTGATATGTTTAAAACAGATGCATTCAATGATCTACCGCTGTCTCCACAACGTCCGGATCACGTAATGGCAGAAGTGATCCTGCCTCCACCTTCGCCAGTTATCGAACGACCGGAAACTCCAGTACAGATCAATAACGGTAATAATTTCAGTATAAACAGAGTGTCCAAGGTGTCGATTTTTTTTGCATTTTCGAAATGAAAGGAACCTCGACCGTTTCCTAGTTGTTAAATCCCGATTAAATGGAAAAATATTTCAATTACCATCTTATGCCGTTGTTACGGTCCGACATTGTAAGGGAATATAGAGGTGGCCGTAGCGAACTTCTAACTCTGACTGCGAGGATTGCGAAATCGAGTTCCACTCGGTTCAACTTTTTATTCCCCATCATCGCCGGACCGTTCTCCATTCTCCCCCTTACACAGTGTCAAACAATTAAAAAGAAATTTCCACGACGAATATAAATCTATCCAAAACTATAAAGAAAACATTCTTAACGATTAAAAATAGTGACAAAAAAAAAATGTATTTTTTCGATGTATTCCAACGATTGATATTGCAGCTTGTTTGCATAATCTTTTATTGATTGATTTAAAACAGATCCATTCAATGATCTACCGCTGTCTCCACAACCTCCGGATCACGTAATGGCAGAAGTGATCCTGCCTCCACCTTCGCCAGTTATCGAACGACCGGAAACTCCAGTACAGATCAATAACGGTAATAATTTCAGTATAAACAGAGTGTCCAAGGTGTCGATTTATTTTGCATTTTCGAAATAAAAGCCACCTCGACCGTTTCCTAGTTGTGAAATCCCGATTAAATAGAAAAATATTTCAATTACCATCTTATGCCGTTGTTACGGTCCGACATTGTAAGGGAATATAGAGGTGGCCGTAGCGAACTCCTAACTCTGACTGCGAGGATTGCGAAATCGAGTTCCACTTGGTTCAACTTTTTATTCCCCATCATCGCCGGACCGTTCTCTATTCTCCCCCTTACACAGTGTTAAACAATTAAAAAGAAATTTCCACGACGAATATAAATCTATCCAAAACTATAAAGAAAACATTCTTAACGATTAAAAATAGTGACAAAAAAAATGTATTTTTTCGATGTATTCCAACGATTGATATTGCAGCTTGTTTGCATAATCTTTTATTGATTGATTTAAAACAGATCCATTCAATGATCTACCGCTGTCTCCACAACCTCCGGATCACGTAATGACAGAAGTGATTCTGCCCCCAGCTTCGCCAGTAATCGAACGACCCGAGGCTCCAGTACAGATCAATGACGGTAATAATTTCAGTATAAACAGAGTGTCCAAGGTGTCGATTTATTTTGCATTTTCGAAATAAAAGCCACCTCGACCGTTTCCTAGTTGTGAAAGCCCGATTAAATAGAAAAATATTTCAATTACCATCTTATACCGTTGTTACGGTCTGACATTGTAAGGGAATATAGAGGTGGCCGTATCGAACTCCTAACTCTGACTGCGAGGATTGCGAAATCGAGTTCCACTCGGTTCAACTTTTTATTCCTCCATCATTGCCGGACCGTTCTTCATTCTCCCCCTTACACAGTGTTAAACGATTTGAAAAGAAATTTCCACGACGAATATAAATCTATCCAAAACTATAAAGAAAACATTTTTGACGATTAACAATTTTAACAACAAAAAAAATGTATTTTTTCTCAACAGAACCGTTTGTGATTGCTTCGTCTTCATCTTCTTCCAGCGCGGAGGAGGAACCGGACGAAGAATACGGTAACAAAAAAAATATTCGATAATATTAAATTTAAAACATTGCTGCCAATCATTGATTTTTTCAATGAGATGATTTCCGTCATAGTATAGATTTCTATAAATATCATCGAAGCTTGTTTATATAATATTTTATTGATCGTTTTAAAACAGTTCCATTCAATTTTCAACCGGTCATTGTCATGATATCGTCTTCCAGCGAACAGGAAATCGACGACGAACGCGACGATGGTAAAATATGTGATAATACCGTCATCAAAAATTTAATGCTGAATTTTTAAGTTTTCAAAGAGTAATCGATTATCTAATTTGAATCAGGTCAACTCGGTGCCCCGCCGGAAATGCTGCAGCCTGACCATGTCGCGAATGCATCGTCTCCGATGAATTTACCACGGATCGCACAAGCAACCAGTAAGTAATTATTCTCTTATGCACTTCTTACTTCTCAAAGTAGAAAGCAATGCATATGATATTAATAATAGATCTAACAATGCATTTGATAGGATTCAATAAAAGCACAGTATGTAACCGCGGAATTTATCTTTGTTTCAGTGTCCAAAAGTCGGAAAAAAAATCTCCGCAAAAAACGACGACGACAACGGAAGAAGCAAGTCGAAGAAGAGCCAGCACACCCGTATGGGCGGAAGCGACGTGCGAAGAGGAGAAAGAAGACGCAAGGTAACATTACATGTTGAGCAAAGATGCAAAATAGATCCCCTATTAATTCGTTTCGTTGAATTATCGCTAATTTATTCACGTCAAAATTAAATTTATTCCACTCGTGTAGCAATACATGAACCTGACCGAACTTCATCGTCCAAAAAGTTTAATTTATATCTGGTAAATATTTGGGGATCTATTTCGCATCTTTCGTAATGTTACTTAAAGCATATGTCATCAATGGAAAAAGTTAGCTATAATATATTTCTAGGTTTCACTAAAAAATAGGATCAAGGGGAACAAAAATGAACAAACACATGATATAGACGAAATATTACTTTAATCGGTTTACCCGGGTAAGTGTCTGAAATCTGCCCCCGCGACGTTTTTTATTTGGTCTTTCGTAACCGTTTTGATACCACAGAAAAATTAAATGTTCAACATGAAAATATTTCCGAGTTATTCGAAAAAAAAACTAATTCCGAAAAAAAAAGTGTAAAGGTAAAGTTGTCTAGAAGCAAGACGCGAACTAAAATGTTAAAGAGGGAAATATACAGAGAAAAGTGGGAGAATAAATCGGGAAAAATCCAAAATACTAAAGATATGGGTGAAATATGGGAAGTGGTGAGATCATTTGACGCTGTTGAAGAATATATTGGCGGGAAGGTTACGATTGCAGGTGGAAAGGAAAGAATTATTAAAAGAAAGCCAGGCAATATGAGTTCACTTATCGAAATTTTCAGCCTCGTTGTAGGTTCCATATCTCAGTGGAATAAGGTCGTAGGAGAATTTCATAGGCACCGTTTGGAAAGGGACAGTTTCAGCTTCACTTTGCCGTTTTGAATAATTTTTTACAATTTTCCTCACACGTTTTTGAACTGGGCAGTTTTTCGATCAAAAACTCTGGAGACGGGCTGCCTGTCTACTAGAAAATTTTCCTCACCATTTTATTAATCGTAGTTTTAAAGAGGATATTAAATACTGCATTTTCGTTTGTGAAAAAGTATCGTGCGATTTTTTTTTTTACAAAAATCTCCTAATTCTTTTCGAAAATTGAGAATTTTATTAAATTCGGCGTATCTTGAAAACGTCGGGTGATCGGACAAAATATCAAGAGGGTGGAAAGATGCATTAGATTATGATGGACCTGGTAGAATTATTTCAGAATTTTTTTTCTGGCAGTTGTTTGTTCATACTTTTGGATTCAAAATTATTTTAATTTTCTCATGATTGTTTTTTTTAGATGACTGAGGTATTTTTTTATTGGTTTTTATCACAATCTTGAAATAATTTGAACTAAAAAAAAAAATTTTTGTACGAAAAAAACGTTTAAAAAATTGTAAGAAATTTAATTCTTAGTTCAAATTATGTCAAAATTGTGATAAAACCAATAAAAGAAATATCTCAGCCGACAAAAAAAACTATCATGAGAAAATTAAAATAATTTTGACGCCAATAGTATGAAAAAACAAATGTCAGAAAAAAATTTTGAAATAATTTTACCAGGTCCATCATAATCTATTGCAACTTTCCACCCTCTTGGTATTCTCTTCGAATACACGCCGTTTCCAAGATACGCCGAATTTAATAAAATTTTCAATTTTCGTCAAAAATTAGGATATTTTACCTAAAAAAAATCGCACGATGCTTTTTCAAGAACGAAAATACAGTGTTTAATATCCTCTTTGAAAATACGATCAATAAACGGCAAGAAAAATTTTCTAGTAGAAGGTCTCCCAGTCCCGTCTCCAGAGCTCAAAAAATCATCGAAAAACTGCCCTGTTAAAAGGCGTGTAGGGACTTTAAAAAAAATTGTAAAAGATTATCTGAGACGGCAAAGTGAAGCTGAAACTGTCCCTTTCCGACCGGTGCCTATTAAATTCTCTTACGACTTTTTTCCACTGAGATATGGAACTTATACCGAGGCTGAAAATTTCCATGAGTGAACCCATACTTTTGAGCGGGAGTGTAACTTGAAAACAAAAAGCTGCAGAAAAATCACTGTAAAAAATGAAGATGACAAGCTGTTTACCAACATAGCGGTGGGAAGGGTAAAATTGTGGATGGAAAGTCAAAAACTGTCGAAAGAAATCCGGGCAGTACGACAATGAAGTGAGTGTACTCTCACTACGCAAGGGAATATATCTTCGTAAAATCCGGTAGCTTTACTTGACGATAGACTTGAAAATGTCTCCTCGGATTTTCATAGAGTTGAAACGATGGAAGAATTACCACGACTTCAGGTTAACGAACTCATTTTAGAGTGCGTTGTATGCATGCTTTATGCAGCCGAAAGCACGCGTTCACGAAGCTTTGTAGCCCAGTGAATTGTGGGCTTTTGCCCACGCTTTTCAAGTGTGGATGCGGACGACATCACTCGAAAGATGGGGTTTCAACTTGAATCGCGAATTTTTTCCATTCATCGCGCGACAATTGGTCCAAGTTCAGAAATGTATATTGGACGACGAAATGGAACTACCGAATAGACGAATACGAAGCTTCGATTTGTGATCTCAATTGAGAGTGTGTCGTATGCATGCGTCATGCAGCCGAGAGCACGTGTTCACCAAGCTTTTTGGCCCAGTGAATTGTGTGCTTTTGCCCACGCTTCTGAAGTGTGGATGCGGACGACATTACTCGAAAAACGGGTTTCAGATCGAATCGCGTAGTTTATTTTTATATTTATCAACAGCATAAAAGATTAAAGTTTCGGAATGAATACATAACAACGGAATAAAACTGCAGAAAAAAGGAATTATGATTTTGATTAGCATGCTCAATTTAGAGTTTGTCGTATGCATGCGTTATGCAGCCGAGAGCACGCGTTCGCCAAGCCTTTTGGCCCAGTGAATTGTATGCTTTTGCCCACGCTTCTTAAGTGTGGATGCGGACGACATTACTCGAGAAATGAGTTTCAGATCGAATCGCGTAGGTTTCTTTTTTATTGTTATGGCCGAGCCATTTATTTCAAAAATCATTATAAATTAGAAATATAAGGTAATAATAGTAACAAAGGTCATCGCCCAATGCCGATGTTGATGAACCCCCGGACAATGAACCGATATTGCGAAATCCACAAAGCACTCAAAATGCTAAGACTTGCAAAAGACAATCTTGCAGAAATCGGAATATTGCTTCGCCGCTCAGGCCAATGCACTGCATGACATTTCACCATCACAGTTGCCGACTCATCAAATATCCCCTAACGGAATCATTCACGAAAGAGAAGCAACCAAAATGTTTAATTAGTCTTTCCTCCATCGTCGACCCAAGCAGACCTTCTCCAAGTACTAGTTGCTTGGAGTTGCGAGCCTTATTCCGGTCTTTGCAAGATAGTTCCGATTACGCGTCTTCGATTCTTCGCGATCAAGCATCACTGCCCGAGGGTTAGTGAGGCACTGCGGTGCAGCGTTTTCACCACATCTTGAAAACCGTTTAAGGACTCATAAAAGAACTCAATTTATACTTCAACTCTTATATATTCAAATCTTATATATTCATCGCTTTCCATATTTTCTATATTATCTCAAAATCTACGTTTCGCGTAATTTGTGTACGTGAGTGTGCCGACTACACTGTCTTCGAGGAGACCCGCTACGCGCTGCGTCAGCACGACTCAAATTGCGTTCAAACAGGAAAGTAAATTCGACTTATATTATATTCTACTACATCTCCAACTGATAATTGTAAACTAAGCGAAAGAAGACTGCAATAACACTCTTTTCGGCTCAATACTCTGTAATCACCGCTATAACCCCTAAAATATACCGAGTGTCATTCTGTCACTTCTTTCTATCTCATTTAAACCCCTAATTCTCTTCCTAATTAATCTATATCCAAACTGACCATAATAGGTGCGCCTAGCGCTTTGATAGCTATTCCAAATCCTTATTTTATTTATTTGTTCGAGAGTTCCTCTCCGCCCTCTCACGACACGTTCGGGCTTAACAAATTGGTGGCAGCGGTGGGATTGCTACTACTATTCTGGTCAGACTTGTCTTTTCGACTTGAACTAAATTTCAAAATTCTTCAAAATTCAAAATTTTAGAAAAAAGTATTTTTATTGTCTCAAAATGCCTGACGAAACCACTGCACATAATCAAACCTTACTCGACAGTTCGGCTTATTTAGATTATCTTGCCGTTAAAGATGCAGTTGACAAAATTCCCAAATACGATGGGAAAGATAGTAAATTTTCGGATTACGAAACCGAAATAAAATCATTACAACAAGGGCTTCCCGAAGGAAGTGAAACTAGACTTATCAATGGAATTTTAGCCCGACTTCGAGGCAAAGCTCGAAGTCATGTGGAAGGAAAAACATTCACTTCCGTAAAACAGATTTTGAAAACACTTAAAGAAAAATTCTCCCCCGGTTTAGACTACGAGTATTATCGCAGTCGTCTTCTCGATGCACGTATGAGAACCGATGAAGACGTATCAGATTTCTATTCCCGTCTTCAGCGTTATATTCGACAAGCAGTCAGCGAAATCGAGGAAACCGAGGGTGCAACGGTCGCAGTTTCTACAAAACGCAGACTTGAGTCCCGTGCCCTCGATGTTTACATAGACGGATTGCCCGACTCCATAAGAAGTTATGTTTTAAGTCGTGACCCCGCGACCTTTGATGCTGCTCTAGCGCTAGCCCAGAAAAATGAACAACGAATTCGGCGTTCACGTAGCCGAATAACTGCTCGTAAAGATTAATCCGTCGGGACTCTCTATAGAGAGTCCCGACGGAACAAATATCACCGTGATAGTTCGTCTGATGATGATGACAGTCGATCTCGCTCCCGAGACAGTCGAGATTTCTCGCCGCATCGTCGCGCTTATACAATCTACATTGACGGACAATGCACAGACTGTCAAAAACCCTTGAACTATTCCCGACGACTCAAAGATCCGAATACGACTACACGCGACCGAAGTCCTACTCCCCCTAAGAGTATACTGAGACGCGAAACCCGTTATGACGATCGAGATAAATTCTCACGCGAACGCCGACGAGACCGAAAACCATCTGACAGACGTAGATCGGAATCGCCGCGAAATTCTTCCCGAGATAGAAACAATTCTCCTTCACCTAGACTCGATGACAAAATGGAAAAATTGTCTTTAAACGAGAAACCCAGTCGTCCGAACGACGCGTCGACGACTGCTCCTTAGAAATCGCGTCAAACCCCGGCCGTGAACTTCCAGTCGTAACCGTCAATTTAAAAAAGAACACGCGGCAGCCGAAGGCCGTGGTGCAAATAAGCGCCCCGGAAATAAAAATTCGAAAAGCGAGATTTTTGGTTGATAGCGGCGCGGTTATTAACATGATAGAAGTCGCAGCCCTTTGCGGAGATACCATGATCGATACAGACGATCGGGTGGGAGTATTTGGCATCTCGGATAACGAAATGCTAACAGCCATCGGTACAGCGACAGTAAAAATTTTCAATCAACCCGTGAAATTCTATGTGTTTAGGACGACACTCCCTTCACCAGGTGTAGGCATACTAGGCGAAGATTATCTCGAACAAGAAAAAGGAGAAATCTCGTATAACCATAACGCATTGATTATCGCCAGTCGTCCGACAAAACCTATCTTCTTCGTTTCCGAATACGAGAAACGACGAGTTCATAATTTCACTGCAAGTACGATCGAGTCAGTGCCCCCCGAGACACCTGACACGCCTGAGTCAGCAAATGTCAGCGAACCACCGACGCACATTTCCATCCGTGCTCGCACGCGCCAACCGATTAAAATAAATCTAAAACACACGACGCTCGAGGAAGGTTACTTACCTCGATTAATAGCTGACGACGGCATATTTCTCGGCGAAGCCGCCGTGAAAAATAACAGTGATACCTGTTACGTCATGGCCATCAATACAACGGAACAGGACGTCGATTTGGAAATTCCGCCCCAGTCCTTGATACCCTTTGAATATCGTGGACCACCTGAGGAGATTTCCGACACCGACTCACCAGATGAAAGTGCCATTTTGGGGAAAGATCGAGTCACAGCGATCCAAGACCTACTGAAACTCGATTACCTCAATGATGAAGAGGCCGAAAGCATACGCTCACTCATTGCCGCGTATCCTGATCGTTTCCACCTTCCTGGAGACAAGCTGGGCCGTTCGAACCTCATGAAGTGCACGATTGCCACAACCGACGACCTTCCAATCAACACCCGTCAATATCGTTACCCTATGGTCCACAAAGAAGAAATCAAAAAGCAAATGGACAAACTGCTGACCGAAGGAAAAATTTATCCCAGCACTTCGCCGTACAATTCTCCTCTATGGATTGTCCCGAAAAAAGCAGGAGCAGACGGTAAACGCAAATGGCGTGTCGTCATCGATTATCGTGCACTCAATGAAAAAACTCTACCAGACGCTTATCCGTTACCCAACATCACTGACATCTTGGACCAACTTGGAGGAGCAAGGTATTTTAGTATCTTCGATCTGGCGAGCGGATTCCATCAAATCGAGTTAAACCCCAGGGATCGGCCCAAAACAGCATTTTCCACACCAGAGGGCCACTACGAATTCGCGGTCATGCCCTTTGGACTGCGGAATGGACCGCCGGTCTTTCAACGACACATGAACGTCGCCCTGACCGGACTCAATGGGATCGAACTCTTTGTCTACCTCGACGACGTCATCATCTATGCCCCGTCCCTTGAAGAACATGCACGACGGGCTCGGAATCTTTTCACCAGATTGAGACAATGTAACCTGACCTTGCAGACCGAGAAATGTCAATTTCTTCGTACAGATGTAACATATCTGGGCCACATCATTTCTCGTGACGGAGTCCGACCATTGAAGATCGACGCAGTTCGGAATTACCCTGCGCCTACCAATGTCAAGGAGGTACAACGATTTAACGGGTTCGCCAATTATTATCGGCGATTTATCAAGGACTTCGCCATCAAAGCAAAACCCTTGAGCGATCTCCTGAGGAAGGACAAGAAATTCGAATGGACCGAAAAGGAACAGACGAGTTTCGATGCCATCCGCGAAGCCCTCTGTTCTAAACCCGTCCTCCAATACCCGGACTTCAGCCAACCCTTCCTATTGGCAACAGATGCCTCGGATGCTGGCCTAGGTGCAGTTTTGAGCCAAATAATTGACGGCGAGGAACGACCTGTCGCTTACGCATCCCGGACTCTCAACCCTGCCGAGAAGAATTACCATAGCAACGACAAGGAGTGTTTAGCGGCTACCTGGGCAATAGGACACTTCCGACCATATCTTTACGGTCGTCCGTTCACCCTGGTCACCGATAACCAAGTCGTTGCATGGCTGCACAACATGACGGATCAATCCAGCCGGCGTGCACGTTGGAGAGCCAAAGTTGGAGACTACCATTTTGTCACCAAATACAAACCGGGCAAACTTAACCAGAACGCCGACGCTCTGTCACGTAACCCCGTCCCAGTCAACACTGTCATGGCATTCCCGGTCCAACCAACTAGCTCTAAACCACGCACAAAGGGAGGACCGACTCCACCGATATCGATCCTTCGCCGACCAGCTCGACCACGCGCACTAACAGACCAGGGGCCGTCAAAATCAACAGGAACCAAGACGACATCTAAACCAAATCCTGAGTCGATTGGCACCCGAGTCAAGCGTCGAGAGGACATCCGGCCTGGCGCTCGTCGCGCCACCTACAAAGAGCCGAATTCCGAAATCTGGAGCGAGGAATCATCAACCGAGAACGTCCCACCGATATCGACTTCCCATCGCAGCATGATACCCAGCCTGGAAAAATCCAGCAATACACCTGAACCTTCGGTCGACTCCATCGAATCCGAAGAATCCTGCAATGAGGTGTTCATGCCAGAAGTCGAACCAGAATCGGAACCAGACTTGGTAAACCCTATCATCGAGATCACCGCTCCAGCTTCCAGTGAAACAGAATCTGAACCGATAGCTGACAGAACACTTACTCCGGAGAAATCAGAACCAGAGAGTAACCCGTCGAAACCATCAGAAGGATTCCTGGAAGATCTGAGAAAGTCATTCTCCCGTTTTGATGAATCTATACGCATGCGAGATGAACAAGATGAAATCGCCGAGATCGAAGATTATCCCTCATCTCCAGAAGACTTACAGTACCTGCTGGAAAAGGGATATCGCTGTATACAAGATCTTCAGAGCGCCCTGAAAGAACACGGTGCCACAGTTCCGGAACCCACAATCCCAACTGTTCCTCCTGCCGCAAACACAACTGAAATCTCGCATATAGTCCCTAGCACGCGTAAATCCACGATCCCTACTCCTCTTCCAACTTATAGACCCATAGCCAAATCAAGTCCACTACCGGGAACGTCAACAACAGTCCCGAAAGCACCCGTCTACAAGTTACCGGAAAACACCGAGGAACGGGCTATACTCCCCCAGGAACCAAGAAAACCGGCAGCGGAGCCAAGCGGGGCTATAAAGGAACACGAAACTCAGACAGCGTTTATTGATGCAGACTCAAGCGACACGGAGAACTATGACAGCCCTCCTGAAACCACAACAAACTGTGAGATAAAACAGTGTCGCGAAGGTCTGACCTATCACAAAGACAACATCGCCCATTTCATCAGCACGAATTGCCAGTCTCCCAACCCAATCACCACCCTGCTCTCTGATCTGGGGGAAATAGACACGGCAAACCTATGCGACCAAAACCTAGTCAAGGGTCAAATAGCTGTGACCCCGATAGGAAACTTCAAAATTTTTAGTGTCGTCAACAAACAACACGACTCTGTCAAACCAACGTTTCAAGACATCGTCCAGTCTCTACAACAGCTACGCGTTGCATTGGAGCATTATAACATCCAGTCATTGCGGATATCCAAACCCGGCGACGACTTAGAACTCATACCATACGACGTTCTCAAACAACTACTCGAATGCACGTTCCACGGATTAAACATAAATATCACGATCTGTAACGGAGTAATCCAAATCGATCCACCGCCAGAACAACGTGAGGCCATAATCCGTGAGGCACACGAAAGTCTCGCGGGAGGTCACAAAGGAATAACTAAAACCTACCGACGATTGCGTGAACGTTATCAATGGAAGGGATTGAAAGTTGACACCGAAAATTTCGTACGTCAATGCAAAGTATGCCAACAAGAAAAACTCGTGAGGATCAAAACTCGAGAACCTATGCTCATCACGGATACACCTTCCGAAATTTTGGAGAAAATCGCCCTAGACACCGTTGGTCCTCTTCGCATCACGCCCAAAGGAAATAGACACATCCTAACCATCCAAGATAACCTCTCAAAATTCTGTGCAGCTATACCCGTACCGAACATCAAAGCTGAGACCTTAGCGTTAGCGTTATCCAAAAACTGGATCGCCTTGTACGGTCCACCACGAACCATCTTGACCGATCGTGGGACCGCGTTTACCAGTAAGCTCTTCGAGCAGTTAGCTGAGATTTTTAAGGTCCAAAGAGTGACGACCACCGCGTACCGCCCTCAGTCAAACGGATCGCTAGAACGAAGTCACGCCGTCCTGGCTGAATATTTGAGAGCCTTCCATGATCGTTTTGACGACTGGGATGACCTTCTTCCATTCGCAATGTTTGCTTATAACACCTCAGTTCATTCGGGAACAAACTTCAGCCCTTACGAACTCATGTACGGAAAAATTTCGCGATCGATTTCCGCATTCCCGTCCCCAGAAAGAATCGACACATATACTGAATACATGACAGACTTTGTAACTCGACTCGACGAAATCCGACGAACCGCGACGAAAAATCTCGACAGAGCAAAACGACTATCTAAAGAACAATATGATCGACACATAAACCCTGTTTCTTTCGAAATAGGCGACGATGTGTATGTGTTACAAGAACCTCGTAAAAGCAAGTTAGACGCCCAGTACCGTGGTCCGTACGAAATAACGGAAATCACAGAAAAGGGGAACATAATATATCTTAATGATCGTGGCAAGCCTGAAATGAAACATCCCAACAAAATCAAATTGGCTTACTAATAATCACGACCCAAGAATCTGTTACAGGTCCGAACCATGCACCTGTGGTACTCGATTTTTATGGTGTTCTCGGTAGTCATCTTACCGAATTATTCTGGACCAGGTTACCAACTACAAGAAATGCCCGATCATCCAGGTCTTTTCTATGAACGGCTTCCAGACCTAAAAATCACCACTGCAACCCGGAAAATCATCTCGGCCATCGACATCCATGCCCTTTTCGACTACTAGCCCGGGACATCTTCGCACATATATAAATTCACAATCGTCGCAACATTTATTTAATAACATAAAATTCTGTATCTACCGGTTCACTCAAGCGCGAGTCGGTTGAAGCGCATGATTCGAATCCCGTGCTCCAACCTAAGGAGGGGGATGTTGAACCCGAATTTTCTTTTTCACAACCTTATAAAACTCTTATTCCTTATATTCCTTATATATGTCTTATCGACTCGAGGACGAGTCTGTTGAAGCACACAGATTCGAATCCGGTGCTTCAATCTAAGGAGGGGGATGTTATGGCCGAGCCATTTATTTCAAAAATCATTATAAATTAGAAATATAAGGTAATAATAGTAACAAAGGTCATCGCCCAATGCCGATGTTGATGAACCCCCGGACAATGAACCGATATTGCGAAATCCACAAAGCACTCAAAATGCTAAGACTTGCAAAAGACAATCTTGCAGAAATCGGAATATTGCTTCGCCGCTCAGGCCAATGCACTGCATGACATTTCACCATCACAGTTGCCGACTCATCAAATATCCCCTAACGGAATCATTCACGAAAGAGAAGCAACCAAAATGTTTAATTAGTCTTTCCTCCATCGTCGACTCAAGCAGACCTTCTCCAAGTACTAGTTGCTTGGAGTTGCGAGCCTTATTCCGGTCTTTGCAAGATAGTTCCGATTACGCGTCATCGATTCTTCGCGATCAAGCATCACTGCCCGAGGGTTAGTGAGGCACTGCGGTGCAGCGTTTTCACCACATCTTGAAAACCGTTTAAGGACTCATAAAAGAACTCAATTTATACTTCAACTCTTATATTCATCGCTTTCCATATTTTCTATATTATCTCAAAATCTACGTTTCGCGTAATTTGTGTACGTGAGTGTGCCGACTACACTGTCTTCGAGGAGACCCGCTACGCGCTGCGTCAGCACGACTCAAATTGCGTTCAAACAGGAAAGTAAATTCGACTCATATTATATTCTACTACATCTGTAACTGATAATTGTAAACTAAGCGAAAGAAGACTGCAATAACACTCTTTTCGGCTCAATACTCTGTAATCACCGTTATAACCCCTAAAATATACCGAGTGTCATTCTGTCACTTCTTTCTATCTCATTTAAACCCCTAATTCTCTTCCTAATTAATCTATATCCAAACTGACCATAATAGGTGCGCCTAGCGCTTTGATAGCTATTCCAAATCCTTATTTTATTTATTTGTTCGAGAGTTCCTCTCCGCCCTCTCACGACACGTTCGGGCTTAACATTATCAACAGCATAAAAATTTAAAGTTTCGGAATAATGTAACAATGGAATAAAACTGCAGAAAAAAGGAATGATAATTTGATTTGCGAACTCAATTTAGAGTTTTTCGTATGCATGCGTTATGCAGCCGAGAGCACGTGTTCACCAAGCTTTTTGGCCCAGTGAATTGTGTGCTTTTGCCCACGCTTCTCAAGTGTGGATGCGGACGACATCACTCGAAAAATGAGTCGCATTTTGAACTACATCTATTCCATATATCTATTCCATTTGAGATATGGGGGAAAAGGATGATACATTTTCATTGTGTTGCTCAATTTTGTTCCTATTGCAATGATGCTGTTCGTTAACGTAACATTTACGAACCATTTATGACATACGCTAATTATTTTTTTTTCCATAGGGCCGCGATGTGTGATCTGCCTCGACAGCCCGCCAAACCGAGGATTTGTCCCATGTGGGCACAACTGCTGCTGTCTCCAGTGCGTGACTGTGTTGCAGCAGCAGAATAAACTCCGCTGCCCCAAATGTCGCGAACAATATACGCAAATCATCGAAATTTTTAATGAATTACCATGAAAAAAACATATATTTAGAAAATTTTCATAAATTTGTACTGGCGATTATTTTTAAACACCCATCCTGCTTATCCTGCGCGTTTTTAAGATGTACAATGATTTTATCAGTCGAAAAAAATCGTTATTTCTGCATTTTATTAGGACAAAAAAACGTGATTGCAACCTAACCCGGGAAAAAAAATGTAATAGCATCGTCGATTTTCGTAATTCACGGTCGCGCGAATTTGATAAATAAAATTTTCCAATCAGAAATTGACGTATTATCAAGCAAAAATAAATCGGTAACCCCTTCCGCTGGGGCCTTTCAAGTTTTTCAGATTTTCAGCTGGACAGTAATCACTTGTTTATCAGTTTGGGGGTGTAGTCTTTGTCAGTTTTAAATGGAAAAACCTAATACTGGGGAAACGATGAAAAACATTCAGAAATAACGAAATATTACTTTTGAAAAATATTATTGAAAATTGAGGCCTTGTTGGCGACGGTCAAATCTAAATGTTTGTTTTCAACTTTTCTTACATACGAAATGGTTTGCGAGACTAAGTTCACTGGAAAAAGTTGTTGCAAAATGACTAAAGAACAACATAACCTAAATTCGTGATTGCCCGAGGTAATTTGTATTGTTTATATGATACCCAAAACTTTGAAAAAAATTGACGACCGATTTTTTTGAAGAAACAGAATCAAGCTTCTTTGATGTTACTTAAAAGCGTGAGCAACGTATTTAGAGGCTTTACCATTTATAAATAGAAATATTTCATTTTTAACACGCGCTCTTATAAAAACCTACTGAGTGATTTTTATAAATAAATATCTCGACTACTTCTACATGGTGAAGCTCTCTTAAAATTGCGCGAGCTATCAGATATCACTATTCTCTTTGTGTGGTGCAAATTTAAAGGAATTCTCGATAGAAAATTCTGCATGCAACGTCTTTAAAGGGCCTGAAATGTAAAAAAAAAAATCGAAACGATTGTCGATTTATTAAAAATGATTTCGATTTGTGTTCCATCATCCCTTTGCAAAATTTTTAGTGAATTATAAATATCAATTGCATTAACCTTTTATATTAGGACAAATTTTTTAAGTTTCCCGTACTGTTTTGGAAAATGTTCAAGTTCGGTTCATCATTCAAAATAAAATTGAGTAGTATAGCCGCGCAAAGCTTTTTGCAATCGCCTTAGTATAGCTAAAAGAATTGTTCTAGTTGGGTATCGGGTGAAAGAATTTAACATATTGATGTTAAATTCTTTCACTTATGCTTACAAACATTCGAAACCATTCTAAATAAACGTAAAATCATTCGTTGAAAAAAGAGTTACTGTTAAAACAATGTGTCGTGCCGACGTTTTCAAGAAATGATTCGCATTTATACACATTTACGTTACGTGAAAATTTTCAAACAACACAAATTCTCCAGCTGATTATTTTTGACGGGATTCAGAATTTTCGGAGTTCTGGTCTTTCGGGGAAAATTATTTCGGGGAAAGTTTTTTCGGGGTTTTGATCTTTCGGGGTAGAATCTTTTTCAGGGTCTTAATCATCCTTCACGTGTTATTTCCAAACACATAATTTAAGGATATTTTAAGCGATCGATATTTTTATTTTCGAAACTTTTCCCTGTACAAACCTTAGCCATTCACGCACTCGATTTTCCAACTCGAAAATTTTTCTGAACTCTGACCTCTCTGATCATGGGAAGTTGATATTTGTTTCATGTGCTGTATTTTCATGTCTACTCTTTATCAGTCGATGCCGTGGTGAATATTGTTCAAGTCCCCATTGGTACAATAATTTTCGGGTGTATGATATTTCTATTCAAAAAGATTCTGAATTACAAATTTCCCAGAAGTATCAATACTGGCCAATAAATTCGGAAATTTGAACGTTCTCGTTTTTTAAAGTTCGGAATTTCAACCCCGCCCCTCCAACCCGCCGTCTTTCGTATTAGATCAATGCTTACGCCAGCACGTTTTGCTGCTGACGTGGCGGCGTGATGTGTACTATACGCGGAAAAAATATTTACATCCACACCGCTCATGGATAAAATCTTTTTCACCCAGCGAGACAACGTATGAGATGTAACCGCCTTATGCGGTTTTTTGAAAGAAATAAAGAGGTTCAAATTCGCGTTGCGTAAATCTTTTGTTCTGCCTAAGTAATTTTCAAGCGCTGACGCTAAACATAAAGACCTGTCGTCCGTGAAAAATGGTAAGCGCAATATCGGCTGCTTTTTATTCGGAGCCGAAGTTTTTATTCGGTCCGGAATTTTTATCTCGTAAGATTTTTCGTCGACTTTTCGAATATTACGGATGTCTATTACTGCAAAAGTTTGCAGCCGATGGCCCGTCATTAACGCTAAAAGTGTAACGAGTTTCATTGAAAGTCGCTCCAACGAAAGTGCTTCATTTGAACCCCAGCTTGAAAATAATTGTAATACAACTTTTGGATCCCACGTCGAGTCGTACCGTGGCGCAGAAGGTCTTAATTTTGAAACCCCTTTGAAAAAACGCGTTACGCTCTCATCTTCTCCCAGATTCGAGCCAAGAATAAGTGAAAGCGCTGAACGATAGCAATTAAGCGTTCCATATGACGCGTTGTTTTTGAATTCTTTTGTAAGGAAAGATAAAACGTCCATTGGCGAGCCCCTTAATGGATTGAGACCGGTGGTTGCACAGAAGCGCCACCATTTTTTCAACCCACAATCGTACTGCCGGATAGTTGCGTCTGTTAAGGACGCAATGAGAATGTCGATTGTCTCTGGTGGGGCTTGTCTCAAGATGAACGCTTCCCTGATAGCATGCCGGCAACCAATATAAGTTGCTTCGACAGCGGGTGAGGCTCCCTGTTGGAAGAATTATCGTTTGGTTCGAAAAAAACTAGATCGCCAATCAATAACGAGGACAAAAGCGGAAACCAAGGTTGACCTTCCCAGTACGGTACAACCACGATTCCCTCTGCGCGATCCTGGCAGATTTTTCGCAAAACTCTCGAAATGATTGAGAATGGCGGAAAAGCGTAGAAAAACCATGGATTCCACCGTACAGTAAATGCATCAACTGCGAATGACTCGGGATCTTGGCGCCATGAAATATATCGCTCGCATTTTGTATTTATTCGCGAGGCAAACAAGTCGATTGTTGGCTCACCAAACATCTTTACTATTTTTTGAAATGCCTCATCCGCGAGTTCGAATTCTGTCTCGGGCTGTAATTTTCGCGATTCGTAATCTGCTTCGACATTTTCTTCCGATGCAATGTATCCCGCAACGATCCAAATATCTCTGGTCTCGCACCAATCCCAGATCTTTTTTGTTATTTCGCTGAGATTATCGAACCGACTGTCTCGCATACGATTTATGTAAGCTATTGCGGTGGTGTTGTCGATGCGAAGAAGCACGTTGCATTGTTTTTTGTAGCTTAAAAAGCATTTTAGTCCGAAAAATGCGGCTACCAACTCAAGATGATTGATGTGGAAATTCAAATCATTCGTGCTCCAGTGCCCGTTCGCTCGTCGACCCTCGCAAGCTGCGCCCCATCCTGTGCGCGAAGCATCGGTAAAAATCTCATAATCAAATATTGGCTCATTCAGGGGCGCGCTGGCTGAGGCTATATTTAGCGTCCACCAATCAAAATCTTCTTTTAATTCCTCTGGAATTATCATAATCCTGTCATAATTATTTTTGTTTTCTTTGAGTGCTACTAGTCTGGCTTTTTCGAATCGCCTCATATGGATCATGCCATATTTCAGCGCCGGACAGCACGAGCCAAGAGATCCGATGCAGGATGCGAACTCGCGAATTGAGCATTTTCTTATCTTTTTAAATTTTTTCAATAGATCGAGAGATCTCTTGATTTTCCCTCTGGCAATTCGATCGTCATCCTTTTTGAGTCGAAAATAAGCCCTAGATATTTGACACGTTTTTTGGGAATCCTACAGCATTTTTCGTTATTGATTATGAACCCGAGTTCTTCTAGAATAGCCGTCGTAGCTTGAAAGTTTTTTGCGCACTCTTCGAATGATTTCCCGATAATCAAGATGTCATCTAAGTAAAAAACGGATCTAAAGCCTTGTTTTCGTAGATATGCTGCCACCACTTTTAGTATCTTTGTAAATACGAAAGGTGCGACATTTAAACCGAACGGTAAGCAATTAAATTCGTAATATACGCCGCTATATTGGAATCGTAAAAACTTTCGAAAACCCTTTTCTATTGGTACGTGGTGATACGCGTCCTTAATATCAATTGTAGCCATAAAACAATCGGGCTCAATTAACGACTTTGCCACGCGCCAATCTTCTTTCTTAAAATGATTTGCAATTATGAATTCATTAAGCCTTTTGAGGTTCAAAATGAATCTTTGTGTACCGTCGGACTTTGGCACCAAGAAAATACTTGAAACGAACTGGTCCGAGGACGGAGTGACCGTCTGAATCGCGCCTTTTTCTGATAATTTTTTGATTTCGCGCGCGATCGCGAGTTTTTCGTTATTCGACCAATCCGTTCTTTCTGAGATTCGACCCTGCACAGGACGTGATGCGAAGGGGATTTTAAAACCCCTGATCCATTCATTAATTTCAGGATCAGCCGATACTTTGGACCATGCCCGATAAAAGAACCGTAATCGGCCTGCAGTTTTACCTACACTGGAAATTAGCGACGTTTGTCCGGGAACCGTGTCTTCCGCGGGTACGTTTTCTTTGGTCTCGAGACAAATTTGTCGTTTGTCGGTTTCTTTGGCCCGCTCGACGTCCAATTCCTCTTGCGCATGAACTGTCGCTGCGCCGGCGGGCCCCTCTGGTTTTTTGAGTCCTTGAGTTTCGATGCTTTTTCCGGTTGAGCAAGATCCTTCGATGTACGCTCGATTGTCTTTGCCGTCTTGATTTTTTCCTCGAGGTTCGCTCCGAACAGGAAACCGTCGACTGTCGAGCACGTTAGGATTTCTCTCACGGATGAGTTTAGATTTGCGAGCACTAAGCTCCTGCGAATTTCTGATTCCTCCCGCTGGAAAAAAGCCTGGAATCTTCCAATGTCACTCAAAATTTCGAGCATTTCAAGTTTTTCACGACTGTCCGATTTTAGAGTGATCGCGATACCTTTTCCAACGGCTGCCATGCAGGCAGCAATGCGCTCTTGTTTCTCTGTAATGCGCTTGTCTCTTGTTTTTATATTTTCTTGTATCGCGGCAATAACCTCCGAATTCAACACCGGGGCAATTATAAATCCGCAGTTCTCCGGAATATCATATTTTTCCACGAGGCCCTTGTTTTCTTCCTTAGAAATCCCTTTTTTGAAGATTTCCATCCAACGAATGACGACATCTTTGTGTAATGCAGGGGCCTTTTTCCGGTCCGGTTCCAAACGTGGTCCCATGACGTTTAAAACGTCTTCGTGAAGGTCAACTTCGTGCTCGGGTTGGTTTTCGTCATCTTTTTCGGTCACGCTCGCCTGTTGCTCCGTGTTAACTGGGGCTGCTGTTTCAGGCTCGGTGATGATTTCTATCCCGTCATTTCCTTGAGTCTCTATTTGAGATGCTGCTCGCTCTCCCCCTAACTCCTGCGGAGATTGTTGTCGGCTGTAGCCTATTGCTCGCGAGCGGCCACGCCCCGAGTGACGAGAATGACTCATGCGACTACGCTCCGAGCGATGGGGATGATTTGAGCGACTACGCTCCATGCGACGAGGATGATTTGAGCGACTACGCCATGATCGACGAGAGTAATCTGAGCGACTACGCTCGGAGCGACGAGAATAATCTGAGCGACTACGCTCAGAGCGACGAGAATAATCTGAGCGACTACGCTCGGAGCGAGAGCGGTTACCTGAGCGCCTACGCTCTGATCGACGCGAGTGACGTGATGAGCTGCTCGAACGTCGTGATCGACTCACAGAGTGTCGTGAGCGATTTTGAGATCGGCTGCGATGGTGTGATACTCGTCTGCGTTCGCTGTCCCTCATCCTGTGTCGGATTCGAGAGCGATCGCGACGATGCGGCGAACTCGATAACCTGAAAGGTGAACAGGCATAATGCCAATACTTGCCTTAGATCGTTTTTAAGTTGTTCAATTTTTCCCGTCGAATGAGAAAATGTCTCTTTCCGAGGGTCAGACCCACGGAGACTGAACAATATATGGATATGTTGGTCCTTCGTCAAACGAAGGCGTGCGCCTCGGTCAGACCAAAGGCACGCTGCCGAGCAATCAAATTACTGGCACAACAACTCGGTATCTAGACCAACAAATTTTTTTTAGCAATTGATCTTTCAGAAAGAGTCAATTTTTCGTACGTCCCTTTCCGCCGAGTAAACTTTTCGCCGAGTAAACATCGAGTATATTCATCCCAACTCACGTTTCTTATTCCTCCGGTCCTTATTTTTCACCATTTTCTTTAGTCTCCTGCGTAAATCCTCCTTTTTCTTCTCCTTGGATGCTGAATAATCGTGATTTTTCTTCTTTCCCATTTTTTTTTGCGTTTTTATAAATATTTCGCGTGTGACGACGCTGACACAAAGCGAAAGAATGAGAATAAACAACATGACAGGCTATGGGGTTGCTATGCAACCCATGACAAAAAGTTTTGCTTTAAAAATTTGTGGCGACAATGAGAAAAGTGAGGGGAACTACATTCTGATCTCTGAAGGAAGAGGCGCGAAATACAATCACTTCGGAAACGATGAAACGAAACGTTTGCCATCCGTCAATTTTTCGTCCCATTCGACATTTTTCTTCGTAGAAACTCGTGAAAAATCGTTGCATGAGGGCCATTCCTTATCAAAATGTAAGGAATCATTAGAATACGCTGAAATAAACACTTATTTCGTGTCGTAAACTGGAAAATCCGGGTAATATTTTCGTGAAAACCGTCTAAAAGAGCTCGGATCACGAAACGCGTCTCATATCCATGATTCTGACGTAAAACCACGTCGTTTGGATGTGAAATTACTTCGGAAACGATGGAACAAAACGTTTTCCAATCATGAATTTTTCGTCCCGTTCGACATTTTTCTTCGTAGAAACTCGTGAAAAATCGTTGCATGAAAGCCGTTTCCTACTGGAATGTAACGAATCATCAGATAACGCTAAAATCGACACGTAATTCGTGTCGCAAACATGAGAAACCCGTCAAAATTTTCCGTGAAAACGGTTCAAAAGAGCTCAGATATTCGAACGCGTCTCATATCCTTAATTCTGAACTAAAACCACGTCGTTTGCATGTAAAATCACTTCGGAAACGATGAAACGAAACGTTTGCCAATGGTAAATTTTTCGTCCCATTCGACATTTTTCTTCGTAGGAACTCGTGAAAAATCGATGCGGGCGGGCCATTTCTTATCGAAATGTAACAAATCATCCGAATACGCTGAAGTTGACACGTATGTCGTGTCGCAAACATGATAAATCCGTCAAAATTTTTCGTGAAAACGGTTAAAAAGAGCTCGGATCATGAAACGCGTCTCATAACCTTGATTCTGACGTAAAACTACGTCGTTTGCATGTAAAATCACTTCGGAAACGATGAAACGAAACGTTTCCCATTCGTCAATTTTTAGTCCGATTCGACATTTTTCTTCGTAGAAACTCGTGAAAAATCGTTGCATGAGGGCCGTTTCCTATCGGAATGTAACGAAGCTTCAGAATACGCTGAAATCGACACGTATTTCGTGTCGCGAACGAAATCGGTCAAAATTTTTCGTGAAAACGGTTAAAAAATAATCGGATAATGAAACGGGTCTCATATCCTTGATTATGACGTAAAACCACGTCGTTTGCATGTAAAATCACTTCGGAAACGATGAAACAAGACGTCAATTTTTCGTCCCATTCGACATTTTTCTTCGTAGAAACTTGCGAAAACTCGTTGCATGAGTGCCGTTTCATATCGGAATGTATCGAATCATCAGGAAGTTCTGCGATCGACACGTATTTCGTGTCGTAAACTTGAAAATCCGTGAAAAATTTTCGCAAAAACCGTCTAAAAGAGCTCGGATGATGAAACGCGTCTAATATCCTTGATTCTGACGTAAAACCACGTTGTTTGCATGTAAAGCCACTTCGCAAACGATGAAACGAAACGTTTGCCAATCGTGAATTTTTCTTCTCATTCGACATTTTTTTTCGTTTAAACTCGTGAAAAATCGATGCATGAGGGCCATTTCTTATGGAAATGTCACGAAGCATCAGAACCCGCTGAAATCAACACGTATTTCGTGTCGCGAACACGAGAAATCTGTCAAAATTTTTCGTGAAAACGGTTAAAAAGAGCTCGGATCATGAAACGCGTCTCATATCCTTGATTCTGATGTAAAACTACATCGTTTGTATGGAAAATCACTTCGAGAACGATGAAACGAAACGTTTCCAAATCGTCAATATTTCGTCCCATTTGACATTTTTCTTCGTTTAAACTCGTGAAAAATCGATGCATGAGAGCCATTTCCTATCGGAATGTAACGAATCATTAGGAAACTCTGCAATCGACATGTATTTCGTGTCGTTAACTTCAAATCCGTGAAAAATTTTCGCCAAAACCGTCTAAAAGAGATCGGATAATGAAACGCTTCCCATATCCTTGATTCTGACGAAAAACCACGTCGTTTGCATGTGAAAATCACTTCGGAAACGATGAAACGAAACTTTTGCCAATCGTCAATTTTTCGTCCCATTCGACATTTTTCTCCGTAGAAACTCGTGACGGAATGTAACGAATCATCAGAATACGCTGAAATCGACATGTATTTCGTGTCGCGAACATGAGAAATCCGTCAAAATTTTCCGTGGAAACGGTTAAAAAGAGCTCGGATCATGAAACGCGTCTCATAACCTTGATTCTGACGTAAAACTACGTCGTTTGCATGTAAAATCACTTCGGAAACGATGAAACGAAACGTTTGCCATCCGTCAATTTTTCGTCCGATCCGACATTTTTCTTCGTAGAAACTTGTGAAAATCGTTGCATGAGGGCCGTTTCCTATCGGAATGTAACGAATCATCAGAAAACGCAAAAATCGACACGTATTTCGCGTTGTAAATCTGAAAATCCGTGAAAAATTTCCGCGAAAACCATCTAAAAGAGCTCGGATCATGAAACGCGTCTCACATCCTTGATTCTGACGTAAAACTACGTCGTTTGCATGTAAAATCACTTCGGAAACGATGAAACGAAACGTTTGCCAATCGTCAATTTTTCGTCCCATTCGACATTTTTCTTCGTAGGAACTCGTGAAAAATCGATGCGGGCGGGCCATTTCTTATCGAAATGTAACAAATCATCCGAATACGCTGAAGTTGACACGTATGTCGTGTCGCAAACATGATAAATCCGTCAAAATTTTTCGTGAAAACGTTTAAAAAGAGCTCCGATCATGAAACGCGTCTCATAACCTTGATTCTGACGTAAAACTACGTCGTTTGCATGTAAAATCACTTCGGAAACGATGAAACGAAACGTTTGCCATTCGTCAATTTTTAGTCCGATTCGACATTTTTCTTCGTAGAAACTCGTGAAAAATCGTTGCATGAGGGCCGTTTCATAGAAAACGGCATTCCGATAGCGGAATGTAACGAAGCTTCAGAATACGCTGAAATCGACACGTATTTCGTGTCGCGAACGAAATCGGTCAAAATTTTTCGTGAAAACGGTTAAAAAATAATCGGATAATGAAACGGGTCTCATATCCTTGATTATGACGTAAAACCACGTCGTTTGCATGTAAAATCACTTCGAAAACGATGAAACAAGACGTCAATTTTTCGTCCCATTCGACATTTTTCTTCGTAGAAACTTGCGAAAACTCGTTGCATGAGTGCCGTTTCCCATCGGAATGTATCGAATCATCAGGAAGTTCTGCGATCGACACGTATTTCGTGTCGTAAGCTTAAAAATCCGTGAAAAATTTTCGCAAAAACCGTCTAAAAGAGCTCGGATGATGAAACGCGTCTAATATCCTTGATTCTGACGTAAAACCACGTTGTTTGCATGTAAAGCCACTTCGCAAACGATGAAACGAAACGTTTGCCAATCGTCAATTTTTCTTCTCATTCGACATTTTTTTTCGTTTAAACTCGTGAAAAATCGATGCATGAGGGCCATTTCTTATGGAAATGTCACGAAGCATCAGAACCCGCTGAAATCAACACGTATTTCGTGTCGCGAACACGAGAAATCTGTCAAAATTTTTCGTGAAAACGGTTAAAAAGAGCTCGGATCATGAAACGCGTCTCATATCCTTGATTCTGATGTAAAACTACATCGTTTGCATGGAAAATCACTTCGAGAACGATGAAACGAAACGTTTCCAAATCGTCAATATTTCGTCCCATTTGACATTTTTCTTCGTTTAAACTCGTGAAAAATCGATGCATGAGAGCCATTTCCTATCGGAATGTAACGAATCATTAGGAAACTCTGCAATCGACATGTATTTCGTGTCGTTAACTTAAAATCCGTGAAAAATTTTCGCCAAAACCGTCTAAAAGAGATCGGATAATGAAACGCTTCCCATATCCTTGATTCTGACGAAAAACCACGTCGTTTGCATGTGAGAATCACTTCGGAAACGATGAAACGAAACTTTTGACAATCGTCAATTTTTCGTCCCATTCGACATTTTTCTCCGTAGAAACTCGTGATGAATCGTTGCATGAGGGCCGTGTTCTATCGGAATGTAACGAATCATCAGAATACGCTGAAATCGACATGTATTTCGTGTCGCGAACATGAGAAATCCGTCAAAATTTTCCGTGGAAACGGTTAAAAAGAGCTCGGATCATGAAACGCGTCTCATATCCTTGATTCTGACGTAAAACTACGTCGTTTGCATGTAAAATCACTTCGGAAACGATGAAACGAAACGTTTGCCATCCGTCAATTTTTCGTCCGATCCGACATTTTTCTACGCAGAAACTCGTGAAAATCGTTGCATGAGGGCCGTTTCCTATCGGAATGTAACGAATCATCAGAAAACGCAAAAATCGACACGTATTTCGCGTTGTAAATCTGAAAATCCGTGAAAAATTTCTGCGAAAACCATCTAAAAGAGCTCGGATCATGAAACGCGTCTCACATCCTTGATTCTGACGTAAAACTACGTCGTTTGCATGTAAAATCACTTCGGAAACGATGAAACGAAACGTTTGCCAATCGTCAATTTTTCGTCCCATTCGACATTTTTCTTCGTAGGAACTCGTGAAAAATCGATGCGGGCGGGCCATTTCTTATCGAAATGTAACAAATCATCCGAATACGCTGAAGTTGACACGTATGTCGTGTCGCAAACATGATAAATCCGTCAAAATTTTTCGTGAAAACGGTTAAAAAGAGCTCCGATCATGAAACGCGTCTCATAACCTTGATTCTGACGTAAAACTACGTCGTTTGCATGTGAAATCACTTCGGAAACGATGAAACGAAACGTTTGCCATTCGTCAATTTTTAGTCCGATTCGACATTTTTCTTCGTAGAAACTCGTGAAAAATCGTTGCATGAGGGCCGTTCCCTATCGGAATGTAACGAAGCATGAGAATACGCTGAAATCGACACGTATTTCGTGTCGCGAACGAGATCTGTCAAAATTTTTCGTGAAAACGGTTAAAAAATAATCGGATAATGAAACACGTCTCATATCCTTGATTCTGACGTAAAACCACGTCGTTTGCATGTAAAATCACTTCGCAAACGATAAAACGAAACGTTTCCCAATCCTCAATTTTTCGTCGCATTCGACATTTTTCTTCGTAGAAACTCGTGAAAAATCGATGCATGAGGGTCATTCCTTATCGGAATGTAACGAAGCATCAGAATACGCTGAAATCGACACGTATTCCGTGTCGCGAACGAAATCTGTCAAAATTTTTCGTGAAAACGGTTAAAAAATAATCGGATAATGAAACGCGTCTCATATCCTTAATTATGACGTAAAACCACGTCGTTTGCATGTAAAATCACTTTGGAAACGATGAAACGAAACTTTTGCCAATCGTCAATTTTTCGTCTCATTCGACATTTTTCTCCGTAGAAACTCGTGATGAATCTGTTACGTCCTGGCATCTTCTCCTCGTGTCTGACTCGTTGAATAAATCTGAAACATAAAAAATTTGAACTTTGTAAAAATCATCCCAATCAGACTTTCGAATTTTATCACTTAAAATTTATAATATCGATAATTATATGGGATAATCGTTAATTAGGTCACGGAAAATATGGTTACAATAAAAGAAATACAAGAAATACAAGAAAAGAAATGAATACGTATCATGTCATTTTTAGGTCACCCTGTATGTGGGGAAATGTGCAGAACAGCTGATCAGCTGTTGAGGGTACGCGCGCCTCGACCTACCGCACGTGCAGTGCTTGCGCGCCACAAAGAAATGTCCAAGTCCCGAATAGGGTCAAATTTAATGATTTTTTCGAATTTCCAAATAAATTATTTTTATTGCATATTCGCATTGCTCGTGTCAAGGGCTTCATTTTAAGTGGTCATACGTCCATATGATTGTTACGTCCTGGGATCTCCCGAGTGTCTGACTTGTTGCGTAATTCTGAAACATAAAAAGAAAATACAAAATTCACTAAAATCGTTCCATTCAAATATTTAAATTTTAACCGAAAAATTATTCGGAGAATAAACTAGAAGTAAACCTGTTTAATCACAACACAATTATCATAATAAGAAAAAAATAATAAATTTATAACGAATTATCACTTTTAGGACACCCCGTAATATAACTTTTGGCCCACCCTATATACATCTACGACGAGCGAACAGCTGATCAGCTGTTGAGCGTAAGCGCGCCTCGACCTACCGCACGTGTAGTGCTCGCGCGCCACAACAAATGTCAAAGTCCCGAAAAGGATCAGATTTCAATTATTTTTCCGAATTTTTCGATAAAATATTTTTATTGCATAATCGTGTTGCTCATGTCAAGGGCTTCATTTTAAGTGGTCATACGTCCATGTTCGGACAATTTTTAATTAAACATTATTTTTGTTTACTCGCAAAATTACGAAATTATAAGCTTCTCAACAACACATTTTTAATCCTCATGAAAACCCTTTCGTTTGAATACTTATTCCATTATTATCGAACCATTTTTATAAACAAAACTTAAACAATTCTTCTAATTTCATTAACTCATAATTTTGCATATTTGATAATTCTTTTTACATATTCCGGTTCTTTATGAAAAGCCCTTTGAAATGAATATTCACTCAACCCGTTCTGAACTATTTTGCAATAAATAAATACAGAATCATTTCTAAATTCATAAACTAACAATTGTTACGTCGCGGGTTTGAATTCCCGGATTATGATTAATCGAATAAATAAATGTTTTGATTTCTAGGTCAACGACCGCTCGGGATGGACTGGAAAAATGATTTGAAATAGAAAAAGATGTAAAAGTCTCGACGGAAAAATTGAATAAAGAATTGGATCTACTGTTGATGATGCTGTTGCTTGATTTACCGATTTACCGACCGTTAGTAAGTAAGATTTGAATCTACTCTCGGCAAAGGAGAAAATTACTTGACCAACTGCAGGACAGTTCTGTTTTAATGGATGTCGGTAAGGTAGATTATAACTAGGCCGTCTGTAGTGAAGAGAGGGCCGATAATCGATAAAGAAGATCACAATTTTATTGGTGGTCGAGATTATAAATGAAGGGTTCTATGGAACGAGAGAAAGAACCGGCAGTCGATAATCCGAGAAATCAATCTATTTATTCGCGATACACGGGGAAACGACGTGTAGATTTATTTTAGATCCCGTATTTAGAAAAGTGAGATTTTCCCTTCTAGGACCGGAACCTATGTCAGTGAGATCGTTACCGGGTGAGAGAAACTATTTGAGTTTTACTTACGATTATATTTGAATTGATGAGAGGAGAATTAATCCAACTCGATGATCTCGATGTTGTTGGGTGAAGCCGGTCGAGATAAAGTTGAAGCTTCTGAGGTGTCGTCGCGTTGGAACTCTTCGGTAAGGACGTTTTCTGTTGTCCCGACGAGTCGAGCGAGTGGAGAAAACGTTTTCGGATCGACGATATAAATTGTCTGTTTTACGGCGACCTTTGAGATGATCCGCGCTTTAGGGAGACTGTTCGCAACTTCGAGGCCAAGCATGGCCAGCGGTTGGTTTATCGGCGACGTATTTATTGAGAAAGTCGTGCAAAATGGGCTTATCGTTGTTTCTTTTCTGTCCTATTCTGTCGCACAATTTCGCGATAGCTCGGCGGATTTGAGGTTTAGTGCCGGTATGACGTCTAGGCATTATAGAGATTCTTCATGATGTGAAAAATATTAATATTATTATTTAGAATTGCTCGGGTTTAGTTTTATAAAGGACTTGAATAAACGTGCTCGATTGATAGCACGGAAAATCAATTAATGGAAATGAAGATGGGAAGGCGAATTTAATTTAACGTGCTTAAGAATCAGCACGGAAATATTGTGATCGGAGGGTAAAAACGAGAGTAAATGGATGGGACGACGTGGTTGGAATCGACGTGCTTGAGAATCAGCACGATCGATGGATTAGGAAGGATCGGATAATTCGGAATCGGCATGCCTGAGAATCAGCACGGTCGATAGGGCAGGAAAGATTGGATAATGTGGAATCGGCGTGCTTAAGAATCAGCACGGTCGATGGAATAGGAAAGATCGGGTAACTCGGAATCAACGTGCTTGAGAATCAGCACGGTCGGTAAATGTGGGATGGAAAAGGAAATTTTAAATGAAATGGGAAATGTCGTGCTTGAGAATCAGCACGGACGATGGAAAAAGGAACGAGGGATTCGGTTCGGCGTGCTTGAGAATCAGCACGCACAAAAAGGGGTAAAAATGAAAGGAAAGTGACCAGCGTGCTTGAGAATCAGCACGGACGGTCAGAAAAAAAAGGGCGAGGAAAAACTGGGAAAAGACCAAGGTCATAAAAAAGGGGTTCAGGTACACGGATGGTCAGAACGTGCAAGAGGAAAAGCACGGAAAGATGGGATTTTCCACAGTAATGGATTTGTATGGAATATTCGTTTGAGCAACTCGAATTAATAATATTTAGATAAGCGAAAGAAATTATTTATTTAAAATTGATGAACTTGTTTTTCTTTTTATTTACGCGAGATTAAAACGCGTTAAATAGGAATGCGCTATAATTTTGAATTAAATTTCGCGGATGTTGAAATTTTAATGAAATCGGTGTTAGATTTCTTTGAATTATTGATTTTCACAAATTCGCGAGAATGAATAAAATTCACGGTACGACTTCTCGAAATTTATGTTGAACAATAAAATAAAATTGATGTTAACTTCTTTAAATAAATGATTTTCACAAATTCGCGAGAATGAATAAAATTCACGGTAAAACTTCTCGGAATTTATGAGCGACGGAATAAAATTGATCGCGATTAAGTTAGTAATTACGCGAAATACGATTTAAGGATGATTATTTTGAAATAAATGGTTGAGAACACTTTTTAATCACCTTTTACACACTTTTTATATTATGAACAACTTTGAATTTGTTGTACAGTACGATACAGACGAGAGTTAAACTTTTAACTCAAAAAAACGGAAACTTGATATAAAATTTCAAAGATGGTAATTTGTCGATTTTCAGACGCGCTGCGGGAATATCCGTACTCGCTCTCGGTCGGAGTTCGACTGGCAGTCTGTGGAGAGGATCGAGAACTAACGTCCCTCGTGCGGTCCCCCACTCTTATAGAAGGCCCCACTACGATACACTGGAGGGATGTGTGTGTGTCACCGACACGCTGTTTCTCCGTCCAGGGGAAGTTCTTGCTGACGTAGACTATTCTTATATACTATTCTCTTATGTATTACAATTTCCCCCTTTTTTGACGAAGAATTATTGATTAATTATAGATATCGATTGTACATTTGCTTTTTATAATTGCTAGATGAGGTAGGTTGAAGTATAATTATATATTTTATATTTTATGGATGGTTAATTAATTAAAAGTTAGTTAACCATTGATTTAACATCGAATTATTATATGAATATATATATATTTATCTTTTACAGGCTACGATGGATCGATGCACATCCTTTTGTAATTATTTATAGTGTTTATTATTTTCTGTTTATTTCTACGAGTTTTTGCAGGTACGGACTCTGGTATGCGCGAGGATTGTAATTCCCTTCGTGTACATCGATAAAGTAAGTTAAGTTTTATTTATTCATGATTTAGAAAAGATTTTGCATAATTGGTTTTATAGATTGATTAAATTAGCGGCTCTATTCTTAGACTCTTTATTTATATAAAATTTACCACCGAATCAAATAAATTTAAAGTAATGACGAACAATGTTAATAAATACCTTAAATAGTTTAAATAAAATGTTAATAAATAAAATACAACTCACCAAATAAATAACGACGAAATAAACCGCAATCCTCACATGTGTCAAACCTTTCATCTGCAAAAAACCTGTAAAAACAAATAGAAATAATATAAAAACTATAAATAATTAATATTAAAAATATAACTTACCAAAGAACGAAGTGCGTCGATCCATCCTAACCTGTAAAAGAGAAAAACATATATTAATAAGATAATTCGATGTAAAATCAATGATTAATTGATAAATGATTAATTAATCATTGATAAAATAGAAGATTCATAGTTATACATTATTATATTTCATTTATTAATAGTAAGAAACAATTGTACAATTAATGATTAGTTAATTATATTAATTAATCAATAATTCTCAAACCAGAAAAGGGGAAATTGTATTATATAAGAAAATAGTATATAAGAAAGCGTTGCGTCAGCAGAAACTTCCCCTGGACAACGGGACGGCGTGTCAGTGATACACGCACACTTCTCTCCAGCGCATCCATGTGTGGCCTTCTATAAAAGTGGGGGACCGCACGAGGGGCATTAGTTCTCGATCCTCTCCACAGACTGCCAGTCGAACTCCGACCGAGAGCGAGTACGGATATTCCCGCAGCGCGTCTGAAAATCGACAAGTCTTAACATCTTCATTTTATTCAAGTTTTGTCTTTCGAGTTAAAAGTTTAACTCTGATTCCTGTATTGTATCGTTCTTCAAGTAAAAAGTTTGTAAAAATACAAAAGTGTTAAAAGGTGATTAAAAAGTGTCTTAATCATTTACTTCAAAATAATCATCATTAAATCGTTCTTCGCGTATTTCAAAGTTAATCGCGATCCATTTCTTTCAATTAAATAGAATTCGTCATTAATTCGGAGAAGTTTTTACCGTGCATTTGAGGCATTCTTGCGAATTTCTGAAAAATCGTTTAATTAAAGAAATTTTATATCTGAACTAAACGGGTTCAAGATATTTTGTCGTTTATCCTAAAATTCCGAGAAGTCGTACCGTGAATTTTATTCATTCTTGTGAGTTTTGGGAAATACTTCATCGTTCGTTAGAAATTCCAAGAAGTCTTTACCGTGAATTTTATTCATTCTTGCGAATTTTCTAAAAAATTATTTAATTAAAGAAACTTAACATCGATTTCTTTCCATTTTCAATATTCAAGGAATTTAATCCAAATTCCGTTCAATTTAACGCGTTTAAATCTCGCGTAAATAATAAATCAAGTTCATCGAATTTTAATTTATTTCGATTCTATTAATTCGAGTTGCTCATTCAATATTTCTCTCCGATATTTTTTCCTTCCTCCGGATTTTACCCTTCTCCATTACCAACCACCTGAGGACTTTAATCCTTTTATTGCCCCTAATTGCCCCCGTTCCTTTTTTTTTTACGATCCTTCTTGACCGCCCGTGCTGTTTCTCTAGCACGTTGGCCAGACTCCTTTCTTTTTCCAAGTCCCTTTTTGTGCGTGCTGATTCTCAAGCACGTCGATTCCCATCCACCGAGTCTTTCCTTCCTTATCGTCCGTGCTGATTCTCAAGCACGTCGATCCCAAATCACGTAATATTTCCTTCCTCACCGACCGTGCTGATTCTCAAGCACGTCTACTCTTCCCATTTATCCTCTATTTCCCTTTTTCCCACAATTTTTCCGTGCTGATTCTCAAGCACGTTAAATTAAACCCATCTCCCCCCCCTATCATTTCCTTAGATTGATTTACCGTGCTGTTATTTGAGCACGTTTATTTAAATCCTTCATTAACTTTGAAATTGAGCAATTCTAATTAATAATTCTTATCATTTTTCCACATCATGAAGGTCATGTACAATGCCTAGGCGTCGCGCAGGTGTTAAGTTCCAAATCCGCCGAGCTATCGCGCAACAACTCAACAAACCGGGACAGAAAAGAGGCGACATATTAAAAACTTTCCTAAAAAACTATCTCTCCGATAAACCGGGTGCTATCCAAGCAATCGTCGAGCGAGCGTCCACCGTCCCAAAGGTCCGAATTATCTCGAACGTCGTAATCAAGGAGACAATCTATATCGTGGACCCCAAAACATCTTTCCCTCTCGCTCGTCTTGTTGGTACAACTAACAGCGTTCTTATCGAGGAGCTCCAACGCGAAGATCTTTCCGAAGCGTCAACTTTGTCTCGACCCTCTACACCAGACGCCATCGAGATCATCGAGCTCGATTAATTATCCAGTTTCATCAATTATAATTAACAGTAAGTAAAACATTTATTTTATTTGGTCCCAGTGAACAATCTCATCAACATAGGTTCCGGTCCTAGGGGGGAAAATCTCACCCTTCTAAACGCGGAATCTAAAATAAATCTACACGTCGTTTCCCCGTGTACCGCGAGTAAATAAATAGATTTCTTTCGTTATCGACTATCGGTTTCATTCTTTCGCTCAGTAAAATCAATTCAGTAAATTCTCGTCTCCCAGAAAAATCGTGCTCTCTAATTTCAACTATCGAACTATTTTTCTTTTTCCAATCAAACACACTACGACTACCTCATCAATTCTCGTTAAAATAAAACGGTCCAGTAGTCGGTTGGGCGATAAATTAAATAACTTCATCAACGAAAGTACATTTCAATTTTTCTTTATTTTTCATCGTACAATTTGAAATCGTTTTATTTCGTGAATCCATTTCCGAGCGGTCGACAACCTAGAAATCAAACATTCTCACAATACACAACATTCTCTCTTTCAATAATAATCCGGGCATTCAACCCTGCGACGTAACATAAGTATTTCATTGCTCGAACTGATCGTAGCGGTCACCTTATCGAAAATACGTTTTTGATCAGCATTCAGTTCTGAAATCATTTCATTGAGATTTACCGTATCGATTTTACTACCCATGTCGAGAAAATCTTTCATGGCATTATCAGCTTCAATAGGCTCGCAACCTAGAGGTATTTCGTTCGCATTGTCATTTTTATCATGTTCCACGTTTTCTGCCATTTGTTCTTCTATCAACTTTTTAACATTGTTAAAGTTTTCTGTTATTTTGCTAAGCTCTTTGTGATATTGTAGAGCCTCGATAAGTTTAGATTCCATTAACACGAATGATTCCGCATAAGTTTCGCACCCATTTTTTAGTTCGTCCATATCTCTCCAGGGCTGGAAAAGCAATAGCAAAGTGTAGAAGTAGTTTTCTGGCTGAGTATTTACATCACTTTTATAATGGCTAATAATAATCAAGTACGCTCGCTGACGTTTTTTCAAAAATTTCCCATTGCTCAATTCATAAAACTCTACTTCCGATTTCGGTTTGGAAGTGACGATGTCGTACCATTTGGCGAAATCATATAAATTAGTTTCGTTCAATTCTGTCGGTCTCGTCGGATAAAAATCATCTACCAGATTCTGACAAAATATATCTTCTGAATCTTCATTCATGGCTTGAATCTCTTTATAGCTCTTCAACTTTTTATTCCGAAGAATATTAACGTTCACCCATCTAATAGTAGTTAATGGATCAGTGCCATATAGAGGAAGCCCTAAAAGAGTATCAGCGGCTTCAAGGGAACCGCACTCTCTATTACATAACATACGCATGCCAACATTCCAAAGTCGACTCATTAATGATTTTGTTGAATTTATCTGCTCGAAGATTTCCGTTACATTACTTTTTTCAGCTTTTGAAACATATTTCGTACAATACCAAGTTAACACTGAAGATGACTCACGAACAAATTGTATATCCATGTTACCTTCCCAAGCGGCAAGTATCGCTGGATTATAATCATTGATATTTTTTTCGATTTGAGATCTTGGGACATCATAGAGTCTGCTTTTCGACTTCAATTACCTTCTACCAGCTACAGAAGTAGCAACATCTCTCATTATCAAAGTGTCAGTTATAGGACGAGGGAAACCAAAGCGGCAGGCTCGAACTGTACGATTCTTCACTTTTCTAGTGCGCATGCAATAATTATTGTGATTATGATTCTGGTGTGTAGTAACACGCCTGTACAAAGTTGGAGACACGTTTTTATCAGGTATTTTGCAAGTGATATATTTTGATATAAAATTTGCCACTTCTTCTGTTGACGATTGTCCAAGAATCGGAGCACCTTCTATCCATATCAACAAATGGAAATGCTGAGTACCTCTAGTTTGGTATTCTCTCCTCCAAAAGTAATACGTTACCAATAGGATTCGATTTTGAGCAAATGAAATCTAACATTCCCTTAAATTTATTGTCCATAAATCTTGATACGGAAACGGGATCAGCGGCTATTAACGCATTCCCTGACATCTTGTTCATCTCAGGATTTACTTCGCGAAGATATTCGATTAAATCTGACCACAAGTACTCAGTAGGACTCAGTGTAAGAAACCATGTGGCTGGGCCGTAATGTTGTATCATGCAATTCAAATCCATTCTAGGCTTACGCCAAAATTGTTCGGTGTTCCGCAGTCTTCCAAATATAGTATTTAGATTTCCTTCAAGTTGTCCCTTTGATAATTCGTCCAAATAACTACCAGCGGTGTACCGCCATTTTGGATTAGTAACATTGATCTTGTGAAATATGCCACTATTTATTTGACGGATATTGTTGTTGTTAAGTAGAAAAAATAAAAACTGATGATCAAGTCTGAATCGGGAATGCTTTGACATTAATTTAGCCTTATTGAATTCGAATTCAGTAAGCTTAACTACCCGATCTTGCCGCTGCCCATTGACACCATACGCATACAAAACGGGAAAACATTTCAAATCGAGAGCTTTATAATGGAATTCGATAGCTGAATCTTGAACTTTCAACATCTGGTAGAGTTCGGTTGCTGTTCTATAATCTTTGTCGGAATACAACGCATGTATTGTAAATTGCTCATACCACTCGTCCGACTGTGACATTTGGGTCAGCATTGCAGGTTTTTCATTCATTTCATTATCAATATCTTCCTTTATGTCGTCGTCAACAACAGTTTTTTCATCTGTATATTCATGTGCATCATTCACCCGTGAATCGTCTTCATCCTCCGAAGTGCCATTGAGTTCAAATTCCGCATTCGGAAACGTTTCATCCATCAATGCGCTTGCAGATGATGGTAATTTTATTTCGCTGTATAGAGGGTTATTGTCCTTAAGCCATGCTAGAGCATTATATACTTTTTGTATATTAACCAAGTTTTCCCACACTATCTTCGACTTTGTGGGGATTCCACGTACCAATATGTAGAGCTCATGATCTTTATTAATGGGACATTCAGAAGGACAAATATTTTTGAGTGTTTCTTCCATTGGCAACGGCAGGTGAAACGTTCTGCCTATGACTTTTTTATTCGCATGTATATGGGGCAGATTTTTGTTTCCCACGGTACCCATTTTCTGGATAATTTGAAACGCTTTAGCTCTCTGAATCAGCAGTTTTTCATATTCGTTCAACTCGGATAAAACTTCAGGCACTTCCCCCACACACATATTGTTTAATACACATGTCGGCGGTAGTTTTCCGTAACGGAACTTCTGTAGACAATAATGACAAATCCACTCTGCGTACGTTCCTTCATCTTCAACATGTTTCATTAAATCGATCCAGAATGGCGTAGTTATTTTACTTCTCAAGTTTTCAATTTTGGTAACATCTCTTCGAAAACAAAGTTTTTCACATGATACGCAAACAAAACGAGGTGTATCGATGGAACGCTTCATTAATAATTTAAATGCGTCTACATGCGTACTCATAATAGACTCTTCATCCAAATTTATCAAATCTGTTCGGACTTCAAATTCGTTGGATGTTTGTTGCGCCCTCAGCGCGATATCATGTAATATATCTACTTTTGTCATGTCCAAAGCTTCGTCTATATCGTATAACTTTTGAAGCGATGATCGTGCTTTATAAAATAATCTTTTTATCATTCGTACCCTTGGGAAATGTGGAGATAAAAGTTCAACCGCCAAAAATTATTATTAAAAATCGGCAAGTAGGTGTCATGTAGCACGTGCGACTGTGTCCCAATTTTTCACCGTAGTGTAAAACAGTGCATTTGTGGATTTTAAGAAAAACTTTGTGCACATTCCTCAACGAACAACCATTCATTTCTTGGAGGAATTCGTGATATGTGTTGATGACGTGATCATGAATTGGTTTACAGAAGGAAGAACAAGTCCACGATATCTCACCTTTTTTACCTTTGATAATGGGTAAAATATTGCTAGCTTGACCAGCCTTATTCACGACAATGGCTTGGAATTGTTTAGGTTTTTCATAAACGGTTTCAGCAAAGTAGGCTTCTGATGATGGCGTATGTTTCTTTACAAGGCCACATAAAATGGAAATTTTATCTTCTATGGAAGCATCTATGCATTGGGATAGTTGTGTAAGTATAACTTCAACTTTTTCTTTCATCGATTCCAATGCTTTTCGTATCTCTAAATACTTTTCTCTTGTATAGAAGCACCATTTGATGATCCATTCAGATTTCATTCGACTTTTAATTGACTTCTGACCCATTGCGTTCCAAACATTATTAATATAGTATTCTTTTGAAAGTAATAGTTTCGTTTTGCTAATAGTTTTTCTTACTCGCCTGTACTTAGTACATATCTTCTTAGCAATACTTATTTTTTGTTCCGTCGATGTGATCTTTTTATGCCCTTTTATTCGAGCATATCGGGCTCGCTTTTTACTGCGGTTAATATCAATGTTAGAAATATATGCTGACCGCTGCAGGACTCGATTTTCTTCTATATTACTCATACATTTACTAAATTTCGACTCCTGGTACTTCTGTTGTCTAACACTATTTACTCTATCTTTCTGAGCAGCCCATTTCAATCGCCGGATTTTCACAGAACTTTTTTCTACAATTTCAGGCACATCTACAATATTGCCATTGGGTTCCTCATCCAATCTTATTGATTTTCGATACGCTTCCTAGCTCATGATCTCTATCAGACAACTCATCGAAGGCACTATATCCTTGAACTGCCGAATTTTTACAACGATTTTCGTTTGCGACTATCGTGAACTTTAATGAGTTTTCATTTCGAGAAGTTTGCCCAGTGGTTGAGGGCAACCACTGTTGATAGTTTACTTATTTTGCTTTCGGTTTTTAATTGATCATCAACGATTTTTCTCTTGCGACATACCTTGATTCGTTCTTCTTCAGTACACTCCGTACTTTCACGCTTAATTATTTTTCTACATCTTATATTGGGTTTCCCAGTTGCAGATCTGAATTTTTGCACACATATTTCATGTGGTTGACATTCAAGCTTATCACTAGCTACATTACTTTTGAAATGCGGGTTGTTATTGTCTTCTAGTAATATGCCATTATCAACAATATTAGCTTCGAGATTGGTTCCAAAGTTTATTCTTGATTCTGACAAATGTTTATCAACGTTTTTTTCACCATAAGGTCCCGTTATTTTTTCTTGAAGTAGTCTTTTTGATTTGGACTCATTGTACTTCTTGCGTCTAGCTCTATTTACTCTATCTTTTTGAGCAGCCCATTTTAAACGGCGAATTTCTACGGAACTTTTTCCTGTCATTTTAGACCCATCTACATTATTACCATTATATTCAAAATCAATTTCATGGATTCGTGATACGCTTTCTAGTACATGATCTCTTTCACAAAAAATATCGGAGGTACTATGTTCTTGAACTACCGAAGTACTTTCCTTGTTCGTAAAATGATTTGCATTGGCGACTATACTGAACTTCGATGACGCATCATTTCGAGAAGTTTGCCCGGTAGTACTGTTGATTGGCACCGAGCCGCTGCCGCGTATTTTGATGATAACTGGAGATAATTTGGCCATTTTTCTTTCCCTATATATGGGATCATCGACCAATTTTACTTTACGACATACCACGAGTCGTTGGCTTATTAACGGTCTGACCGATGATGCAGTACATTCAAGTCCAGTACCTTGACATTCGATTGATTCTTTAAATTTTGTATTGGATTTCATGGTATCAGCTGTATATTTTTGTTCGCATATTTCATTGGTTAGATCAATGCACTTGGCAGAAGACTCACCATTTGAAATTGCTTCTGCAATATCGTGGTCCAAGGGTTCGTCAAATTTTCCATCTCGAGATGATCGTTCCATCATTAAAACACGATGTCTGTATGCTTTATTTTCAATCTGTTTGATTTCAATCAATGATAAATGCCGGATTGAATCAATGTTAGAAACTTGAGGAAATCGAGTGATCTGCAATGTTTGAAACATTCGGACCAAGTGTTCACGCAATAAGGATAAATCATATTGAATCGTTTCTGGTTTCTCTCGAAATAATAAAGAGACCGCAAATGCTATCGCCATCACACCACAATCAACGGAATTATTTTGTGGCTGGACTTTAATAAACCGCACTGTACTGTCAGTGATGCTATGAAATGGGTACAAATGTCTTAGGTAAATTTTCTGATCTCTGTGCAGTGAACCCATGTTCATGGAGTCATAAATATAAATATTTTCACTGTCATAGAAACTACAAACCCAATGCCCAAATGCTCCAGTATTTTTGCTGTCGTTACTGTACAAAATTTGAATATGTTTTTTGGCGCGATTTATAGCCGTAATGCGGCATGGTCTTTGTAAAAACAGAGGATCTTGATGATCATAATCCTAGCCAAAAATCCCTTCACGGGGAAAAAAGCCGGGACAAGTCCATTTGTTCGTGACCCCCGTTTCCAATCGTTTTCACCGACCAATCCGACCCCCCTAAAAAAGAATTGAAATAAAATGAATAATAGAAAAAAACCCTCGGAAAAAATGGCTCCTAAAGAAATGGACAAAATCCCCAAAAAAAATCAAAGCAATTGAAAAAAATACAATGAATGTAAAAATGGTAAAAAAAAAAAATTGATTATTTTCGCTCAGCACGAAAAATTCTTGATATCCATGAAAGGACAAGTATTCCATTGATGGCTAAAAATCTATTAACAAGAAAAAGGGAAAAGTTCCAAAAAAACACGGCACAAAAAAAAGAAACCCCTAAATACACAATAGCGAATCGACAGAAAAACTTGCGCGACGTGATGGAAAACTAAAGTTTGCCATCGCATGTTGAGCAGTTGAGCGGATGCGCACAGAGTACTTGTCCGGCCCGAAAATTTTTGTATTAGCTTCCGCTATTTTTAGATAGATAGAACAACTCGGTTGTATTCATGAGAAAAATGATGGGCGTTATACAAACATCACTGAACTTTATACATTCAAATGCATTGGTACAAATTCGAAGTTTTCTCTCGATTTGATATACAATTATTAAAGAGAAACGCAGTGGCTAGTCGTCCGGATAGCCGGACGAATAATATTCGTCCGGACACGCTTTATCCAATGATTTCCGCTTTATCCGTACGATTAAGGGTTGCTTATTCGTCCGACCATGCTTTTTAGTGTATGAAATATCCGGACGAATAGCCACAGCCATTAATAAATTAATTATTTGTGCAATATTTTACACGAGTATTGATACATAGAAAAATTACAACTAATGAATAATTAAGGTGCAGCTAGTTAAATTCAATGACCCGTAATGCATCGGAAAAAAATGCACTCCTAGCAATTTTTTGTATTATTCACTTGAAATGTAAATCGGTTTTGGAAAGAACCTTGATTGACTCGAGATTTTCACCGACCATTCACGTGTCTTTTCTAAAAAGCTTTCTGACAATGAGACTAAACAATTACGTTATGTCAAGTTCAAAACCTATGAGCACTTCTAATGAAAAATTTCGGGCCGGACAAGTACTCTGTGCGCATCCGCTCAACTGCTCAACATGCGATGGCAAACTTTAGTTTTCCATCACGTCGCGCAAGTTTTTCTGTCGATTCGCTATTGTGTATTTAGGGGTTTCTTTTTTTTGTGCCGTGTTTTTTTGGAACTTTTCCCTTTTTCTTGTTAATAGATTTTTAGCCATCAATGGAATACTTGTCCTTTCATGGATATCAAGAATTTTTCGTGCTGAGCGAAAATAATCAATTTTTTTTTTTTACCATTTTTACATTCATTGTATTTTTTTCAATTGCTTTGATTTTTTTTGGGGATTTTGTCCATTTCTTTAGGAGCCATTTTTTCCGAGGGTTTTTTTCTATTATTCATTTTATTTCAATTCTTTTTTAGGGGGGTCGGATTGGTCGGTGAAAACGATTGGAAACGGGGGTCACGAACAAATGGACTTGTCCCGGCTTTTTTCCCCGTGAAGGGATTTTTGGCTAGGATATCACTTCTTTTTTCTGATTGGAAGTCTCCAATTTTTTCAGTCCGGTGGGAATAATTTGCTGATTTTTCCCTAGAAGTGTACTCTGTGGAGCTCATTTTAAGCCAAGAATCATGTCTCTATCTCAATTTTTCACCGAAATATGATTTTTTGCCCATTTCCATCATTTTTGCTCGAAAATGACGATTTTTCATCAATTTTCAAACGAAAATCGCTCTTGTCCGAGCAAGGACGGTGAAATCATGTTTTTTTTTTCGTCCACATGGTTTGCTGAGCTAAAAGGAAACGTGAACGCGTGCCATAATCTTATATTTTCTCGAGAATGTTATTTTTGCATTTTCACCATCAGCTTAGAAAAAAAAACGCCATTTTTACATGACTTGAGAGTGAAGATTTTATTTAGTTGGCTTTATGGGAAAAAATTGCTGATTTTTTTTCCCAGAAATTTACTCTTTGGAGCTTAATTTAAGCCCAAAGTCATGTCTCTATCTCAATTTTCCACCGAGATATGATTTTTTGCCCATAACTATGATTTTTGCTTGAAAATGACGATTTTTCAACAATTTTCAAACGAAAATCGCTTTTCTCCGAGTAAAACCGTATAAATTATGACTTTTTTTCCAGCCTTTCAGTTTGATACGCTGAAAAGGAGAGAAAACACGCGCCAAAGTCTCAATTTACCGCGTCAATGCAATTTTCGATTTTCGACCTTGAGTTGGAAAAAATCGGAGTTTTAACATGAATTTGTTGCCAAGTATTTTTCTGCTTGGCTCCATGAGAATGGACTACTGATTTTTTTTCCTTCAAATATACTCTGTGGAGCTCAATTTAAGCCCAGAGTCATATCTGTATCACGATTTTTCATCGAGATATGATTTTTTGCTCACGAGCATGATTTTTGCTTGAAAATGACGATTTTTCGTCAATTTTCAAACGAAAATCGCCCTTCTCCGAGTAAAAATCGCATAAATTATGCATTTTTTTCCAGCCACTCAGTTTGATACGCTGAAAAGAAGAGAAAACACGTGCCAAAGTGTCAATTTATCGCGGGAATGCAATTTTCAGCTTTTGATCACGAGTTGGAAAAAATCAGAGTTTTAACATGAATTTGTCGCAAAGAATTTATATTTTTGGCTCCATGAGAATGGACTGCGGATTTTTTTCCTTCAAATATACTCTGTGGAGCTCAATTTGAGCTCAGAGTCATGTCGCTATCTCGATTTTTCATCGAGATATGATTTTTTGCTCACGAGCATGATTTTTGCTTGAAAATGACGATTTTTTGTCAATTTTCAAACGAAAATCGCTCTTCTCCAAGTAAAAATCGCATAAGTAATGCATTTTTTTCTAGCCACTCAGTTTGATACGCTGAAAATAAGAGAAAACACGTGCCAAAGTCTCAATTTATCGCGGGAATGCAATTTTCAACTTTTGATCATGAGTTGGAAAAAATCAGAGTTTTAACATGAATTTGTCGCGAAGAATTTATATTTTTGGCTCCATGAGAATGGACTGCTGAATTTTTTCCTTCAAATGTACTCTGTGTAGCTGAATTTAAGCCCAGAATCATGTCTCTATCTCAATTTTTCATCGAGATATGATTTTTTGCTCACGAGCATGATTTTTGCTTGAAAATGTCGATTTTTCGACAATTTTCAAACGAAAATCGCTCTTCTCCGATTAAAAATCGCATAAATTATGCATTTTTCCCAGCCACTCAGTTTGATACGCTGAAAGGAAGAGAAAACACGCGCCAAAGTCCCAATTTACCGCGTGAATGCAATTTTAGATTTTTGATCACGAGTTGGAAAAAATCAGAGTTTTAACATGAATTTGTTGCCAACAATTTTTCTTCTTGGCTCCATGCGAATGAGATGCTGATTTTTTCCCTCCAAATATACTCTGTGGAGCTCAATTTAAGCCCAGAGTCATGTCTCTATCTCGATTTTTCATCGAGATATGATTTTTTGCTCACGAGCATGATTTTTGCTAGAAAATGTCTATTTTTCGACAATTTTCAAACGAAAATCGCTCTTCTCCGAGTAAAAATCGCATAAATCATGCATTTTTTTCCAGCCTTTCAGTTTGATACGCTGAAATGAAGAGAAAACACGTGCCAAAGTCTCAATTTATCGCGGGAATGCAATTTTCAACTTTTGATCACGAGTTGGAAAAAATCAGAGTTTTAACATGAATTTGTTGCCAAGAATTTTTCTGCTTGGCTCCATGAGAATGGACTGCTGATTTTTTTCCTTCAAATATACTCTGTGGAGCTCAATTTAAGCCCAGAGTCATGTCGCTATCTCGATTTTTCATCGAGATATGATTTTTTGCTCACGAGCATGATTTTTGCTGGAAATAAATGTCGATTTCTCGACAATTTTCAAACGAAAATCGCTCTTCTCCGAGTAAAAATCGCATAAATTATGCATTTTTTTCCAGTTACTCAGTTTGATACGCTGAAAAGAAGAGAAAACACGTGCCAAAGTCTCAATTTATCGCGGGGATGCAATTTTCAACTTTTGATCACGAGTTGGAAAAAATCAATATTTTAACATGAATTTGTCGCGAAGAATTTATATTTTCATGCCACTGAGAATTATCTGGAGCTTTCGGATACCGGATAGCTGGCAGCGATAAGAATTTCATGGGGCTCAGCGGAAAGATTTTCAAGTGGCTCAGCGACAAGATTTTTACGTTGCTCAGCGACAAGATTTTCATGTCGCTGAGAGTTATTGTCGCTTCGCGATTAATCTAACGCCAGCGGCGATGTTAATTATGCTACACAATAATTGGTTCCTTTCGAAGCAAAACTTGTCGCTGAGAGATATCCATAGCTTCCGGATAACTCGCAGCGACAAAATTTTCATGTGGCTCAGCGACAAGATTTTTATGTTGCTGAGAGTTATTGTCGCTCCGCAATCAATATAATATGCCAGCGGCGATGTTAGTTATGCTCCACAATAATTGGGTCTTTTCGAAGCAAAACTTGTCGCTGCGAGATATCCAAAGCTTCCGGATAACTCTCAGCGACAAAATTTTCATGTGGCTCAGCGACAAGATTTTTATGCCACTGAGAGTTATATCTGGAGCTTCCGGATAACTGGCAGCGATAAGTATTACACGTGGCTCAGCGGAAAGATTTTCATGTGGCTTAGCGACAAGATTTTTATGTCGCTGAGAGTTATTGTCGCTTTGCGATTAATCTAACGCCAGCGGCGATGTTAGTTATGCTCCACAATAATTGGTTCCTTTCGAAGCAAAACTTGTCGCTGCAAGATATCCAAAGCTTCCGGATAACTCGCAGCGACAAAATTTTCATGTGGCTCAGCGACAAGATTTTTATGCCACTGAGAGTTATATCTGGAGCTTCCGGATAACTGGCAGCGATAAGTATTACACGTGGCTCAGCGGAAAGATTTTCATGTGGCTTAGCGACAAGATTTTTATGTCACTGAGAGTTATTGTCGCTTTGCGATTAATCTAACGCCAGCGGCGATGTTAGTTATGCTCCACAATAATTGGTTCCTTTCGAAGCAAAACTTGTCGCTGCAAGATATCCAAAGCTTCCGGATAACTCGCAGCGACAAAATTTTCATGTGGCTCAGCGACAAGATTTTTATGCCACTGAGAGTTATATCTGGAGCTTCTGGATAGCTGGCAGCGATAAGTATTACACGTAGCTCAGCGGAAAGATTTTCATGTGGCGCAGCGACAAGTTTTTTATGTCGCTGAGAGTTATTGTCGCTCCGCAATGAATATAATATGCCAGCGGCGATTTCAGATTTGCTGTAAATGAATAAAATTGTGGGCTTAGGAATAGGGCAATGGTTGTGAAGCATATTCATTCCTGAAGCATATTCTCCTGTCACTGGAGCATGTCGTTAATGCTATGTGCAAATTAGCATTAGTTAGGTTATGGCGAGCTGTCAGAGCTTTTAGCACATTATTCATCACAAAGTCGGCAAAAAATGTCAACCCGTTCCAGCTATCTCTCTTACACTCGCGTCAATATCGGCCGTCAAAATATACACGATTGCTAGCGGAATTTTAGGTTATGATTTTCTAATTTTGACAATCTGACTTTCGAATGTTTCTATATTTATCACCGTGAAATTGAACGACACATGTATAGAGATGTATTCGTGAACTGGCAACCAGCAGGTGTTCCTCGGATGGGAACAGCTGGATATGTCGTCAGTCACGACCAATCAGAAACACGATAGGAACATTGAGCCCTTTCTCTGTGTCGTATACATACACGCACGCACACTTCGATCAGCGCATAATTTTGCCCGTGCAAAGTTTTTTCTCAGCAATTACGGCATCAATCGGGTTGATTTATGGCTCAATCGAGGGGGGATAACGTAATTAGTCTCCAGTTCAAATTTCGTATCATGAAATCACCCCTGGACTTCGTAATTCAAGAAAGTGTCCACCCCCACTGGCGAAATCGCTTTTCTTAGAGATAATATACTCGGGTGAGTCTCGGGCCAGCAGACGACGCTGTCAAATGTACTTGTCCCGAGACTCTGCCGAGTCTCTTGAATCAGAATGTTTAGCCAAAATCTGACCGAAAAAGTTGATGTGTTCATCTTTTAATTGTTCACATCTGGTTATAACATGCATTGATTCCGCGGAAAGTACCGGTAGATGAATCCTACTTTTTTTAATCATAAATCCGGTTTCACTTTTATCTTTCGGTACTTTTGCGTGAAAGGATAACTCTGAAATTGGAGTCGTATTTACTATCACAGTACTCTTATCAATTTTTGAAGAAAAAGCATCTGAATTATTTTTCGATAAACTTTGATTGCTGTACGTTGAACATTGGACTGGAGATTTTTTTTCACCACGATACGGATGAGCAATCGTATCAGAAGAACTCAGACGACTGGTCTCAGTCTGAGATTTACTCTTCACAGGTAATACAGGCGTACTGTGCTTATTATTATCTGATGCATCACGTAAGTGTGAAAAATTGTTGACTGTGGGAAACCTAGAAATAACGTTGCTCTCAAAAATTTGCAGCAAATGATTGCGCATTTTCGACAAATCGTATTCCAATCTTGATGGATCTTCTCCAAAAGCCAGAGAAACTGCAAAAGCTATTGCGAATACTCCACAATCATATCCATTTGTTTGTTGTTGAACTTTAATGAACTTTACGGGGTGTGTTTCGAACGAATAAAAAGGATATAACATTTTCAAATTTTTTTTGTCATTATCATGAAGCTTTTGCGAATTTGACGAATCAAAAACAAAAATTGTATGAGTGTCAAACAAGGTACAAATCCAGTGGCCACCTCGCATGTCCCAAGCCTTTTGATCAGACATATTTCCGCTTAAACGGTGCAGCAGTTGAATATGCCGCTCATTAGGTTCAATTGGTTCCATGAGTTCTGGTACCTGGAACTTCCACGAGTTCACAAATTTGAAATAAAACTGCGTATGTAATAAATACGCAATGTAATCAATTTCATCGTCTGACAACCAGCCTTCGTTTCCACTTGCTGAAATGATACGTGGATCAAAGTGCATTATATGTTGATGACAAGAAGACATTGCTGAAAATAAATCTCAAGTTTTCGATGTTTCTCAGAACTTTTCTCTGTACATAGCAACTGAACGAGTATAATGGCGCACAGCAGCCTTTTTACGGTGCAAAGCAACCGTGTAATGGCGCACAGCAGCCTTTTTATCGTGTAACGCCGCTTTGTACCGGAGTCTTGCACACCTGAAAAGAAATAACATTATTTTTATAAACAATCAAGATTGGAAGGTAGATAATGTATTCGAGATTCCGAGGGATTTACATTATACATCGTCTGCAAACACAGAAGCTCGAGTCGGGAGAACGAAACGAAGTAGCACAAAGAGACACGGAAAAAGAGCTACAAGTGACAAGTGGAGGATGTGGAAAGTCCGCCCATGATCGGATAGAGATGACAAAAAAAGGACATAAAAGGAGAGAGCAGGATGTAAACGGTCGCACGGGGAGAAAAGGAAACAACAAGGAACACGAGGAAGATAAGAATGAGAGGGGATACGTGAGAGCAGGCAGAATGATGAAAAAGGAGGAAATACCAGAAAAGGAACGGAGGAAGCTGACGAGGCAAGGCGAGAGGAAAGCCAACGAGGGAGACGGAAGGAAAACGGATAAGAAAAAGCACAAGAAAGCAAGAAACAAGGGAAGGAAAAAATACACTAAAGGAGGGAGAAGTTGAAGTTGTAAAGAAGATTGAGATTGAGAAGACCACGAGAAGGAAAAAAGAGTCCAAGACTATTAATAAAAATATAACATAGAGCAGAGAGATTGATTGAGAGAGAGAGAGCAGAAAGAAGAGGACAGAAAAAAGGACCAGCGACAGGAGAACGAGAAAAACAGGATGGAAAACAATATTGAGGAAAGAAACGGAGGAGAAAATAAAAAAGGGGGTGGTAGAAAGGAAAAAACATTAATTTAGAATGATTCCAAACATACCTTTTACGAATATAATGAATTTACGTTCCAAGAAACCCTCAAGAACTCGGAGAAACTCGAAGTAACCTCAGACTGGCTGGAAATTACTTTCTCTATCGCGAACCTCGAAATAAAGGTCAAAAAGATGGGATTCGAAATTAACGGGTTAAAACTGAAATAAATGGGTTTTACAGCACTGAAAAAAAATGCGAAACTTTGCAGTCGTTATTTTTCCGACGAAGAATTAACACATGCATGAATTAATACATGCGAGCGAAAATAGAATCAGGAACCGCGGTCGGCGCATTGGCCGCTCAGAGTATCGACGAAACCGGCAATCAAATGACACTCAAAACTTGACATTTTGCCGGTGTCGCTTCGATGAACATCACTCAGGGTGGATCGCGAATCAAAGAAATTATCAATGCCAATCCAAAAATTAGCACCCCCATCATCACTGTCGCGCTCGTGAGTTATTTTAATTATATTCTGCACTGAATAGAACAGTTTTTTTTGGAAAGATGAGTATTTTGTTGGATTCGTTTGGCTAAACTTTTTTTTCTAAAAAATCACAAAAATTTAGTCTCTTCAATCGTGAATCTCGCAGAAAATTTCGTTAGAAATTAAAAATATTGTAAAAATTACGAAACATTTTGAAATTATCAAAAAATGTTCGATTTACCGTGTTCAATATCGAGGTTTTTTGACAAATTTCAAATCGATATCGACGTTTTTTGACAAATTTCAAATTTCACTGAAAACTCTGTCCCGAATACTTGGCTGAAATATGAAACTGATTTTGCATTGTTATGTAGGAAAACGACACGGACGCCGAATTCACTCGTCGCGTAAAAGGACGAATAGAAAAAGAATCAACGTTGGGCGAAGTCACGGAATACAGCGAGGAAGTTTATTTACCGGACGATTGTTTCCTCCTCATAAAACTCGACGTCGACAGAGTCACTTCATTATTCCCAAAACCGCTCGAAATTTCGTTGCCACTTTTTGAATCTCTCGCATTGATTTTAGTGTGGTTCTGGCTTGCTCGTTTGATTTTCTTTCCCAGAATTCGCACGTCCAAATTGACACTGAATCCGAAACTGTACGAGGAGACTCGATCATCACGGTCAACCCGAGCAAACTCAAACACAGCCTGAATTATGCGCTCACACAATTCGATGAATTGGTGCCAAACGTCGTCATAAAAGTAGGTTCACAATTTCTTAACACCCCAACCAATTGTTTGTTCAATTTAAAAAATCGTCACATTTTTCGTACCGATTTCGTGTTTTGATCCCAGAAAAAAATCGTCCCGACAAAATATCGAATTTCGTTGCGTTCCAAGGACGCAAGAATCGTCAATCAATCTCGGAAATTCGGATAAACTTTCTCCAATTTTTGGCTCTTTTTACAGGGTTTATTGACAGTGGCTCGTGCCGTCATACACAACGACGATTCGAGCGGGAGTACGCGATGCAAAGTTTTTGTCGAAGGCGAGAATCGAAGGCGAGAACATGCGCGAAACCACGGTAACTCCCGGAGTCCTCCTGGAAAACGACCTCGAACAACACCATCGAGGTTCGAGGTGAGTCTCGTTCAAGTGTTTCACGCTCTATCTAAATAAATAATCGAAGGATTTGGAATTACCGCCATGAAGATGTTACGTCCTGGCATCTTCTCCTCGTGTCTGACTCGTTGAATAAATCTGAAACATAAAAATTTGAATTTTGTAAAAATCATTCCAATCAACTTCTGAATTTTATCTTTTAAAATTGATAATAGTAATAATTACAACCGAAATTCGTTAATCGGGTCACGTAAAACATGGGTAAATAAAAGAAACTAATTTTGAATTAACACGTATCATGTCATTTTTCGGTCACCCTGTATGTGGGGAAACCTGCAGAACAGCCGATCAGCTGTTGAGCGCACGCGCGCCTTGACCTACCGCACGTGCAGTGCTCCCGCGCTGGAACGAATGCCCAAGTCCCGAATAGGGTCAAATTTCATTATTTTTTCGAATTTCCAAATAAATTATTTTTATTGCATATTCGCATTGCTCGTGTCAAGGGCTTCATTTTAAGTGGTCATACGTCCACATTCGGATAATTTTAATTAAACAATATTTTTGTCAAATTTAAATATTTTACTTACTCACAAAATTACAAAATTGTAACCTTTTCGACAACACATTCTTAATCGTCATTAAAAACCCTTTTATCCGAATATTAATTTAATTATTATTAGACCATTTTTATAAATAAAACTTAAACTATCTCTCCAATTTCATTAACTTACAACTTTGCAATTCGATTAATCTTTTTACATATCTCGGTTCCTTATGAAAAACCCTTTTATTCAATGCCTTAATCGACATGTTTATTCCATTTATTAGCCGAATAATTGACCCGCGGAAAACCGCGAAAAACCGCGGAACGCAACAAAATAATTTTTATTAACTCTAAAATCTCAAATATCGCTATGATTCATCTTGCAACATATATTTACCCGTCGACAACGATTTTTATACACAAATCATAAATAATAATCATTAATAATAAGGGAAACGATAGATATTTCTATGTATCCACATATATGTATCGTTATAAAATATTTATTCATGTAAAATATACATCAATGGGGATCATAAACGCTTTTAGGATATAACAAATGACAATTTAATAATTATTACATAATTCCAAATATATTTTATAATATACGCCAATGAGAATCATTCCGTTAAGACGTAGAAAGTAAATCGGACCACCCGTCAACACGTGGGTCCTCGAATTTCACCAAAGAGACGCACTTCGTTCAAGTGCCAAATAACGCCGAGTCATGTCCGGCGAAGGAGTCTGTTATTTCTCAGGGAGTCATAAATTTTGCTACAAGTAAACTTTTCTTTCTGCTTTGTCCGCTGGGAAAAGTAACATGAAACTTCGAACCGTCGTTGTCGAGACAGTACAGTCCGTCAGGAATATTAGCCGCTAATTTAATCAATCTATAAAACCAATTATGCAAAATCTTTTCTAAATCATTAATAAATAAAACTTAACTTACTTTATCGATGTACACGAAGGGAATTACGATCCTCGCGCATACCAGAGTCCGTACCTGCAAAAACTCATAACAATAGACAGAAAATACAACAAACATTATAAATAATCAAATGAAATGTAACTTACCACGAAAATGTAGTGCGTCGATCCATTCTAGCTTGTAAAAGAGAAAAATATATATTAATAAGATAATTCAATGTAAAATCAATGATTAATTAATAATTGATTAATCAATCATCGATAAACTATTAAATGCATAATTATTAGGGTGGTTCAGAAAAATCGACTATTTTTATTTTTTCAAAGCCCGGGTTTCTATTGTTGCAGTAAGGTGAAAAAAGATGCCTGACGAAATTTGAGCGCTTAAAAAAATTTTTTAGGGGTCGCTCATCGCAATTTTCTATTTCCCATTTAAATAACACGGGGGAGACTTTACTAGCTTCTTTTGAATTTTATTCCTCGGTAACGGGTGAGGGTCCAACAACGCTCAAGGCGGTTTCTTGTAGGGATTTGAACGCTCTATAAAAAACGTGTCTTGACATTTTACGATCAACTTACTCCTACGGAAGTTATTCGACGTAAAAATTAGCTTTGAAGGAAATTTCGACTTTTTTTCACTTTTCCGGCAAAACTATCGATCTTGTCACAAAAATCTTTGGAAATTTCTTCGGAAATCACTTGATTTAGTATCATATCATCTTCCTGGATTAAAAAAAATTGAATAATTTAGAATACTACTACTATACGGGTTATTCTTAGAGGAAAACTGCGATTTCCGTCGATTAATTCGTTATATTAACAAAAAATGATAATAAAACGGTTATATATACATATATATATATACACACTATACATATACACAACAAAATATATTCAGTAAGGAAAACCCGATATTTATTTCAGATTTCAAAAATTTTCAAAAAGAAAAATCTGAAATAAATATCGGGTTTTCCTTACTGAATATATTTTGTTGTGTATATGTATAGTGTGTATATATATATGTATATATAACCGTTTTATTATCATTTTTTGTTAATATAACGAATTAATCGACGGAAATCGCAGTTTTCCTCTAAGAATAACCCGTATAGTAGTAGTATTCTAAATTATTCAATTTTTTTTTAATCCAGGAAGATGATATGATACTAAATCAAGTGATTTCCGAAGAAATTTCCAAAGATTTTTGTGACAAGATCACAACACAGTTTTTGTGACATAGTTTTGCCGGAAAAGTGAAAAAAAGTCGAAATTTCCTTCAAAGCTAATTTTTACGTCGAATAACTTCCGTAGAAGTAAGTTGATCGTAAAATGTCAAGACACGTTTTTTATAGAGCGTTCAAATCCCTACAAGAAACCGCCTTGAGCGTTGTTGGACCCTCACCCGTTACCGAGGGATAAAATTCAAAAGAAGCTAGTAAAGTCTCCCCCGTGTTATTTAAATGGGAAATAGAAAATTGCGATGAGCGACCCCTAAAAAATTTTTTTAAGGGCTCAAATTTTGTCAGGCATCTTTTTTCACCTTACTGCAACAATAGAAACCCGGGCTTTGAAAAAATAAAAATAGTCGATTTTTTTGAACCACCCTAATAATTATACTTCAATCTACCTCATCTAGCAATTATAAAAAGCAAATGTACAATCGATATCTATAATTAATCAATAATTCTTCGTCAAAAAAAGGGGAAATTGTAATACATAAGAGAATAGTATATAAGAATAGTCTACGTCAGCAAGAACTTCCCCTGGACGGAGAAAAAGCGTGTCGGTGACACAAACACATCCCTCCAGCGCATCGTAGTGGGGCCTTCTATAAGAGTGGGGGACCGCACGAGGGACGCTAGTTCTCGAATCTCTCCCCGGCAAGCCAGCCGAACTCCGTCCGAGAGCGAGTACGGATACTCCCGCCGCGCTTCCGAAAATCGACAAAAATTTAACATCTTCAAATTAGTTCTCGAATCTCTCCCCGGCAAGCCAGTCGAACTCCGTCCGAGAGCGAGTACGGATACTCCCGCCGCGCTTCCGAAAATCGACAAAAATTTAACATCTTCAAATTAGTTCTCGAATCTCTCCCCGGCAAGCCAGTCGAACTCCGTCCGAGAGCGAGTACGGATACTCCCGCCGCGCTTCCGAAAATCGACAAATTTAACATCTTCAAATTAGTTCTCGATCCTTTCCACAGACTGCCAGTCGAACTCCGACCGAGAGCGAGTACGGATATTCCCGCAGCGCGTCTGAAAATCGACAAATTACCATCTTTGAAATTTTATATCAAGTTTCCGTTTTTTTTGAGTTAAAAGTTTAACTCTCGTCTGTATCGTACTGTACAACAAATTCAAAGTTGTTCATAATATAAAAAGTGTGTGAAAGGTGATTAAAAAGTGTTCTCAACCATTTATTTCAAAATAATCATCCTTGAATCGTATTTCGCGTAATTACTAACTTAATCGCGATCAATTTTATTCCGTCGCTCATAAATTCCGAGAAGTTTTACCGTGAATTTTATTCATTCTCGCGAATTTGTGAAAATCATTTATTTAAAGAAGTTAACATCAATTTTATTTTATTGTTACGTCGCGGGGATGTAACATTATTGTTCAACATAAATTTCGAGAAGTCGTACCGTGAATTTTATTCATTCTCGCGAATTTGTGAAAATCAATAATTCGAAGAAATCTAACACCGATTTCATTAAAATTTCAACATCCGCGAAATTTAATTCAAAATTTTCGCGCATTCCTATTTAACGCGTTTTAATCTCGCGTAAATAAAAAGAAAAACAAGTTCATCAATTTTAAATAAATAATTTCTTTCGCTTATCTAAATATTATTAATTCGAGTTGCTCAAACGAATATTCCATACAAATCCATTACTGTGGAAAATCCCATCTTTCCGTGCTTTTCCTCTTGCACGTTCTGACCATCCGTGTACCTGAACCCCTTTTTTATGACCTTGGTCTTTTCCCAGTTTTTCCTCGCCCCTTTTTTTTCCTGACCGTCCGTGCTGATTCTCAAGCACGCTGGTCACTTTCCTTTCATTTTTACCCCTTTTTGTGCGTGCTGATTCTCAAGCACTTCAAATTTTCCCCATTCCCTTTTTTTTTGCTCGCGGTCGCTCCGTGCTGATTCTCAAGCACGCCGAACCGAATCCCTCGTTCCTTTTTCCATCGTCCGTGCTGATTCTCAAGCACGACATTTCCCATTTCATTTAAAATTTCCTTTTCCATCCCACATTTACCGACCGTGCTGATTCTCAAGCACGTTGATTCCGAGTTACCCGATCTTTCCTATTCCATCGACCGTGCTGATTCTTAAGCACGCCGATTCCACATTATCCAATCTTTCCTGCCCTATCGACCGTGCTGATTCGCAAGCACGTTGATCCCAGATTATCCGATCGTTCCTGCCTTATCGACCGTGCTGATTCTCAGGCACGCCGATTCCGAATCATCCGATCCTTCCTAATCCATCGATCGTGCTGATTCTCAAGCACGTCGATTCCAAGCACGTCGTCCCATCCATTTACTCTCGTTTTTACCCTCTGATCACAATATTTCCGTGCTGATTCTTAAGCACGTTAAATTAAATTCGTCTTCCCATCTTCATTTCCATTAATTGATTTTCCGTGCTATCAATCGAGCACGTTTATTCAAGTCCTTTATAAAACTAAAACCCGAGCAATTCTAAATAATAATATTAATATTTTCCACATTATGAAGAATCTCTATAATGCCTAGACGTCATACCGGCACTAAACCTCAAATCCGCCGAGCTATCGCGAAATTGTGCGACAGAATAGGACAGAAAAGAAACAACGATAAGCCCATTTTGCACGACTTTCTCAATAAATACGTCGCCGATAAACCAACCGCTGGCCAAGCAGTCCTCGAAATTGCGAACAGTCTCCCTAAAGTGCGGATCATCTCAAAGGTCGCCGTAAACCAGACAATTTATATCGTCGATCCGAAAACGTTTTCTCCACTCGCTCGACTCGTTGGGACAACAGAAAACGTCCTTACCGAAGAGTTCCAACGCGACGACACCTCAGAAGCTCCAACTTTATCTCGACCGGCTTCACCCAACAACATCGAGATCATCGAGTTGGATCCTCTCTCATCAATTCAAATATAATCGTAAGTAAAACTCAAATAGTTTCCTCACCCGGTAACGATCTCACTGACATAGGTTCCGGTCCTAGAAGGGAAAATCTCACTTTTCTAAATACGGGATCTAAAATAAATCTACACGTCGTTTCCCCGTGTATCGCGAATAAATGGATTGATTTCTCGGATTATCGACTGCCGGTTCTTTCTCTCGTTCCATAGAACCCTTCATTTATAATCTCGACCACCAATAAAATTGTGATCTTTTTTATCGATTATCGGCCCTCTCTTCACTACAGACGGCCTAGTTATAATCTACCTTACCGACATCCATTAAAACAGAACTGTCCTGCAGTTGGTCAAGTAATTTTCTCCTTTGCCGAGAGTAGATTCAAATCTTAACGGTCGGTAAATCGGTAAATCAAGCAACAGCATCATCAACAGTAGATCCAATTCTTTATTCAATTTTTCCGTCGAGACTTTTACATCTTTTTCTATTTCAAATCATTTTTCCAGTCCATTCCGAGCGGTCGTTGACCTAGAAATCAAAACATTTATTTATTCGATTAATCATAATCCGGGAACTCAAACCCGCGACGTAACAAAGAAAAATTCAAAACTTTTCCATTCGCCCACAAATTTCGCTCCCCGTTTCGCATTTTTTTTCCCAAACATAAGATCGAAGGCTTCGGTTTCTTCGAGATCAAATTTTGTTTCTTTTTCTTAGCAATTTCGTGAAAAAAAAGACACGTTGAATATTACATTTCGTTTTTTTTTACTGTGATTTGTTTCAGTTTGAAAAAACGGCGGACCACCTTTTCGACGCTGCTTATTATGGGCAACGGGACGCGATACGTGGAGTTTCCAAATCGATCATCATAGGGATCACAGTACGCGTTGGCACGGCCGTTTTCAGGCTGCTTCACTAATATCCTCTTATATTATTCTGATTACCTGTGTAAGTTTTTATTCATGGGGTTGGTCGCTCGAAATTTTGATAGAATAAAATTATTTTGTTTTGTTTATAACATTCTTATCATTTATTATTATAATTTTAGAAAATTATTTTTTTTGTATTGTTATATATTGTGATTATAATAATTTGTTTTCTTAAATTTAAAATTTTCTTTTTTTGTTGTTGTTGAGTGTTTTTATGCTGCTCCTGTAACAAAAAATGATATTTTTGAAATTCAATTTATTAAATTAAATTAATTAAATGAAAAAAAGCGTATATATTGCATGTTTTTTACCTCGTCCACCGTTGTGCCCACGTCGGCCACCGCGACCACGCCAATTTTTTTCACGACGGGCGACTTTCCGGCTCATAATGTCGGCTGTCCGCTCCTGCAGCCGTGCAAGAATGTCAATTTTTTTTTTCTCTTGAATTCGCCAACCTGCTCTCGTACCCCTCCCTGCAATAAATTCAATGTTTTTTTTTATTATTTGGAATATTGCGCAACATAGCAACACGTGATTCAATGCTAAGTGCGTTGCAGGCACTGCGTTGCATGGTGCCTGGCACAGAACTACGCAGTGGCCACTGCGCAGAGTTCGCATTGAGTCGCAGTGATCAACTTTCCACTATTTCAAAAATTATTATACTTTTTGATTTGGAATAGTGCGAAGTTGAACACTGTGCGACTCAGTACCAACTCTGCACAGTGGCCACTGCGCTGCACCATGCCTGACACAGAGCTACGTAGTACTCGCTGCGCAGAGTTGGTATTGAGTCACAGTGCCCGCTGCCCAATGCCAACTCTGCGCAGCGAGTACTACGTAGCTCTGTGTCAGGCATGGTCTAGCGCAGTGGCCACTGCGCTTCACCATGCATGGCACTGCGCAGAGTTGTCATTGAGTCGCACACTCTTCGATTTGAAAAACTGAAAAACTTTTTTTCCTACTTACGATCCATTCTTCGCTCTGCAGCTTCCGGTGGCTGCTGTCCATGTGGTGGCTGAGGAACAACAGCTGGCGGCTGTTGTTCCTCCACACCACCACCATCCTCTAGTGGTGCAGGCTGGGGCACATTCAGCCCGACCTGATTTTCAGCAGCCACCGGTCCGCCTTGATTATTTTCGTTCGCCGCTCCCGCGGCCTGATCGACTTCCATCGCACGCTCATTTTCGGCCATTTCTGAAACATAAATATAAATAATATTAAAAACGCAACAACGAAATAGAAATTATGAAGAGAAACGCACTTCATATTAGAAACGATAGAATCGTGCGACGAAAAGAAAATGGGACGTGAGGAACAATAAATAAAACTCACGTGTTCTTTCTTCAGCCGTCGTTCTTCAATGAAATGATTTTTGCGCGGTTTGTATCGTTCCGGAATGATTCGTGCGCTGCAGGTGGCAGCACTATCGGTAATGTCCGCGCACTCGCGTTTGAATACACATGAATAATTTCCGCTCACTAAACGCCGATCGGGTCATTGTTATCCAATTTATTGGTAATACAAAATTTTATAAAAATCGTTACAATTACGTCAACTTTTCCGTTGGGACTGCAGAAATTTAAAAGAATCAATGAAATATTTGTTATTATACGTCATTGATATTTACATTAATTATCAAAGAATGATTAAGAGTGAGACGATATGTTGATATTAATTATAATTACTCATTTTTGATCGAAAGAGTAATAATCAGAATAGTGGAAATGAAATGTATCTCTCCGTGCGACGACAACAGAAATGAGTTTTTCCCTTATGTCTCTGGACTAACTTTTTTTTTGCGCGCTAGATGACACTGCTTTTCGTATAAGGACGTGTGTTGTCGACAGATAGCAGCAGGTTATATACTCTTTCACACAAAGTACCGTTCACACATATGGCGTCATATTATCAGTATTCCATTATTAATGTAAATTGTTATTGTTAAATATATCTTTCTTCTATGATCGTTCTATGTATGAAAAAACTTTCCTTTTGGTGCCGCCATCTCTCGTCAGTTCCTTCGAAGCATTTTTGTGGGTCACGTTTTCGACTAAAGGTTGGTCACAATGACGTTCTTCATTCTGTGTAATCAAAAGTTCTACGGTCGCCGTCTATCGCGAAAAACTGGAAACTAACATTTGAATATTTCTCATTCTCAGAAGATATTTTCCATCATCTGTGTTATTCGCTTATATAAAAATTTGTCACATTTTTTTACATATCGGATGTCTGAGATAATTTCTGATAAATTCATATTGTGAATCGGGAGATAATTAAAAATTGTTACCATATGCTATAAGGATCGGTAATTTTGCCTTTCCCATCGATATTCAGATCATTCCCATTTTCCATCATCTGTGTTATTCGCTTATATAAAAATTTGTCACATCTTTTACATCTCGGATGTCTGAGATAATTTCTGATAAATCCACATTATGAATCGGGAGATAATTAAAAATTGTTACTATATGCTATAACGATCGGTAATTTTGTCTTTCCCGTCGATATTCAAAAAAAGTGAAGTGAGAAAAAGAACGTTCACCTATCGGGAGAAATCCGAACTGATGTATGATAAAAGAATATTAATTATGACGTCTGCTCCTCCTTCTCCACGAAATATTTGAAAATATCTTCGCTGTGATAACATTCTTGTTAATGCCGAATAACATTACAAATAACCATGAAATATTGCATTCGGGTATTGTGAAATAATCAGTGAAAATAAGTGAGAAACATTCAGTGATTGTGAAAGTGATTAAGTGACGATAATACATTAAGTAAAATTCGATAATAAGACAATAATATCGTCTCTTCGTCATCGTGGATCGTTTTCACTTCGTCTTGGTCGTCACGGAAATACGTGAAAATCATCGTCCGCAACTCGTAAGTAATTTTTTATAATATATAATTATAGATCTCGTTGGGTTTTTACGATCTTCGACGATACTGTCGGTTTCCAAATGACTTAATCGCAGAAATATTCGACAGGGCTGCGTCGATCAAGGTTTTTCGGATTTCCGAAATCCTTGCTTCAAATAATAAGAATATTTATATTCTAAGCGTTAGATGGAGAAGTAAAATTTATAGGAAATCCCATTGTCTCCGAATGTTGTCTGGAAAATCAAAGCGAGCAGCGAAACCAAATGTGCACTTTCGCTTTGATTCACTTAGAGAATGGAGTAACTGTCACCGCTGAATATTGTTCACTTCATAGAATATACTGCGCTGCGTTGAAACATCAAGGTTCTTCGGGGTCCATTTTCAAATCTTTTTTCTCCGTTGAACCTCCCATCACTTCGAATGGTTGTTCACTTCATAGAATATACTGCGCTGCGTTGAAACATCAAGGTTCTTCGGGGTCCATTTTCAAATCTTTTCTCTCCGTTGAACCTCCCATCACTTCGAATGGTTGTTCACTTCATAAAATAGACTGCGCTGCGTTGAAACATCAAGGTTCTTCGGGGTCCATTTTCAAATCTTTTTTCTCCGTTGAACCTCCCATCACTTCGAATGGTTGTTCACTTCATAGAATATACTGCGCTGCGTTGAAACATCAAGGTTCTTCGGGGTCCATTTTCAAATCTTTTCTCTCCGTTGAACCTCCCATCACTTCGAATGGTTAGTCACTTCACAGAATAGACTGCGCTGCGGTGAAACATCAAGGTTCTTCGGGGTCCATTTTCAAATCTTTTCTCTCCGGTAAACCTCCCATCGCTTCGAATAGAAAAAATCATGTTAAGCGTATGAATAAAAAAGTCAAATCTGTCGCCTGTTGTCTAAGAAATCAAAGTGAGCAGCGAAATCGAATGTACATGTGTGTGATTCAAGCAAAAGCTTGAATTCACTTGAAAAATGGAGTTACTGTCTCCACTGGATATTATTCACTCCATGAGATAGATAGATAGATAGAACATTTATTATTATACTAGGGTGTTGGCCCACGAGTATAAAAAGAAAAGAAAGGTACAGAGTAAGCAGAAAAGAAAAGACATAGGTACAGAGCAAGCAGTGACAACTTAAAAACTAACTTAAAATTAAAGGCTGAAAGAAGAAAGCGAGAACAGCGAGAATAAGCAGTAAACTTAAAAACTAACTTAAGTCTAGAGAAAGAGAGAAAAAAGAAAAAAGAGAGAAAAAAGAGAAAGAAAAAAAGAAACAGGAGAGTGTAGCTGTTAGGCAGCCCGCAAAAATTCGAAGAGCGCGCGGTTAAAGGACGCGATGGTCGGCAGGTCACGCATAGCCGGCGGAAGCGAATTCCAGAGCCGAGTAGCGGAGACGATCGCCGATTTTTGATACGCAGTTGTACGCGCAGCTGGTATACAGAGGTCATTTAAACACGCACGCGTAGCAATCGATGCTGCAGGGCGATGAACGAGCTGCGCAGCTAGAAAGGCGGGGACGCGATATTTAATCGCACGGTAGACCAAGGCGCCTAAAAAATAATTGCGGCGTTGTGCGATTTTGAGCCATTTTAGTTTTTCATAAAATGGCGTAATGTGCTCGTGTTTGCGGACGTTGAGGACAAACCGGACACAAGCGTTGAGGGCACGATGGAGACGGGTGTCTTCAACCCCGGTGATGTCAAGGAGTAGAATTGAGCCATAGTCGAAGATGGGAAAGATAAGGGCGGCGACAAGTAACCGACGGAGATCCGCTGTAAGTGCTTGTCCATTGGCCTTGAGCTGATACAGAGTTTTAAATACTCTATTGCAGATGGACGTGACTTGTTCGCGCCAATTCAGCGTTGGGGTCATGAGCAAGCCAAGATTCTTTGCGACATTGACGTACGGGACGAAATCGTTGCGCACTTTGACTTGCGGGAGAGCTGATTGTTCCAGTCTCTTGACGATGCGGGCTGAACCCAAGATCATAGCCTGCGTCTTAGCAGGGTTAAGTCGCAGAAGGTTGGAATCTGCCCAGTCGGAAATGCGAGATACGTCCTCATTAATAAGAGCAACGCATTCGGCGACGTGCTCAGCTTGACAGTGCGCGTATATTTATAGTATTATTTATAGTATAGCGCATGAGAGGGAATATTTGAAAGCAAGAGGTCGAAAAGCATGCTCCGAAGTCATATTGGATATCGCTCAATCGGTGAGGATATTTTGTTCCTCTGCGCTTCACAGCGTCGAGTGTACCAAATGAATAAATTCTTCGCTCTCTAGTCATGTAAAAATATCGTTTTTATCTAAGCTGATGGTGAAAAGGCAAGAATACCATTCTCGAGAAAAATTGAGATTATGGCACGTGTTTCCTCTTTGTTTCAGCGTATCAAACTGATTTGCTGGAAAAAAAATCATCATTTTACAATTTTGGCTCAAAGAAGAGCGATTTTCGTTTGAAAATGGTCGAAAAATCGTCATTTTCAAGCTAAAATCATGGTAATGGGAAAAAAATCATATCTCGATGAAAAATTGAGATAGATTCTGGGCTTAATTTGAGCTCCACAGAGTCTAGTTTGATTGAGACTTGATTCTGGGCTTAATTTGAGCTCCACAGAGTCTAGTTGCAGGAAAAAAATCAGCATTTTATTCTCATCGAGCCAAGAAGATAAATTCTTGGCGACAACTTGATGCTAAAATATTGATTTTTTCCAACTCCTCGTCAAGAGTCGAAAATTGAATTTTCGCCATCGAGTGGGACTTTGGCACGTGTTTCCTCTTTGTTTCAGCGTGTCAAACTGATTTGCTGGAAAAAAAGTCATCATTTTACAATTTTGGCTCAAAGAAGAGCGATTTTCGTTTGAAAATGGTCGAAAAATCGTCATTTTCAAGCTAAAATCATGGTAATGGGAAAAAAATCATATCTCGACGGAAAATTGAGATGGAGACTTGATTCTGGGCTTAATTTGGGCTCCACAGAGTCTAGTTGCAGGAAAAAAATCAGCATTTTATTCTCATCGAGCCAAGAAGATAAATTCTTGGCGACAACTTGATGCTAAAATATTGATTTTTTCCAACTCCTCGTCAAGAGTCGAAAATTGAATTTTCGCGATCGAGTGGGACTTTGGCACGTGTTTCCTCTTTGTTTCAGCGTGTCAAACTGATTTGCTGGAAAAAAAGTCATCATTTTACAATTTTGGCTCAAAGAAAAGCGATTTTCGTTTGAAAATGGTCGAAAAATCGTCATTTTCAAGCTAAAATCATGGTAATGGGAAAAAAATCATATCTCGATGAAAAATTGAGATAGAGACTTGATCCTGGGCTTCATTTGAGCTCCACAGAGTCTAGTTGCAGGAAAAAAATCAGCATTTTATTCTCATCGAGCCAAGAAGATAAATTCTTGGCGACAACTTGATTCTAAAATATTGATTTTTTCCAACTCCTCGTCAAGAGTCGAAAATTGAATTTTCGCCATCGAGTGGGACTTTGGCACGTGTTTCCTCTTTGTTTCAGCGTGTCAAACTGATTTGCTGGAAAAAAAGTCATCATTTTACAATTTTGGCTCAAAGAAGAGCGATTTTCGTTTGAAAATGGTCGAAAAATCGTCATTTTCAAGCTAAAATCATGGTAATGGGAAAAAAATCATATCTCGACGGAAAATTGAGATGGAGACTTGATTCTGGGCTTAATTTGGGCTCCACAGAGTCTAGTTGCAGGAAAAAAATCAGCATTTTATTCTCATCGAGCCAAGAAGATAAATTCTTGGCGACAACTTGATGCTAAAATATTGATTTTTTCCAACTCCTCGTCAAGAGTCGAAAATTGAATTTTCGCGATCGAGTGGGACTTTGGCACGTGTTTCCTCTTTGTTTCAGCGTGTCAAACTGATTTGCTGGAAAAAAAGTCATCATTTTACAATTTTGGCTCAAAGAAGAGCGATTTTCGTTTGAAAATGGTCGAAAAATCGTCATTTTCAAGCTAAAATCATGGTAATGGGAAAAAAATCATATCTCGATGAAAAATTGAGATAGAGACTTGATCCTGGGCTTCATTTGAGCTCCACAGAGTCTAGTTGCAGGAAAAAAATCAGCATTTTATTCTCATCGAGCCAAGAAGACAAATTCTTGGCGACAACTTGATTCTAAAATATTGATTTTTTCCAACTCCTCGTCAAGAGTCGAAAATTGAATTTTCGCCATCGAGTGGGACTTTGGCACGTGTTTCCTCTTTGTTTCAGCGTGTCAAACTGATTTACTGGAAAAAAAGTCATCATTTTACAATTTTGGCTCAAAGAAGAGCGATTTTCGTTTGAAAATGGTCGAAAAATCGTCATTTTCAAGCTAAAATCATGGTAATGGGAAAAAAATCATATCTCGATGGAAAATTGAGATAGAGACTTGATTCTGGGCTTAATTTGGGCTCCACAGAGTCTAGTTGCAGGAAAAAAATCAGCATTTTTTTGTCATGGAGCCAAGAAGATAAATTCTTGGCGACAACTTGATGCTAAAATATCGATTTTCTTCAACTCGTGGTCAAAAATGGAAAATTGAATTCTCGCCGAAAATTGAGACTTTGACACGTGTTTCCTCTTTGTTTCAGCGTGTCAAACTGATTTGCTGGAAAAAAAATTCATCATTTTACAATTTTAGCTCAAAGAAGAGCGATTTTCGTTTGAAAATGGTCGAAAAATCGTCATTTTCAAGCTAAAATCATGGTAATGGGAAAAAAATCATATCTCGATGAAAAATTGAGATAGAGACTTGATTCTGGGCTTAATTTGAGCTCCACAGAGTCTAGTTGCAGGAAAAAAATCAGCATTTTATTCTCATCGAGCCAAGAAGATAAATTCTTGGCGACAACTTGATGCTAAAATATTGATTTTTTCCAACTCCTCGTCAAGAGTCGAAAATTGAATTTTCGCCATCGAGTGGGACTTTGGCACGTGTTTCCTCTTTGTTTCAGCGTGTCAAACTGATTTGCTGGAAAAAAAGTCATCATTTTACAATTTTGGCTCAAAGAAGAGCGATTTTCGTTTGAAAATGGTCGAAAAATCGTCATTTTCAAGCTAAAATCATGGTAATGGGAAAAAAATCATATCTCGACGGAAAATTGAGATAGAGACTTGATTCTGGGCTTAATTTGGGCTCCACAGAGTCTAGTTGCAGGAAAAAAATCAGTATTTTTTTGTCATGGAGCCAAGAAGATAAATTCTTGGAGACAACTTGATGCTAAAATATCGATTTTCTTCAACTCGTGGTCAAAAATGGAAAATTGAATTCTCGCCGAAAATTGAGACTTGGACACGTGTTTCCTCTTTGTTTCAACGTGTCAAACTGATTTGCTGGAAAAAAAATTCATCATTTTACAATTTTGGCTCAAAGAAGAGCGATTTTCGTTTGAAAATGGTCGAAAAATCGTCATTTTCAAGCTAAAATCATGGTAATGGGAAAAAAATCATATCTCGATGAAAAATTGAGATAGAGACTTGATTCTGGGCTTAATTTGAGCTCCACAGAGTCTAGTTGCAGGAAAAAAATCAGCATTTTATTCTCATCGAGCCAAGAAGATAAATTCTTGGCGACAACTTGATGCTAAAATATTGATTTTTTCCAACTCCTCGTCAAGAGTCGAAAATTGAATTTTCGCCATCGAGTGGAACTTTGGCACGTGTTTCCTCTTTGTTTCAGCGTGTCAAACTGATTTTCTGGAAAAAAAGTCATCATTTTACAATTTTGGCTCAAAGAAGAGCGATTTTCGTTTGAAAATGGTCGAAAAATCGTCATTTTCAAGCTAAAATCATGGTAATGGGAAAAAAATCATATCTCGATGAAAAATTGAGATAGAGACTTGATTCTGGGCTTAATTTGAGCTCCACAGAGTCTAGTTGCAGGAAAAAAATCAGCATTTTATTCTCATCGAGCCAAGAAGATAAATTCTTGGCGACAACTTGATGCTAAAATATTGATTTTTTCCAACTCCTCGTCAAGAGTCGAAAATTGAATTTTCGCGATCGAGTGGGACTTTGGCACGTGTTTCCTCTTTGTTTCAGCGTGTCAAACTGATTTGCTGGAAAAAAATTCATCATTTTACAATTTTGGCTCAAAGAAGAGCGATTTTCGTTTGAAAATGGTCGAAAAATCGTCATTTTCAAGCTAAAATCATGGTAATGGGAAAAAAATCATATCTCGATGAAAAATTGAGATAGAGACTTGATCCTGGGCTTAATTTGAGCTCCACAGAGTCTAGTTGCAGGAAAAAAATCAGCATTTTTTTGTCATGGAGCCAAGAAGATAAATTCTTGGCGACAACTTGATGCTAAAATATCGATTTTCTTCAACTCGTGGTCAAAAATGGAAAATTGAATTCTCGCCGAAAATTGAGACTTTGACACGTGTTTCCTCTTTGTTTCAGCGTGTCAAACTGATTTGCTGGAAAAAAAATTCATCATTTTACAATTTTGGCTCAAAGAAGAGCGATTTTCGTTTGAAAATGGTCGAAAAATCGTCATTTTCAAGCTAAAATCATGGTAATGGGAAAAAAATCATATCTCGATGAAAAATTGAGATAGAGACTTGATTCTGGGCTTAATTTGAGCTCCACAGAGTCTAGTTGCAGGAAAAAAATCAGCATTTTATTCTCATCGAGCCAAGAAGATAAATTCTTTGCGACAACTTGATGCTAGAATATTGATTTTTTCCAACTCCTGGTCAAGAGTCGAAAATTGAATTTTCGCGATCAAGTGGGACTTTGGCACGTGTTCCCTCTTTGTTGCAGTGTATCAAACTGATTTGCTGGAAAAAAAATCATCATTTTACAATTTTGGCTCAAAGAAGAGTGATTTTTGTTTGAAAATGGTCGAAAAATCGTCATTTTCAAGCTAAAATCATGGTAATGGGAAAAAAATCATATCTCGATGAAAAATTGAGATAGAGACTTGATTCTGGGCTTAATTTGAGCTCCACAGAGTCTAGTTGCAGGGAAAAAATCAGCATTTTTTTGTCGTGGAGCCAAGAAGATAAATTCTTGGCGACAACTTGATGCTAGAATATCGATTTTTTTCAACTCGTGGTCAAAAATGGAAAATTGAATTCTCGCCGAAAATCGAGACTTTGGCACGTGTTTCCGCTTTGTTTCAACGTATCAAACCGAGTGGCTGGAAAAAAAATCATAATTCTACCATTTTTGCTCTGAGAAGGGCGATTTTCGTATGAAGTTTGATGAAAAGTATTCATTTTCAAGCAAAAATCATGGTAATGGGCAGAAAATCTTATCTGAGTGATAAATCGAGATAGAGACATGATTTTGGATTCAATTAGAGCTCCACAGAGATTATTTTATTCACCGGAAAAAACTTTACAGCGGTCCTTAAATCAGATTTCATGGCAGCCTCACTGCTGAGCAATCTGCATAGCTCTAAAGATCCGACGGAAACTTATCCTTCAGGATATCCAAAAAAAAATCCTTCGGGACATTTCTAACAGATTCTCCTGGAGAATCTTTTGCCAAATATGTAGTATTATCTCCTTCAAATTCTTCTAGACGAAATTGGGAGAGAAGACTCGTTTTCAAATCAACCGTCGACCCAGCCTTGCAGCCTTTAACCCAAATTTATCTTCAGAAATATCAGTCACCATTTTATCGTGACTCTTAACAAGTTCAGCGAATGGAATTTTTCATTTTTCTACTCCATAAAAATGGCAAAGAACGAGTTAACGACTTCATCTGATATTGCCATTTCTTTTCCCATTTATCTCACAAAATGTCAGTAATGATACAATGAAGTCTTATAAAAGTTGTAAGCGAACTTCTTATAGTATAGATGCTTTCTACTCACGCTTTCCAGTTTAAAATTCATGAGATAAAATGTTTAATATTTCGATATCACCCTTTCCCAATCTCATTATTTATTTTGAAACAAAAATATTACTCTTAATAATTCATGAGAAAACAACGTTTTGTATATAAGTCCCACAGAATTTAATTTTTCATTAAACTTCGTTTCCATTTATTTAGATGCGTACGGCTTTATCTTGTATATTTGCCTCCATTGATTTATGCTTTTGCCTTATCCAAATCTGCTCTTCAATACTCATCTCAATCTGCGGTATCAATAATTTATCCCATGGAAGTTGTAACTTCAATTTTTTAAAAGGTTTCTCTCATCCATTTATGGGCTGAACATTGCAAATAAAAAATGAGGGCATGCCCTTATTTTCAATTAACCATGAAAGGAATTGGTGATCATGGAAAATAGTAATCTTTTACAGTTTTTTTTTTTCAATTATTTATGAATATCCTATAACTTCGTTCTCCTTGACGAGAAATTGCCAAACTTCGTTCCGGCAATTCCTAATTCGCTTGATTCCTTTCTGTGCAGGTTTTCCTCGTTCCTGGTCGCGGAGGGATCTTCTTCTTCTTCATTCCTCACGACTCTTCTCCTTTTCCTTTGCTCAAAATTTTTTTTATAAGCTGCTTCGTGCGCTTAAAAAAAGCTGCTTCGTGCGCTTGAAGAAAGCTGCTTCGTGCGCTTTAAAAAAGCTGCTCCGTGCGCTTAAAAAGAGCTGCTTCGTGCGCTCGATAAAAGCTGCTTCGTGCGCTTACAGACAGCTGCTACGTGCGCTATAGTCGATTAATTCATCTTTCACTACAAAGATGACGACGTGCAAATTAAGTTCCGAAGATCGAAACATTATTGCTAAGGGCGAGTGGCTCACTGGAGATCACATCGACACTTTTGGTCGGCTCTTGGCAGAACATTCTGAATCAGAATTTGTGATGCAAGAAACGTGGAAGATTCAATTACCCCATAATATTACTGCAGAGAGAGCTGATCGCAAGTTTATTCAAATTTTGCATAGTTCGGAAGGAATCAACAATAACGGTGGGCATTGGGTGTGTGCTTATTACGACACCCACTCTCTTTTCATACTTGATTCTCTCAACCTAAAAAAGCTGCACCCACACCACAAGTTGTATCTACAACGTCTGTTTCCGACATACCCGTTCGATCAGCGTCCTGTTAAATTCCCAGTCGTGACGAATCAACCAAATTCGAGTGACTGTGGCGTCTTTGCCATTGCTTTTGCAATATCGCTTTTTTTCGGTATAAAGCCGGAAACAATAGAGTATGATGTGATAAGCATGCGCCAACATTTGTTGAAAATATTTGACACCGGGATAATCAGTCATTTTCCACGGATAGTTAAGAAAGGAGATTCTATAAAAATCCCCTCTTTGCAGCAGTTAAAACATCGAAGAGAAAGCACGTCGAGAAAGAGATTTCGGCGACAAAGCAATCAACACGATCAAGACGCGATCGCAGCTAAATCTCATTGTGTTAACCGAAATGGAATAAAACGAGAGGAGATGGTTGTAAGCGAAAACCACCTCCCCTGCGAACTGGATCTTTCGCATGCAGAGAATAATTTCACATTATTCACTTTGCGTAATAGACAGGAGAAAATAGTGTCTCGCAATCACAGTTTCGTGGTTTTCGATATACCTCAACTAAAAGTGCCAGCAAATGAAAATAATTTAAAACTTCCAATCGTGCCCCAAATACAAGAAACATGCTCAAGCGAGGGAAAACTTATGCCACCCAAAGTCGTGACTTTTGCTGAGACCCATGACATTATCCCGAATGATGAAACGAAACAAGAAAATTTCATAATCGATTTTGAACATAAAGAAAACCAGGAGTGCGTTTATAAAACGGGTGGTAAAAATCGTTCATCAATCATAGTAAAAAAAACCATAGCCTTCCCATTGATCAACGATTCTGGCGACACGAAAAACGATAAAAATTCAAATTCGATCGAAACTGCGGTCCGCAACTGTCAAAAACTTTCGACATATTGCGTCAAAAATGGCACTCCTGCGGAATTTAACCAGAACGACATCGACAATGGTGGTAAAAAGTTTAGGCCTATAATTCCCATGAAAAATAGTATTATCAAAAAGGGTATTTCGTTGGCTCAATTTAGGAAACGAAAAATTGCACCTTCTAACGATGCGGCACTTGAGAATTGTCCAAAACGCTCAAAACTTGTAGCTCCAACTACTGTTCATTCCTATGCAAATAGGAAGAATCCGGATAAATCTCGACAGCTTGATAATATAAAACTGAAGATACAAAAAGCCAAATCATTATTTGGTAAATATAACCGGATTCGTGAAAGAAATGATAGCATAAAAATGACTAATACTAAAGGAGAGTATGTCAGAAAATTGCTAAAAAGATTGTGTCGACATTCGGTTGAGGAATCTATGTTTGAAGCTGAGCGAATAATTAAATGGTGTTTAACCTTACGAGGTAAAAAAATTTTTGCACTCCGAAAAGCGTTGCAAAGTTTAAAACAGAAAGCTGACCTCTGTTTAACACTTGAAGCTGCTGTATCGGATTACGATAAAAACAGTCGTATAGTTGCTTTATGCGGATCTGTCAGGAAACATACAGCTTCATCCGAACCGTTTTATAAAGAAACCGCTTACGTGCGTTATTCAACCATCGCAGAGCCTATCGTAATAAATCTCGAAGGCAAGGCAACAAACGTCATGCCGCTAATTGCGGCAAAAAAAGTTCACAGTAGAAAGAAGGTATGGGATTGTTCCGAGCATTGCAATTCTGCAATGCTCGGACGATACGGTTTTAAATAAGTTTAGAAAGTTCATCATTATCATGCGCAATATCTCCATGTGCAGGTTAAAAACAGTGTTGCCTAAAATTCAAAAATGTACGGTAAATCAACCTAAAAGTAGGCTGGGCCACAGCCAAGCATGCTATATCCAGCCTCTTCTATGCGAATCATTGTTACTGTCTTTAGAATTTCTGGCACCGCATTTCCCGCAAGTCAGATTGCTGAAACGATTATTTTATCGGATATCAGCGTTGCTTCAATACGTTATGAAGATTGATTGTGCTTTAAATACGACCGACGTAGAAAAATTGCAACAATTTGCAATCGAAGCGAAAGAAAATGCGACTCATTTCCAAAGTACTGATGAGATACTATTAGACGAGGATGCTATACTTTGCAAATATAAGCACGCCTTTCAAGCGTTTCATAAAAAAGCTTCGAATCTGCCACGTTTCCCATGCCTGTCGTGTCAAAAGCTGTGGCGCTTGACAGACGTCAGGAAACTTGATAATATTCGTGTCTTACCGACTGCACAGATTTGGAATGATTTAAAACTCTTCATTGAAAAAAATAAAGATTGTGATTCGGATTACATCTGCCAGTATTGTTTAACTAAATTCCGCTCTGGAAGTCTACCTCCGACGTGTATTCTCAATAATTTACACGTATGTGCAGTGCCTACTCCTCTTAAAGACTTGAATGAATATGAAAAAATTTTGATTCAAAGAGCTAGGGCTTTTCAAACAGTAGTGAGAATGGGTACAGTTCAAAAAAAAAATATGCCTTTCCGAAAAATGTACAGTAAAGCTCAGGGGCGAGCTTTTCACTTACCTCTACCTCTTGAAAAAACATTGGAAAAAATTTGCCCCTCGACAAGTCCAATCAACTTGGATCATGAATTGTATATACTAGTACGCGGTGTTCCCACAAAGAGTAAAAAGGTTTGGGAATCTATAGTTGACATAAAAAAAGTATATAATGCTCTTATGTGGTTAAGAAAAAATAACCCTCTTTATAGCAATATTCAATTACCCGAGCGATGGTCGGACTTGCTGGACACAAATCTAGGCGAGGTTGAATTTCAAATACCCGAAGACTGTCCGAGTGATGATGATGTTGACGATCCAGATATCGTCCTTGAGGAACATCGTGAAGAAAACCAACAAAATACCGATGTTGTTATCCAGGATAGTGATAAAAAGATGCAGACAGCAGTTCCAAGTAAGCAAATAGACGGACGTCGAGGAGCTCTATTGACACAAATGACACCCTCTGATAGTTTTTATGATCAGTACACCATTATTCGAATGGGCGCTTCTAAAGAAAACAAAACTGCAACAGAACTCTACCAGATGTTGAAAGTTCTCGATGAAGTATTGGATAATCGGTATAAACTTCTCGATTTGCTGTGTTTCCCCATCGTATATCCGGATGGTTGTAATGGAGAACACCAAGAAAGACCGGTGCGTCTTTCAGCCTTTGAATACGCCAAATTGCGAATTCTGTCAAGAAACAGTCAATTTCGGTTGAATCAACAATATTTGTTCTTCCTTTTGAATGCACTCAATATTCGGCAATTACAAAGTGGTATTTATCATAAACTTAATGTTAGCGATGGAAACGTTCGGTACACATCTGCTTCTTACCTAGCGCATTTGATGAAAGGAGAGCTCGAAGGAAATTTGTCTACAATATTTGCCAAACTTCGAAATACCGAACAGTACTGGCATATACCACGGAGTAATCTGAAGTGCATGATTCGCAATTATGGACCACCAACATGGTTTCTCACATTAAGTCCGAGTGAGTGGCATTGGGACAGATTGTCTCAATTCTTACAAGAGTTGAACCCCTCGCTTGAAAATAAGAAATCGGTGAGCGAACTCATCGCAGCTGATCCTATATCAGCTTCAATATTCATTAATAACGAGTTCCAGTCCATGTTCGAATTTCTAAAGTCTAATGACAATCCTATTGGAAAAGTAACACATTATGTTATCCGAAGGGAGTATCAGGGAAGAGGTATCCAGCATTTTCATTGTCTTATATGGATTGAGGATTCACCGATTCTTGGAAAAAACTCTAAAGAAGAAGTGGCTGACTTCATCAAAACATACGTGACTTCCAGAATACCGAATGCAAAAGTTTCGCCCCTGTTGTACCGCCGTGTGACGACACATCAGAGTCACCATCACAATTCGTACTGCATGCGCAGTAAATCGGTAGGACCGAAAGGTAAAGGTGGTAGTCGTAAAGTTTGTCGCTTTTCATTTCCAAGACCGGTATCCAACGAATGGATCATCAGAGATGTTCAAACATCCATTGCCGGAAGGCGGAACTTGAAATCGAAATGCCAATTGTATGACAATCCTCGTAGTCTTGAGGAAGTCAGCATAAATAATTACAACCCTGCTGTATTAATAGCGTGGGAGGGTAATATGGATATTTCATTCATAGGGGAAGATAAAGCTGCATTGGCTGCATATATCACCAAGTACATTGCAAAATCGGAAAAAACCCATGTCGGAGAGACTTCCGATCAAATTAACAGTACTAAATCTGTAGCCAGTAGGCTTTGGAATTTTGGATTGCGGGCATTGAATAGTCGAGAATGTGGTGTGCTTGAAGCAGCAGACACGTTGTTAGGCTATCCTTTGTTCGAAACGGATCCAGAAACCGTCATAAGGTGGGTTGATGTTAATATTGTCAGAACTAGGCGGGTCAAGCCCCGACGAGTAGTTGAGGCTATGAACGCAGAATCGACCGATATATTCTATGATGGCTTGATGGAAAGTTATCCGAAAAGACCTGGCGAGTTGGACACGCTATGTCTCTATGACTATGCAAAGTGGTATGATGTTGTTAAAACCATGCCTCAACGGGACAACGTTGAGTTTTACAAACTGAGACCTGGTTCGTTTCTGCGGAAACGCCAGCGCGGCTATCTCATCAACCATTACCAACATGATCCCGTTATAAATCCGGAGAAATACTTTTACTCCTGACTGGTGTTATTTCAACCATGGCGGACCATAACTGAACTCAAAAATGGTGAGGAAACATATACCGCTTCGTATTGTTCGGTACAGGACGCATTGCCAATGGCCGTTGCATATCATGAGCGCTCTTCGGAAATTAGGAGAAACACAAAAGAAGTGAAAGAGTTGATCGAGCAGAAAATGGATGAAATGAAAAAGGACGAAGAGGATCATCCTGATCCAGACAACGTTCCACATGGCTGTGATCCTATTGAAGCTGGTGAAGCAATGAAAGAGTTTGCCAATTTGGGTGCCAATGAAGCTCAGAAAGACCTTAATCTTAAAGAAATACTCGAACAATTGAATGTAGACCAGAAACGTATCTTCGACTCGTGCACTGAAACAATGAATTCAGATGAAAGGTTACGATTGTTTGTGAGTGGCGAAGGTGGAACGGGTAAAAGTTTCTTAATAAAGGCCCTACTTTACTGGCTTCAGCAAGAAAAAGGTAAAGATGCAGCTGTAACCGCACCGACCGGAATAGCTGCATTCAACGTGAACGGATTTACTGTGCATAGATTGTTTCAACTGCCCGTTGAACATAATGGGACGCCGAAATACAGGGAATTGTCGGATGCTGCTTTACAAGTAATTAGAGAAGCTTTAAAAAACGTTGATCTCATCATTATCGACGAAATATCCATGGTCTCAAATGTAACTCTGACTTACATTCATTTACGGCTTACTGAAATTTTCAACACTGCTGACGTTGATGATGGTTGGTTTGGAAAAAAACATATAATAGTTTTCGGTGACTTATTGCAATTACCACCCGTTCGCGAAGAACCAGTATTCATGAAACTTTCCAAAGAGAAGGTTAAGAAATTAATTGGGTCGCTGGGTAGCACCGATCTATGGCGTAATTTATTCAAGTATGACGAATTGTCAATAAACATGCGTCAGAAAAATGATTTGTCATATAGAGAAATGCTCTCAAAAATCCGCTTAGGCCGCATAGATAATGATAGTGTGCAGATGTTAGAGTCAAGAAGAATCAAATTGGAATCTTAAAATATATGTGATAGAATCGGGGAGTTGTGCAATTATATCAATTCTTTACCCAGTGATGCAGTCTGCTTGATGCCGGTCAATCGAATGTGTGATGTCCTTAATGAGGCCATGCTAGATTTGATTCCAGCGAAAACAATTGACTTGATAGCCGAAGATATTATCGACAAACCATCACTCAAAACTAGAATCACGAAAATTTTACACCGCTGGGAGGATGATGCAAGTTTAACCGCTGGACTTGCTAGAGTAATCACTGTGAAAATTGGTGCTAAAGTTATGCTTCGACGAAATATCGATGTCACGGTAGGTCTTGTAAATGGAACGATTGGCCGGATAGTTGCAATTTCCGAATCGTTAGACAAAACTATCATAGAAAAAGTCACGATTGTTCTAGCTAATGGCAAAGAATATGATATAGAGCGTGTAAGCATCAAATTTCAAGTCATTGACGGTGTCTATGTGGTCCGCAAACAATTTCCCTTATCTCTTAGCTACGGTATTACAATACACAAAAGTCAGGGATTGAGTCTGAACCACGCTATTATTGAGTGTGGTAATTCAGTATTCAGTTGTGGCCAAATTTATGTAGCCCTGTCACGAGTCACGTGATGGGTTACATTTGATTAATTTCGATCCACACTCGATCCATGCTAATCCTTTATGTATTGCCGAGTATAATCGCTTAAGAAATTTATATCGGCCTGACCTTGAAAACATTACGACGACGGATACTCGTGGAATCAAAATGCGTGATATCCTTTGGGCTGTGCCTAAAGGAGTGACCGATGTGCAAATGATGGACACCAAGACTCTTAATCGGCAAAACAAGACTATAACCGGATTTCTCAATGGTGACGGAACATCTTGCTATGCTAATACCGTCATTCAATGTATTTTCAATTGCGAAGCGATGGTAATATTGCTTCAAAATACGATGGATTGTCAACCCCTGGTCGCTTTATTAAAAATTTATAAAATGAGAGAAAGCCCGCCTTTGGAGTTGCAATCAGTTCGAAAATACATTGGTCAGACATTCGTTCAACCCATTTCTCAAGATGCATCCTACTTTTTCAATGCCGTGTGTCAAGTGGTACCGTCCGTTAAAACTCTGGTTGAATTTCAACTCTCAAGGAAGGCGTATTGCAAAGCCTGCGGCTATACGAATATCTTTCCGATTGAGCGTAGAAATGTCTGTTCAATGGACGTTTCGGGATCGGGAAAAACGTTGACACTCCAACAACTTATCGATAGCAATTTAGGTAAATGGAAAACAGCAGATTCACCTTGCAATAATTGTCCCGCTATGAAAAGAGATGTTCAACTTTCGTTGACTGCTGTACAAAAAGTACTGGTAATTAGGTTAACATTATCATCTGTTAATTCCAAAACAGGAAAGCGAATTAAAAAGCAATGCAAAATTAAGGCTGTACCAAGCTCAAAGATTCAACTGTGTGGCCAAACATACAAAGTAATAAGTGCTATATTTCATGATGGAGAAAATATCGACACTGGCCACTACACGTGTATGATACGACAGGGCCGTTCAGCTTGGATACAAGTTGATGATACTAAAACTGAAAAAAAGACCTGGCCCGTTAATGCAAAAAATGCCTATATGTTTTTCTTATCGCAGTAATATCTCAACATTTCGATATAAAACACTGCTACACCCCGCTTGGACAGTCATCAATGAATGTAATGCAAGTAAAATAAAATCAAACAAAAAAATCATTTATCCATTGTTCGGCAACATAAAAAAGGAGTTACGTTTAGTTAGTAAATAAGAAGAAACCCCATTTCAAGGGGGAGAAACGCGGCGAAAGTCATGAGCCAATGATGACATATGACACTTTCCAGGCATTCTTTTGCTTTTACGGAAAGTTGTATTTCTGAAGCTCCTCAAAACATTGAATTTTTTTCATTTCTTTTTTTTCAGAATCCGGGCTGTATATCGGTTGTGCTGTAGATCGATAGCTTGAAGAGAAATTATCAAATAAAACATCATTCATCCTTTGTTCGACAACATACAAAGGAAGTTACGTTTAGTTACTGAATAGAAAGAAACCAATTTCGAAGGGGAGAAACTCTACGAAAGTCATGAGCCAATGATGATATATTACACTTTCCAGGCATTCTTTAGCTTTTACGGGAAGTTGCAATTCTGAGGCTCCTCTAAACATTGGATTTTTTTTTCCATTTTTCATAATCCGAGATGTATTTCGGTTGTGCTGTAGATTGATAGCTTGAAGAGAAAAATATATACTATTTATAGCTTCGAGGAAATTTCTAATCCACTCACGTTTCTGGACATAATTTTTATTACGAAGCGAAAAACAAATACCTTTCCCGGGGGAAAACAACCTGAACGAGTACGGACGTAGATTGATGCCGTAAGGGAACGACCTTAACACGTCGCTCGATTTGTAGTTTAAGAGAAATCCACCACAGGGCTACGGGTGAAACGATCTTGCTCAAGCGACGTATCCCCTTTTTGGATCACATATGGGTGGGTCGGAAAAATGAACCAATCAACCCATGCAAATTGATTCACGAAGGCCCATGTAATCATGACAAAATCTCGGTTACGGAGAAGTCAGAAAAAAGGAGTGATATCCTAGCCAAAAATCCCCCCACGGGGAAAAAAGCCTGGACAAGTCCATTTGTTGGTAACCTCCGTTTCCATTGCATTTCCCAGAAAAATCTACAGTAAAGTAAGAACCCCTCCCTCTACCAAAAAAAGTTGATGCTCTCCCGGAAAAACGATAAAAAATGTCTCGCCTGGAAAACCTCGACCACTTCCGAATGAAAAAATTGAGACTTTCAATCGGAAAAAAGAAGTGATATCCTAGCCAAAAATCCCCCCCCGGGGAAAAAAGCTTGGACAAGTACATTTGTTGGTGACCTCCGTTTCCTTTGCAGTTCCCTGAAAAATCTACAGAAAAGTGAGAACCCCTCCCTGTGCCAAAAAAATTGGATGCGCTCTCAGAAAAACGATAAAAAATGTCTCGCCTACATAACCTTGACCACTCTCAACTGAAAAATGAAGACCCTTCAAAGAATACAATGAAGAATAACCCCAAAAAAATTTTCCTGAAAATTCAAAAAACCCTACATGAACACAAAAACTGGTCATACAATAATTGTGTAGGTCAGTGTGATTGATCATTTACGTTCAGCACTTAAATTTTTTATATCGATAAGAGGACAAGTTTTCCCTTGAGGTCTTAGAATCAACTAACCAATTCGTTTCATTAATAATAACCATTATTAATACATAATCATTTGTTGTTGAATTATTACTAACTTAGAAAACGAAAATAGTCAATGTTTCATTTACGTGCAGGATTAAAATTTGCAATATCAATAATAGGACAAGTTTTTCATCCTAACTCACGAAACGAAAATAGTCAACGTTTCATTAACGTACAGGATTAAAATTTACAATATCAATAATCGGACAAGTGTTTCATACTAACTTACTGAACGAAAACACTCAACGTTTCATTTACGTACAAAATTAAAATTTACAATATCAATACTCGGACAAGTGTTTCATACTGGGACAAGTGTTTCATCCTAACTTACCGAACGAAAACACTCAACGTTTCATTGACGTACAGGATTAAAATTGACAATATCAATACTCGGACAAGTGTTTCATACTAACTTACGAAATGAAAATAGTCAACATTTCATTTACGTACAGAATTAAAATTTGCAATACCATAGTGATCCATACGCTCAATGGCTGATGCCTCACCTGTACACGGGATCATTAAAAATCTTTTTGGTGTTTATACATTGTACGACAGGTTTTAACGCGAGGCCCCCAATACTGCTTGATGGGTAACGATTTGTTAAACAGTCACCACCGTACGTTGAGCGTATGCGCACAGAGTACTTGTCCGGCCCATAACTTTTTATGCAAATTCCTCATTCCAGAAAAAATCAAATTATAAAACTGTTGTTTGTCTGTAGTCCTGTTGATAAGTGCACAATAACTTGTTAGCAATTGGAATGATCCTCACCTTCTTATTAATATGAGATCAGTATTACTCTTCATTACAATTCTTTACAGTTATTAATACGTTTACTTTTCTAATAAAAGTTTAATTATGAATGAGCATGACAGCAAAAATCTATTTTTAATGATGGGAATAAACAGGTTTCTGCAGCTTCCTGCTCAACTTTTTAGTCATGTCTAGAAAAAAGGTCTGGTTCTATTGGTTCATCAATTTGCTATACTTATTCACGAACCAAGATATTCATTGCTAGCAATTGGATCGAAGTTCACTTATGAACCTTTGGAAAATGGAAAAACTAAGTTTACTTAGGACGCTTTGGAGAATCTAAATCCACTCATCACGCTTTACAGAATTGAATCATGGAAATTTCTGAATTCGGTGTGGATCGACTAGTTTTGCACAGCCACAAGAGATAATAAACACAGTGATTGTAAGAATTATAGACGAAGGAAGGTGACAAGTCATATTCACTGCTAAGGGTTCATACCGTCAAAATTTGTTAAAAAATATTATTCCGCTGTTCTTCTCCGGAACGTTTATTTAACGATACACATGGTGAAACGGCTTCACCCCGTCGTGGACATAACAACTTCGGCCTCAATAGAGGTTGTAGGCAATAAATTCATCTCTCAGAAACTTCACTTTCTGATTCAATGGATCAATATATAGTGATCTCGAGTTATGTTTAGCGTTTTTCAATGACGACCAGTTTAAGTTTGAACGTAACGAAAAAAGACTCAATCTCGAGTATATAGACATGCGGTAACTTGCCTTGTCGAATCAAACTTTTCTCTTTAATACTTGGCGTCGAGACGCTGCCACGTCTCAACGTACATCATTTTTTACTCTGTAGCAGAAATAGATAACAATTCAAGCATCGCAGTAAAAATCATATATTCACTACGCTCTGATATATCGCAAAAACGTTGCCGAGGGGTAAACTTTCTAGTGACGAACGTTCTTGGGGGTTACTCCTCAGAAACAAATTTTTTTTAGCTGCATTTTCCCAGATTCTGGAAAATGAAAATGGAAAATGGACCCAGGAAATGGAAAAAAACTGTAGGTTGTGCAAGTGATCCCTGATTTTTTCTGGAATAAGGAATTTGCATAAAAAGTTATGGGTCGGACAAGTACTCTGTGCGCATACGCTCAACGTACGGTGGTGACTGTTTAACAAATCGTTACCCATCAAGCAGTATTGGGGGCCTCGCGTTAAAACCTGTCGTACAATGTATAAACACCAAAAAGATTTTTAATGATCCCGTGTACAGGTGAGGCATCAGCCATTGAGCGTATGGATCACTATGGTATTGCAAATTTTAATTCTGTACGTAAATGAAATGTTGACTATTTTCACTTCGTAAGTTAGTATGAAACACTTGTCCGAGTATTGATATTGTCAATTTTAATCCTGTACGTCAACGAAACGTTGAGTGTTTTCGTTCGGTAAGTTAGGATGAAACACTTGTCCCAGTATGAAACACTTGTCCGAGTATTGATATTGTAAATTTTAATTTTGTACGTAAATGAAACGTTGAGTGTTTTCGTTCAGTAAGTTAGTATGAAACACTTGTCCGATTATTGATATTGTAAATTTTAATCCTGTACGTTAATGAAACGTTGACTATTTTCGTTTCGTGAGTTAGGATGAAAAACTTGTCCTATTATTGATATTGCAAATTTTAATCCTGCACGTAAATGAAACATTGACTATTTTCGTTTTCTAAGTTAGTAATAATTCAACAACAAATGATTATGTATTAATAATGGTTATTATTAATGAAACGAATTGGTTAGTTGATTCTAAGACCTCAAGGGAAAACTTGTCCTCTTATCGATATAAAAAATTTAAGTGCTGAACGTAAATGATCAATTTTTACACAATTATTGTATGACCAGTTTTTGTGTTCATGTAGGGTTTTTTGAATTTTCAGGAAAATTTTTTTGGGGTTATTCTTCATTGTATTCTTTGAAGGGTCTTCATTTTTCAGTTGAGAGTGGTCAAGGTTATGTAGGCGAGACATTTTTTATCGTTTTTCTGAGAGCGCATCCAATTTTTTTGGCACAGGGAGGGGTTCTCACTTTTCTGTAGATTTTTCAGGGAACTGCAAAGGAAACGGAGGTCACCAACAAATGTACTTGTCCAAGCTTTTTTCCCCGGGGGGGGATTTTTGGCTAGGATTAGAATATATTCGTCGCGAAAATGTGGGTTCTTATGGATCAAAATTCGAGTGTTTTTGACGGATATCATTTTTTGTCCTGACATCGTACGATTGAGAACAGTTTGGTGTGAGGACCGTCTAGTTCAATATAAATTATCACAGAAATATGCGATCATTATCTGAAAAAGTTCTGTAGGATAGAATGAGAAAAATTTATAATAATGACGTAATCTTTTCGAATTATGGAACTTTTATTTCGTTCGAGTTCAAACATTTTTTCATCGATTTTTTTTTTATTCGCCACGAGTGGAATCTTTATTTACATAATGAATTAATAAATCGTTGAGTTAAATCCATTTATAGAGACTATATGTTGCCGCTATTCTGAAATTTTTAATAATCCTTTATCTATCGGCAGAAAACCGAAATGTCCTGGAAGAGATAAAGAAAAAAAAAATGGCCGAAGATATTGAAATTGAAGAAATTAACGAACATGAAGAAGGGAAGACGAATAATGCGTCCACAGAAGAAATCCCAGTGTCATCACCCATGGCTTGTTCAACGCGAATTGATGAGACGAGCTTGGCTCCTTAGGGAGAGTCGGGATCTTGTCTTTTTAATTCTTCTATCAAAAATGATCCAAAGCTTCTTGAAATGATAGACGAAATCCTTCCAAGAGACGCTTCAAATTTAACATCTGTGAATGAATTCAACAACCTCACATACAGCCAAAATGATTGGATCGAGCACTGGTCGAGCCGATCTTAATCAGTACGGAAGACAACGAAAATCTCCAAGAATTGGGTAATTTTCACACTTGGGAGATTAGTCCAGGAACCGGGTATGAAAAAGGCCCTTTTCGTGACAGAGAGCCAGACCGATTCTAACCGACGGATTCGTGTAGGGCTCAAGTCCCTGATAAAGGCCTGATAGTTTCCAACCACAGATTTTGGGAGGCTTTTTTTGCCACGCGGTCAAAGTTGGCAAAACCATGTTTTTACGAGATAGCGCGGAAACTATCCATCGGAGAAGAAAAAAGTCAAATAACTATTTGTAGATATTAGAAAAACAAACAATTTGGCGGGTTGCAAGTTGAAATCAGTTCATCAGTTCGCCCGCAAAAAGTTAAAAACCAGCTAAAATGGCCATTTCTATTATAACAAATTATTAATTCAAAAATTTATGATGAGCCTTCGAAATCTCAGAATATATGCTCCCTGGTACACTCAATAAGTGTGCAAAATTTGAGCCCGATCGGATTGATAGTTTTCGAGAAAATCCATTTGTTATTAAAAAAAACCGACTGTTTTCGCAAGGAATTTCTACACCGGGAGGGGGTCACAGCACAATAAAACCAAAACGAAATCATTCAGAAAGAATCAAACTATCGCATACGCTTTAAGGCAAATCGATTTTTTATAATTAAAGGGGTGAAAAACGGCTCCAAAAATGGGGTACGATTTTTACTCATAAACAATTAAAATTTCATCGCGAATTTCCAAGTGACAGAGTCGGGAGTGACATCATTCGAAAGCGGTTATTTTTATACGAATTTAGAAGAAGAAAAAATTGCGTAAAGTTAATTAGGGGGAGATAAAAAAATTATTTTTTTAATAATTATTGCAGCTGCTTATTTCAACATAGAGAGCTGAAAATTGGACAGCGTACGGGGTGAGGCTTCTGCTACCTGGAGAAAAATTAGCGGAAAAATCCCATATAAATTTATTGTTTTCGGTGAAGGCTTTGTGGGAGGCCAAATTTCACGCAGCTTTTGACGGCAGAGTGGGGGTAGCCGTCTCCGGCTCGCGGGCGCTCGCATGAAAAGTGAATTCGCGCGTTCAAATTGCACCAACATGCAATATCTATGGAAATAATCAACTTATCGAGTTGTTTTTTTTTAACCTGGGCTAACTTTTTCCGCTGAGCATGATTCGGCTATTCAAAATTCTTGAAAATCGAAAATTCACCTCCAAATTTGTTGTTAATTTTTTTTTTTCATTTTTTTAACACAGTTTTTTACACAACTTTTGGGTGAAATCAATTGCTCATATTATCGTTGTGATGTTCTCCAACTACTGTACGGAGGGGAAAAAAATTCAATGCAGAATGTTTTTTTAGCGGAGCACGTGTCGTTCCGTTGCCAGAAAAAATTAACTATTCGGAGCCATTGCGACTACGAGAGATAACCACATGTTCTTAAATATAAAGAATATTTTTTATTTTTTATTAAAATTATTATGCATTATTTTTCAGGGTACAAGCATTTTGCATTGTTTTTTTTTCCCTTCCGTACAGTAGTTGAAGAAGATCACAAGGATAACATGCTCATCTGATTTCACCCAAAAGTTGTGTAAAAAACTGTTAAAAAAATGAAAAAAAAAATTAACAACGAATTTGGAGGTGAATTTTCGATTTTCAAGAATTTTGAATAGCCGAATCATGCTCAGCGGAAAAAGTTAGCCCAGGTTAAAAAAAAAAACAACTCGATAAGTTGATTTTTTTTTTTTTTTTTCATTGTTCCCCCCGTGTATAGGCTTGCGCCTGTTACAGGGTCGGCCCGGGTCAGTAGCCGGTCCCCCCTGGGTGCCTCGTCCGGATCAGTAACGAGACACCCATGCGGCCGCAGCCGACTTCCCCCTCTGTAGCGCATTCGCCATGGAACTAGATTCCATGGGCTCGGGGAAACAGCGCAAAACCCTCGCCACTACAGCCGGTCCCTGGGTTCGCCTCACGGCCTCGGAGCTACGTCACATCTTGTCGGGAGAACGTAAACACGGTCTACAGCCATATACATGTGACACACACCTGTACGTGTACTTGTGTATGCCTCATATATATGTCTGGAGCTAGTCACGACCATATTTATTTTCTTCCGAAAAGATTACGAGACCGGGAATCGAACCCGGGACCTCCCGACGCTCTGGTTAAGAGGCAAGCACGCTAGCCACTAGACCAGAGCGCCGGTTCGATAAGTTGATTATTTCCATAGATATTGTAACGGCACGGTTTCGCGACGACTGACGATCCGCTCGGAGAGACGTCCGTCGCTCGAATAGGCTAGCGCCAAGCGGCCGATGGCGGAAATATCTCGCGGCTCGCGAAGACGCGAGCGTGAAAAGAGGGAGAGGGAAGACAAATTGAGACATGAAAGTGGGGAGTGCGCGTGCCCCATTCGACAGCGTGTCGGATGGGGGGAATAAGAGTAACTGTGTGAACACTCTGCGCAAGTGCGAAGTGTGATGAGCGAATGGAAGCGAAGAATGAATGAGTGGGAGAACGAAATCTCCAATAATGTTTTGACAAGCGCCCCACCACAAAAGAACAAAACCAATAGTATTAAGAGTTAATTTTAGAATTCCACGAAATCCAAGAACAAAGGATTCTGACGGTATAAAACCCGGTGCAGAGCAGCACTCGGGACTCTTTCTTCTCAAAGAACTAGAGGCACAACCTAAGACCGTCAACATAAGCAAAGAGCTCTCTTCATTTCTACAAAAGAAAACATAACCTATCCTCATTATTTTTCCGTTGTGCATCGGCCACGGAGCAGTTCGGTCTCGTTCGGCTCCCGTCACCGGTGTGCTTCTCCTAAAGACGCTATTTTTCCGTTGTGCATCGGCCACGGAGCAGTTCGGTCTCGTTCGGCTCCCGTCACCGGTGTGCTTTCCTTAAAAACCCTATTTTTCCGTTGTGCATCGGCCACGGAGCAGTTCGGTTTCGTTCGGCTCCCGTCACCGGTGTGCTTTTCCTCAGGGGATTCCGGCCACGGAATTGTTCGGCTCCGTTCAGTTCCCGTCACCGGAATTTTCCCATTCTTGAACCAACGTTCCTTTCAATCTCAAAACTCTTTTGCAGGAGTCAAGAAGCTCAACGCAGAAAGATTAATTAAAAACGAAACTGATCAGAGTGCTGGACACAAAGGTTCTTCAAGAAATTAAATTTAGCGCGTTCCATTTACGAAATTGGTCACTCACGGTATCAAACCGACACGCGTGCGAATTCAATATCAACATCGCGGCAAACAAGCGTCTCTCGCATTTTATTTTGTCATAATTTAAGTTATCCACGTTATTCAGAAGAGTAGTAGGTGGCACACTATGGCGACCCCCACTCCTATCCCCACTCCTTTCCCCCACTAGTCGGCCGTCGTGAGAGCGGTCGGCGTCGTGGGCGAGAGGGCAGCGGGTGTGCGGAGGGGGGATGGGTGGTGTGTCGTCATAGTGTGCCACCGTTTTGTTTCAGTTTATAGGGTGACTCAAAATTCGCGTCATGGGGTGTCCCCAAAACGTTTGTTTTTTTTAATTTTTTGCTCAATTAAATTTAATTGAGTCACAGGGAGGTGTGTTTGGGTTTGTTATTAATTTTTTAGGGGGAAAAGGAGGAAAAAAGAAAAAAAAATTTTTAACTCACCGATGACGATGATGACGCGCGTGTCTCTTCAGGGGCACGTGGTATTCTCGCGCAAGCACGTGGTTTTTTCGTGTGCCGGTGTACGGTAATGTTCGGCATTGTTTTTTGCGCCCCGCACACCGGTATTGTTTTTACGCGCCCGCACACACACACACACGCGCGCGCGCGCGCGCGCGCACGCACACACGGGTTATTCCTCGGCCGGTGTGTCGCCGAACCCGTCATCCTCACGCCCTTCGTCAAACCCGCGACAATCGTCGGGGTCTAGAATTTCGTTGACAAGTACACTCCCGAGATTCCGGCCGTCCTCGGTGAACAGCTGTATGCTCAGAGGGTGGTGAGCCCCGGGGCTCTCATGGGGACGGCCGTGAGAGGTTCCTCGCAGAAACGAGCGAGCTCATCGGCTACGTAACCGACGGTCTCGAGATATTCGAGACCGTAGAGTGTACATTCGATAAGAAGGGCCGGGATGGCCGCTAGCACCGGCGTTGTATGATACAGCGAGTCCAAATCGTAGAACTCGCTGTCGCCGAGGTCGACTAAGTAGACCTCGGCGCATCCGTAATTGTCCACGTATACAATTTCCCCCCGACGCGCAATCCCTGTACCACGCGGCCCCATCGCCACACAACTCAAGCCCGGCGTAGCAGCCTCTTCAAGCTGTATAGGGCGACCCGACCCCTGCAGTAGTAGAGCTGTGGGGATGCTGGCTCAAGTGGCGGCGAGGGGTATGCGGTGGCGGGGCGCAGCCCCTCCACCGCATGGCCCTCGCCACCACGCAGAATCCCCTCACCCCTCCACAGCCCTCACGCGTGAGAGACAGAGAGAGAGAGAGAGAGAGAGAGAGAGAGAGAGAGAGAGAGAGAGAGATGGAGATAGATAGATGGGAAGAATCATGCGTGGGAGAGAGATGCGTTGGGGTGCGGGTGAGAGAGAGCGCGAGAGAGGATGGTCGGAGCAGGATTCTTTTTTTAAATAAATTTTAGAGCATGTTTACAATATACTTGATTTATTGATCTAACAAGTATGCAATTAGTTTACAATATTTGAATTTTGAAAAAAAAAAAAAAGATTGAAACTGCTCCCTGAAACAGAGAGAGAGAAGAAAAAATCTATTAACAATTTATTTTAAATTGGGAACAAAAATAAAAATAAAAAAAAAGGACTTACCCTCATGGTCTGCAATCCATGCAAACCTCCTCCGCCAAGAGTTGAAATGGACGCGTCCCACAATCGTCGCAATAGCGCTGCGACAACAGGTTCATATTTCCGGTGATATGCCGCCGGATTATGGCCAGTGTGTCGAACGACTCCCCACGCGTTTCATGCACACACACGCCACAGAGTCTGTTGCCACATTCGTTTTTATAATATATGCTCAGGGCATAAGTTCTTGACTTTTCGTCAATATTGTTTTTGCCCTCCTCGGTGAACTCGTGACTAACTTTTATCGGCTCCGAAGTCACACTGTCGCACTCCACGTATACAATTCCTGCCGACATTTCGATGAAAACGCACGAACACAAGTGATGAGTGGGAAAAACAGTGTGAGGAGTTTGTGAATACATTGCGGAGTGAGGCCCAGGTGAAGCGCATACGATTGCGCTTAGGGTATAACCAGTGGGTAGAGGCTCAAATCCTTCGTTTAGAGGGTTTAATGCATATAACGGGTGGACGTTTTATCCACACTGGCGCAGGTAGTGACAATGGATTAATATGGCGTGAGATTGAAAGTGCATTCAAAAGTCGCGTGACAACCGGTGCAGTGATTAACCAAAATCACATAGATCCAAAATTATTCCTCACGGACGCGAGTGCGATAGTAATAGGAAAAGTGCAAGAAGCTATTCAACAGCATGATTGCGTTAAAGTGAATACGCTTTTTAATGGTGAATTTACAGTGGGTGACAAACATGCGTACAAAAGCATCAATGTGCGGAATGTGGATCTTTATAGAACATCGGACTTGAGTGCGTGGTATGCGGAGCGCATTGTCGAGCCTACCCTGGCTCTGCTCGATGAGTTTCAGGATCGCGACAGTGGGTGGGCATTGCTACGTATCGTAAGGTTAACTGTAAACATAAATAAATACAAACCCTTAAGAGCCGGTTGCACTAATAGACTGCCACGGGAAGTGAAGTTGAAAAAGGCGGTTATCAACGTTCAATCGCGAGACACCGCATGTTTTGCATGGGCGGTGATGACCGCTCTATACCCTGCAGCATCAAATAGTGACCGCGTTTCTTCGTATCCGGACTATCGCACCATACTTAAATTCGAGGGCATCAGCTTCCCCGTTGCATTGAATAATGTAAAGAAATTCGAAGTTATGAATAATCTTTCCATCAATGTTTACGGGCTAAAGAAGCATACGATGGTGGTGCCGGTTCACGTGAGTGAGAAGAAAAAAGATCGGCATATCAACATGCTCTATTTGGAGAATGCTCGAGGAATTGCTCATTATGCATGGATCAAGAATCTTCCACGTCTAGTCGGTTCAAATTTAAGCAAACATCGAGCTGGAAAATACATCTGCGATCGGTAAGTCGAAAAAAAAGAAAACGAAAAAAGAAAAAATCAGACGTTATCATTTAAAATTTTTTCTCAAATTTCCAAAAAGAAAACGAAAAAAGAAAAAATCAGACGTTATCATTTAAAAATTTTTCTCAAATTTCTAGATGTTTACACTACTTCCCATCGCGGAAAAGACTGCACCTACACGAGGTGGATTGTGGCGAGCTGAACGAGTGCGCAGTTCGATTGCCAAATCACCGTGACAAGTGGTTGAGCTTCGCAAATTCTCAACGTAAAGAGCGGCTACCCTTCGTCATCTACGCCGATCTGGAGTGCATCCTGGAGAAAACCAGCGATGAGGAGAAGGAGAAAAATCGGCATCAGCACCATCGGGCGTTTAGTGCAGCATATTATGTGAGTTGTTCTTATGACCCATCATTATCGCAGTATCATGAGCATCGGGGAGATGATTGTGTTGCATGGCTTGTAAATGAGCTAAAAGAATTAGCATTACGTGTCGAAAAAATTCTACTCGATAATGTCCCCATGAGCGAGCTAACATCTGAAGAGTGGCGCAGGTTCCGAGATGATGAAATTTGCCATATTTGCGAGAAAAAATTTGTTGAAGATGACACACGTGTGCGCGATCACTGTCATCTGACGGGGCAGTTTAGAGGACCTGCCCATTCAGAGTGCAATTTAAATTACCAACACTCTTTTTTCATCCCAATTGTCTTCCACAATTTATCTGGCTACGATGCACATTTCATTATTAAAGAAGTTGCCACAGCGTTCGAGGGTAAGACTAAGACCGAAGTTCTACCCCTGACAAAGGAGAAGTATATCTCATTCTCAAAGACTGTTCAAACTTCGAGGGACTCGAGAAAAAATATCAAATTACGATTTATCGACTCCTTCAAATTTCTTGCTGCAGGTCTGGACAAGCTCGCATCTTTTTCAACCGTTGACAAGCTAAAAATTTTGAAATCTGAATTCTCAACTTTGTCTCAAGATGATTTCAAGCTATTGACGCGAAAGGGAGTATTCCCCTATGAATATTTAGATTATAAAGAAAAATTAGATGAGACTTCACTGCCTGCTCAAGATGCGTTTTACAGTTCTTTGATGGGTGAGGGTATAAGTGTGTCAGAGTATGCACATGCTAAAAATGTGTGGGAACGGTTTTCCCTTCGAACGCTTGGCGACTACAGCGATCTATACCTAAAAACAGATGTCCTTCTGTTGGCCGACATTTTCGAGAATTTTTGTGACACGTGCATGCTAAGCTATAGCCTTGACCCAGCGCACTATTACACCCTCCCCGGCTACACGTGGGATGCGATGATGAAAAAAACGGGTGTAAAATTCGAATTGCTCACAGACATCGACATGGTATTATTCATTGAGCGAGGCATACGCGGTGGTTTGAGCCAATGTTCCACCCGATATGCCGAAGCTAATAATAAGTACATGAAATCGTTTAATCCATCAAATCCATCATCGTACCTCATGTATTACGATGTCAACAATTTGTATGGTTGGGCAATGAGTCAGCCTCTGCCCTACGCAGATTTTCAATGGGTCGAGGATGTTGCAAACTTTAATGTAGAATCAATTTCATTGGATTCACCAAACGGCTACATCCTCGAAGTTGATTTGGAATATCCCAAGAACTTGCACGACTCACACACAGATCTACCGTTTTGCCCAACACATGGTAAGCCGCCAGGCAAGAAGCAAGAAAAATTGCTTGCAACAGTGGAGGACAAAACACGCTATGTTATACACTATCGTGCCCTCCAACAATGTCTGCAGCATGGACTCAAACCTACAAAAATACATAGAATACTTAAATTCAAACAATCCTCTTGGCTACGAACATACATAGAGTTGAATACATATTTTCGAACAAATGCAACAAATGAGTTTGAAAAAACATTATTTAAATTGATGAATAATGCGGTGTTTGGCAAAACGATGGAGGATGTGCGGAGTCATGTGTAAGTTAAAATTTTAACTGAATGGGAGGGCAGGTATGGCGCAGAGGCAATGATCTCGAAACCCAACTTTCATAGTCGGAGCATATTTGCGGAAAATCTCATTGCCGTAGAATTACGTAATCTCGAGGTGAAATTCAATAAACCAATCTACGTAGGCATGTCAATTTTGGATATTTCCAAGACATGTCTATATGAATTTCACCATGATTTTATGGTTCCATTATATAGAGATAAGTGCAATGTGATGTATACAGACACCGACAGTCTCATATACCATATTCATTGTGAAGATGTTTACGAGGATATGCGACGCAATATTAGCAGGTTTGACTCTAGTGATTATCCCGCCGGCAATGTATATAATATTCCACTAGTAAATAAGAAAGTTCCGGGTCTCATGAAAGATGAGAATAATGGGGCGATCATGAGCGAGTTTGTGGGGCTCAGGTCAAAAATGTATGCGACCCGTGTGGAGGGGAAAAAAGACACGAAGAAGGTGAAGGGTGTGAAAAGCAATGTGGTCGCCAAAACCATAACTTTCGACAACTACACAAAATGTTTGCGAGGTGATATTGAGATGAGTCGCCGTCAATCATGCATTCGATCAACCCTGCATCAGGTGTACACGATCTCCGAAACGAAAATAGCTTTAAGCCCCCACGACGACAAGCGTTATATAATTCCTAAAACTGTAAAAACTCTGCCGTGGGGGCACTACAAAGTGCCACAATAAAAAATATTTTCAAAAATATATGTGTGTGTTGATCTGCATAGACATTTTTCAAAACCTGCACGTAAATCTTTTCCCACGCGTTGACCCTCCTCCCGACGCGAGCAGCCCCGGGACATCTGGCAGGGTAAAAAAAAACATCCAAAATTTTCTTCTCTCATTTCCCCTTTATTTTTCCTTATTTATCCAATTATTATGTGTGTTGTCGAAACCGAGCCATTTTACATATAGCCGACTACCGCGTTTCTTCAACACTTTCTCAACGAGGTAAATTTCGGGATATTTCACATGGAGTAATTCATATTGATAGAAACCACCGGCAATGGGTTCATCCTGATAATCCTTCAAATTGTAGATTATTGGAAGAGTTTTCCTCACTCGATCAATGGTAAATATTTCCGTTGTCCAATTTGGTGTGTAGCCCTCCTCAAATACATTCTTGAATTTACTAATGCGAACTTTATCGCCAACTTTGAATTTTCTTCGCGTCTTTACCGCATCAGTTTTAACATTAAACAATATTTCTTTTTCATTTGTGATATTGACATTTTTCGGTTTCATTTTGATTGTACGATGAATGGTATCGTTATATTCATTAATTAACTTATTAATAATATCGAGCCATTTCCAGCTTCCGCGAAGGCTGAACTGAAATCACATTTTGTTCTTAAGTGTACGATTGAAACGTTCACAAATGGATGCTTTCAAATTGCTATATGTGGAATACATATGAATGTTGAACTTTTGCAGCATTGACTTGAAATCAGAATTATAGAATTCTTTTCCACGATCGACGTGCAGGTTTTTCGGCACACGTCCTTCCCCAAGTATAGACTTCATTGCAGCGGTGACATCTTTCGCACTCTTCGTTTTCAAAGGTTTGGCCCAAGCGAATTTGGAGAATATATCGATGACGGTGAGGAGAAATTTATGGTTGGAATTGTGTTGAGCATATGCTGACATGTCTACGAGATCAGCCTGCCACGTCTCGTCCAGACCACGTATATCCACATGGCGACGTGGAAAATTGCGTCGAGCTGGCTTGTGCAACTCCTCCACCACAGCACGCTTCTTGTCCACACTCATGATTTTCTCAGCGGTACTCGCGTAATTTTTGCCGGCGGTTTTGAAGCAGTTTTCACCGGCGGGTTTGAAATAGTTTTTTCTGGCGCTCTTGGAATAGTTTTCACTGGCGGTCTTGGAATATTTTTTATTATTTCCAGATGTCTTGAAATAGGTGTTGATTCAATTTTCGGAACTTTCACACTCTTCGGTTCAACGATTGGCTGCTTCGGTTCAACAATCGGCTGCTTCGGTTGAACAATTGGCTGCTTCGAAATGTTTTCCGATGCGACCTTTCGCTTGAGGCTATCCTGCACCTGCACCCGAAGCTCATTGATCTTTTCTCTTAGGCGTTCTTCGAGAGCAATTATCATTCTCTCACTTCGATCATTCGCAATAATTAGTATTTTATCACTCAGAGTCATAGCATGAGATTGTAGCATAGCCAGATTAACGGCATCGTGTAGCGCTATGGCATTGCCAACGTTGCACACCCGTTTCTGCTCTAAATTATATTGACCATCCGACGTAGTCTTAAAGCCAACACCCGGTTTACCCGCAAGACCCGCACTTGTACTCAACTGTCGTCCAAACACATCAACAGTCATGTCGAGAATGTGTGAAAAATCCGACTCACACACACTAATAAATGATTTCCGCTTCACGCAATTCCTCAATAATTGAAATAATCTCGTTGGAATGGGAGGAATTCCCGGCGGCTTGAGATGCGTGCAATAGACGAAGACGATCAACCAGCTCATTCGGATCATCCCAATAAACATAGTCAAATGCAGTATATTTTCCAGCCATTTTAAACACACCATCGCCACCACCACCACCCTTATGCTGTCTCTCCTCCTCCTCCTCCACCCCCTCCGCTCTTGGACCCACTATGTTCATTATATAATTTTTGATTTTATAACTTTGACTTTGACGTATCGCACCAGTGCGTTTATAAAATTTTCTATGCGCATTTGTAGCAATAATAATTTTTGCATAATGATTCAAATCATTGGGGGTTAAATAGCTGAAGCTGGGTGCTTCCTTGAACAGCAACTCAACTAATCCCGCGGTTTTAGGATACTTTTGATCTCCAATGCGAATGAAATCGGGTCGAAAGTCAATGGGTGAATCGCCAATCATGAGTTTATTGTCTGCAAGGTGTCGCACTCCGTATGTAACATCGAGCGTTATTTTTTCATCACTGCGAAGAAGTTTCAGATATTCTATTATTAATTCATCAACATCGGCGGTTGATTTGTCATCATCATCCGTTGACATCTCGTCATCAGCATTTGGCTCGATAACTGTCTCGTCGAGAATTCCAGATAGGTCCTGAAGCGTGTCATTGCGATAATCATCCTGCTCCTCCTCCTCCCGCTCCTCCTCCTTCTTAATATTCACTTTTTCTTCCTTAATTTCCTGCTTCACATTTTTATTGTATGAGACAAGCTTTTCCAACGGTTCGACAATTGGCTTGAACACATCGTGCATTTTCTTTTCTGTACTATCACGTCCACTTTTCAACATTCGATGTTTTCGTCTGATTGCATCACTCGCCTTGGCAAGTTCATGCAACATTGTCCTCTTCCTCAAAATCTCCTTGCTTTTCATGTTTACACGCGCAACGTAGAGCTGCAACTGCCTGTTTTCCAACGATGAGCACTTATTTATCGACATTTAGAAAAGAATCGAAACCACGTCTATATCTACCGGCATTAATTTCACTGTCCTTGTCGATGGTGATGAATCCATACTTGTCAGACTTCCAACACTTTACGCACAGCTTTTTGAAACGGCTATAAGTCATGTCGGTATTGACATGATCGTTGTACACATGTTTAAGATTCATATCATCCTGTTTGAAGAGCACCACAAAGTTTGCATTATCTCTGACGAGATGTTTTGGGATCCGAGTGTAGGTCTGACATAGATAAAACTATCAACAATTTCATGTCTACCCATGGAAAAAAATGCCCTCACATTCCTGTTTTTCACACGCTATATCGTCAAAGATGAATATAGAATTTGGACGTGCATCACTCGGTGATATAACTTGTTCATGCTCATTGAATGGATAATATTTAATGCCCTCCACCGGTTGAAGTAATTTTTCCAGTAGCTTATATTTCGGCTGTTTCAACGACTTGGAATAGAGATAAATATTCTCAAATCTCAGGCCATTTGGATGAATGAGAAGGGTGAGTAGGGCATTCGTTTTTCCACAATTCGATGGTCCACAAAACACGGCCCGTATGCTGTCGGGCAGTAAATTTCCGTGGCGCTTCTTCACTCCACCACCACCACCGTCCACAAATTTATCGAAATTTATTATGGGGAGTTCACCACCCGAAACTTGTTTCTTGGACGCCATCTCGCATGCGACTACTTTAAAAAGCCATATAAATATGTCTTTATATTGATTGAAATAATCAGTTGAGTATCGAACTTTGCACGGTGATGATCGTGCATGGAAAAGGTTTCATCAACGGCCTGATCAACAACCTCCCCGTTGAGCTACATCTGCCCGGTTATCAATATTGCGGACCCGGCACAAAGTTGGTTAAGCGTCTCGCACGTGGGGATCGCGGCATCAATCGATTAGACGCTGCATGCAAACAACACGATATTGCATATTCGAAGAATCGTGATAATCTAGAAGCAAGACATTTGGCCGATAAAGTTTTAGCCGAATCGGCGTGGCAACGTGTAATCTCGAGAGACTGTGAGAGAGCAAGTGCTTGGGCAGTGACAAACATTATGAAGGAGAAAACAAAGCTGGGCTTGGGCATGAAGCAGAAAAAATGTGTTTGCTTGAAAAAAGTTATTGCTGCTGCGAGGAAGGCAATGGTACGAAGTGATGATCCTCGAAAGGTTGTCATGTCAGCATTGAAGGGTGCACGTGCCAGTGTGAAGAATGCTAAAGTACACACACCACGGATTCTACCTGTTCCACGAAAAACCGGTGGCATATTGCCTCTCATACCCATCTTTGCGGCGCTGAGCGCTGCTCGTGCACTGTCGGGTGGGGCTGCGGCTATAGCTAATGCTGTTAATAGTGCTCAAGCAGCTAAGGCCGAGCTGGTGGAGAGTAAGCGACATAATGCGAGTGTTGAAGCCATTGCGTTGGGCAAGGGTTTACATTTGAAACCATATAGACACGGTCTGGGTCTTCATATCAAGCCAAAAAACTTGTAATCACGCTACCACATCGGGCCCTCTCCGATCATGATCTCCTGAGACTTGCCGCAGCCATGAAAATTCCTCATTTTCGTGGGGTTTACATGCGCGATACAATGCCGATGCGGGGGCCTGGTGAAAACGAGTCGGCAATTGTGAATTTGGATGAAAATGTGGGTTCCGGCACACACTGGGTTGCATACATGAAGACTGGAGGGAAAATCTTGTATTTCGACAGTTTTGGCAACCTCTCACCACCACCCGAACTCATGCATTACTTTGGCGTTGGTAGCGTGCATTATAATTATGAAAGATATCAAGAATATGACACCATTGAGTGTGGACATTTGTGTCTAAAGTTTCTCTGCGGTCAGTTAAATCGTCGAAATAGATATGTGCTATATAAATAGGAATTGTGGAACTATGCGTTTAGTCGAGCCCTCACCATGGATGATAGCTTGACGCTAACAATATCAGGATCATCCTCCATTCTCGAGGCACAATTCTTACCCCCCATTGAACTCTTACCGCACAAAAACTATATCCTCGGACTCGTCGAGCTCTTGACATTCAATTCTATTCCCAACATAGACGTGGGTAATAATAAATTTTATGTTGGAAAACATGTGGTGACCATACCAACGGGCAGCTATAAAATTCAAGATATTGAAAAGTATTTACAAACCGAGCTATCATCGAAAAGCATAAGTATCCAGCTAAAGCCAAATAATAATACTCTGCGCAGTGAAATTGAGTGTAGTGAAGTAATTGACTTTACACGGAGTAATTCGATTGGATCATTGCTGGGCTTTGCATCGAGCCTGCTGAAACCCAATAAAAGGTAGGAATCTGATCTGCCCGTCTCCATTCTTAAAGTGAACGCCATACGTGTCGAGTGTAATATAACGACCGGTGCATATGTCAACGGGCGAAAAGTTCATACGATTCACGAATTTTTCCCATCTGTACCACCCGGCTATAAAATCATCGAAGTGCCCTCACATGTGATTTATCTACCAATCACGTGTCATACAATCGACAATATCCAGCTTCGAATTGTGGATCAGGACGGGGATTTGGTGAATTTTCGTGGTGAAATTATCACCATACGATTGCATATAAAATCTCCATGGGTGTAGTTTATAATATAGCGGTAAATAAGCCGACATGGAATCGGAAGAGCAGTCACCGATCAACGCTCCAAGCGTTAACACCTCAAAATCTGCTACTCTTGAAGAATTTGGGTCTCAGAGTTCGTGGAGTACGCGCGTGAAAATATTTTGTGCATTGTGCATCTGCTGCGTGAAATGGAAGAGGAAATTGTAAACATCCAGACACCCGTCGTCTTTGACGAGTCCATCGTACATTATGAGATTCATGCTCATCAACCATACGCCTCCGCGACCTACAACAACAGCGATGAAATACGTATTTCCATTCAACATCAGGATTTGTCAATTCTTCCGAGCAAAAGTTCCATCCACATTTGCGGAAAACTGACGAGGGAAGATGGAAAAGCTGTGGCTACAACGAAACTCGTCAACAATGCCATTTGTCATTTGTTTGAGGAAGTGCGTTATGAACTCAATGCCGTTGAAATTGATCGTAATAAGAATGTGGGTATTACAAGCCTGATTAAGGGATATACATCGCTCACCCCGGCCAAGAGCTCGATGCTTGAAAATACTGGCTGGCTCGATGTGGAGGAGTTGAGACAAATTGTAGATGCAGCGGGCAACTTTGACGTGTGCATACCGTTGAGCATGCTCCTTGGCTTTGCCGAAGATTATCGAAAAATGGTGGTGAATGCGAAGCATGAATTGATTTTAATAAGATCACGCTCCGATGTCAATGCGATAATACAAACAGCTGAAGAAGGTGTCAAACTAACGCTGCAGAAAATTGAATGGCTCGTACCCTATGTTACGGTGGCGGATCAACGAAAAATTCAACTTTTAAGGTTTATCGCTAAAGATACACCCATCTCCATGAGTTTCCGCACGTGGGAATTGTATGAGTATCCTATGCTGCCGGCCACGTCTAAACACGTTTGGTCCATCAAGACTTCGACGCAGCTGGAAAAACCACGCTATGTAATTCTCGGGTTTCAAACGGGACGAAAAAATGTGAAGGGAAAAAATGCGAGCACTTTCGACCATTGCAATCTTACAGATGTTAAATTATACCTAAATTCTCAATGTTATCCCTACGGCAATATGAACTTAAATATAGCGAGAAATCAGTATGCCATACTCTATGATATGTATTCAAATTTTCAATCAGTGTATTATAATCGGGAGAGTGAGCCTTGGCTGAACAAAACTGATTTTCTGAAGAGTGCGCCACTTGTTGTGATTGATTGTTCAAAGCAAAATGATTCCTTGAAATCTGGACCCGTAGATGTACGTCTTGAATTTGAAACCGCGGCGAATATTCCGGCGCAGACGTCTGCATACTGCCTCATTCTTCACGATCGCATTGTCGAGTATAACCCAATAAGTGGTGGGGTGAAAAAATTGGTATAAAATTGGAGGGATGATTGCTTCAAACATCAGTCGTCATGGACTTTATCATCGATCTACAAGGCTTCAAGGCACCAGAATTCATTCTGAAGGAAATATCAATCGTTCGAGCTAATGATAAAAATGCTGAACCTCTAACGCTATTCTTCGAATCACCGCGTGCATGGGACACTCTACCGACGCAGTACAAAACGACAAACATGTGGTTGGAGAGAAATTTTCATGGAATAGCGTGGGACTATGGTAGCATACCATACGAGGCAGCAAAAGTTATAATTCAAAGTGTTGTACAACGAGCTCGTACAATATATGTGAAGGGACATGAGAAGGTTTCATGGTTGATGAATTTCCTGGATCACGCAATGGAGATTATCGATATGGAGACCTTGAACTGTCCATCGCTGCAGAAGTTACCAAAAGATCGCCGAAATTGCCCCCACCACCACCACCACCACCACCACCACCACCACCATTCGAAATATAATTGTGCGAGTGAGAATGTAAAATCTCTGCAAAGCTCGTTATTTGTATTCCATGCGTTGTGTGATCGAGGGATTTTTGAAAAATAAAACATTTTGTATGGTACATTTTTTCGTTTTTATTCTCCTCCTCCTCCTCCTCCTCCTCTTCCTCCTACATCACTCTACAGATACAATTCTTTTACAACGATTTTTAAGTTTTGATACAATGAACTTTCGATGATATTTTCGCTACATTTCGTTGAACTTTCGATGAGATTTTTTCGACAAACTTTCGATGGGATTTTTGGTACGAAGAACTTTCGATTCAATATGTTTTGAACGTAATTTTACTCCACTGGTCGGCGGTTGTTTCCATGTAGAGTTGTTTTTTCTGAGCTACCTCCAACATCTTTGTGAATTCACCCGGACACTGATCGAAAGCCTTGGCGAAGCGGGGTGGCAGGAAGACCGTGTATGAACCGTCGATTTCAACGACGTATCGTTTGCCAAATTTGGTTTGGACAGCTCGGATATCGTGGATTTGATGATCCTCGCCAACCTCCAGATCGGCCAGCCTCTTTGTCATCGATGTGATATTCTCCAACGCACCAACTTTGTTGATTAATTCAAACTCCATGATTGCGTGTGTGTGCGAAGATTGCGTCTGACTCGGAGCTGACTTTATGGTAGAATGATGCTCTCGATTTCTTCTCCAAGATTTTCATTTGAATCCCCACTTTTTACACTCCCGGCAGCTGCAACGAACACGTTATCAAGCGCGTCCTGCGAACACGTGCATCCTAAACAGGCTCAGACACGCTCCCCCGCCTGCATGTAACACAATTTCGACGCTGTGGAACGGGACCGTCAATGTGATCACCCATCGTTGGCCAGTGTTCATAGCATCGACGAAATGACTTAATTTCACCATCGCGTTGGTAATAGTTGGGCATACGATCCCACAGCATATCAGTAAACTCACTGAAGAATATTTTAAACATTGATGGTGATATAATCTAAAGCTCCTCTCTCGTCATATCCCGAGGATTCTTAACTCCCATGACTCCATATGTATTCACCAGATATTCTTCAATTGAGCACTTTTCACAATTGCGACGCAAAGGCCTGGCTGCATCAATGTGAACTCTGTCCCAAGGAGGATTGAAATGATTGAAACATTGACGATATGACTGAATCTCAATATCACACTGCAAATACTCTGGTAAACGATCCCACAGCGCATGAATAAACATGCTATAATGTTTTATCAGCATAGATTTGGGGAGTGATTCAAGTTCATTTTCCGTCAATGTCCATGGATCTTTCGATGGGTGAATTGCATACATACTCGCACACCTATCCATCTCGAGCTCAACTTGTACAATGAAAAAATGGAATTTTCCCATCCCTCTCAGTTGTTCTTCAAGACCTCTCTCTCGCGCTCTCTCTCACCCGCACCCCAACGCATCGCTCCAACTGTCCCTCTCTCTCTCTTTCACACACGTCATTATTCACATCTCTCTCCCACGCATGATTCTTCCCATCTATCTATCTCCATCTCTCTCTCTCTCTCTCTCTCTCTCTCTCTCTCTCTCTCGTGAGGGCTGTGGAGGGGTGAGGGGATTCTGCGTGGTGGCGAGGGCCATGCGGTGGAGGGGCTGCGCCCCGCCACCGCATACCCCTCGCCTCCACTTGAGCCAGTGCTCCCCGCCACCGCATACCCCTCGCCTCCACTTGAGCCAGAATCCCCACAGCTCTACTACTCCCTGCACCACGAACTCCGCGTACATCATTTCGATGATGTGGTCGTAGGTCACATCCAAATCATGTGTCGTTATGTACACACCCGTCGTGCTTAGCAAACGCACGACGCGGCATGTGAAAGCGAATCGGAAAAAGTCAAACTCGCAGTAACGAGGATACATGATGATGATGATTTTACGAGGGGCAAGCTACTCGCGCGCGTTTCGATCGAAGACTGCTGTTAAAAGAGTCTAAGATGTTTATGCGAATATGTTTTTATGATGACCATAGCATTCTAGGCGGGGGGGGGGGGGGGGGTGATGGACAGGAGCAGAAGAAGACATTGATATTGCAGCTGCATGATAAGAGCGAGCTCGACCTGCTATCTCGCGAGACGCTATACCTCGCGAGGGCGTGAGGTATTCGCAGCGGCATCAAAAATGCACGGCTGCAGTCTCTTTATCAAGAGATTAAACGGTGTGGCGGACCGCGTTACTGTAACCTTGGACCAGTCGCATTATATGTACTCCCTCTGTATACAGGGTGTCTTTAATAGCGCGTCCCTCACCGTTGTCAGATTTTGACTCAACCACTTAGATTTTTCATGGTTGTTCGATTTTCGCGGTCCGGCTCGATCAACGACTCCGTATACCCTCTCGCTCACTCTCATTCTTACAGCGCGACGCGTCATCTCACTCGATCTCATTCTTAAGGCATAGCATACCATCTCGCTCGCTCTCTCGCAAGATGCTATGCCACCGCACTCGAGAGCTGGAGCAGCGATAGCTGATATCCTCTCGCTCGCTCTCACGGTAGCGCGCATTCTCTCACTCGCTCTCTCTCACAGGGCGTAGAGATCCCGCGCTACAGAGCAGCAACAGCGATGTCATACCCTCTCGCTCGCTCTCACGGCAGCGCGCATTCTCTCGCTCACTCTCTCTCACAGGGCGCAGAGATCCCGTGGTACAGAGCAGCAACAGCGATGTTATACCCTCTCGCTCGCTCTCACGGCGGCACGCATTCTCTCGCTCGCTCTCTCTCACAGGGCGTAGAGATCCCGTGCTCCAGAGCTGCAACAGCGATGTCGCGTGCCCTCTCGCTTGCTCTCATACACACGGTACAGCGTACCATCTCGCTCCCTCTCACTCCTACGACGCAGCATACCATCTCGCTCGCTCTCCCGCGAGATGCTATGCCACCGCGCTCGAGAGCTGGAGCAGCGATACTTGATACCCTCTCGCTCGCTCTCACGGCAGCGCGCATTCTCTCGCTCACTCTCTCTCACAGGGCATAGAGATCCCGTGCTCCAGAGCTGCAACAGCGATGTCGCGTGCCCTCTCGCTTGCTCTCATACACACGGTACAGCGTACCATCTCGCTCCCTCTCACTCCTACGACGCAGCATACCATCTCGCTCGCTCTCCCGCGAGATGCTATGCCACCGCGCGCGAGAGCTGGAGCAGCGATACTTGATACCCTCTCGCTCGCTCTCACGGCAGCGCGCATTCTCTCGCTCACTCTCTCTCTCACAGGGCGTAGAGATCCCGTGCTACAGAGCAGCAACAGCGATGTCATACCCTCTCGCTCGCTCTCACGGCGGCGCGCATTCTCTCGCTCGCTCTCTCTCACAGGGCGTAGAGATCCCCCGCCATCAAAATTGCGCGTGTCTACAACGTCTTTAAACATACCGATTGATACATCTATTATATACTCGCTCATTAGTATCGCTAAAAGACGCTCTTCAGATTTTATAATCTGGAAAGACGTAAAAAAGCGCATCTCCATGCGATTTTCGAGGCGCTGCAACTGATGAAGAGTATATCTTCTCGGTCTACACACGGTACACGGCTCGGTCTTAGGTAGAAGATGCTACACCGAAGACAGAGAAATATGCTTACCAATGTCAACAAAGCTGCCTCACGTCTGTACGTGCTTTTTTGAACAATCGGGAGGGCCTTGCCACGTGCTATCGGGTTTCAGTAGCTGCAGCGTTGCATTGCTAGATTCAAAAAGAAATCTCGCTAAAATTTTGCTCGAGATATGTCAGTAACGGTTCAGTAGTCGTGTCGAGTGGTTTTAAGGATCTTCAATTATAATGTCTGATAATTCAGTGCGTTTTTGTATACACGAGCTTTTGCGCCTCACAAAACCGCGTAGCGCACAGTTGAGACGTCGGTGCAATGAACAGTGGTGTGGTGATTTGCTACGTTTATCGGGTGATAGACTCGTAAACAGACTGAGATACATTATTTGGTGGGCCCCTTTACGCGCTATCGCGGTTGCCTATAACAGAGGCATACTAAGTGGTCGACGGGTGCTTGAAATCGTGCACGATGAATTACAGCGTCGCGGTGTTTTAGAAGCCTCCGCAGTACGAGAACTGGTCGATGAGGTCAGATGTAAGTAATTTTATTTCAATATTTCGACGCTACATATTGTTACGGGTTAACAACACCGTAGGTATTTTTTATTATAGGCTATCGACAATTTTACAACGCGGGGAGTGATGAAGAAGAAGACCTCGCGGAGTTGACGATGGCCGTGGAGGAGGAGGAGAAGGAGATGGACCTGGAGGGTCAAATAAATCCCGATCGTATGTATTTAAAACCGTTTTGCCTTATTATTTCAGACAACAGTCTGTTCGAGGCATAAAACAGTTGCTGAATCGGTGTTTTTTCAGAATCCCTGCGAGAGGAGTATGAAGAGCCGAGAGCGAGTACATCGGCTGCGTCAAACGCTCCAGTACCGCGGCAGCTCAATGCTGTTGACGAAGATAGAGCGTCAACCATACTCCTCGATGATGAGGATAACGAAGATAGAGCGGGGACTATAGTCCCCGACACGGATGAAGCGTCGACTATCCGCAACCCCTCCTTAATATTCAGTGAACGCCCTGATTTACTTTGTAAGTATAACCATACGGGTATTATAAAATAAAAGATAAACTATGGTGGTAAACTAACAACATCCAATAACCCGAACAGTTGCGTACCGACGTGCTAGAACTCTCGAGGCTGATGGGGCTGTAGCGGGTTCGAGTCGTCACCGGGACCGTAGAACCGGTGACGATAACGCTCTTCCCGGGAGTTCGGATGATCTCGCACAACCCGAAAACCAGCTAGGGGTATACTCGTTGGGTGATCAACCGTGGGACGAGCGTCTAAACGACGAGCAAAGAGCCGCTGAGCATTTTGGCCTGTGGTTTCGACAGCTGATGGAGGCGGATTCAGGTAAAAAAAAAATGACTATATCGCAGTAAACTCTTATTAAATTTCTCATATAAAAAAAAAAAAAAAAAAAAACACGGAGCATGGCGTGGTGAAACACCCTTGTAGAATTCTCTATCTCTCTTTCTTTCTGTCGCCGCGGAGGGTGTGGGGTACACACATTCAAAGCAATTCTGTTATATTTACCACAGGGTACTCGTCTTTTGACTCGTTTGCAGCGTACCATGATTAGCACGAGGTACACCAAAAAAAAAACAGCAATGAATATTTCTGTCTATAATCCCTAGCCTATAACTAACGCTTTTGTCCGCTTGCAGATGTACAAACTGGCGCAGGAAGACCGCGCAATACGCCGGTGAATGAAGCTTTCGGAGATGTGCAGCCACCTGGGGATCGGATCGTTATCACTCAGGATACAGCCCGCTATTTCAAGCGGTTTAAACTACGAGGTCGAGAGATAACGATGCATATCCGCGAGCCTCTCGCGGGAACGAACGTAACAACGTGGCTCGAGGGAGCATTCCGCGATCTTTTGACGCATCTCACGAGCTACTGCGAGGGTGGTGACTACGCGGGGATCTCGTTCTCAGCGAGCAGCCTAGCGCACGGCCCCGTTTGGCTTTCATTTCGCCCTGTCCGCGACTATTCATTTGTAGATGTTTGGCAATTAATAACAAATATCGCTCAAAGTGCTCAGTCTCTGAACGTTAATGATTCCTTTAATATAAAAGTATGTATTGTCAAAGGCGTGGAGGGTCGCGGTCGTAAAGGTTTGACACACGAGGGTGTCGCAAAAAAATCAATTTTAACGATTCGAAACACTGACAATCTGTGTTTACCTCGCTCATTAGTAGCAGCGCGAGTGTACGCGGAAAGGGGCGAGATACGTTCGGGAACCCTGCATACTAGATGGCAACGTATTCGCCAGATTAACGGATCGTTTCAAAAAGAGGCAGCACTTGAACTCACGAGAAACGGAAATGTTGTTATACCGCCTGTTGGTTGCGGTATGCGGGAAATTGCTATATACCAGAATTATTTGGCCCGCGAGGGGGTAGCTATCGTGGTTTTCGAGTTTTTGACTTTGGGACGGCGCGAAAGACCGCTATTCGACGGTACACAAACGGTTATGGATACCGTCGGGTCGATCGAGCACACGTTATACATTCTGTATTACGAACGGTCACATCATTTCCAGCCTATTTTAAATCTGCGTGCTGCCGTAGGTAGCTTAAACTTCTGCGCGACCTGTAACGCCCGTTTCCGCCGGGGCCATAGATGTTTGAAAAAGAAATGTCCTCGCTGCCTTCAAACACCGCCCTGTGAGGCACTCGCGACCGCCACGGTCCGGTGTGAGACGTGCAACCGTGATTTCTTTGGGGAACGGTGTTTAGAAAATCATAGGGCTGTTACCATTCGTCGTAAACGCCGGGTAAACACTGTTTGCGAGTCTCTTCAACGATGTCTTAACTGCTTTCGCTCAATAAGACCTTTAGAGAAAAAAGAGCACGTGTGCGGGGTGGGTTTTTGCAAAACTTGTAAATCGCAGCAGCTTTATAACCATCTTTGTTATATGAGGCCTATTCGCGCCGATGAGAAGTTGAAAGAGAACATATTCATTTTTTATGATTTTGAAACGCAGCAGTGTACGCTGGTAAATGGTGACCCGGCAACGCGTGTTCACGAGCCGAATCTTTGCGTAGCTCAGCGTGTCTGCACACGGTGCTGCGATAACGTTTCTATAGATGAACCGTGCGAACACTGCGGTGATCACGAGTTTATATTTAGGACGAACCCCGTATGTCAGCTTGTGGAGTTAGCAATGCAAAGTATTGAGGGATTCTCGCGCATATTTTTAATAGCACATAACGCCGGTGGTTTCGACGCTCAGTTTATCCTGCGTTACTTCATTGAGGAGAAAAAAACACAGCTCCCGTCTTTAATAATGAACGGTACTAAAATAATCACAATGCGTGTTGGCAAACTCGTGTTCCTCGATAGCTTGAACTACTTTCACATGCCTCTGAGCGCATTGCCAAAATCTTTCGGTCTAAAAGCTGTTCTTGCCAAAGGATCTTTTCCGCATCTGTTCAACAAACTTGAGAATCAAAATTATATCGGACCACTGCCGCCTGCAATGAATTACTCTCCTGACACCATGCGCTCGGAGGAGCGTGAGCGTTTTTTTGCATGGTATAACGAATTAAAGAACGCCGGTTATGTATTTAACTTTTCGAACGAGCTCGTTACCTATTGTAAAAAAGACGTTACGATATTGAGACAAGCCTGTGTGGTTTTTCGGAAAATGTTCATGGACAGTGGGCGTGTTTGCCCATTTAGCGAAAACACAACAATTGCGTCCGCCTGCTTTCAAATCTTCCGGAAAAATTTTTTAAAACCTAGCACGATCGGAGTTATACCTACGGGCGGTTACAGATGGGCTCACAATCAGTTGAACAAAGCAGTCTCTTGGCTCGTGTGGATGGAGCGTTCTTTAAATCGCCGTATCATTCACGCAGGACGCTCACGCGAATTTAAATTGCCCCAAAATTTATTAGTAGACGGTTACTACGAAACGTCAGATACTGTCCACGCGTTACAGTTCCACGGTTGCTACTGGCACGGGTGCTCGAGCTGTTTCACTGTAAACAGAGACCGTAGACAAAGCGACGGTGATACACTGAACGAGCGTCTTGAGAGAACAAACGCTATATCGCAGAGAATCCGTTCAAGCGGTCACACGTTAACTGAGATTTGGGAGTGCGAGTATGACCGCATGGTAAAAACAGATTTAGAGATGAGTGCTTTTGTGAGCGGTCATGCTCTAGTCAGATCGGAGCCTCTCAATCCGCGCGATGCTTTTTTCGGTGGTCGCACGGAAAACATGGTCACCCTGTATGATGTAAAAGACGGGGAGCAGATACGGTATGTTGACGTTTGCTCGTTGTATCCGTACGTCTGTAAGTACTAGGGTGCTTTTTTTTTTTGGCGACATTTTTTTTTTTCACTCCCATCTCGCATTTTTATAGGGAATACCTTAAAGAAAATTCCCTGAAAATTTGAGCCCTTAATATTAATTTTAAGTACTCGCCCAAGGCGTCCAATGATTTCCCCTTTAAAATACACGTAAAGTTCGATTTTTCTTCTTAAAAGTTCTACAGATCAGAGGCATTTAAAGGTACGATCTTGGTCGACGAACCGATTTATTCATAATTGAATGCTCTACAAAAGTGTCCATTGTGACGTAATTGTAACTCGAACCGGCGAGGTCGTACGGGTCACTAAACCCAATTTTTTCATGAAATTCTCGTTTTTTTACCTCTATCTCGTAAATGACAAGAGCTACAGAAAAAATAAGGAAGACAAACTTGGAGGAAATTCAATTTTCTACAAAAAAGTATTGAAGCACCAAATCGCTAACATCGATGTTTCTTGAGATATTGGGCTTTTAAGTTGAGGTAGTATGGAATTTTCATGGATTATTGAGCTAAACTGTATAAGTTGTTAATTTATTATTCTTTATTGTCATTTAAATCATCAAATATTTATTCGTTAAGTTGCAAATGATTGGAAAGTTGAATAATTGAACGTTTTGAAACTGAAATTCGAGAAAAAAACACATTTTCAAAGTGCTTAAAATTATTTTTTTCACTTTTCACGAATTTTTCAATTGATTTTCTCCCGATTCTTCTAATTTACTTACCAGTAATTGAATACCTATGAATTTCTAGTTGAAAATACACTGCCGCTCAAAAGTTTAGATACACTACCCAATATTTCTTGCGGCACAAAAAGTTTAATAACTCTGTCAAAAAAGAAGATTTTCCAATTTTCGAAGCGGCGTTTTAAAGGGGATAAATCCAGCTTCAGTTTGCTCCGTTCAAATATTTTTTATGATTTTTTTTCGACTCAGTACAGACTTTGGTTTGTGACTGTTTTTAGGCTTTTTTTTGACCATGGCAAATCAGGCGCACAGCTTCCGGATTTTTTTGATTTTTTCTTTAATGATGACAAACTTAAAACTGCATGCAATAGCTCCATCTTTGTTTTTTAGAAAATTTTTTGCGATTTTTTTTCGAAAAGTTATCTGATTTTTTCCCAAAATCAATCAATTTTGAAAATTTTTAAATAACCCGAGAACTATAGGGTTTAAGAGAAAATGTCAGGAATGAAAAAAGTTGTGTATTTCGATCCTGAATCGCGTCGAATTTTTTTGGAATTATTCTTTGAATTTTTTTCTTTTTATTCTTTTTTTCGAAACTTAGTTTTTTTTTTGAGGCCGATAAAGTAATGATTCAACGCACTCACCACACTTAGATAAGTTAGAGAAACTTATCTGAGTCGGGTGAGTGCCTTGAATCATTACTTTATCGGCCTTAAAAAAAAAATTAGTTTCGAAAAAAATACTAAAAAAAAAAAAATTCAAAGAATAATTCCAAAAAAATTCGACGCGATTCAGGGTCGAAATACACAATTTTTTTCATTTCTGACATTTTCTCTTAAACCCTATAGTTCTCGGGTTATTTAGAATTTTTCAAAATTGATTGATTTTGGGAAAAAATCAGATAACTTTTCGAAAAAAAATCGCAAAAAATTTTCTAAAAAAGAAAGATGGAGCTATTGCATGCAGTTTTAAGTTTGTCATCATTAAAGAAAAAATTAAAAAAATTCGGAAGCTGTGCGCCTGATTTGCCATGGTCAAAAAAAAGCCTAAAAACAGTCACAAACCAAAGTCCGTACTGAGTCGAAAAAAAATCATAAAAAATATTTGAACGGAGCAAACTGAAGCTGGATTTATCCCCTTCAAAACGCCGCTTCGAAAATTGGAAAATCTTCTTTTTTGACAGAGTTATTAAACTTTTTGTGCCGCAAGAAATATTGGGTAGTGTATCTAAACTTTTGAGCGGCAGTGTATGTTTTAAATTCACAAAATTTTCAACTAGAAATTTACAAATTTTACAAAATTTTTGTAAATTTACAACATATTTGTAACTAGAAATGTATAGGTATTCAATTACTGGTAAGTAAATTAGAATAATCAGGGGAAAATCAATCGAAAAATTCGTGAAAAGTAAAAAAAACAATTTTGGGCACTTTGAAAATGTGTTTTTTTCTCGAATTCCAGTTTCAAAACGTTCAGTTATTCAACTTTTCAATCATTTGAAACTTAACAAATAAATATTTGATGATTTGAATGACAATAAAGAATCATAAATTAACAACTTATACAATTTAGCTCAATAATCCACGAAAATTCCATACTACCTCAACTTAAAAGCCCAATATCTCAAGAAATATCAATGTTAGCGATTTAGTGCTTGCATACTTTTTTGTAGGAAATTGAATTTCCTTCAAGTTTGTCATTCCTATTTTTCCTGTAGCTCTTGTCATTTACGAGATAGAGATAAAAAAACGAGAATTTCATGAAAAAATTGGGTTTAGTGACCCGTACGACCTCGACGGTTCGAGTTACAATTACGTCACAATGGACACTTTTGTAGAGCATTCAATTATGAATAAATCGGTTCGTCGACCAAGATCGTACCTTTAAATGCCTCTGATCTGTAGAACTTTTAAGAAGAAAAATCGAACTTTACGTGTATTTTAAAGGGGAAATCATTGGACGCCTTGGGCGAGTACTTAAAATTAATATTAAGGGCTCAAATTTTCAGGGAATTTTCTTTAAGGTATTCCCTATAAAAATGCGAGATGGGAGTGGAAAAAAAAAAATGTCGCCAAAAAAAAAAGCACCCTAGTAAGTACGGTAAATACCCTGTGGGGCATCCGACTGTATACGTCGGTGACGAGTGCAGAGAGTTGACAGGTCCCGAAAATAATATCGATCTTTCACGCGTCGAGGGCCTTGTTAAATGTACGGTGCTTCCGCCGCAAAATCTTTATCATCCGGTGCTACCGGTGCGGATGCACCAACGCCTGTTATTCGCGTTATGTCGTAGCTGCTGCGAAGAAATGAATCAAGACGCGTGTCCGCATGAAGACCCTGCGGAGCGTGCATTTAGCGGAACCTGGGTAGTGGATGAGTTGCGTAAAGCTGTTGCGTGTGGGTATAAAGTATTAACCATGAACGAGGTATGGCAGTATGAGATAACACAGTACAACAGGGACACGCAGGAGGGGGGTCTTTTTACCGAATACATAAACACCTTTCTTAAAATCAAACAAGAGGCTAGCGGCTAGCCGGAGGGTTGTACAGGAGATGAGGCCGCGCAAGACCGTTACATAACTTCTTTTAAGGCAGCCGAGGGAGTTCAGCTGGATCGCAGCGCGATAGCGAAAAATCCCGGCCTGCGTTCGGTAGCCAAACTCTGTCTTAATTCCTTTTGGGGTAAATTTGGTCAACGTGAGAATTTACCTCAAACGGAAATAGTGTCAACGCGCGAAAAACTTATGGAGCTACTAAGCAGCCCTGAGCACGAGATCACTGGTATGCTGCCTGTTAACAATCAAGTGTTGTATGTTAATTACACGAAAACCGATGACGCTGTGACACCGTCCAATATAGCAAATGCTGTCATAGCTGCATACACCACAGCTCAGGCGCGTTTAAAACTTTACACCTATCTCGAGCTGTTGGGCGAGCGCGCTCTGTACTGCGACACCGACTCCGTTATTTATGTTACGAAAAAAGATCCCGAAGAGTATGAGCCGCCAACGGGTCAGCTGCTAGGGGATCTGACCGATGAGCTAAGCTCTTACGGTGAGGGTAGCTACATTAGATCTATCATTTCGGGTGGTCCAAAGTTTTACTCGTTCATAGTTAACACACCGGGTGGTACGGAAAGCGAGGTTTGTAAGGTCAAAGGTATAACACTGAATTACGCAAACTGCTCATTGATAAATTACGAGTCAATACGATCGTTTATAATAGGCGAGAGAGAGAACCCTATCGTGCTGCGCTTTGATTCAATACGTCGCACGCCATTCCACCAGGTGGTTACACGACCCGAAACGAAATCGTGCATGCCTCTGAGTGTCAAACGGAGACGCGATGGTGAATACGGTTCGCTCCCTTACGGCTACAGATAGTAGCTCATGAAAAATTCCCACTTTACAGGGGGCGTCATAAACATTGTTAAACATCGTTGTAAAATATTTATGTTATCACCCTAAAATATTTATACTGTTACCGGAAAATAAAACCTCTATGCATTATTTCGACTGTTAGATTTCTTTATATCGCACCAGCCCGTAGGAAACGTATTCATTCGTGGTCATGGATACACGGTGGAAGCATCCCTGGACCTCGATGATCTGCGGTCCCACAGGGTGTGGTAAAACGTACTTTGTAAAAAAGTTTTTAAAGTTTATTTCACAGATGAACAGTGAGCCATTTGAAAGAATCATTTTTTATTACTCCGAGTGGCAGTCAGCATACATGGAGTATGGTGAATCAATAGAGTTCCACGAGGGTCTGCCTCACAGTGCTGATTATGCTAACGACCCTCGCGCAAAACTTCTGATAATCGATGATTTGATGCGCGAGGCATCTAACAATAACGTTGTAGATCTTTTTACCAAAGGTAGTCATCATAAAAATCTGAGCGTTATTTTTATCACCCAGAACTTATTCCATCAAAGACACGGTCAGCGAGATATCTCGCTGAATGCCAACTATATAGTGATTTTCAAAAAACCCCGTGATCGCGCTCAAATTCAGCATCTCGCGCGACAGGTGTATCCTGAAAACCCGCGTTTTCTACAGGAGGCCTACCATGACGCAACATCCAAGCCGCACGGTTATTTGCTGCTCGACTTGAAACAATCGACGCCTGACAACTGTAGATTCCGTACCTGTATTTTCCCCGACGACCCCCATCATTTTGTCTACGTACCGCGGAAAAAGTTTAAAAGTGGATGCAGTGCTGGTGAATTACCAGTTCAGCGCATGTAATGGCGTCGAAAGGGTCATCGTATTGCGATAAATGCATAGTCGTTTTGAGCGCACTTCAACGAGCTAACAAGATAACACAAGAGCCCAGCACCTGTAGAAACACTTCCCACCCTTATTATTGCATTGGCATGTGCGTGTGGTATATTCTTAAAGGTACCGCTACCCCCCACGCATGTAGATCGAAAAAACCGGTTAAAAGGGGTGATACGCCGAGAGGTTAGACAGTTTGGCACGCGTAATGGCGCGAGACGGTGCACCGCTCTGTAAAAAACTCCCTAAATATAAGGTGGGTGACATTGTACGCATCAGTAGTGCAAAGGCAGCCTTTGCAAAAGGTTACGAAGGTGGCTGGAGTAGTGAGCTATTCAAGATTCACCGCGTATCGCTTAGTATTTGCCCTGTGGTATACTTCCTGCGCGATCTCAACGACGAGGATATCGATGGTATATTTTATGAACCTGAGCTATCGAGAGTGCAAACAAAGCAGATCAAGCAACGAGCGGCAAAATGAAGGACGAATTTTGCATGGTTTTACCCAGCAACAGTAGTATGAATTATTACCCGGATAATGTAACAACGCGGTATACAACGCATTTGCCACAATGTATGTCTCTTCATGGTAGCTGGGCTGTTTCCTTAGCCAAAATCCATATACCTACGACTGTTTTACACGTCCCTATCGAGAGTAAGCGAAACTTCCTGAATATGACAACGGAACTAGCGGCTGGTATCTCAATGAAGTTTGGTTTTAAGGAAGATCGTGCCTGTGTACCACCCGGTGTATACCACAGCATAGGTACGTTACTAGAGGCTATTAACGAGATACCATATGTCACGGGGCATCTGGAATTCAAGTACGCCCGCAACGGGTATGTGACGGTGACGCGCGTCTGCAAATCCTGTAAGAACCTGGAGCACGCCTTTTTTTCTCTGACGTGTTGAACAAGGTTCTAGGATTCACCGAAACAAGGGGTGTAGTAGTACCCCGTGAGGGATACGCTGCCCAGCGGCCTGCCAATTTAGCCAACGGAACCCCCAATATGATGTACGTTTATACCGATATCTGCGAACCCTATATTACCGACGATGTTCACACACCTCTACTACGCGTTGTACCGCTTGAAGCCGTCAATAACTATAATTACGGATCTGTGAAAATAAGAAGCTTTTCACCGCCGCGCTATGTTCCCTTACTACGCACTAGTTTTCAAACAATAACTATTGATATAAGAGATGAGTTTGGTGAACCAATACCATTCGAGCATGGGATGTTGACGGTGACGTTACAGTTCAAACGATTAGATTAACTTGAGCGTCTCTACAATGGATTACTACGACGCAATCTTCGACGTGCAAACGGGGAACGGAGCTCGAACCGGTTATGGCGGTATCAGCCATGTGTATATCGGTTCACCAAACCAACGAGGTCACGGTATCGGAAGTTTTTTAGGAGGTCTCTTTCGACGCATCATACCTCTCTTGAAACAGGGGGCTCGGACTGTTGGTAGAGAGGCGCTTCGTTCGGGGATCAACATGGCCTCTGACGTCATTAACTCTGGCGTGCAGCCGAAAGAAGCGTTCAAAACGCGCCTGCGCGAATCAGGGGTGAATCTGAAGCGTAAAGCTGAAGAAAAAATTAATTCCCTCATGAAGGGCTCCGGCTATAAAGGCAGCAAAATTAATAAACTGATGCATTCTGCTGTTGAGAGCGTATCACGACGCAGCTCTGTGAAAAAAAAAAAGGCAGTGAAACCGCGAAAACGTTCAAGCGGCGGCGGCGTGAGAAAGAAGCGTGTCAAGAAGAGGAAGAAGTCTGTGAAAGGTAGAAGTGGATCGGCTAAATCACGCGTCAGGAGGCGTAAGAAGAAACCTAGAACCGTGACAGATATTTTTGCTTAAACCGAGCGCTGAAAAATGGCGTTCCTACACGCACACTCATGCGAGTGTCTCAAGTCGGAGCTTGAATTATTTTCATTACCACCAACACAGACAACGATTGAGGGTACACACTCGGTGTACTACAAACCAATCTCGTCGCTGACTGACGATTCGCCGATAGAGTTTGTCGTCCCAGGCCAGGGGGATGAGTATATCGATCTCGCGCATACGATGCTAAGTATACGCGTCAAGATAGATACGCCGGATGCTGGAAAGGCGGGGGCGGCAAAGGACGCATTACCAGAACCCGACGTGGGACCCGTCAATAATCTTCTACACTCAATGTTCAGTCAGATCGATGTTTTTTTGAATCAAAAACTTGTATCGCCTCCTAACAATGCTTATGCCTACAGAGCTTATATTGAAACTCTTTTGAACTACGCGTATGCCGCGAAGACCTCGCATCTTACGAGCGGTTTATGGTATAGCGATACAGAGGGAGCGATGGATGATAAGGCCGGTGGTAACAAAGGACTTGTACAGAGACGGAATGTATTAGGTCCGAATAGAACGGTCGATCTTCTCGGGCATCTGCACTGTGATATCTTCAATCAGGAGAGGTTTTTGTTAAACGGTGTTGAGATGCGCCTGCGGCTTGTACAGAACAATAGCGCTTTCTGTCTCATGACTGATTTGAAAAACTGTAAAATCCGTATTACAGAAGCATCGTTAATCGTGCGCCGCGTTAAGATAGCCCCCGGTATACTCCTGGCTCATGCGAGAGCTCTGTCTAAATCTACAGCAAAATATCCGTTGACTCGCGTCGAGGTCAAAGCTATATCAATGCATGCCGGAATACATGGCGATACTCTTGATAACGTCATACTAGGCCAACTGCCGAAGCGTACAATCATTGGTTTTGTCGATAATAAGGCCTTCAACGGTGACTATGGAAAAAACCCGTTCAACTTCCACCATTACGCGATCAATTATCTTTCTCTATATGTGGATGGTCAACAGATACCGTTGAAACCCCTACAGACAGACTTCCAAGATGGTAATATGTATGTGGATGCATATCACACATTATTTTCTGGCTCGGGTATTCACTTTCTCAACGACGGTAATTGTATCTCGCGCTTGAATTGTCCATACGGCCATTGTCTTTTCGCGTTTGATCTGACACCCGATCTTTCGGCTAATAGCAACAGCCACTGGAACCTGGTGAGGCACGGCAGCGTGAGGATAGAAGTACGCTTCGCGGGGTCTCTGCCAACAACGATTAATTGTATTGTGTACGCTGAATATGATAATGTGTTGGAGATCGACTCATCCAGACAGGTCATCGTGGATTTCAGTGGCTAGTGAGAGAGAGAACCCTCCTGAGTTTCCGCTGATCATTCAAAGCGCGACGGTCGAAAAAAGACGGCATCATGAGTGTTGTTATTGATGTACAGGGCATGAGGGGTAGAGATATCCAGTTTATACCTAAAGAAGTAGCTGCCGTATCGGTGAAAACTGAAGACTCTGGTCATTGGGTTGTACAGCCGCCTTATACCGATGACAGCTTACCGCTCTTTACAAAGAGCCTAAATATATGGTTATGTGATAATATCCACGGCATAGCATGGTCTAAAGGCGACACATCGCTGCAATCGTTGGAAATAAATCTGAAGAGAATCGCGGGGCAAGCGACACGGATTTTCACGCGTGGTTCTGAGAAAGCATCGTATCTAACACAGCTCACGGGATATTTTATTATAAATTTGGAAGACGATGAAGACGCGCCTCCATTACGTCACCTACCCCGAAGCGACGCGCGTTGTATGTACCACAGCGCCGCAAATCACAGACAGGCCTACAGATGTGCCCTGAACAACGCCTCCAGAATCAAGGCCTGGCTCCGTCAAAACGAGCCGATTACCTCCTTATGGGAGTATAGAACTACAACGTCGTGGAGTATTGGTATATCTGAGACCAAGACCGAGGAGGAAAACGAGTCCTCGGATCATGAACAGTCTTCAGGTCTTACAATCTCTCAAGAACATAAAAGAGCATGCCATAGGCGTCTATCCAGCCGATCGTATCCCGAAGGTGTGGACGAAACCGACGGCGTTCGTTGTTAACACCGATGGATACAAACGACCCGGGGCCCACTGGGTCGCCATGTACGTCGATCGAAATGGACACGGATGGTTCTTCGACAGTTACGGCCTACCACCAATCATCCCACAGCATCTCGCGCGTCTCCGAAGAAACTGTCGGCTCTTCCGCTGCAACACAGTCCAGCTCCAAGGCCCTAATTCGCAGTGCTGCGGACAGTATTGCGTTATGTTTCTTCATTATATGGCTACTGGCCTTGGTATTCAGCGATTTAGAGACGTATTTTCGCACGATTTGCAACGAAACGATAAAATAGTTCATGAGTATTATAACGCGTATATAAATAAGCATGGTAAATCCAAGGGCGCGGTTGCCAGTGCAGACGGCTGCATTCGTGGGGGTTATAGAATTAAGCATCTACATTGTATACAGCACTGCTGCTCTCGCTCTCGGTAATTATATGATAATAAAATTTTAAATGTTTTGTCTAACTACTGTCTCATTTCTTTCATCAAGAATCACACGCGCTGTTTTGAAACCCTGTACCCCCATCTCCTATCCCGTTTCTTTCGGCGAAAATCATACGAGTGGTGGTACGTGGGGGGGGGGGGGGGGGTGTCAGATCTCGCTGACGATCAAGCCTCTTATCTCTAATGCAGCTGCAGAGCGCTCAATGCTCCTCGTCAGTCAGCGTTCAAGGTTTGCGACTTTACGTCGATCGGGAGGTATCATGAACATCGTCGTTGATATCCAGGGTCTGAAGGATAAATATAATAATTTCGTGCCTAAAGAAATCGCCGTGGTCTCTGTGAAAACATCTTACTTAGCACACTGGCTCATATCACCGCCTCACGCTTATAACGTTCTGCCTCCTAGTGTGAAACGACAAAACACGTGGCTAAAGTGCAATCATCACGGGATAGAGTGGCCCGCGGGTGAATCGTCTCTACGAGCTGTCGAAGCTGTTTTAAAGCAAATCGCTGTGCAATCCGATCGCCTCTTTACAAGAGGGCATGATGCAGCTGCATATTTAACACAGCTAACAGATTGCTTCGTTATAAATCTAGAGGAGGACGAGAAACCGCCGTCTGGTGATCTTCCCGAGAGCAGCACTTTTTGCATATTTCACGGTTTACTACACAAAAACGCCTCGTTCAAATGTGCTCTCAATAACGCTGTGAGAATTAAAAAATGGCTTTCTCATGACGCTCGTTCCAGCTCTTTGTGGGTGTACAGAACCACCACTCCCTGGAATGCTAGCTTATTAGCTGTGGAGCATCGGAAAGAGGAAAAAGCAGACGGTATCAAAAAATCTCCCTTGTAAAGACACGTGCTGTCGCCGATCTCATCCAGCGCATATCGTCATTTTATAACTGCTGACATACTAGCGACGCCCGGGGTCATGGTAAACCTATACCTCTGCCAAGGTGACAGCTCGTAACAATAGTGGGAGATGCTGCATCAAAAGATTGTTGTTGTCAGCTCTTTTCTGCATTCGGAGTAGGGATATGGCTTTGCCGAACAGGAGGTTTAAACCATCCGAACTCTCTGATGATCAGACAGTGCTTCCAAGTCACCGCAGAAGTAAACGACGTGAATTGAAAGAACGCTTAGATATTTTTTTGCGCGATATTGCAAAGTTCAAAGCGAGAATACGTGACGTATCAGAACTCCGTGCTTTAACACTGAATTTGAAAGGACTCAATCTAAACAATGGATTTCGCACTAATCAACCAAGTAGGCCTTTTGGACACCGTTCACCCCGTGAAAAGATTGGCCGATCTTGAACAAGGCAAAGACTACTGCATCACCGGCATGCGAATCATCGAAACGAAATGGGGCACGTGGGTTGTCGTGGATGTGGACGGCGCATTTACATGCTTCCTGCCAACAAGGTTCGTCAAAGCCTTCGAAGACGCTCCTCAACTCTTCCAACAAATGTGCGAGGCAGCCGAAAATAAAAAATTAATCATGGTGCACCACGGCACCAAATTCAACAAACTGGAGTTCAAACCCGCTAAAGAATAATCATCAACAGGTATGTAGGAAAAAATTCATTTATAAACCATCTGAACACATCCACATACACACATGCCACTCTCACGCCGTGTATCTCTTCACCCCCCAGCTAAAACATCGCCCGATCATCCGAGCAACGCCCCCCGCCAACCACCGCTCCATGGTCATCGACGCCGTCGTGAAAACGAACGAAAAAAAAATTTTTAAAATAATATTTTAAACCATGTGCCATATTCTAACCAATATTGTAAAATTAAGAAGAAATGAAATATATATCTAAAAAAAAAAGAAAAAAAGAAAAAAAGGTGGCACACTATGACGACACACCACCCATCCCCCCTCCGCACACCCGCTGCCCTCTCGCCCACGACACCGACCGCTCACGACGGCCGACTAGTGGGGGAAAGGAGTGGGGATAGGAGTGGGGATAGGAGTGGGGGTCGCCATAGTGTGCCACCTACTACTCAGATGCAAATGAACCTCGACGACTTAGCCTAGATCAATAAAAACAGCTCGAAATTGTATCAAGTCAAAGAATCTACGCGAATTTCAGGTTATCTAAGCAAGGAAAGGCTAAATTACCATAAATTTCCACATAAACAGTAAAATAACCGCATAAATCACCATCGAGGTTTTTATGTCAAAAATTTAGTTTTTCTCTAGGCGTTCAATTGCAACACCAAGAATAAACATAAAGTAAGAAGAACGCTTGTTTATTGTGAGATAAAACATGAAAATTGAATGAATTTCTTTAAAATTATATCGAGCCAGTAATAATCGTTTAAATTTGTGTAAAATCAAACGATTAGGAAAATTTGAATATAAAAACCTTGAAGTTTTACTTCCACGGTTGATTAAAAGAAAATAACCGTAATTTATTTAAAATTTTTGTTTTTCCTCGCAGATCAAATCGATCTTTTTGTATGAAACCAACGGAAATCATTCTCAACTGAATAAATCATTTATTATTTGACATTGTGAACCAAAAACTCTCGTTTTTTTTTCACACCTGCCCCTTTCTCTTGAAGCTCGAACCAACGCGTAACGCGAGGCGTCTTTGAGCTTATTTCGTACCGTTACAATATTGCATGTTGGTGCAATTTGAACGAGCGAATTCACTTTTCATGCGAGCGCACGCGAGCCGGAGACGGCTACCCCCACTCTGCCGTCAAAAGCTGCGTGAAATTTGGCCTCCCACAAAGCCTTCACCGAAAACAATAAATTTATATGGGATTTTTCCGCTAATTTTTCTCCAGGTAGCAGAAGCCTCACCCCGTACGCTGTCCAATTTTCAGCTCTCTATGTTGAAATAAGCAGCTGCAATAATTATTAAAAAACTAATGTTTTATCTCCCCCTAATTAACTTTACGCAATTTTTTCTTCTTCTAAATTCGTATAAAAATAACTGCTTTCGAATGATGTCACTCCCGACTCTGTCACTTGGAAATTCGCGATGAAATTTTAATTGTTTATGAGTAAAAATCGTACCCCATTTTTGGAGCCGTTTTTCACCCCTTTAATTATAAAAAATCGATTTGCCTTAAAGCGTATGCGATAGTTTGATTCTTTCTGAATGATTTCGTTTTGGTTTTATTGTGCTGTGACCCCCTCCCGGTGTAGAAATTCCTTGCGAAAACAGTCGGTTTTTTAATAACAAATGGATTTTCTCGAAAACTATCAATCCGATCGGGCTCAAATTTTGCACACTTATTGAGTGTACCGGGGAGCATATATTCTGAGATTTTGAAGGCTCATCATAAATTTTTGAATTAATAATTTGTTATAATAGAAATGGCCATTTTAGCTGGTTTTTAACTTTTTGCGGGCGAACTGATGAACTGATTTCAACTTGCGACCCGCCAAATTGTTTGTTTTTCTAATATCTACAAATAGTTATTTGACTTTTTTCTTCTCCGATGGATAGTTTCCGCGCTATCTCGCAAAAACATGGTTTTGCCAACTTTGACCGCGTGGCTAAAAAAAGCCTCCCAAAATCTGTGGTTGGAAACTATCAGGCCTTTATCAGGGACTTGAGCCCTACATGAATCCGTCGGTTAGAATCGGTCTGGCTCTGTGTCACGAAAAGGGCCTTTTTCATACCCGGTTCCTGGACTAAAACGAAAATCGCTCTTCTCCGAGTAAAAATCGGATAAATTATGCATTTTTTTCCAGCCACTCAGTTAGATACGCTGAAAATAAGAGAAAACACGCGCCAAAATCTCAATTTACCGCGTGAATGTAATTTTCGATTTTTGATTACGAGTAGGAAAAAATCAGAGTTTTAACATGAATTTGTTGCCAAGTATTTTTCTGCTTGGCTCCATGAGAATGGACTGCTGATTTTTTTCCTCCAAATATACTCTGTGGAGCTCGATTTAAGCCCAGAGTCATATCTGTATGTCGATTTTTCATCGAGATATGATTTTTTGCTCACGAGAAGGATTTTTGCTTGAAAATGACGATTTTTCGTCAATTTTCAAACGAAAATCGCTCTTCTCCGAGTAAAAATCGCATAAATTATGCAATCTTTTCCAGCTACTCAGTTTGATACGCTGAAAAGAAGAGAAAACACTTGCAAAAATCTTAATTTATCGCGGGAATGCAATTTTCAACTTTTAATCACGAGTTGGAAAAAATGAGAGTTTTAACATGAATTTGGCGCGCAGAATTTATATTTTTGGCTCCATGAGAATGGACTGCTGATTTTTTTCCTCCAAATATACTCTGTGGAGCTCAATTTAAGCCCAGAGTCATATCTGTATGTCGATTTTTCATCGAGATATGATTTTTTGCTCACGAGAAGGATTTTTGCTTGAAAATGACGATTTTTCGTCAATTTTCAAACGAAAATCGCTCTTCTCCGAGTAAAAATCGCATAAATTATGCATTCTTTTCCAGCTACTCAGTTTGATACGCTGAAAAGAAGAGAAAACACGTGCCAAAGTCTCAATTTATCACGGGAATGCAATTTTCAACTTTTGATCACGAGTTGGAAAAAATCAATATTTTAACATGAATTTGTCGCGAAGACTTTATATTTTCATGCCACTGAGAGTTATCTGGAGCTTCCGGATACCGGATAGCTGGCAGCGATAAGAATTTCATGGGGCTCAGCGGAAAGATTTTTATGTGGCTCAGCGACAAGATTTTTATGTTGCTCAGCGACAAGATTTTCATGTCGCTGAGAGTTATTGTCGCTTTACGATTAATCTAACGCCAGCGGCGATCCAGAGACTCGGCAGAGTCTCGGGCCGAGTACATTCGACAGCGTCGTCTGCTGGCGCGAGACTCACTCGAGTATATTATCTCTGAGAAAAGCGATTCAGCCGGTGGGGGTAAACACTTTCTTAAAATACAAAGCTCAGGGGTTATTTCATGATCTGAAATTTGAATTAGAGACTAATTACGTTATCCCCCCTCGTTTAAGCCATAAATCAACCGGATTGATGCTGTAATTGCTGAGAAAAAACTTTGCACGGGTAAAATTATGCCATGATCGAAGTGTGCGTGCGTGTATGTATACGACACAGAGAAAGGGCCCGTGGCGCTAGCCTTCTTCTGATTGGTCGCGACGGTTAGGAGTGTCGCGGTGGTTAGGAGTGACGCGATGGTTTCAGTTACGTCCGTTACGTCTCTACTGTGTACTGACATTTTGCCCGCTAGGTACACACGTTTTCTTCTGTACCGAGCGGGCGCGAATCACCGAATGTACTTGGCCAAGCCTTTTTCCCCGGGAGGGGATTTTTGGCTAGGTGTTAGTTATGCTACACAATAATTGGTTCCTTTCGAAGCAAAACTTGTCGCTGAGAGATATCCAAAGCTTCCGGATAACTTGCAGCGACAAAATTTTCATGTGGCTCAGCGACAAGATTTTTATGTCGCTGAGAGTTATTGTCGCTCCGAAATCAATATAATATGCCAGCGGCGATGTTAATTATGCTCCACAATAATTGGTTCCTTTCAAAGCAAAACTTGTCGCTGCGAGATATCCAAAGCTTCCGCATAACTCGCAGCGACAAAATTTTCATGTGGCTCAGCGACAAGATTTTTATGCCACTGAGAGTTATATCTGGAGCTCCCGAATAGCTGGCAGCGATAAGTATTCCATGTGGCTCAGCGGAAAGATTTTCATGTGGCTCAGCGACAAGTTTTTTATGTCGCTGAGAGTTATTGTCGCTCCGCAATCAATATAATATGCCAGCGGCGATTTCAGATATGCTGTAAATGAATAAAATTGTGGGCTTAGGAATAGGGCAATGGTTGTGAAGCATATTCATTCCTGAAGCATATTCTCCTGTCACTGGAGCATGTCGTTAATGCTACTTGCAAATTAGCATTAGTGAGGTTATGGCGAGCTGTCAGAGCTTTTACACATCATTCATCACAAAGTCGGCAGAAAATGTCAACCCGTTCCAGCTATCTCTCTCACACTCGCGTCAATATCGGCCGTCAAAATATACACGATTGCTAGCGGAATTTTAGGTTATGATTTTCTAATTTTGACAATCGGACTTTCGAATGTTTCTATATTTATCACCGTGAAATTGAACGACACATGTATAAAGATGTATTCGTGAACTGGCAACCAACAGGTGTTCCTCGGATGGGATATGTCGTCAGTCACGACCAATCAGAAACTCGATAGAAACATTGAGCCCTTTCTCTGTGTCGTATTCATACACGCACGCAGACTTCGATCAGCGCATAATTTTGCCCGTGCAAAGTTTTTTCTCAGCAATTACGGCATCAATCGGGTTGATTTATGGCTCAATCGAGGGGGGATAACGTAATTAGTCTCCAGTTCAAATTTCGTATCATGAAATTACCCCTGAACTTCGTAATTCAAGAAAGTGTCCACGCTCACCGGCGAAATCGCTTTTCTTAGAGATAATATATTCGGGTGAGTCTCGGGCCAGCAGACGACGCTGTCAAATGTACTTGTCCCGAGACTCTGCCGAGTCTCTTGAACTCGGCGAGCGCTCAGGACAAGCAGACGACGCACAGCTGTTTTCAAATGTACTTGTCCCGAGACTCTGCCGAGTCTCTTGATAGCTGTTACCTCCGATTTGGCTCAAATTTGGTTGAGACCTTCTATTCGACGATACAAGAAAGTGTGTGAAGGGATTTTTGGCGCATCTCAATATTTTTCGAGAAATCGAATATTGAAATTTTTTAGTTTTTCTTTATTTCTGAATAACTTTTACATCCGATTTGGCTCAAATTTGGTGGAGACCTTCTATTCGACGATACAAAAAAGTGTGCGAAAGGATTTTTGGCGCATCTCAATATTTTTCGAAAAATCGAATTTTTTAACAAATATTAATTTTTTCATTTTTTAAGAGCTGGTACCTGGGATTTAGCTCAAACTTGGTACAGACCTTCTTTTCGACGATACAAAAAAGTGTGCCAAAGGATTTTTGGCGCATCTCAATATTTTTCGAAAAATCACACACTTCCTTGTATCGTCGAATAGAAGGTCTCAACCAAATTTGAGCCAAATCGGAGGTAACGGCTATTCGGAAGTTTATCCGACTTTCAAGGTGAATTCGAAAGCAATTATAGCCGACACTCCAGCTCGCATTTTTTGTAAAGGTAAGACGCCACTGCCACGTCTCGTGATTTTTTCATCTCCTTTTTCACCAACGGTACTTTTGTAAATCTTTGTCATTTTTTTTTCTTAAGTACCAAAGGACACGGTGGCTACTGTGCCTGCGAAAGGTGCATCGTTCACGGGGAACCCATCAAAATTGGGAAAAATAAAACGCAAATTATTTACCCGGCAGTCGATCATCCAAAGCGATCGAACATTTCTTTTCGAGAGAGATGGGATCCCGAACACCATATTGGAAATTCACCACTAGAAATGATAGAGCAAGACATCGATATGACAACTATCTTTCCGCTAGACTTCATCCATTTAGCCTGCATCGGCGTGATGAAAAAAATATTAGAAATGCTCGTGTCTGGACCATTGAAAATGAGAGTGAACTTGAGAAGTAGACGTGAATTTTCTCGCAGATTGCTGTCTTTCAAAGCTCAAATACCGAAAGAATTTCAACGAAAGATGAGGTCAATCGACTGTTCATTTAAATGGAAAGCCACCGAATTTAGATTTTTTCTCTTGTATTGTGGTCCTATCGTTTTCAAGAATATATTACCTAAAAATTTGTACAATCCTTTCCTATTACTGCACACTAGCTTCGGAATTTTGTGTAATGAAAAATTGGCTAGATCTCACAAAGAAAAAACAAGAAAATATTTGAATTTTTTCGTCCTTGCAGTGCCGGTTTTGTATGGTGAACAAGCTCAAAGTATCAACATGCATAATCTTTGTCACATCGTCGATGAGGTTGAAAATTTGGGCTGTGATTGAAATAAAATGAATTCTTTCCCTTTTGGGAGTCATCTTGGGAAAATAAAACGGTCTATCAGAACGCCAAACCGACCGTTGGTGCAATTTTGTCGCAGACAACATGAAAAAGCATCGTCTCGCGAAGACTAACAAAACTTCCTGAAAAATTTCAAATTGGGCAGAAATATCTTCAAGACGGAGAAGTAGTAGTGGAAAACTTCGTGTTCAATTATTCGTCATTCATCAGTACAAAAGCCCCAGATAACGTTGTGCTCTTGCAGAATGGATACGTGGCAGAGATTTCAAAAATTTTTGGACGTAATGAATCCAAAGAATCTTTGTGCATTAATGTGAAAGCGTGGAAAAAAAAACGAATGTATTCACATACCCAACGGGGTCAAGTCAAGTTCATGAATGGAAAAAACTTTCAAAAAATTCGGTCGATGTCGTCTTTCCTATCACGAGCATTGAGCGGAAATTGGTTCAATTAAAAATGTCACATCAACCAAACGGTACTATACGTACATATGGGGCATTCCACGCCAAATCGGACACCATTCTGCTTTAGCATCTCCGATTTTTTCGTTAATTTTTGATATTATAGTACCCATTAAAAGAGATTTTCTGGATTTTTTTCAATTTTTTTCGTCCAGCCGTTTTCGAGGTATCGATTTTTCAAAAAAATCGTTCTTTTTTTTTCAAACACCCGTAACTTTTCGGAAAATGGGTCTATTGGGACGTTTTTTTTTGAATTTTTTGGTTTTTTACGAGACTTTGAGAGTACACTATCAAAAAAAATCCAAAACCTTCTTTCTTCAATATTTTGAATTTTTTTCTATAAAATGTTGATTTCCGAAAAACACGTAGGGATCGATTTTCTTGAATTTTTCTCCTAAAAAACTATACCTCATACCGCAATTTTTAAGCCTAGTCCCGTGATGGGAAAATGATGAGATCCATTTTTTTCGAATTTCTGAAATTTCATGTTTTTTTTTTTAAACCACGTAGCAACCGATTTTCTTTAAATTTTCCGGTGAAATACTGCCATGCATCATGCAACGTTGGAATCCATGTTTTTTCGAATGTTGTAATTTTCTGTTTCACTTACACTACCAACGAACATTTTTCGGACAAAAATTTAGAAGAGTGCCGGAACAGTTTTTCGTGCCATTTCGCCGGTAGTTAGCCTAGACCGATTTTACCAACGCCGTTTTGAAGAGGAAGGTTTCACCTTTGATTAGATTTTTTTTTAAATGTCTACGAATTTTTTTTACACTCAGCACTCAGTTTTGAAAACAATTTTTTGTCGATTTTCATCACTGTTTAGAGTGGACCCCGTTTGGAGTGAAAATGTTTTTTAGGCTCTTACGATTTTTTAGGCAATTAAGGGTTCAAAAATTGCCATATCGTGAAGCGAATGAAAATAGCCAAACCAATAGTCGAAGATGTGATGAATAGCTTTTGAGAGACACAAAATCCGACATTGAACGAAACCGTTCCCGGAGGCGCCGTGTTACTTGCAAAGCTTAAGATCAATGCAATCAGATCCTTCGATCAATCAAGCTGCAGTCTCAAATAGAGATGAGAAAAAAATTTCACAAGAAAAAACTCGACATAATCTAACAGAACTCTTCAGCGTCCTGAGGTTTTAATGGAAACATCATAGTTTTCGTACTACGGAGCAATTTCGGAATCATTCATTTTTTCTGAAAAACGAAAAAATTTTGAAAAAAAATAATCGTAGGAAAATTTAAAAAAAAAAGCGATTGAAGCGTCGACTTCTACCTTTATGACTTCATCCACAGAAATGCCTAAAAAACGTTTTGACTCTAAACGGGGTCCACTCTAAACAGTGATTGAAAACGACAAAAAATGGTCGTTTTCAAAACTGAGTGCTAATTGTAAAAAAAAATCGTAGACATTAAAAAAAAAAACCAAATTGAAGGTGGAACCGTCCTCTTCAAAACGGCGTTGGTTGAAGAGGTCTGGGCCAACCGTTCAGGCAATCTTTCAAATATTTGTCCGGAAACTTTTCGCTGGTAGTGTAAGTGAAACAAAAAATGTTAACATTCGAAAAAACATGGATTGCCACGTTGCATGATGCATGACAGTATTTTAACGGAAAATTTGAAGAAAATCGGTTGCTACGTGGTTTAAAAAAAAACATAAAATTTCAGAAATTCGAAAAAATGGATCCCACTATTTTCCCATCACGGGACTAGGTTTAAAAATTGCGGTATGAGGTATAGTTTTTTGGGAGAAAAATTCAAGAAAATCGATCGCTATGTGTTTTTTGGAAATCAACATTTTATAGAAAAAAATTCAAAATATTGAAGAAAGACGGTTTCGGATTTTTTTTGATAGTGTATTCTCGAAGTTCCGTGAAAAACAAAAAATTAGAAAAAAAAAAACGTCCCAATCGACCCATTTTCCGAAAAGTTACGGGTGTTTGAAAAAAAAAGAACGATTTTTTTGAAAAATCGATATCTCGAAAACGGATGCACGAAAAAAATTGAAAAAAATCGAGAAAATCTCTCGCAATAGGTACTATAATATAAAAAATTAACGAAAAAATCGGAGATGCTAAAGCAGAATGGTGTCTGATTTGGCGTGGAATGCCCCATATGTACTATCTTTGCTCCACGGATGAATCAATGAAATTAAAATTTTGTTGTAGTAAAATGGATTTTCTAAATAAAAAAAAATTCATCGTGACCTCGTATTTACGATTTTCTTCCATTGGACCTGTCCTAGTGTTCCACTGATATTACAAACTTTCCGCTTATAATTTATTACATCACTACAATCGAGGAAGTCGGTAAATAAATAGTTATACATGTAACTATTACGTTAGGTTGTGTAACAACTACTGCCCTGATGAATCCCGCCTGGGTCCTTTATACTTTGCCCTATTCAGGCCTTCTTAATCAGCCTTGATGAATCCCGCCTGGGTCCTTTATAATTTTCCACACTCTAGCCTTCCTTAAACAGCCTCATCGTTTCCTTATTAGGGCCTAGCCTAGCTGTGTCGTGGCGATGCCTACTAGGGAATCCACAATCGCCCGGCGCGGCGTCCGTCGCTCGACTACGGTAGCGCCAAGCGGCCGATAGCCGAACCATCTCGCCGCTCGCGAAGACGCGAGCGGACAAAGTGGGGGAAAGTGACTAAGAGTCGGGATTGAGCGTACCTCATTCGACCACGCGCCTAAGAGTGGGGACAAAAAGGCACTGTGCGACCGTTATACGCAAGCGCGATGAATGTTGAACGAATGCGAGCAAAGGATGAATCAGTGGAAGAAAATAATCTACAATAACGTTGTGGCAAGTGCCCCACCACAAAGAACTCGAGCGAATGAGACGGCGAGTTCTTTTTAGACTGGAGGACAAAGGAGTAAATTTTGAGAACAAAGGATTCTGACAGTATAAAAGCCTGTGCAGAACAGCGCTCGGCACTCATTCTTCTCCTTTACGTGCACCTGGGGCAATTTTGCTCGGAGTTTAAAAATTAGTAAAAAATGCGATGAAACGATGAAAAAAATGGGAGGACGAGAGGAGAAAAGGCGCGAGGGAGAAGGGCGAAATCTTGCCGGGACTTTTTTGAGGAATTAATGAAGAGTCTGGACGGAAATTTTTAAGGGGCTGACCAGATGTCTTAAACGTGGTTCCTTAAGGGATAAACTCAGACTGTCTTCAATATGGGTTTAAGGGATTTACGCGGGGTCTTGACGAGGATTTTGAAAAGGTTAATCAAGGATTTTAATGACAGTTTTTGAGGGATTAACCACGAATCTCGCCGGGACTTTTATAAGGGATTGGTCAAGAGTCTAGATAGGATTTTTTAAGGAGTCAACTGAGAGTCTCGACGAGGTTTTTCCAACAGATTGGCAAAGAGTCTGGACAGGATGTTTTAAGGGATTGACTAAGGGCTACGAAAATCATGATTTCCATTATTATTATTTTTTTTTTTTCATTCGAAAAGTGTTAATCTTTGGCTATATTGCAATGATTTTTTTTTTTTTTTGAAAATTGAGCTCGACAATGTTAGAGAAAATGTTGATAACGTTCGAACGAAAGGAAAGCAATATAGTGCGTTAAACAAAATTTGTTTAACTTTAAATAATATGGAATGAAGGAAATTGAGACGTCATTTGAAATTTACGCGTGTACGCATCAAAAGGCGGTTAATCCGGAGAACGATCCAATAACGCACAAAGCATTTGTGATCTCTCTCCGTGCCATGCGTCACTTTCAGTAAATGTTCCTATTTGCCTAAACTTGTGTTTTTCCTTATCAAACTGCTTCAAAATAGGTTTGGTTCAAGACGCTGTCGTATATTGTAACGGCACCGCCTGGCTCGTGAGGCGATGTGGTCGGCTCGGCGGCTGACGCTCGATTGAGCCAGCGCCGAGCGGACGGCGGCGGAACTATCCGCCCGCCCGCGGTGATTTCGCGAGTGAAAGTGGGGGTAACGAGCCCGCTAGCGAGCGCGTCTCGGGACTCTGGGACGTAAGTGGGGGGAAAAGATGATGCAATAAGTGGCGTACGTTACGTTCGGCGAGCGTAGTGCGCAGACTCAAGCCACGCCTAGCCATTAAGATCCGGCGTGAGTGAGTGGGGGAAGCGCGTAGCCAGTGATCTCTAGCAACGTTCCCACCGCGATAAAAAGAAGCCAATAGTATTAAGAGTGATTTTTAGAATTCCAGGAAACTCGGAAACGAAACCAATGATATTTAAAGTTATTTTTAGAATTCCGCGAAATCCGAGAACAAAGGAATTCGACTGTATAAAAGCCGGTGCCGTCCAGCACTCGGCGCTCATTCTCTCTCGAGATTCCGAGACCTCAGCGTATTGTCTGAGTATTAGGCAAAGAGTTTCTCTACTTCCCAAAACCTAACCTCAAATTTTCCTGTACATTCGACGACGGAGTAGTTCGGTTACGTTCGACTCCCGCAGCCGGTGTACACTCATAATTTAACCTAAATTTCCTTCGTGCATACGACGACGGAGTGGTTCGGTTACGTTCTACTCCCGCAGCCGGTGTACTTTTCCTAACCTAAATTTCCTACGTGCATACGACGACGGAGTGGTTCGGTTACGTTCAACTCCCGCAGCCGGTGCACTTCCAAACTTGACCTCAATTTTCCTTGTTCATCGGCCACGGAGTAGCTCGGTTTCGTTCGACTCCCGCAACCGTGTTTTGTTTCCTAAACCCTCAAATTCATCATAACCTAAAGGGAAGTAGAGAAATTCATCGCAAGTTTAAAATAAAAATTCATAAATTCAATAAATAATCGTGAAAGTCACTTGGACTTTTAAATTGTCAAAATCCAACGTTAATTTTGTCCAAATTAAACAAAATTCATTAAAATTGTATCGAGTCGATAAAAATCGTTTATTTTCATGTTAAATCAAATAAATTGGACAAATTAATTATAAAAACGTTAAAATTTCTATTTTCACCATTATTCTGAGGAAATAACACAATCAATCACAAAAATTGTTTGCTCGAAGATCAAATCGATCTTATTTGTGTTTTTGTAAAGGAAATCATTCTGAGTTTAAACCAATTGAATAAATGACTCATTATTTGACTTTTTTTTATTAAAAATTCTTGTTTTTCTTCATTGCCTGCTCCTTTTTCACGAAGCTCGAACCGACGCGTAACGCGAGGCGTCTTTGAGCCTATTTCGTACCGTTACAATATCTCGACAAGTTATTATATATGAAAGGAGCGCTGCAGCGCTACTAGAAAACCGATCGTGCGCGTTAGCGCGCGTGATGCCCCTGTTATGGCCGAGCCATTTATTTAGAAATAATTATAAACTAGAAACTTAAGGAAATAATAGTAACAAAGGTCATCGCCCAATGCCAATGAACTCTCGGACAGTGAACCGAGATTGCGAAATGCACAAAGCATTCAAAATGCTAAGATTTGCAAAAGACAATCTTGCAGAAATCGGAATATTGCTTCACCGCTCAGGCCAATGCACTGCATGACATTTCACCATCACAGTTGCCGACTCATCAAATATCCCCTAACGGAATCATTAACGAAAGAGGAGCAACCAAAATATTTAATTAGTCTTTCCTCCATCGTCGACTCAAGCAGACCTCCTCCAAGTACTAGCTGCTTAGAGTTCGAGCCTTATTCCGGTCTTTGCAAGATAGTTCCGATTACGCGTCTTCGATTCTTCGCGATCAAGCATCACTGCCCGAGGGTTAGTGAGGCACTGAGGTGCAGCGTTTTCACCACATCTTGAAAGCCGTATAAGAACTCAATAAGAATCAATTCCTATTTCCAATCAACTTTTATATTTATCAATTCACCATCAAGAGACGCGGCAGCGGCTCGACGCCAAGTATTAAAAGAAAAGCGTAGCGCGCGAGCCGGCCGTACTCTTATTGGGATCTGACATGGAGGCGTGGCCTGATCCAATATGGCGCCGACGAGGGTGCAGTAATACATGTGTATGTAACACGTACGGGTGGCATGTGCTTGTGTTCAATGTCCGTGTGACGTCCAGAGACATCTACGGTCAAATATTGAACTATTATGAGGGTGCAAACCAGATGTCGCATGAAATTTGTCAGATCCCAATATACAGTAAAATAGGCGTTTTATGACGTCACAGAAACTTTGGAGCGTTTTTACAGGAGAACGGGTTGAGGGAAAAATCTCATATTAGATTTGAATTTTCTATGATTTTTTATCTTTCGAATAATCCTTGGTAGAACAAAATCCGTTCAGCCAATCCAAAGAAATCTAACATTGAAGATTTTGGACGCGAGGTTTGGGTTCCCTTCTGTTTCTTGGAGTCAGAAAGGCGTAAGTTGTGCGCGCAGGTGCTTGGACATACGCCCTTTGCGAAACTGGTGGACATTTTCGGCCTGTGACGTCACCCGCTCCGCTGAACGCGGTATCCCCACTCTTCGCGCGCCACTGAGCGAGAGAGACTCTCGAGCCTCTCTTTCCGTATGGTTTTCGTTGTCTAGCTACCATGGTTTTCGTTGTCAAGGTACACGGCTCCATGGTTTTTGTTGTGTAGGTATATTTCTCCAGGGTTTTCGATGTGTAGGTATATTTCTCCATGGTTTTTGTTGCCTCTGTATATTTCTCTATGGTTTTCGGTGTCTAGGCCCACGGCTCCATGGTTTTTCATGTCTCTGTATACATATTTCTCCATGGTTTTCGGTGTCTAGGTCCACGGCTCCATGGTTTTTGATTCCTAGATATATTTCTTCATGGTTTTCGATGTCTAGGTCGACGGCTCCATGGTTTTCGGTGTCTAGGTCGACGGCTCCATGGTTTTTGATGTCTAGGTATATTTCTTCATGGTTTTAATGTCTAAGTATATTTCTCCATGGTTTTCGATGTCTAGGTCCACGGCTCTATGGTTTTCGGTGTTTAGGTCCAAGGCTCCATGGATTTTGATCTCTAGGTATATTTCTTCATGGTTTTTGATGTCTAAGTATATTTCTCCATGGTTTTCGATGTCAAGGTTCACTTTTCGGTGTCTAGGTCCACGGCTCCATGATTTTTGATGTCTAGGTATATTTCTCCATGGTTTTCGATGTGTAGTTCGACGGCTCCGTGGTTTTTGTTGTCTAGGTATATTTCTCCATGGTTTTCGATGTCTAAGTCCACGGCTCCATGGTTCTTGATGCCTAGGTCCACGGCTCCATGATTTTTGATGTCTAGGTCCACGGCTCCATGGTTTGTGATGTCTAGGTATATTTCCTCATGGTTTTTAATGTCTAGGTGTATTTCTCCATGGATTTCGATGTCTAGGTCCACGGCTCCATGGTTTTTGATGTCTAGGTATATTTCCCAATGGTTTTCGATGCCCAGGTCCACGGCTCCATGATTTTTGATGTCTAGGTATATTTCTCCATGGTTTTCGATCGCTAGGTCCATGGCTCCATGGTTTTCGATGCCCAGGTATATTTCTTCATGGTTTTCGATGTCTAGGTATATTTCTTCATGGTTTTCGATGCCCAGGTATATTTCTTCATGGTTTTCGATGTCTAGGTACACGGCTCTATGGTTTTTGTTGTCTAGGTATATTTCTCCATGGTTTTCGATGTCTAGGTCGACGGCTCTATGGTCTTTGATGTCTAGGTATATTTCCCCATGGTTTTCGATGCCCAGGTCCACGGCTCCATGATTTTTGATGTCTAGGTCCACGGCTCCATGGTTTCCGATGTCTAGGTACACGGCTCCATAGTTTTTGTTGTCTAGGTATATTCCTCCATGGTTTTCGATGCCTAGGTATATTTCTTCATGGTTTTCGCTGTCTAGGTACACGGCTCCATGGTTTTTGTTGTCTAGGTATATTTCTCCATGGTTTTCGATGTCTAGGTCGACGGCTCCATGGTCTTTGATGTCTAGGTATATTTCCCTATGGTTTTCGATGCCTAGGTCCACGGCTCCGTGGTTTTTGATATCTAGGTACATTTCTCCATGGTTTTGGATGTCTAGGTCGGCGGCTCCATGGTTTGCAATGTCTTCTTTCAGGGCTCGACCAGGGTTCCCAACGGAAATTCTTGAAGGGATTGATTCAGAGTTTTATCGAGAGGTTTCCAAGCGATCAACCGAACGTCAAGACTGTCGGTTGATCGGCTTTAAAAAAGAGCCCCGTCGAGACAGGGCTCTTTTTTAAAGCGTTGAAAATAGGATCTCAATTGAAGTTTTTATGGGATTAATCAAGAATCTCGCCGGGCCCTTTATGGACGAGATTTCCAAGGGGTCGCGACGGAATTTTTTCAAGTGATTGCTTAATGGCGTTACTTAGGTTTCTTGAAGGGATTGACCACGAGTCTCTCCGAGGATTCCTTAAGGGATTAACCAAAAGTCTGTAAGAGAGTTTTTCAAGGGATTGATCATGTCTTTCGTCGAGATATTGGAAGAGTTCTACCAGGGCTGTCGACGTAAGTTTTTGAAGAGATTTATCCTCTCTCCAGAACAACCAACCACAACGAATAATCCCTCGAATATAAAAAAAAAAAATGTTGATGAACATCTTGTTTCCAAAAAAAAAAGTGCAATCCGTGGGAAAATACTTAATAAAAGTAAAAAAAGGACGCCAAGTATTAAAAAAGTGCAACCGCAGTAGGAAAATTATGACTCACATATCTATATATCATTTCCTATTAAAATTTCTCCATCATTAAAGTTTTGATAAATATTGCCCTTTCCAAAAAGAAGGGAAATCCGCGGAAAAATACTCCAGAAAAGTAAAAAAGGAACGCCAACTATTAAAAAATCGCAACTTCAGTTGAAAAATAACGACCCCATTTTTTCTTGATATTACTTTGCAATGTAACACTTTTGATTTACTAAATTTATGTATTTCATTTTTCCTTCACTGCAAACCATTTTTCGGCCTTCATAAAAATCTTATCAAAAAGTGTCAAACTCAATTGAGACAAAAAAAATGAAATCATTGTGCCGTAGCCAAGAGCTCATAAATTAATGACTAAATTTCATAGACGAACGTACGCCCTTAACACATTCGGTTCAAGGGTTTCTCTATTTTGGAGGATTCCAGCATGGTTATCCTGAATATTATGATGACTTCATGCAAGCTAAAGATCATGAATGTACGTACAATACAATTCCACGGGAAACAAAACATAAAAAAGGGCACGTTTGCGTACAAGGGCACGCGAACACGTACACGTACTTCCCGGACGAATTCACTGCAAAGATTATACAAAAACTTGGTGTGCATGGTTTTCAAAAATAATTTCGGCGAAGGAATTCCTTATCCATGTTTACACGAGTAAACATGAATGAGGAATTCCCCACCACCCTCTCAGTGGCGTCCCCAGTACAAACTGGGGACAGAGACAACATGACAAATTTTCCCTCATCTCCGCATTGCGCGCCGCGCGCGCTTGGTTACAACTTGTCCTGAAAACAGCGCGTTCGGCGTTGACTATCCTCCCTCGGTGGATAGGATACTTTGTAGCAGGGTGTTCAATGGGCGATATTTCATTGGGGGAGAGTTTGCGAAATTCAACTAGAAAATACTGTCGTTTTTCCAGTATAGTTTGTCTTTTAGGGGGGAGCCTCCTTTAGAGGCTTCACGAAATCGATTTTTCCAAGGATTTTTTTTGGAAGGAAAGAAATATCCGATTGAAACGAAACTTTCGGTTTTATTGTTATATATTTCATCAGTCTTCTCAAATTTTTTCACTAAGTCATATGTCATTTTATGTCCGGTACAAGCATTTCGCCGAGGCGTCTCGAGGGTGCATTTGTCGTGCGGCGGGAAAGGTGCAGGTCGCAATTTCCATCTGAAACAAAGAACCTGAATTGTTTTTTTTTTCAATAGTATAGCTCCTGGTTGAACCAATAAAATTCAACAAAAAGAGAAAAATTCAACAATTTTTCGCGGATTGAAATAAAAATGCATTCCTTGTGAAAAAAAAATTCACTTTAGATTGTTTAAAAAGTGGGTTAATCTGAACTTTCTCAAGGTTTTTTAAGTTCGACTAGAAGAGAATTTAATCCCGAATAGAATGCATTTCGTTTCGTTTCGATGGGACGTTTAGTTTTTTCTCGATCTTTCTCGCTAATGAGGAAAAATCGTACAAATGAAAAACCGAGAAATCGTGCGTCAGTTTTCTTATATAAAGAATCGTATTTCCTGCAACTTACCGCATTAATATGCTAATCAGCGATTCCTGGTCCATAGAGTTGCCCTATAGACTCTTCAAAGAACTATACAATAGATCACAAAAGGTACAATAGATCAAGGGGTGGAGCGCGCGCGCTCCGAGCGATATCGCTCGTATACCTGCTCGACGCTTGCTCACTTTTTCTTCTGTAACTCCGAAAACATTCCGAATTTGCGTCTGAAATTTTAGGGATACATTCTTCGATAGTTTGGGAAGACATTTGTGCAAAAAAAAAATTGATTTTTTGAAGCGCCTGAAGCCTGCTCCCCCCCCCCCCCCTTAATGCAAACTGACAAATGCTATGTAAAAATGAAAATTCTTCTTTCATAGACGAAAATGAGATGATCATTTATCTTGTTGGTATATTCGATTATCTTTTGTCTTCGCGAAATTATTTTCGAAAACCATGCACGCCAAGTTTTTGTATAATCTTTGTAGTGAATTCGTCCGGGAAGTACGTGTACGTGTTCGCGTGCCCTTGTACGCAAACGTGCCCTTTTTTATGTTTCGTTTCCCGTGGAATTGTATTGTACGTACATTCATGATCTTTAGCTAGCATGAAGTCATCATAATATTCAGGATAATCATGCTGGAATCCTCCAAAATGGAGAAACCCTTGAACCGAATGTGTTAAGGGCGTACGTTCGTCTATGAAATTTAGTCATTCATTTATGAGCTCTTGGCTACGGCACAATGATTTCATTTTTTTTGTCTCAATTGAGTTTGACACTTTTTGATAAGATTTTTATGAGGGTCAAAAGATGGTTTGCAGTGAAGGAAAAATAAAATACATAAATTTAGTAAATCAAAAGTGTAACATTGCAAAGTAATATCAAGAAAAAATGGGGTCGTTATTTTTCAACTGAAGTTGCGATTTTTTGATAGTTGGCGTTTCATACACTATCTCAAAATCTACGTTTCGCGTAATTTGTGTACGTGAGTGTGCTCACTACACTGTCTCCGAGGAGACCCGCTACGCGCTGCATCAGCACGACTCAAATTGCGTTCGAACACGACTCAAATTGCGTAAGTCCGACCTATATTATTTTCGACTACAATTGTAATTAAAACTGTCAACTAAACGAAAGAAGACTACGATACCACTCGTTTCGGCTCGATACTTTGTACGACCTTTTACAAACCCTAAAATATACCGAGTGTTACTCTATCACTTCTTTCTATCTCATTTAAACCCCTGATTCTCTTCCTAACTAATCTAGAGTCGCGGTAGCGACTCGGAGACAAGTACATTTAAAAGGCGAGTCGCTCCAGGACTCTTTACAGCAAGGACCGCGATTCCAACTGTTTTCGAAAATTTTCGAAAATTGTTTCTGCAATATCTCGATGATTACACCGTTATGGAAAATGTTCCAGTTTCGAGTATTTTTTATTTTTTTTTCTCTTTCGATTGCGACTATTTCGGACTCTGTAGCTTATTCCGTTTTGCAGATACGAATATTTTTCTTTTTCGTTGCATCAAAAAATCGCACATTTTTTTTCGCACAGATTTTTTCGCACACATTGCCGATGCTCATTTGTTCCTTTTCGTAGTTGTACCAATGACAACTGGTGAAATAACTGTCAGAAGATTATAAAGATCGCGAGTCGGATCAATGCATGGTGCGAACAGAGTCGCGATAGCGACTTAGAGACAAGTTCGTTCTAAGACTGTTCGCGGCAAATATTAATGACGATCATCGAAGATCCTGGCAATAAGTTATTTGGTATAATATCAATTGTAACGGAACAACTCGTCCCGTCCACACGGGTGGCAAGAGCTCCGTCTCACTCACTCACTGAGCGAGGTAAGCGGCGCCATTCGAATCATATTCGCGAAGATACTCCTCATTAGCGAGCCCTTGCCATACCTATGACAAACGTCACAGCGGCGAAACGCTAGTGAGACGGCCCACCAGCACGCCCCACTGGACACGCCTGTCACGAAATGACGAAATACCTCCTCACATGTCCTCGACTCCTGATACTCGCGCGTATCCTACTACCTCTCCTAAGAACAATAATTACAACAATAAACAAATCCGGAAGGTGGGAATTCACAAAGTTCGTCTCTTGAACCCAGTGGTCATCCCACCCGACCAATTTCCCACCGGTCACCTCACCACGTACCGGGGAAGGGAAATCTCTCCTCTCGCCACGATTCGTCTATTTAAGGGCGCGCAACGAGAGCTTGAGATCATTCTACGAAGGAAACTTTGAAATCTTCACTCATCGTGAGTAATAAGCTCCGGATAATGGACTTACAATAATTATTCAAGTCGAACTCCGCCAATCATCTCGAGTTCGCGGTTAGGAACTAATCCTGGGCAAGGTACCTGCATTGCGCTGGTTTTCCGACCTCAGGGTTAGCACGTAGTCTGGTGACCGTAGGTAGGACACGCGATCGAATTAAATTAAACAAATAAAGTCAATTTCGGGCCCTAGAAACGACCCGGTTAATCATCGCGACAAGTGCTCTTACTCGCCGTCAAGGACGAGCGTCAAAACTGCGAATTATGTCTCAGACCCCGGTTTAAATTAATTTCGACCACCAGCTTCCCTGGTGTTTCGTGCATGTGCACTCGGCAAGCACACGCACTGCGTTAAAGCCTTACTCAGCAACGCGACCGCCATGAGAATCAATCGGATTAAAAATCTCGATTAATTCGAAACTTGTTTCGTCAGCTTCACTGGCGCTTCATACATTCGCGCTCGGCAAACGAATGTCCAGCGAGAACACAAAAGAAAAAAGTATATAAAAACAAAAATCTCGCGCCCGCCGTGAGAATTACGGAATTCTAAAGGAATCGCGTAATTCGCCTTGCCCGCCAGCTTCCCTGGCGTTTCATGATTCATTACTTACTCTCTCTATTAGAATTGCCTTAAATTCGGTTAATCTCGAGAAATTTATCAGTAAACTCCTCAGCAATAGTCTACCGAAAATCTCATTTATTCGCTGCATACTTTGCTCCACTTTTTCTCCAATTATTCTACACAAGACCTTGCTTCGTATAATTAAAATAAACTCGACGCTTCTCGTCACAATTCCAAGAAACCGAGCCACCGGTGGCCCGGTGACGTCACGCCCGCCTTCTGCGTGTGTGCGTTCAGATAATCGTTCGCTCTAGCGACGTTCTGTCTCCTCCTGCGCTCCTGATTATCCGAAACTTCTCACCTTCTTAAAATCGCTAAAATACCGACTAAAAAACTCCATTCTTTCACTCTAACCCGTATCTCTAACACCGCACAGGGCTTCTCCCGTTTTGACATAATTTTGCATCAATCGAAATCGTTAATTAATCTTGTAAATTTACTTTTCAGCAGCGATCTATCTTACATTCTCGTGAATGCCGATGATGAAGGGTCAAAATCGTCAATTCTGACGACACGCACACGTCACCCTGAGGCAACGCATAACTCCTCACGAGTTGTGCGAGCGAGAGACCGCTGCATTCAATTCTCATAACTCTTGTTCTAATTATTCAGACGCTGATTCACCCTGCAGATCGCTATTTCCATTTAAGAATCAACCTCGAGTCCCAAAAACCCGTTTCTCCTAGCGAGGGAGGCAGAAAAACGTCCCATCGCCAAATCGAAACGTTTCAATGGCGCCCGAACAGGGACTCGAGGCATAAAACTGCATTCCTAACGAAATAGCATTTTTCTGTAATTGCGCATCCATCAAGTATCTCCAGATTATACGAAGTAAGATTATTCTTAAAATTCTCCATAAGCAAACGGGATAAGAAAGAAAAATAAATCTCGCCTCAACACTCTCACGCGACATATAGAGCGACGGAATCATTCAGGGTCACCAGAACAGCTTTATCGACATAGCCGGTTCATAACCGAGAAATTCCAACGCCCTGCAATAATAACAGCGATAATTTCGAAAACACGCGCTCATAACTACGTCGCACGTACGTACTCGTCAACAAGCCTAATCCTCACCGAGCGACGAAACGGCAAAAGAAATAATCCCAAGGGATTAACGCGCTCGGCGATCGAACTCGAAATTCGACTTGATTTCTCGAGAAAAACAATCTCAGAGAAACAGTCTCGAGCATTGCCCCTATTGACGAGGCCGTACACACGTGTGCAAAACAACACGTGCTAGCGACCGTTAATCCTGAGAAATTCCACAAAATTAAATAGAGAAAAATAAACTGCAAATTCCCAACCGAGGAGAAATTACGAAAATACGGTCATAACGGAAAAGAATAAAAAACCCACTCCGAAGATGAGTACGGACCTAAGCGGGGCAATCCCGAAAGCCAAGAAACTGCTCATCCCTACTCTCGCCGACACGTTCGGAGAGACAGAGGGAGCCACCTCCTTCATGCTATCCAGCCGACCAAATTCCCCACCCAAGGAGAACCGGCAGAAGGGTCCTCGAGGCGAGGAGGTGAGGGAATATGGACCAAAGCGAAAGAACAAAGATAAATTCTATCGCCGCCCGGGCCAACACCAACCCCTCAGCCGTGCGAGTGTTACGTCCTGGCATTCTTGCCAGCACCCCATAATTTTTTTCTATCATCTCTCTCTCTTTTTCATCACAAATAGCTTACCATCAGCAGGTAAATTCGCAAACGTCATCTTTTGTCGATAATTTGATCATTCTAATAATAATTTTTACAAACGAGTATGTGCATCTTTTGTAATAACACATACTCGTCAGCATTAGTATATAAGCCCTCGAACACGTGCGTAAATACGTCCCTTATATCCTTCTAAACGTAATACGTAATAATATACAAGAGACCACGTGTCCCTTGGACAGTGCTCAATCCGAAACGCAAGATTAAGATAACCAATTTTCCCATGGTCCGTTTTCTACAAAAATCTTCCAAATGTTCTCAAAGAAATACAGAACTCTTTATCTTAGACACGAACTCCAAACGCAGCTGCAAGATAGCATATTAATAAACATTCGAATCCTGGGAAAATATTCTCGAGGAAACACAAACTCCTTAGCCATAAACACAGCTGCAAGATAACATATTAAAATCCCGAGAACTAGGAAAATGATTGACATTTCCCATAACACAAAATCAGACCTAATGCATAAATGCGAACAGCCTCCTTTTCTAAGAAAACGAGATCACATTCTCCAATCACAACCTTACAGAAAACTCCACTACATTTCAACTTCCAACCAAAAATCGGAATTCCTTATCGTATTCTTTTAACCAATTGGAAAAAGCAACGTTGAGCCTTTTCCACCACTTTTTCTCTCTTACAACAAATTTACTCCAGCATTGAAAATGCTCTCGTAAAATCTTCAGTTAGAAACTTATATCGAACCCAAGAGGTCATCTTCCCTTCTGGGCAAGAGTCTCTCAATCTTAAAACTTAAAAGAACTTAACTATAAATTCAAACATTAAAACTGAGATCCGATCGTCAAACTCTGACAAATAATCCTAAATCTCTAACTCCGATCGAAATCAGTGAATCAGACATTAAACGAATAATCAACTGAATAATTTAGAATAATTGAATAATTGTAATATTCAAAAGTGTACTTAAGAGTGTAAATAAACAAACAATTATTAGTGAACGCGAGTTTATCAAAATTTATTCGAGTGTTCAAACTTCACTCTGGGTAAGAGTATCATCAAAATAAACCATCGCATAAATCTCTAAAACCCAAATGTTAGTAATTTGTGTCTGGGAATAGCGTAGAAGTCAAAAAGGACTCACTGGCGATAGCTTTCAAATCAAGCATCGCGCTCAAAATCGACGACTGCGCATTCCAAACTAAATTCTCCCACCTGGGACGTAACACGAGCTCGGTCTCGCATCTCGAGAACGATCAGGCGGACCCGTCAGTAATATTCCTCTCGGAAATGGTTAAGAAAATGGACATTGAAGCAAAATCACGCGACGAAACTCTGAAAAGCCTCACGGATTCGCTCACATCGCGAATCGAGGCTCTCCAAGAGCTTGTAATCAGCCATATCAATGCTAACAAACCGGACAAAAACCCTCTTAACACGTCCCAAGAAGCCTGGCGACTCGATGTTCCATCCTCGACTCTCTACCCTTACAACCCTAAAGGAAACGTCCCCAATTGGGGGGGAGAAGAGAGGGAGAGAAATTCTCCTAAGACGAGTCAGCATCGCGGTGCAACGGCCGCGGGAATTCACCTTGGACGGCTAGGTCTACCTAACGACTACGTCGCCAACTTGGCCGAACAAAACCCGACTGCGGTGAGAACGGATGCCCACAACCCGCGAGATAACTCCGAGTCGCCCACTCGAAGCTTGCAAATGGGAAGTGCACTCGGAAGTTTGAGAATTGATGCACCGACATACGGTGGAAAGCCTCATGAACTGCCCTTGCAGTTTCTCGCGGACTTGCGGTCACATTATCAAGCCTTCCCACCCAGAAACGACTTTCATTTATTAATCTCCCAATGCCTCAAGGACACTCCACTACAGTGGTGGAAAATCGCCCACAACGATATTCGCAGCTGGGAAGAATTCGAAACGCAATTCGTTCCAAGGTTTTGGAGCGAAGACCGTCAAAACCATGTCGAAAGTAAATTGGAATATGACTGGTTCGACTCTCGCAAAAAGACCTCTCGTTTCGCCTATGCCCTCTCGCTCATTGGGCTGGCAAAGGAACTGCGACCTCCACTGACCGATCGGGAAATCGTGCACAAGATCAAAAGGCATTTTTCCGAAGACGTCTGAACAACAATACGGACAAGTTGCATCGAAACACTCCCACTCCTCCTGGATCTACTATCCTCATTAGACGAAGAAATCCCGGGGAATAGGGAGAGGGAGAAACCGCCTCAACCTAATCGTTTTCATACCCAGGGCACTCGGGATGACACGAGAAATTCCGAGCAACGTCCCAACCATGAGTCACGAAGGGAGGGCAAACCCGAGTTCCGCAGCGACAAGAAACCCGAAAATAACCTCCAAAGAAACCCTTCCAAAGACAAACGAACCGCCATTCGTAGTCTTGAAACGACAGAGGCAGTAACGAACGAAGAAGAAACGGAGACAATCCCCGAAACGGGAAACGAAGACTCGTCACCTCCGCAACCTGGTATATAACCGAGGTGACGATCGGCTTCGGTAAGGACCTGCGATCAGAATTCCTGGAGGACGAAGAGAATACAAACATCCGACCCAAGAGTAAATGCCCTAGGCTCATGATCCTGCTCCAGGACACACCCGTCACGGCTCTGGTAGATACGGGAAGCGAAGTGACGGCCATTTCGGAAGAATTCTTCCACCGCCACAAAAACTTGCTTGCTTGCCCGTCTCTCCCGCTAACAGGCATGACCGTCACCGGGGCGACCAAAGGGCGAGGTGTCCCCATCTCCCTCCAAATCTTTGCATCCATTGGGATCGAAGCATTTAGCGATCGCACATCCATCCTAATCATACCAAAACTCACAAACGAATGCGTACTGGGGATCGACTTCCTGACCAAAACCCACTCGGTGCTTGACTTTGGAAACAACACCATTACAGTCACTCGCCCATACATCCGTGACACCGACTACACTTTTCCCTTGAACCTCGGGAACTCCGACGCCGAGACACGCATCCGGACGTTGGAAGCGGTAGACGATCGGATCACTGATGAAGAGATTCTTAACAAAACACGCGAAACATCGGGACTTTCAACAAAAGAAAATCTTTACCGACCTCCTGAGCCAATTCAGAGATGTATTCAGAAAATGGCCTGGATTACTCACGACATACCAACACGTCCTCAAGGTGAAACCTCATGAACCTTTCAAGGCCATGAGTTATCCTATACCCCTCGCCTATCGAGAGGAGGTCGACCGTGAAATAGAAACACTCCTAAAAAACGAAATCATCCAACGATCGAGCAGCAAATACAGCAGTCCACTGCTCACATCGGGAAAGAAGGACGGAGGCGTGCGGCTTTGCCTTGACGCCCGTAAAATCAATCAAATTCTTGAACCGGATTATGAGCAAATGGAGGGAACGGTCGAGCTGTTCCAAGAATGCCGAAGGGCAACATTGATGTCCTCACTAGATATGAGAGCCAGCTTCTGGCAAGTGCCACTGCATCCGGATTCCCGACAATACACGGCATTTTCAGATCGTGGAAAGTGTTACGAATTTCGCGTGACACCTTTCGGGCTACGCACTAGTACCGCCAGCCTCGTCCGAGGACTAGATCCAGTACTAAAAGGACTGACAAATGTTCTCAATTTCGTTGACGATCTCTTGTGCACGTCCGGAACCTTCACCGAACACCTCGATAGCCTGAAAGAACTGTTCCAACAATTCAAGGACCACGGATTGACCCTAAACCTAGAAAAATCGCGCTTCTTTAAACAAGAGACTAAGTTCCTCGGGCACATCCTCACCCAAGAAGGAATTAAACCAGATCCAGACAAAATCGATGCAATCCAGAACTTCCCTGCTCCTAAAAACGTGAAACAACTAAGGGGATTCCTGGGATTGGTGAATTACTATAGTAAATTTACCAGGGAACACGGTTCGTCCACCCAACCCCTGTTGCATTTACTTACCAAAGGAACGAAATGGAATTGGGAAGAGGAGGAAGAACAAGCTTTCAAAAATGTAAAATCCAAATTTTGCAAGAGCGTAATCCTCTACTATCCAGCCAAAGGCAGGCCTTTCTACGTGCAGACCGACGCGAGCGACTTCGCTCTTGGGGCGATCCTATATCAAAAGAACGACGAAGGAGACCACCAAGTCCTCCACTTTGCTAGCCGAACGATCAAAGGCCCTGAGCTCCGCTACACCACTACGGAGAAAGAGTTACTCGCCATCGTTTGGGCCCTGAGTAAGTTCCGCACTTATATCCTTGGCTTGGAAGTGATCATAGTTACCGACCACATCGCGCTGACCTTCCTCTGGTAGTGCAAGTTGTCGCATGCAAGAATCACGCGATGGACGCTCGGCATACAAGAATATCACCCCCAGATCGAGTATTGCGAAGGAAAAAGAAATCTGGTAGCTGACCTACTCAGCCGACCGGAACGCACCACCTCGGGAGCCGTGATCGCCCAGCTCGATGCCGAGCATGTCGAAGCGCTGTTAGACACTGTCCGGAAACTAGGCACACTCCAGGAGCAGGACCCGGTGTGCCAATCCCTACGAGGAACAATCAAACACAAACCCGAACACACGGATCACCGCATCAGAGATGGAATCCTCTACAACTGCAAAGGAGGTCGCGAAAGGGTAATAGTTCCCAGCCAAGGCGTGGGAGACCTGATTACCGAATGCCAACGCAAGGAAATGTTAATTCCTCCTCAAAGACGACTTCTATTACCCCAACTTAGCACGCACGATCCGCAAGACCCTCGCCTATTGCGATGACTGTCAACGGAACAAAGTGTACACTCTAGGGACACATGCAGAACAACAGTGCATCCTCCCGGGTGAACCCAATGCACTTGTGTCACTGGATTACTACGGGCCGCTACCAGCCGGCCAATTTGGACATTGCTACATTCTCGCGGTCATCGACGTCTTTTCAAAACTGACCAAACTCTACGGACTCCGAAAGGCGACCACCGAAATCACCTGGAAGAAGCTAGTCGATGATTACTTCCCCAAGTACGGGAAACCCAAAGCAATCCTAAGCGACCAAGGGACGCAATTCACTTCCCGCAAGTGGGAACGATACCTCGAAGATAACGGAATCACCAAAATCATGACGTCCATACGACACCCGCAGGCGAACCCGGTCGAAAGAACCAACCGCGAACTTAGCCGATTCTTCCGATCACTAACCAAAGGGAAGCACAAATCCTGGGTCCGCTGGCTATCGACCATTGAGGACTGCATAAACACCACGTACCACGAGGCCACCGGATTCGCGCCCTGGGAGCTACATTTTGGAACCAAGCCTGAAAATCCCTGGCAGAAGTTGCTGATGTTGAATCCGAATTTTCACAATTTCATAAAACTATTATTCCTTATAGACGTTTTATCGACTCGAGGACGAGTCTGTTGAAGCACATGATTCGAATCCCGCGCTTCAATCTAAGGAGGGGGATGTTATGGCCGAGCCATTTATTTAAAAATAATTATAAACTAGAAACTTAAGGAAATAATAGTAACAAAGGTCATCACCCAATGCCAATGAACTCTCGGACAGTGAACCGAGATTGCGAAATGCATAAAGCATTCAAAATGCTAAGACTTGCAAAAGACAATCTTGCAGAAATCGGAATATTGCTTCGCCGCTCAGGCCAATGCACTGCATGACATTTCACCATCACAGTTGCCGACTCATCAAATATCCCCTAACGGAATCATTCACGAAAGAGAAGCAACCAAAATGTTTAATTAGTCTTTCCTCCATCACCGACTCAAGCAGACCTCCTCCAAGTACTAGCTGCTTGGAGATCGAGCCTTATTCCGGTCTTTGCAAGATAGTTCCGATTACGCGTCTTCGATTCTTCGCGATCAAGCATCACTGCCCGAGGGTTAGTGAGGCACTGAGGTGCAGCGTTTTCACCACATCTTGAAAGCCGTATAAGAACTCAATAAGAATCAATTTCTATTTCCAATCAACTTTTATATTTATCAATTCACCATATTTCATACACTATCTCAAAATCTACGTTTCGCGTAATTTGTGTACGTGAGTGTGCCGACTACACTGTCTTCGAGGAGACCCGCTACGCGCTGCGTCAGCACGACTCAAATTGCGTTCGAACACTAAAGTAAGTCCGACCTATATTATTTTCGACTACAATTGTAATTAAAACTGTCAACCAAACGAAAGAAGACTACGATACTACTCGTTTCGGCTCGATACTCTGTACGACCTTTTATAAACCCTAAAATATACCGAGTGTTACTCTATCACTTCTTTCTATCTCATTTAAACCCCTAATTCTCTTCCTAACTAATCTATATCCAAACTGACCATAATAGGTGCGCCTAGCGCTTTGATAGCTATTCCAAATTCTTATTTTATTTATTTGTTTGAGAGTTCCTCTCCGCCCTCTCACGATACGTTCGGGCTTAACACTGAAAAGGACTCCCCCAACGAGCGAGGCCCACGAAGACCTTATCGTTATGGCGAAAGAACGCATGAAACGAGAACGGGAAAGACAAGCCGACCGTCACAACCGAAACCACAAACTTCACGAATACCAGATTGGTGCGGAAGTGTTAGCGCGCGCATCAAGAGACTCGGCAGAGTCTCGGGACAAGTACATTTGACAGCGTCGTCTGCTGGCCCGAGACTCACCCGAGTATATTATCTCTAAGAAAAGCGATTTCGCCGGTGGGGGTGGACACTTTCTTGAATTACGAAGTTCAGGGGTAATTTCATGATACGAAATTTGAACTGGAGACTAATTACGTTATCCCCCCTCGATTGAGCCATAAATCAACCCGATTGATGCCGTAATTGCTGAGAAAAAACTTTGCACGGGCAAAATTATGCGCTGATCGAAGTGTGCGTGCGTGTATGAATACGACACAGAGAAAGGGCTCAATGTTCCTATCGTGTTTCTGATTGGTCGTGACTGACGACATATCCAGCTGTTCCCATCCGAGGAACACCTGTTGGTTGCCAGTTCACGAATACATCTTTATACATGTGTCGTTCAATTTCACGGTGATAAATATAGAAACATTCGAAAGTCAGATTGTCTAAATTAGAAAATCATAACCTAAAATTCCGCTAGCAATCGTGTATATTTTGACGGCCGATATTGACGCGAGTGTGAGAGAGATAGCTGGAACGGGTTGACATTTTCAGCCGACTTTGTGATGAATGATGTGTAAAAGCTCTGACAGCTCGCCATAACCTCACTAATGCTAATTTGCAGGTAGCATTAACGACATGCTCCAGTGACAGGAGAATATGCTTCAGGAATGAATATGCTTCACAACCATTGCCCTATTCCTAAGCCCACAATTTTATTCATTTACAGCATATCTGAAATCGCCGCTGGCATATTGATTGATTGCGGAGCGACAATAACTCTCAGCGACATAAAAAACTTGTCGCTGAGCCACATGAAAATCTTTCCGCTGAGCCACGTGTAATACTTATCGCTGCCAGCTATTCGGAAGCTCCAGATATAACTCTCAGTGGCATAAAAATCTTGTCGCTGAGCCACATGAAAATTTTGTCGCTGCGAGTTATCCGGAAGCTTTGGATATCTCGCAGCGACAAGTTTTGCTTCGAAAGGAACCAATTATTGTGGAGCATAATTAACATCGCCGCTGGCATATTATATTGATTGCGGAGCGACAATAACTCTCAGCGACATAAAAATCTTGTCGCTGAGCCACATGAAAATTTTGTCGCTGCGAGTTATCCGGAAGCTTTGGATATCTCTCAGCGACAAGTTTTGCTTCGAAAGGAACCAATTATTGTGTAGCATAACTAACATCGCCGCTGGCGTTAGATTAATCGTAAAGCGACAATAACTCTCAGCGACATGAAAATGTTGTCGCTGAGCAACATAAAAATCTTGTCGCTGAGCCACATAAAAATCTTTCCGCTGAGCCCCATAAAATTCTTATCGCTGCCAGCTATCCGGTATCCGGAAGCTCCAGATAACTCTCAGTGGCATGAAAATATAAATTCTTCGCGACAAATTCATGTTAAAATATTGATTTTTTCCAACTCGTGATCAAAAGTTGAAAATTGCATTCCCGCGATAAATTGAGACTTTGGCACGTGTTTTCTCTTCTTTTCAGCGTATTAAACTGAGTGGCTGGGAAAAAATGCATAATTTATGCGATTTTTACTCGGAGAAAAACGATTTTCGTTTGAAAATTGTCGAAAAATGAACATTTTCCAGCAAAAATCATGCTCGTGAGCAAAAAATCATATCTCGATGAAAAATCGAGATAAAGACATGACTCTGGGCTTAAATTGAGCTCCACAGAGTATATTTAAAGGAAAGAAATCAGCAGTCCATTCTCATGGAGCCAAGCAGAAAAATTCTTGGCAACAAATTCATGTTAAAACTCTGATTTTTTCCAACTCATGGTCAAAAGTTGAAAATTGCATTCCCGCGATGAATTCGGACTTTGGCACGTGTTTTCTCTTCTTTTCAGCGTATCAAACTGAGTGGCTGGAAAAAAATGCATAATTTAACCGATTTTTACTCGGAGAAGAGCGATTTTCGTTTGAAAATTGACGAAAAATCGTCATTTCCAAGCAAAAATCCTGCTCGTGAGCAAAAAATCATATCTCGATGAAAAATCGACATACAGATATGACTCTGGGCTTAAATTGAGCTCCACAGAGTATATTTGACGGGCAAAAATCAGCATCTCATTCGCATTCAGCCAAGGAGAAAAATTCTTGGCAACAAATTCATGTTAAAACTCTGATTTTTTTCAACTCATGATCAAAAATCGAAAATTGCGTTCACGCGGTAAATTGAGACTTTGGCGCGTGTTTTCTCTTATTTTCAGCGTATCAAACTGAAAGGCTGGAAAAAAAGTCATAATTTATACGATTTTTACTCGGAGAAAAGCGATTTTCGTTTGAAAATTGTTGAAAAATCGTCATTTTCAAGCAAAAATCATGGTTATGGGCAAAAAATCATATCTTGGTGGAAAATTGAGATAGAGACATGACTTTGGGCTTAAATTAAGCTCCACAGAGTAAATTCCTGGGAAAGAAATCAGCAATTTATTCCCATAAAGCCAACTAAATAAAATCTTCACTCTCAAGTCATGTAAAAATGGCGTTTTTTTCTAAGCTGATGGTGAAAATGCGAAAATACCATTATCGAGAAAATATAAGATTATGGCACGCGTTCACGTTTCCTTTTAGCTCAGCAAACCATGTGGACGAAAAAAAAACATGATTTCACCGTCGTTGCTCGGAGAAGAGCGATTTTCGTTTGAAAATTGATGAAAAATCGTCATTTTCGAGCAAAAATGATGGAAATGGGCAAAAAATCATATCTCGGTGAAAAATTGAGATAGAGACATGATTCTTGGCTCAAAATGACCACAGAGTACACTTCTAGGGAAAAATCAGCAAATTATTCCCACTGGACTGAAAAAATTGGAGACTTCCAATCAGAAAAAAAAGTGATATCCTAGCCAAAAATCCCCTCCCGGGGAAAAAAGCCTGGACAAGTCCATTTGTTCGTGACCCCCGTTTCCAATCGTTTTCACAGACAAATCCAACCCCGCTAAAAAAGAATTGAAATAAAATGAAGAATAGAAAAAAACCCTCAAAAAAATGGCTCCTAAAAAAATGGAGAAAAACCCCAAAAAAAAAATCAAAACAATTGAAAAAAATACAATGAATGTAAAAATGGTAAAAAAAAAAATTGATTATTTTCGCTCAGCACGAAAAATTCTTGATATCCATGAAAGGACAAGTATTCCATTGATGGCTGAAAATCAATTAACAAGAAAAAGGGAAAAGTTCCAAAAAAACACGGCACAAAAAAAAGAAACCCCTAAATACACAATAGCGAATCAACAGAAAAACTTCCGCGACGTGATGGAAAACTAGTTGAGCGGATGCGCACAGAGTACTTGTCCGGCCCGAAAATTTTTGTATTAGCTTCCGGTATTTTTAGATAGATAGAACAACTTGGTTGTATTCATGAGAAAAATGATGGGCGTTATACAAAAATCACTGAACTTTATACATTCAAATGCATTGGTACAAATTCAAAGTTTTCTCTCGATTTGATATACAATTATTTAAGAGAAACGCAGTGGCTAGTCGTCCGGATAGCCGGACGAATAATATTCGTCCGGACACGCTTTATCCAATGACTTCCGCTTTATCCGTACGATTAAGGGTTGCTTATTCGTCCGACCATGCTTTTTAGTGTATGAAATATCCGGACGAATAGCCACAGCCATTAATAAATTATATATTTGTGCAATATTTTACACGAGTATGGATACATAGAAAAATAACAACTAATGAATAATTAAGGTGCAGCTAGTTAAATTCAATGACCCGTAATGCATCGGAAAAAATTGCACTCCTAGCCATTTTTTGTATTATTCACTTGAAATGTAAATCGGTTTTGGAAAGAACCTTGATTGACTCGAGATTTTCACCGACTATTCACGTGTCTTTTCTAAAAAGCTTTTTGAGACTAAACAATTACGTTATGTCAAGTTCAAAACCTATGAGCACTTCTAATAAAAAAATTTCGGGCCGGACAAGTACTCTGTGCGCATTCGCTCAACTGCTCAACATGCGATGGCAAACTTTAGTTTTCCATCACGTCGCGCAAGTTTTTCTGTCGATTAGCTATAGTGTATTTAGGGGTTTCTTTTTTTTGTGCCGTGTTTTTTTGGAACTTTTCCCTTTTTCTTGTTAATTGATTTTCAGCCATCAATGGAATACTTGTCCTTTCATGGATATCAAGAATTTTTCGTGCTGAGCGAAAATAATCAATTTTTTTTTTTTTTACCATTTTTACATTCATGGTATTTTTTTCAATTGTTTTGATTTTTTTTTGGGGTTTTTCTCCATTTTTTTAGGAGCCATTTTTTTCGAGGGTTTTTTTCTATTCTTCATTTTATTTCAATTCTTTTTTAGCGGGGTTGGATTTGTCTGTGAAAACGGTTGGAAACGGGGGTCACGAACAAATGGACTTGTCCCGGCTTTTTTCCCCGGGAGGAGATTTTCGGCTAGGTTGACAGTGTCCCAACCGAACATAGGAGTCTGTTCAGGAATGAGCATGGTCAAATTCCCGCGCCGCGACTCGCGCTCCCAGCGCGGCATTATAGTCGCAAATATGGAAAACAGGCGGCTGTCAAGTTGTCGGGTGGCGCTGCCACAAGGGATATCGTGACAACTTGACCAGCGTCCATATTAATTACTCTCTTCTTATCCGGACGTCAAACCGGGAAGACGTGTGAGCTCTCGCTCTCTAGGACCTCGCGACACGAGGCACCGCGGCCATCTCCGACAAGGACCGCTCAGCCTTGCTCGGTTTAACTCCTTTTCGGCGCGTTAAAGTGTCCGCATTATCACGGCGAAGCGACTGCTCCTCTAGTATTTTTATCAAGTGTATTCTCCGGGACAATTATTGTTGTAAACTCGTGGTGATCTCCGTTTTTCTCTCACCACGCGGTGGACACGTGTCGGTGTTACGCAGTTTTATGCGAGTGATCGCTCATTAATGGACGTTTGTCCTTTGTAAATCGGCAATAAATTAACAAAAGTGTACTCTCTAAACGCCTCGTGTCAGTCTCTCATTTACTCAAACCCAAAATTCTCTTGCATGATTCCATCCCGCCCTCGATCATAAAAACAGCGGCAAAATCCGGGTCAGTTTCCGGAACATTTGGTCCTTCGAGCCGGATCGAGGGCTAGTGCTGGACAATTTTGGGTTTGATTAAGTTCTCAGTGGAAATTCGGCTCGAACGTTTGGTTCTTTAAGCCGTATCGAGAACTTGTGCGCGGAATTTTTGTGTGTGAAACGGTCTCCTGGACAGTTCTATGTCGATCGCGTTGAAGCTTCGGTCGCTTTCGCGACGGCGAACTCTGTGACATTCTCAAAAGACCGTGTTTTCAGTGAAAATGTCGCGCTCTGTGAAAATCTCGCGTTCTCAGGAAAAATCTCGCGTTTTGTGAATATTTCGCGAGAGTTTCGATTGCGCTCCCACAAGTGAATTCTCGGTGAACAATCTCAAGTGACCTCTCCGTGAATTCTCTATTTTCCTCTGCGTTTAATTTTGCAGTGCGAATATTTTTCGTGAAATTCTGTAACGGCCATTTCTCGGTAGACAGTTTTTTCTATTTCGAACTCAAGTGCCTCGTTCTCTTGTGCGCGAATTCAAAACAAGGTTGACCTCGAGGCCCAGTGGCACGTGTGGTGAGTGTGTGAGCCGGACCGAGACCGCGCGCCTGCGCTACAAGGCGGCAGTCTTGGATCTCGAGTGCGCTGTGGCCGCCGGAATTCTCCGATCGATAATCAATGCTCGGAACGGCTCTAGCGGTAAGTGAAGCGCCCGGCCACGTGTAAGTGACAGTCGGTAACTCCACATCGATTATCGCGCGAGTGATCTCAACCTCGGACGATTATCGATCAAGGCAACGTGAATTACAACTCGAGCCTACGAACGTTCGCGAATTATCTCGCTCTCAAGTCGTTGTCTTTTATTATAAATTCGCGATCGCGCACAATATTTCTCTAAATTAAGGGAAATTCACGGCACTCTTGGCCTTTGTGAATTTTTTTGCAATGGGCTTAAATCATGTGACGGCTCAAACGCTTGTGTCTCGTGAGTTCCCGTGCACGCTTCGGACAGCGTCGCGTTCGTCCTCGCGATCTCTCCGGTGGTTCGTGAAATTATTCTTTCGCGATAAATTTAATTCGTTTGTTTGAAAATCGGAGTACTCTCGGACTTTGCGAAATTCTTCGCATCGAGCTGAAATCAAGTGACAGCTCAAACGGGGAACAATGCGCGCTCTCTACTCTTGAGTTTCGTGAGTTCCCGCGCACCCTTCGGATAACCATGTGTGCGTCTTCACGATCTCTCCGGTACGTCGCGAATTTCCTTTTTCGCGATAAATTCAATTCTTTCGTTTCGAAAATCGAGGCATTCTCGGACTCCACGAACCTTGTCGCAACGAGCTCAAGCCAAGTAACAGCTCGAACGCGTAGTATGTGCGCGTTTAAAATTTGTGTGTGTTGTGAGTTCTTGCGCGCGTCTCGGCCAATCGCGCGTGAGTTCTCCCGATTGCTCCGGTATTTCGCGTGTTTCGAAGATTTTCAGGGAATTTTCGCAAACCCTCGAACGTCTCGCGTGTGGTTTTGTGATTTTCGAGTATCGTATGGACGATTTCGGACTTTACGACCACGATCTCGACAAAATTGGTGTTAAAATTGGTGTTTTTTGGCTTGATTTGAACAGGCGCAAATCTTAGCGACGGGACAAACCAGTGATCCAGTGGAGTGACGGCGAGCTCAAACCTCGCGTCACCCCCCCCTCCCCCTTTTTCCTCTCCTAATTGGCAATGCTCCTGGGGAGTGATTGCGAGCTCAAACCTCGCGTCACCCCCCCCCCTTCTCCTTCCTTCTCCAAAACGGCAGCTCTCCTAAGGAGTGATTGCGAGCCAAAACCTCGCGTCACCCCCCCCCCCCCTCCTTTTCCTCTCACAATCGGCTGTGCTCCTGTGAGTGAGTGCGAGTCTCAAACCTCGCATCACCCCCCCCCCTCTCCCAAATGGCAGTGCTCGGGCGAAATGGCAGTGCGCGGGCGAAATGGCACGCCACGAAACCAGGACCACTCGGTCTGCTCCCAGGAACGCGTGAGCATTCTGGCTCACGTACGTCGAAACTTCTGGACTGCTCCAGGGACTTCGTCACGCGGGCGGCGCCCCGCTGGCGATATGGCGTGCCACCAATCCGGCAATTCGCGCTCGGTTCGCGACGGCGAACTTGCGCTCAGCCCGAGGCCAGCTCCAAAGCCGAGTGTGTATACAAGCGCTCTGCTCTCTTGGAGATCGCAACCCTGCGATCAGCTCGGATTCATCGCTCCTTCCATGGTCCGAGCCAAAAGCTAATCCAGGAGCTTTGGCTGTATGAAATTCGGTGGGATGAACCACTCCCAGCTCCGGTCTCCACAAAATGGCTCGCTGTATGAGAAGGAATAATCAATACTTAAGGTTTCTTTGTTCTCAGGTGGTTCAACACGAGCGAAAGGGCTCGTGAATTACTCGGTTCTTCTCAGACCGGTCACAGCGCCATGGCGGCGGCAGCATAAGCACCGTCGGCCTCTCGTCCACAAGGAAAATGACTCCAAATCAAAGGTCGCTCCTTTGTAACGCTTGACCCTCCCGAGGATCGAGCTCTCAGGCGCTCTCCTGGCGAAGCTCGCTCTTCACGTCAAGAAAATGGCGGAGCTTGACTCGGAAGCAACCAGTGGACGCGGACTCTCAGGCACTCTACCTGGATGAAGGCTCTCCAATCCCGCCGCAAGGACTGCACGAGAAATCAGCTCGCGCAAATCCAGGAGCTCTCCCAGGACGCACAGTGGATGCACGTGCTTGGTCGTGCAAACCAGCTGATTGCGTGTCTCGAAGGATGACTACGGCCGGCTCCTAGGTCAACAGCTATGGTGGACGGGACCACCATGGCTCTCGAAATTGAGGGAAATCTGGCCCCTACAGGCTGATCACCGATGGTGCCAGTAACTCTGCTCCTCAGGTATCTCCTGCCATTCTTTTTTGCTCTATGTTTCAGAATATTCAGCCTGAAACAACAGCTCTCCGAACAGCTCCATCCGGGAGGATCGAATTTCCTCTCGATCTCTCGACTGGATGAACGGAAGACGTGCGTCTGTGAAGACTCACGTACTTCAGGGTGAGATATGTGCTCGTCAGAGGGGGATCCGTGCACATCAATCGGTGTGCCAACTACCTCTCTGCCGTGTCACGCTTTCTCACTCCTCCGGACACACGGGTGTCAACCACGCTGGACTACTCCTCAGGACTCCTCAGGAGCTTATCAACGGTTCAACTCCAGACGTGGACTCTCCAACAAGAGGACATCTTCGCTCTGCGAAGATGGCGGGCGGAACGTTCAGGAATTAGCATGGTCAAATTCCCGCGCCGCGACTCGCGCTCCCAGCGCGGCATTATAGTCGCAAATATGGAAAACAGGCGGCTGTCAAGTTGTCGGGTGGCGCTGCCACAAGGGATATCGTGACAACTTGACCAGCGTCCATATTAATCACTCTCTTTTTATCCGGACGTCAAACCGGGAAGACGTGTGAGCTCTCGCTCTCTAGGACCTCGCGACACGAGGCACCGCGGCCATCTCCGACAAGGACCGCTCAGCCTTGCTCGGTTTAACTCCTTTTCGGTGTGTTAAAGTGTCCGCATTATCACGGCGAAGCGACTGCTCCTCTAGTATTTTTATCAAGTGTATTCTCCGGGACAATTATTGTTGTAAACTCGTGGTGATCTCCGTTTTTCTCTCACCACGCGGCGGACACGTGTCGGTGTTACGGAGTTTTATGCGAGTGATCGCTCATTAATGGACGTTTGCCCTTTGTAAATCGGCAATAAATTAACAAAAGTGTACTCTCTAAACGCCTCGTGTCAGTCTCTCATTTACTCAAACCCAAAATTCTCTTGCATGATTCCATCCCGCCCTCGATCATAAAAACAGCGGCGAAATCCGGGTCAGTTTCCGGAACAGAGTCATTGCGAAGTTCCTCCCACTATACGAGGGACCCTACGTCATTTCGGCCAAAATCCACTCCCACTCGTACATCCTCAGCAACAGGGAGCTTACCAAAGAAAGGGGACAGTTCCATTCCCGTGACCTATGACCTTACTATCGCAAAACATAAGTACCCAGTAAAAAATCATCTGATCTTCTTACAGAATCATTGGACAAGTCCACCCAAACAGTCTGCTCCAAAGAGGGCACAGAGTTGAGCGCCCGGCCTTACCAGATGGCTGGAAAAGGACAGAAAAAGGGACATCGTCCCATTACGGGGAAGTAAAAACAGACCAACACAGAGCCCTGGTACTTCCAACACTTGCGTGCAGATGAAGGACGACAGCGACAGATGCTCAACTTCGCAACAGGAGAAGCCAGCATCTTTGCGCCGGGGACGACAAAAATTCGAAAAAAATTCGTCATCCCGGTAAAACCTGGAATACCTCAGAAGACCTGGGTGGCACCTAAAAGATCGGGTACCCACGCAATACAGACCCCCGATGGACCGAAGATTATCTTCGATCCCGAGGTCCAGGCGCGATACGCTGGATACAAGCGGATAGCCTCGGAAGCCACCGACGAAGAAGCCTGCACCCGGAAGTATTCCCGGCTACCTTTACCCTCCGGAGGGAGGCCCGCAAGAGAAGGGGCAATTCGGATGGAAGATCTTGCATCTGCCACCAAGAGCGTGCAAGATCTTGGAGGGGCGATGTAACGGAACAACTCGTCCCGTCCACACGGGTGGCAAGAGCTCCGTCTCACTCACTCACTGAGCGAGGTAAGCGGCGCCATTCGGATCATATCCGCGAAGATACTCCTCATTAGCGAGCCCTTGCCACACCTATGACATACGTCACAGCGGCGAGACGCTAGTGAGAAGGCCCATCAGCACGCCCCACTGAACACGCCTGTCACGAAATGACGAAATACCTCCTCACATGTCCTCGACTCCTGATACTCGCGCGTATCCTACTACCTCTCCTAAGAACAATAATTACAACAATAAACGAATCCGGAAGGTGGGAATTCACAAAGTTCGTCTCTTGGACCCAGTGGTCATCCCACCCGACCAATTTCCCACCGGTCACCTCACCAAGTACCGGGGAAGGGAAATCTCTCCTCTCGCCACGATTCGTCTATTTAAGGGCGCGCAACGAGAGCTTGAGATCATTCTACGAAAGAAACTTTGAAATCTTCACTCATCGTGAGTAATAAGCTCCGGATAATGGACTTACAATAATTATTTAAGTCGAACTCCGCCAATCATCTCGAGTTCGCGGTTAGGAACTAATCCTGGGCAAGGTACCTGCATTGCGCTGGTTTTCCGACCTCAGGGTTAGCACGTAGTCTGGTGACCGTAGGTAGGACACGCGATCGAATTAAATTAAACAAATAAAGTCAATTTCGGGCCCTAGAAACGACCCGGTTAATCATCGCGACAAGTGCTCTTACTCGCCGTCAAGGACGAACGTCAAAACTGCGAATTATGTCTCAGACCCCGGTTTAAATTAATTTCGACCACCAGCTTCCCTGGTGTTTCGCGCATGTGCACTCGGCAAGCACACGCACTGCGTTAAAGCCTTACTCAGCAACGCGACCGCCATGAGAATCAATCGGATTAAAAATCTCGATTAATTCGAAACTTGTTTCGTCAGTTTCACTGGCGCTTCGTACATTCGCGCTCATCAAACGAATGTTCAGCGAGAAAACAAAAGAAAAAAGTATATAAAAACAAAAATCTCGCGCCCGCCGTGAGAATTACGGAATTCTAAAGGAATCGCGTAATTCGCCTTGCCCGCCAGCTTCCCTGGCGTTTCATGATTCATTACTTACTCTCACTATTAGAATTGCCTTAAATTCGGTTAATCTCGAGAAATTTATCAGTAAACTCCTCAGCAATAGTCTACCGAAAATCTCATTTATTCGCTGCATACTTTGCTCCACTTTTTCTCCAATTATTCTACACAAGACCTTGCTTCGTATAATTAAAATAAACTCGACGCTTCTCGTCACAATTCCAAGAAACCGAGCCACCGGTGGCCCGGTGACGTCACGCCCGCCTTCTGCGTGTGTGCGTTCAGATAATCGTTCGCTCTAGCGACGTTCTGTCTCCTCCTGCGCTCCTGATTATCCGAAACTTCTCACCTTCTTAAAATCGCTAAAATACCGACTAAAAAACTCCATTCTTTCACTCTAACCCGTATCTCTAACACCGCACAGGGCTTCTCCCGCTTTGACATAATTTTGCATCAATCGAAATCGTTAATTAATCTTGTAAATTTACTTTTCAGCAGCGATCTCTCTTACATTCTCGTGAATGCCGATGATGAAGGGTCGAAATCGTCAATTCTGACGACACGCACACGTCACCCTGAGGCAACGCATAACTCCTTACGAGTTGTGCGAGCGAAAGACCGCTGCATTCAGTTCTCATAACTCTTGATCTAATTATTCAGACGCTAATTCACCCTGCAGATCGCTATTTCCATTTAAGAATCAACCTCGAGTCTAAAAAACCCGTTTCTCCTAGCGAGGGAGGCAGAAAAACGTCCCATCGCCAAATCGAAACGTTTCAATTCCATCCCAATCCCATCGCCATTGAAACGTTTCGATTTGGCGATGGGACGTTTTTCTGCCTCCCTCGCTAGGAGAAACGGGTTTTTTGGACTCGAGGTTGATTCTTAAATGGAAATAGCGATCAGCAGGGTGAATTAGCGTCTGAATAATTAGAACAAGAGTTATGAGAACTGAATGCGGTTTTATGCCTCGAGACCCTGTTCGGGCGCCATGCCCGAAACGTTTCGGCATTGTAATGTAATATTATATTACATTACAATGCAATATATTAGTAATAGAATATCATTCATTTATGAATTATTATTCTTTATTAGACTGTATCAAATCAATTCGATAATTTTTTTTTCAGCCTAACACAATCTTAAACTTTACTTTTATATAGAAAAATAATTCTCCCGAAAGATGGGGCCAGACGTCCAAAATTTAGAGGTGCCTCATCGGACTTCCGTCTTTTTTATTTGGTTAATCCGTAAATAACGGATTTCCATGAATGGAATAAACATTTTTCGTGTTCTAAAATGATGAATTATTCTGTTTTTATGTATAAATACTGAATACACTACCGGCGAAAAGTTTCCGGACAAAAATTTAAAAGAGTACCGGGACGGTTTTTCATGCCATTTCGCTGGTAGTTGGCCTAGGCTAATTTAACCAACGCCGATTTGAAGAGGAAGGTTTCACCTTCAACTTGGTTTTTTTTAAAAAATGTCTACGATTTTTTTTTACACTCAGCACTCAGTTTTGAAAACGACAATTTTTTGTCGTTTTTTATCACTGTTTAGAGTGGACCCCGTTTAGAGTAAAAATGTTTTCCAGGCATTTCTACGGATGAAATCATAAAGGTAGAAGTCCAAGCTGCAATTTCATTTTTTAGAAATTTTCCTACGATTTTTTTTTTCAAAGATATTCCGTTTTTTCAGAAAAAATCGATGATTGGGAAATTGCTCCGTAGTACGAAAACGATGAGGTTTACATTAAAACCTCAAGACGCTAAAAAGTTCTATTAGATTATGTTGAGTTGACCAGAATTTTTTCAGATTTTTCTTTTGAAATTTTTTTCTCATCTATTTCAGATCGCAGCTCAATTGATCGGGAAGACCGGATTGCATTGATCTTTAGCTTTGGAAGTAACACGGGGCCTCCGGGAACGCTTTTTATCAATTTTGGATTTTGTGTCTCTCAAAAGCTATTCATGGCATCTTCGACCATTGATTTGGCTATTTTCAATCGCTTCGCGATGTAGCAATTTTTGAACCGTTGATTGTGAAGTGTAAGGATTGATGCAAGGATTGATGCACGCTTTTCGACACAGTCGCGAGTCCTATGCGTTGTTGTTTCTCCTTTACGTTTTCGCGAGACTCGCTTCATCGTAGAGGTGAGCGATTTGTTTTTTTTTGCCCAGTCTGCCTCAAAAAAAAAGTGGGAAAAATGTTCACACACTCTTTACTTACGACGACAGACAAATATTCAAAAACTCTTTCAATTGAGTACTTCTTTGAAAAGCTTTCGAAAAAATGTCCGCGTTGTGTTGAGCGATTATGAAATTATCCGTTGATAAACTGTAATTTTTGAGTTCATTGGAGTTTATTTTATTTCATTTTGGAAGAAGAAAATGGGTCAGCGACTTAATTCAAGTGTCAAAAAGCGTGCATCAATCCTTGCACTTCGCAATTAAGGGTTCAAAATTTGCTACATCGCGAAGCGATTGAAAATAGCCAAATCAATGGTCGAAGATGCGATGAATAGCTTTTGCGAGACACAGTTTCCAAAATTGATAAAAAGCGTTTCCGGAGGCCCCGTGTTATTTCTAAAGCTTGAGATCAATGCGATCCGGTCTTCCTGATCAATCGAGCTGCGATCTGAAATAGATGAGAAAAAATTTTCAAAAGAAAAATCTGAAAAAATTCTGGTCAACTCAACATAATCTAATAGAACTTTTTAGCATCTTGAGGTTTTAATGTAAGCCTCATCGTTTTCGTACTACGGAGCAATTTCCCAATCATCGATTTTTTCTGAAAAAACGAAATATCTTTGAAAAAATAAATCGTAGGAAAATTTCTAAAAAATGAAATTGAAGCTTGGACTTCTACCTTTATGATTTCATCCGTAGAAATGCCTAAAAATCATTTTTACTCCAAACGGGGTCCACTCTAAACAGTGATAAAAAACGACAAAAAATGGTCGTTTCCAAAACTGAGTGCTGAGTTTAAAAAAAATTGTAGACATTTTTTATAAAAGCCAAATTGAAGGTGGAACCTTCCTCTTCAAAACGGCGTTGGTTAAACTGGCCTAGGCCAACTACCGGCGAAATGGCATGAAAAACCGTCCCGGCACTCTTTTAAATTTTTGTCCGGAAACTTTTCGCCGGTAGTGTATACTATAAAAAAACGGTCTTGGGTATTGCAGCAACAATTATCGGTCAATATATACACTCCGAAATTTTCAGCCTCGTTATTAATTCTGTATCTCGGTGAAAAAAAAAAATCATAAGAGAATTTAATAAGCATTGTTTTCAAGGGGACAGTTTTCGCTTCGATTTGACACCCGGAAAAGAAAATTGGAATTTTTTTTATAGCCCCACGCCTTTTTGCATACGGCCGTTTTCTGACGATTTCTCGAGCTTCGGAGATGGGCTACTAAAATATTTTTCTCATAATTCCATTTATCATCATTCCAAAGAGGATATCAAACGCTGCATTTTTGTTTCTAAAAAAGTACCATGCGATTTTTTTTTGCAAAAATATTCAAATTTCTAACGAATATTGCCAATTTTAGTACATTTGGCGTATTTAGAAATCGGCAGGTGATTGGAGAAAATGTCAAGAAAGTGAAAAGTTGCAGAAGTTTATGATGGACCTGTTAGAATTATTTCAGAATTTCTTTTCGACACTTTTTTTCCCCCACTTTCGGAGTAAAATTTATTTCAACTTCCTCTAACATTTTTTTTTAGGGGGGCGAGGTATTCATTTTTTTTCTGTCATCATCTCCATGTCATTGTAATTGAAAATGAAATGTCTTACTTTCTTTTACACGATTTTTTCGTAAAAAAAACTGCATTATTGAAAATTTAGTTTTTAAATGAAATTATGCGAAGATGATGACAGAACAAAATTTAAGCCCCTCTAAAAAAAAGTACCATGCGGAAATGGAAATAAATTTTACTCCGAAAGTGGGAAAAAAAATGTCGAAAAGAAATTCTGAAATAATTCTAACAGGCCCATCATAAACTCCTGCAACATTTCACCCTACTGATATTTTCTCCAACCGCCCGCCGTTTCCAAAATACGCCGAATTTAATAAAATTGTCAATTTTCGTCGAAAATTTGAATATTCTCTTTGAATCCTAAAAAAAACATAAACTGAAGAATAATTGTAAAATTTGCTTAAAAAAAGATGGAATTTCGTTGGTTTTCAACGATGCAATCTTCGACATCACAAAATCGAGACACTTTACTGTCCAATAAATTTTCGCACGCAATTAAAACAAGTTTCTTCGAATTTTCAATAAAATTTCCAGTTCCAAGTCGTTATTCGCGATACCAGCGAATCAAGAATTCGATTACGTTCACACGGGCCCAACGGAATCGCGCGATTTTCTTGGCTACATGACGCGTAATGTGATAACAAGTTGTGCAGCCTCCTCAGCCGCTACGAACGCGACGAAAACAATCGAAAATGTACAAATTACTTCAACACGTTTGAGGCTGAATCCGAAACGAGATCTTTCCGTTTTTACAACCGCACATAAATCTCGCATTTTGAAAGGGCTTCGATGACATGTTGGTCGTCAATCTGTGCATTCCCGCTTGAGGTCAGTTACTCTTCACCCCACTTGACCCTTCACTTTATCAAACTCGAAAACAAAATTAATCTCTGGAATAAAACTTTGAAATGCAGATATCGACGCTAGGTTTGTCCTTCGAATTTACCAACATTTTTCGATTTCTTTCTGCTGAATCCCGACAACAGGCCTGCTCTTTCATTGCTTCATCGTTTGCTCGACACGGATGTGAAATTCAGCAAAAGTCGATGCAGCAAAGTACTGCCACGAGCGCTTCAAACTTATCAGGATAATTTGCCTCAGCACTATGGAAGGTTTGCCATTTCAATTATTATTTATTCATTGTATTTTACAGTAAATTCTCATCAATTTACAAAAGAAATCAGGTTTCATTGTAAAATACAATAAAATGTACGAAATGGATGTAAAATTCATAAAATTATCGATGCAAATATCTTTTTTTTAGTTCTCTATAGCCTCATAAAAACTTGACTGGACTTCTTTATCAGAAAACGGATTCTTGAAAATTTTTCAAAACGTTTTTTATTTTTTTCAAAGTTCAGCTTTGTCTAGTTTTGATTAGGATTATGGAAAAAATTGATTATGACAGGATCCGAAAGGTGAAGTGGCTACCAACGTAAAACAGCGAATACAAATGATGCTGCAAAATGATTAGGCGTGTGTTAATGCGGATATGAAATTGCAGGACGTACCACGAGACGAAATTGGGACATGCGATGACGGTGTTCGAGATGCATGCGCGTGGTTCCAGGAATTTAGCGACAAAATGCAAATCGAGTGCAACAAGCATGGGCCACCTGGTCGACAAATGTGCGAAGATCCTTTTAATCTCCGTCACGCTAATTACGATTATTTTCAAATGTTGGCCAAGGAACGTGGACGCTCTCAACTGGAGAGTATACAATTTTCAGTTTTTCAACCGAGCACACACAATTTTCGGTAATTCCTCGATATTAAAAAATATAATATTTCATCGAATTAACGCTGATCGCTGTTTTACCAATTTCTCTTTACAGAGCTGCGCAATTATTTTCTGGCAGAAAGCGAAAAGACTCGTCGGGTTGCGTCGAATTATCGACGCAAGCAATTTTTCAACTCCAGGTGATTCCCAAAAAGTATTGACACAAGTTACCGATTCCGAAGCCGATAATTCCAAAGGTTTGCCTACGATTATCTTCACCTATGTCTTTTTTAAAAAAATATTTTAAATCATTCATGGCATCTTTACTTTTCAGAAAAATCGTCGGTCGGACAACCTTCGACTACCGAATATTAACCGGGAATGTTGCATACCGAGTCGCCGGCCGGTTTGTTGCCGCAATCTTCCAGCTGGCCCCTCGTCTCTCTGGGGCCTAGAAGCTTGTACTCTCACAATTTGGGTCTGTAGCATCAAACCGGCGTTTTAGCCACTTCCGCGTTTCTATTACCCTGGGACGTTACAGTGCGGTAAACAAAAAAAAACAAATCGTTTTTGCACACATTTACAACAAAAAACCATTTAAAAAAAATCGAGACAACCGTATTTACTTACTCAACCAGAAAATCGTGATTTTCGAAAATTTGAACATAGCTATACAAAGTTTGCGTCTGAATTACGAGATAATTTTTTTTTGCTCCTAGCCTCAAATCTTGAGAGAAAAAAAATGCTTGATCGATGGTAATTTTTATTTTTCAGACGACGAACCAGTGCTGTAGTTTCCCCCAGCGACCTTCCAGATTCTTCGACTCAAACGGTTCCCCCAAGTCCGAAGTGCAATGGAAAGAGCAGCACGAACAATTTTTCGAGCCGGGCGCTACCGAGATGACATTTTTTTTTGGAACAAGACATCGAACAAGACGATCGGAATCATTTCTTCGAAGAAAATAAAGCTGGGGGTAAAATTCTCGACGAGTGCATCAGAATCTGGATCGAACGATCGCTTCACGCAGTCGAAACGTTCTCTGGCTCTACCCCAGCGATGGTAACTCAAGTTTTTCTAATTTTTTCAAAATTTTTTCTAAAGAAAAAAAATTTCGATCTAAAAATGGAAATAAAATTGAAAAATTTACTGTTTTTTCGATTTCGTTGCAAAACTTGACCGAATCTTAAATCTTAACTGAAGGAGCAATGCTTTCGGAAAAAAAATGGAAAAATTAATGGTTTTTTCAAATAATAAACCCACCATGATTTTCGTTCATGTTTCAGTCATTGCTGATGGAAAAGGTGGAGAATCTTCGAGACGAGGCAGCAGGATTAAACCAACTGGACTGGGAATCGAATTTCTCATGGAAATTCAATTTGCAATGTGATAAGATTCTCGAACAAGCGCAAAAAATATACCTCGATAGGTCCAATGGAACAAATATTAATGGAATAATGAAAAAAAGCTATTTATTTTTATGTATCAACGATTTATTGTAAAAATTGTATTCTCATTATGCTCTTCTCATAATCAGAAATTTCAAAACGTGAGTTTTTAGTGATTTCGATCAACTTTGCATGTGGACTCGAGTTTTAGCTATAAATTGGGTTTTTCAGAGCAATACATCTTGAGATTGGCGTATTGATTAAGCAGGCATATAGATCAATAAACCACGCAACGGTCGAAGTATTGTGACCAAGTGGTACAAAAAAAACGTATATTTTTCATTTTGTTGTTTAGGTATCGTTTTTTTTTTACAAATTACCGATTGCAATACAATCGGTGGTAATTTATTTTGCGTTTCTATTGACATGGGATACTTTTTTGAAATTCATGAAATAATAAAATAAATTGTGAGATAAATCTTTCCACGTTATGATAAATCCGTAACTTTTCAGCACATTTACGAACTCATCGAGGTTGTCGAACCTGCTTTCGACGTCCGAGCTTCTCCACACCCAAAGTCAGCCAAAAATTCTAATGATTTCGACACTAATAATTGTAGTCCCATTTTTTACGAACGTAACTCACAATTTATTCATACTAGGAAAAAAAAAAGATGTGAGATGCAATTAAGGAGAGGAATAATGAGGAATTATACAAAGAAAGTGATTCGCCTTCATAGTTTCACTATAATTTTTTCTTTATTTTCTTTTGTTTATAGTTTTTTCTTTTTTAAAAATTTATATAACATTATTTAAAAAATTTATTTATATTTAAAAAAATATTTTTGCTTTTCTTATATTTTCTTGTTTTTTTCTTATCAGCCCTTTTATGCAGCTCCTGTAACATAAAGAATGATATTGTTTATTAATTTATTCAATTAAATAAATTGAACGAAAAAGAGTGTATATATATTGCATGTTTTTTACCTCTTCCGCCGTTATGTCCACGTCGGCCACCGCGACCACGCCAATTTTTACCACGACGGGCGACTCTCCAACCCATTATATCGGCTGTCCGCTCCTGCAGCCGTGCCAGGATGTCGATCTTTTTTCGTTCCTGAATCCGCCACCCTGCTCTCGTACCCCTACCTGCAATGAATTCAATGTTTTTTTATTAATCTAGTTTCGGCGTTTTGGAATATTGTCCAACCTAGCAGTACGTGACTCAATGCTAATGAGCGTAGCAGGCACTGCGTTGCATATTGCCTGGTACAGAGCTACGCAGTGGCCACAGCGCAGAGTTCGCATTGAGTCGCAGTGTTCAAATTTCCACTATTTTAAAAATTATTATCCTTTTGGATTTGGGATAGTGGGAAGTTGAACATTGTGCAACTCAATGCCAACTTTGCGCAGTGGGCACTGCGTAACTCTGTCCCAGGCACCATGCAACGCAGTACCCGCTGTGCACACAATTTGCATTTAGTCATGCGGCGCTTGGTTTTCACACTATTTCAAAACGCCAAAAGCATAATAATTTTTCAAATAGTGGCAAGTCGAATACTGTGCCACTCAATATCAACTCTGCGCAGTGGGCACTGCGCTGCACCATGCCTGGCACAGAGCTACGCAGTACTCGCTGCGCAGAGTTGGCATTGGGCAGCGGGCACTGCATCGGACCATGCCTGGCACAGAGCTACGCAGTACTCACTGTGCAGAGTTGTCATTGAGTCCCACTGCAGTCTTTGATTTGAAAAACTTATTCATTAATGTAGATTTATATTTTTCCTACTTACGATTCATTCTTCGCTCTGCAGCTTCCGGTGGCTGCTGTCCATTATTTACCACTGCTGGCGGCTGTTGTCCCTCGAGACGACCATCCTCCAGTGGTCGAGGTGGTGGAGGCTGGACCGCATTCAGTGGCGCTTGGTTATCAGCAGCCATCGGTTCGACTTGAACATTATTTTCGTTTGCCGCTCCCGCGGCCCGATCGGCTTCCATCGCTCCCTGATTTTCACACATTTTCTGGAACATAAATATAAATAAATAATATTAAAAACGCAACAACGGAATAGAAAATATAAAGAGAAACGCACTTCATATTACACACGATAGAATCGTGCGACGAAAAGAACATGGGATGTGAGGAATAATAAATAAAACTCACGTGTTTTTTCTTCAGCCGTCCTTGTTCGATGAAATAATTTTTGCGCGGTCTTTCCGATTTATATCCTTCCGGAACGGTTCGTGCGTTGCAGGTGGCAGCACTATCGGCAATGTCCGCGCCCTCGCGTTTGAATACAGATGAATCATTTCTGCTGATTAAACGCCCATCGGGTTATTGTTATCGAATTGATCGATAGTTAAAAAATATTAAAAATCGTTACAATGACGTCAACTTTTCCGTTGGGAATGCAGAAATTTAAAAATTAGTCAAATATTTGTTATACGTCATTGATACATTACGTCATTTACATTAATAATTAAATAATGATCGAGAGTAAGACGATATGTTGATATTTATGTTTTTATTATAATTAATTATTTCAAATCGAAAGAGTAATAATCACAACAGTCGAAATGGAATGTATCTCTTCGTGCAACGACAACAGAAATGAGTTTTTCCCTTATGCTTCTGGACTAACTTTTTTTTTGCGCGCTAGATGACACTGCTTTTCGTATGAGGACGTGTGTTGTCGACAGATAGCAGCAGGTTATATACTCTTTCACACAAAGTACCGTTCACACATGTGGCGTCATATTATCAGTATTATTCCATTATTAATGTAATTTGTTATTGTTAAATATATCTTTCTTCTATGATCGTTCTATGTATGAAAAAACTTTCCTTTTGGTGCCGCCATCTCTCGTCAGTTCCTTCGAAGCATTTTTGTGGGCCACGTTTTCGACTAAAGGTTGGTCACAATGACGCTCTTTATTCTGTGTAATCAAAAGTTCTACGGTCACCATCTATCGCGAAAAACTGGAAACTAACATTTGAATATTTCTCATTCTCAGAAGATATTTTCCATCATCTGTGTTATTCGCTTATATAAAAATTTGTCACATTTTTTACATATCGGATGTCTGAGATAATTTCTGATAAATTCATATTATGAATCGGGAGATAATTAAAAATTGTTACCATATGCTATAACGATCGGTAATTTTGCCTTTCCCATCGATATTCAAATCATTCCCATTTTCCATCATCTGTGTTATTCGCTTATATTAAAATTTGTCACATCTTTTACATCTCGGATGTCTGAGATAATTTCTGATAAATTCACATTATGAATCGGGAGATAATTAAAAATTGTTACTATGTGCTATAACGATCGGTAATTTTGCCTTTCCCGTCGATATTCAAATCATTCTCAGAAGATATTTTCCATCATCTGTGTTATTCGCTTATTCGCTTATATAAAAATTTGTCACATCTTTTACATCTCTGATGTCTGAGATAATTTCTGATAAATCCACATTATGAATCGGGAGATAAATAAAAATTGTTACTATATGCTATAACGATCGGTAATTTTGTCTTTCCCGTCGATATTCAAAAAAAGTGAAGTGAGAAAAAGAACGTTCACCTATCGGGAAAAAACCGAACTGATGTATGATAAAAGAATATTAATTATGACGTCTGCTCCTCCTTCTCCACGAAATATTTGAAAATATCTTCGCTGTGATAACACTCTTGTTAATGCCGAATAACATTACAAATAACCATGGAATATTGCATTCGGGTATTGTGAAATAATCAGTGAAAATAAGTGAGAAACATTCAGTGATTGTTAAAGTGATTAAGTGACGATAATACATTAAGTAAAATTCGATAATAAGACAATAATATCGTCTCTTCGTAATCGCGGATCGTTTTCACTTCGTCTTGGTCGTCACGGAAATACGTGAAAATCATCGTCCAAAACTCGTAAGTAATTTTTTATAATATATAATTATAGATCTCGTTGGGTTTTTACGATCTTCGACGATACTGTCGGTTTCCAAATGACTTAATCGCAGAAATATTCGATCAAACAGGGCTGCATCAAACAAGGTTCTTCGGATTTTCAAAATCCTTTCTCTCTGTTGAACCTGTCATTGCTTCAAATAATAAGAATATATTTATATTCTAAGCGTTAGATGGAGAAGTGAAATTTATAGGAAATCCCATTGTCTCCGAATGTTGTCTGGAAAATCAAAGCGAGCAGCAAAACCAAATGTGCACTTTCGCTTTGATTCACTTAGAGAATGGAGTGACTGTCACCGCTGAATATTGTTCACAATCTTTTCTCTCCGTTGAACCTCCCATCACTTCGAATGGTTGTTCACTTCATAGAATATACTGCACTGCGTTGAAACATCAAGGTTCTTCGGGGTCCATTTTCAAATCTTTTCTCTCCGTTGAACCTCCCATCACTTCGAATGGTTGTTCACTTCATAAAATAGACTGCGCTGCGTTGAAACATCAAGGTTCTTCGGGGTCCATTTTCAAATCTTTTCTCTCCGTTGAACCGCCCATCACTTCGAATGGTTGTTCACTTCATAGAATATACTGCGCTGCGTTGAAACATCAAGGTTCTTCGGGGTCCATTTTCAAATCTTTTCTCTCCGTTGAACCTCCCATCACTTCGAATGGTTGTTCACTTCATAGAATAGACTGCGCTGCGTTGAAACGTCAAGGTTCTTCGGGGTCCATTTTCAAATCTTTTCTCTCCGGTAAACCTCCCATCACTTCGAATGGAAAAATCATGTTAAGCGTATGAATCAAAAAGTCAAATCTGTCGTCTGTTGTCTAAGAAATCAAAGTGAGCAGCGAAATCAAATGTACATGTGTGTGATTCAAGCAAAAGCTTGAATTCACTTGAAAAATGGAGTTACTGTCTCCGCTGGATATTATTCACTCCACGAGAGAGAATATTTGGAAGCAAGAGGTTGAAAAGCATGCTCCGAAGTCATATTGGATATCGCTCAATCGGTGAGGATATTTTGTTCCTCTGCGCTTCACAGAGTCGAGTGTACCAAATGAATAAATTCTTCGCTGTCTAGTCATGTAAAAATATCGTTTTTATCTAAGCTGATGGTGAAAAGGCAAAAATACCATTCTCGAGAAAGATTGAGATTATGGCACGTGTTTCCTCTTTGTTTCAGCGTATCAAACGTAGTCGCTGGAAAAAAAATCATCATTTTACGATTTTGGCTCAAAGAATAGCGATTTTCGTTAGAAAATGGTCGAAAAATCGTCATTTTCAAGCTAAAATCATAGAAATGAGCAAAAAATCATATCTCGATGAAAAATTGAGATAGAGACTTGATTCTGGGCTTAATTTGAGCTCCACAGAGTCTAGTTGCAGGAAAAAAATCAGCATTTTTTTGTCATGGAGCCAAGAAGATAAATTCTTGGCGACAACTTGATGCTAAAATATCGATTTTCTTCAACTCGTGGTCAAAAATGGAAAATTGAATTCTCGCCGAAAATTAAGACTTTGGCACGTGTTTCCTCTTTGTTCCAGCGTATCAAACCGAGTGGCTGGAAAAAAAATCATAATTCTACCATTTTCGCTCTGAGAAAAGAGATTTTCGTTTGAAAATGGTCGAAAAATCGTCATTTTCAAGCTAAAATCATGGTAATGGGAAAAAAATCATATCTCGATGAAAAATTGAGATAGAGACTTGATTCTGGGCTTAATTTAAGCTCCACAGAGTCTAGTTGCAGGAAAAAAATCAGCATTTTTTTGTCATGGAGCCAAGAAGATAAATTCTTGGCGACAACTTGATGCTAAAATATTGATTTTTTCCAACTCCTGGTCAAGAGTCGAAAATTGAATTTTCGCGATCAATTGGGACTTTGGCACGTGTTTCCTCTTTGTTGCAGTGTATCAAACGGATTTGCTGGAAAAAAAATCATCATTTTACAATTTTGGCTCAAAGAAGAGCGATTTTCGTTTGAAAATGGTCGAAAAATCGTCATTTTCAAGCTAAAATCATGGTAATGGGAAAAAAATCATATCTCGATGAAAAATTGAGATAGAGACTTGATTCTGGGCTTAATTTGAGCTCCACAGAGTCTAGTTGCAGGAAAAAAATCAGCATTTTTTTGTCATGGAGCCAAGAAGATAAATTCTTGGCGACAACTTCATGCTAAAATATTGATTTTTTCCAACTCCTGGTCAAGAGTCGAAAATTGAATTTTCGCGATCAATTGGGACTTTGGCACGTGTTTCCTCTTTGTTCCAGCGTATCAAACCGAGTGGCTGGAAAAAAAATCATAATTCTACCATTTTCGCTCTGAGAAAAGAGATTTTCGTTTGAAAATGGTCGAAAAATCGTGATTTTCAAGCTAAAATCATGGTAATGGGAAAAAAATCATATCTCGATGAAAAATTGAGATAGAGACTTGATTCTGGGCTTAATTTAAGCTCCACAGAGTCTAGTTGCAGGAAAAAAATCAGCATTTTTTTGTCATGGAGCCAAGAAGATAAATTCTTGGCGACAACTTGATGCTAAAATATTGATTTTTTCCAACTCCTGGTCAAGAGTCGAAAATTGAATTTTCGCGATCAATTGGGACTTTGGCACGTGTTTCCTCTTTGTTCCAGCGTATCAAACCGAGTGGCTGGAAAAAAAATCATAATTCTACCATTTTCGCTCTGAGAAAAGAGATTTTCGTTTGAAAATGGTCGAAAAATCGTCATTTTCAAGCTAAAATCATGGTAATGGGAAAAAAATCATATCTCGATGAAAAATTGAGATAGAGACTTGATTCTGGGCTTAATTTAAGCTCCACAGAGTCTAGTTGCAGGAAAAAAATCAGCATTTTTTTGTCATGGAGCCAAGAAGATAAATTCTTGGCGACAACTTGATGCTAAAATATTGATTTTTTCCAACTCCTGGTCAAGAGTCGAAAATTGAATTTTCGCGATCAATTGGGACTTTGGCACGTGTTTCCTCTTTGTTGCAGTGTATCAAACGGATTTGCTGGAAAAAAAATCATCATTTTACAATTTTGGCTCAAAGAAGAGCGATTTTCGTTTGAAAATGGTCGAAAAATCGTCATTTTCAAGCTAAAATCATGGTAATGGGAAAAAAATCATATCTCGATGAAAAATTGAGATAGAGACTTGATTCTGGGCTTAATTTGAGCTCCACAGAGTCTAGTTGCAGGAAAAAAATCAGCATTTTTTTGTCATGGAGCCAAGAAGATAAATTCTTGGCGACAACTTGATGCTAAAATATTGATTTTTTCCAACTCCTGGTCAAGAGTCGAAAATTGAATTTTCGCGATCAATTGGGACTTTGGCACGTGTTTCCTCTTTGTTGCAGTGTATCAAACGGATTTGCTGGAAAAAAAATCATCATTTTACAATTTTGGCTCAAAGAAGAGCGATTTTCGTTTGAAAATGGTCGAAAAATCGTCATTTTCAAGCTAAAATCATGGTAATGGGAAAAAAATCATATCTCGATGAAAAATTGAGATAGAGACTTGATTCTGGGCTTAATTTGAGCTCCACAGAGTCTAGTTGCAGGAAAAAAATCAGCATTTTTTTGTCATGGAGCCAAGAAGATAAATTCTTGGCGACAACTTGATGCTAAAATATTGATTTTTTCCAACTCCTGGTCAAGAGTCGAAAATTGAATTTTCGCGATCAATTGGGACTTTGGCACGTGTTTCCTCTTTGTTCCAGCGTATCAAACCGAGTGGCTGGAAAAAAAATCATAATTCTACCATTTTCGCTCTGAGAAAAGAGATTTTCGTTTGAAAATGGTCGAAAAATCGTCATTTTCAAGCTAAAATCATGGTAATGGGAAAAAAATCATATCTCGATGAAAAATTGAGATAGAGACTTGATTCTGGGCTTAATTTAAGCTCCACAGAGTCTAGTTGCAGGAAAAAAATCAGCATTTTTTTGTCATGGAGCCAAGAAGATAAATTCTTGGCGACAACTTGATGCTAAAATATTGATTTTTTCCAACTCCTGGTCAAGAGTCGAAAATTGAATTTTCGCGATCAATTGGGACTTTGGCACGTGTTTCCTCTTTGTTGCAGTGTATCAAACGGATTTGCTGGAAAAAAAATCATCATTTTACAATTTTGGCTCAAAGAAGAGCGATTTTCGTTTGAAAATGGTCGAAAAATCGTCATTTTCAAGCTAAAATCATGGTAATGGGAAAAAAATCATATCTCGATGAAAAATTGAGATAGAGACTTGATTCTGGGCTTAATTTGAGCTCCACAGAGTCTAGTTGCAGGAAAAAAATCAGCATTTTTTTGTCATGGAGCCAAGAAGATAAATTCTTGGCGACAACTTGATGCTAAAATATCGATTTTCTTCAACTCGTGGTCAAGAGTCGAAAATTGAATTTTCGCGATCAATTGGGACCTTGGCACGTGTTTCCTCTTTGTTCCAGCGTATCAAACCGAGTGGCTGGAAAAAAAATCATAATTCTACCATTTTCGCTCTGAGAAAAGAGATTTTCGTTTGAAAATGGTCGAAAAATCGTCATTTTCAAGCTAAAATCATGGTAATGGGAAAAAAATCATATCTCGATGAAAAATTGAGATAGAGACTTGATTCTGGGCTTAATTTAAGCTCCACAGAGTCTAGTTGCAGGAAAAAAATCAGCATTTTTTTGTCATGGAGCCGAGAAGATAAATTCTTGGCGACAACTTGATGCTAAAATATTGATTTTTTCCAACTCCTGGTCAAGAGTCGAAAATTGAATTTTCGCGATCAATTGGGACTTTGGCACGTGTTTCCTCTTTGTTCCAGCGTATCAAACCGAGTGGCTGGAAAAAAAATCATAATTCTACCATTTTCGCTCTGAGAAAAGAGATTTTCGTTTGAAAATGGTCGAAAAATCGTCATTTTCAAGCCAAAATCATGGTAATGGGAAAAAAATCATATCTCGATGAAAAATTGAGATAGAGACTTGATTCTGGGCTTAATTTGAGCTCCACAGAGTCTAGTTGCAGGAAAAAAATCAGCATTTTTTTGTCATGGAGCCAAGAAGATAAATTCTTGGCGACAACTTGATGCTAAAATATTGATTTTTTCCAACTCCTGGTCAAGAGTCGAAAATTGAATTTTCGCGATCAATTGGGACTTTGGCACGTGTTTCCTCTTTGTTGCAGTGTATCAAACGGATTTGCTGGAAAAAAAATCATCATTTTACAATTTTGGCTCAAAGAAGAGCGATTTTCGTTTGAAAATGGTCGAAAAATCGTCATTTTCAAGCTAAAATCATGGTAATGGGAAAAAAATCATATCTCGATGAAAAATTGAGATAGAGACTTGATTCTGGGCTTAATTTGAGCTCCACAGAGTCTAGTTGCAGGAAAAAAATCAGCATTTTTTTGTCATGGAGCCAAGAAGATAAATTCTTGGCGACAACTTGATGCTAAAATATCGATTTTCTTCAACTCGTGGTCAAGAGTCGAAAATTGAATTTTCGCGATCAATTGGGACCTTGGCACGTGTTTCCTCTTTGTTCCAGCGTATCAAACCGAGTGGCTGGAAAAAAAATCATAATTCTACCATTTTCGCTCTGAGAAAAGAGATTTTCGTTTGAAAATGGTCGAAAAATCGTCATTTTCAAGCTAAAATCATGGTAATGGGAAAAAAATCATATCTCGATGAAAAATTGAGATAGAGACTTGATTCTGGGCTTAATTTAAGCTCCACAGAGTCTAGTTGCAGGAAAAAAATCAGCATTTTTTTGTCATGGAGCCGAGAAGATAAATTCTTGGCGACAACTTGATGCTAAAATATTGATTTTTTCCAACTCCTGGTCAAGAGTCGAAAATTGAATTTTCGCGATCAATTGGGACTTTGGCACGTGTTTCCTCTTTGTTCCAGCGTATCAAACCGAGTGGCTGGAAAAAAAATCATAATTCTACCATTTTCGCTCTGAGAAAAGAGATTTTCGTTTGAAAATGGTCGAAAAATCGTCATTTTCAAGCCAAAATCATGGTAATGGGAAAAAAATCATATCTCGATGAAAAATTGAGATAGAGACTTGATTCTGGGCTTAATTTGAGCTCCACAGAGTCTAGTTGCAGGAAAAAAATCAGCATTTTTTTGTCATGGAGCCAAGAAGATAAATTCTTGGCGACAACTTGATGCTAAAATATTGATTTTTTCCAACTCCTGGTCAAGAGTCGAAAATTGAATTTTCGCGATCAATTGGGACTTTGGCACGTGTTTCCTCTTTGTTGCAGTGTATCAAACGGATTTGCTGGAAAAAAAATCATCATTTTACAATTTTGGCTCAAAGAAGAGCGATTTTCGTTTGAAAATGGTCGAAAAATCGTCATTTTCAAGCTAAAATCATGGTAATGGGAAAAAAATCATATCTCGATGAAAAATTGAGATAGAGACTTGATTCTGGGCTTAATTTGAGCTCCACAGAGTCTAGTTGCAGGAAAAAAATCAGCATTTTTTTGTCATGGAGCCAAGAAGATAAATTCTTGGCGACAACTTGATGCTAAAATATCGATTTTCTTCAACTCGTGGTCAAGAGTCGAAAATTGAATTTTCGCGATCAATTGGGACCTTGGCACGTGTTTCCTCTTTGTTCCAGCGTATCAAACCGAGTGGCTGGAAAAAAAATCATAATTCTACCATTTTCGCTCTGAGAAAAGAGATTTTCGTTTGAAAATGGTCGAAAAATCGTCATTTTCAAGCTAAAATCATGGTAATGGGAAAAAAATCATATCTCGATGAAAAATTGAGATAGAGACTTGATTCTGGGCTTAATTTAAGCTCCACAGAGTCTAGTTGCAGGAAAAAAATCAGCATTTTTTTGTCATGGAGCCGAGAAGATAAATTCTTGGCGACAACTTGATGCTAAAATATTGATTTTTTCCAACTCCTGGTCAAGAGTCGAAAATTGAATTTTCGCGATCAATTGGGACTTTGGCACGTGTTTCCTCTTTGTTCCAGCGTATCAAACCGAGTGGCTGGAAAAAAAATCATAATTCTACCATTTTCGCTCTGAGAAAAGAGATTTTCGTTTGAAAATGGTCGAAAAATCGTCATTTTCAAGCCAAAATCATGGTAATGGGAAAAAAATCATATCTCGATGAAAAATTGAGATAGAGACTTGATTCTGGGCTTAATTTGAGCTCCACAGAGTCTAGTTGCAGGAAAAAAATCAGCATTTTTTTGTCATGGAGCCAAGAAGATAAATTCTTGGCGACAACTTGATGCTAAAATATTGATTTTTTCCAACTCCTGGTCAAGAGTCGAAAATTGAATTTTCGCGATCAATTGGGACTTTGGCACGTGTTTCCTCTTTGTTGCAGTGTATCAAACGGATTTGCTGGAAAAAAAATCATCATTTTACAATTTTGGCTCAAAGAAGAGCGATTTTCGTTGGAAAATGGTCGAAAAATCGTCATTTTCAAGCTAAAATCATGGTAATGGGAAAAAAATCATATCTCGATGAAAAATTGAGATAGAGACTTGATTCTGGGCTTAATTTGAGCTCCACAGAGTCTAGTTGCAGGAAAAAAATCAGCATTTTTTTGTCATGGAGCCAAGAAGATAAATTCTTGGCGACAACTTGATGCTAAAATATTGATTTTTTCCAACTCCTGGTCAAGAGTCGAAAATTGAATTTTCGCGATCAATTGGGACTTTGGCACGTGTTTCCTCTTTGTTGCAGTGTATCAAACGGATTTGCGGGAAAAAAAATCATCATTTTACAATTTTGGCTCAAAGAAGAGCGATTTTCGTTGGAAAATGGTCGAAAAATCGTCATTTTCAAGCTAAAATCATGGTAATGGGAAAAAAATCATATCTCGATGAAAAATTGAGATAGAGACTTGATTCTGGGCTTAATTTGAGCTCCACAGAGTCTAGTTGCAGGAAAAAAATCAGCATTTTTTTGTCATGGAGCCAAGAAGATAAATTCTTGGCGACAACTTGATGCTAAAATATCGATTTTCTTCAACTCGTGGTCAAAAATGGAAAATTGAATTCTCGCCGAAAATTAAGACTTTGGCACGTGTTTCCTCTTTGTTCCAGCGTATCAAACCGAGTGGCTGGAAAAAAAATCATAATTCTACCATTTTCGCTCTGAGAAAAGAGATTTTCGTTTGAAAATGGTCGAAAAATCGTCATTTTCAAGCTAAAATCATGGTAATGGGAAAAAAATCATATCTCGATGAAAAATTGAGATAGAGACTTGATTCTGGGTTTAATTTGAGCTCCACAGAGTCTAGTTGCAGGAAAAAATTCAGCATTTTTTTGTCATGGAGCCAAGAAGATAAATTCTTGGCGACAACTTCATGCTAAAATATCGATTTTCTTCAACTCGTGGTCAAGAGTCGAAAATTGAATTTTCGCGATCAATTGGGACTTTGGCACGTGTTTCCTCTTTGTTGCAGTGTATCAAACTGATTTGCTGGAAAAAAAATCATCATTTTACAATTTTGGCTCAAAGAAAAGAGATTTTCGTTTGAAAATGGTCGAAAAATCGTCATTTTCAAGCTAAAATCATGGTAATGGGAAAAAAATCATATCTCGATGAAAAATTGAGATAGAGACTTGATTCTGGGCTTAATTTGAGCTCCACAGAGTCTAGTTGCAGGAAAAAAATCAGCATTTTTTTGTCATGGAGCCAAGAAGATAAATTCTTGGCGACAACTTGATGCTAAAATATTGATTTTTTCCAACTCCTGGTCAAGAGTCGAAAATTGAATTTTCGCGATCAATTGGGACTTTGGCACGTGTTTCCTCTTTGTTGCAGTGTATCAAACGGATTTGCGGGAAAAAAAATCATCATTTTACAATTTTGGCTCAAAGAAGAGCGATTTTCGTTGGAAAATGGTCGAAAAATCGTCATTTTCAAGCTAAAATCATGGTAATGGGAAAAAAATCATATCTCGATGAAAAATTGAGATAGAGACTTGATTCTGGGCTTAATTTGAGCTCCACAGAGTCTAGTTGCAGGAAAAAAATCAGCATTTTTTTGTCATGGAGCCAAGAAGATAAATTCTTGGCGACAACTTGATGCTAAAATATCGATTTTCTTCAACTCGTGGTCAAAAATGGAAAATTGAATTCTCGCCGAAAATTAAGACTTTGGCACGTGTTTCCTCTTTGTTCCAGCGTATCAAACCGAGTGGCTGGAAAAAAAATCATAATTCTACCATTTTCGCTCTGAGAAAAGAGATTTTCGTTTGAAAATGGTCGAAAAATCGTCATTTTCAAGCTAAAATCATGGTAATGGGAAAAAAATCATATCTCGATGAAAAATTGAGATAGAGACTTGATTCTGGGTTTAATTTGAGCTCCACAGAGTCTAGTTGCAGGAAAAAAATCAGCATTTTTTTGTCATGGAGCCAAGAAGATAAATTCTTGGCGACAACTTCATGCTAAAATATCGATTTTCTTCAACTCGTGGTCAAGAGTCGAAAATTGAATTTTCGCGATCAATTGGGACTTTGGCACGTGTTTCCTCTTTGTTGCAGTGTATCAAACTGATTTGCTGGAAAAAAAATCATCATTTTACAATTTTGGCTCAAAGAAGAGCGATTTTCGTTTGAAAATGGTCGAAAAATCGTCATTTTCAAGCTAAAATCATGGTGATGGGAAAAAAATCATATCTCGATGAAAAATTGAGATAGAGACTTGATTCTGGGCTTAATTTGAGCTCCACAGAGTCTAGTTGCAGGAAAAAAATCAGCATTTTTTTGTCATGGAGCCAAGAAGATAAATTCTTGGCGACAACTTGATGCTAAAATATTGATTTTTTCCAACTTCTGGTCAAGAGTCGAAAATTGAATTTTCGCGATCAATTGGGACTTTGGCACGTGTTTCCTCTTTGTTGCAGTGTATCAAACGGATTTGCTGGAAAAAAAATCATCATTTTACAATTTTGGCTCAAAGAAGAGCGATTTTCGTTTGAAAATGGTCGAAAAATCGTCATTTTCAAGCTAAAATCATGGTAATGGGAAAAAAATCATATCTCGATGAAAAATTGAGATAGAGACTTGATTCTGGGCTTAATTTGAGCTCCACAGAGTCTAGTTGCAGGAAAAAAATCAGCATTTTTTTGTCATGGAGCCAAGAAGATAAATTCTTGGCGACAACTTGATGCTAAAATATTGATTTTTTCCAACTCCTGGTCAAGAGTCGAAAATTGAATTTTCGCGATCAATTGGGACTTTGGCACGTGTTTCCTCTTTGTTGCAGTGTATCAAACGGATTTGCGGGAAAAAAAATCATCATTTTACAATTTTGGCTCAAAGAAGAGCGATTTTCGTTGGAAAATGGTCGAAAAATCGTCATTTTCAAGCTAAAATCATGGTAATGGGAAAAAAATCATATCTCGATGAAAAATTGAGATAGAGACTTGATTCTGGGTTTAATTTGAGCTCCACAGAGTCTAGTTGCAGGAAAAAAATCAGCATTTTTTTGTCATGGAGCCAAGAAGATAAATTCTTGGCGACAACTTGATGCTAAAATATCGATTTTCTTCAACTCGTGGTCAAAAATGGAAAATTGAATTCTCGCCGAAAATTAAGACTTTGGCACGTGTTTCCTCTTTGTTCCAGCGTATCAAACCGAGTGGCTGGAAAAAAAATCATAATTCTACCATTTTCGCTCTGAGAAAAGAGATTTTCGTTTGAAAATGGTCGAAAAATCGTCATTTTCAAGCCAAAATCATGGTAATGGGAAAAAAATCATATCTCGATGAAAAATTGAGATAGAGACTTGATTCTGGGCTTAATTTGAGCTCCACAGAGTCTAGTTGCAGGAAAAAAATCAGCATTTTTTTGTCATGGAGCCAAGAAGATAAATTCTTGGCGACAACTTGATGCTAAAATATTGATTTTTTCCAACTTCTGGTCAAGAGTCGAAAATTGAATTTTCGCGATCAATTGGGACTTTGGCACGTGTTTCCTCTTTGTTGCAGTGTATCAAACGGATTTGCTGGAAAAAAAATCATCATTTTACAATTTTGGCTCAAAGAAGAGCGATTTTCGTTTGAAAATGGTCGAAAAATCGTCATTTTCAAGCTAAAATCATGGTAATGGGAAAAAAATCATATCTCGATGAAAAATTGAGATAGAGACTTGATTCTGGGCTTAATTTGAGCTCCACAGAGTCTAGTTGCAGGAAAAAAATCAGCATTTTTTTGTCATGGAGCCAAGAAGATAAATTCTTGGCGACAACTTGATGCTAAAATATTGATTTTTTCCAACTCCTGGTCAAGAGTCGAAAATTGAATTTTCGCGATCAATTGGGACTTTGGCACGTGTTTCCTCTTTGTTGCAGTGTATCAAACGGATTTGCGGGAAAAAAAATCATCATTTTACAATTTTGGCTCAAAGAAGAGCGATTTTCGTTGGAAAATGGTCGAAAAATCGTCATTTTCAAGCTAAAATCATGGTAATGGGAAAAAAATCATATCTCGATGAAAAATTGAGATAGAGACTTGATTCTGGGCTTAATTTGAGCTCCACAGAGTCTAGTTGCAGGAAAAAAATCAGCATTTTTTTGTCATGGAGCCAAGAAGATAAATTCTTGGCGACAACTTGATGCTAAAATATCGATTTTCTTCAACTCGTGGTCAAAAATGGAAAATTGAATTCTCGCCGAAAATTAAGACTTTGGCACGTGCTTCCTCTTTGTTCCAGCGTATCAAACCGAGTGGCTGGAAAAAAAATCATAATTCTACCATTTTCGCTCTGAGAAAAGAGATTTTCGTTTGAAAATGGTCGAAAAATCGTCATTTTCAAGCTAAAATCATGGTAATGGGAAAAAAATCATATCTCGATGAAAAATTGAGATAGAGACTTGATTCTGGGTTTAATTTGAGCTCCACAGAGTCTAGTTGCAGGAAAAAAATCAGCATTTTTTTGTCATGGAGCCAAGAAGATAAATTCTTGGCGACAACTTGATGCTAAAATATCGATTTTCTTCAACTCGTGGTCAAGAGTCGAAAATTGAATTTTCGCGATCAATTGGGACTTTGGCACGTGTTTCCTCTTTGTTGCAGTGTATCAAACTGATTTGCTGGAAAAAAAATCATCATTTTACAATTTTGGCTCAAAGAAGAGCGATTTTCGTTTGAAAATGGTCGAAAAATCGTCATTTTCAAGCTAAAATCATGGTAATGGGAAAAAAATCATATCTCGATGAAAAATTGAGATAGAGACTTGATTCTGGGTTTAATTTGAGCTCCACAGAGTCTAGTTGCAGGAAAAAAATCAGCATTTTTTTGTCATGGAGCCAAGAAGATAAATTCTTGGCGACAACTTCATGCTAAAATATCGATTTTCTTCAACTCGTGGTCAAGAGTCGAAAATTGAATTTTCGCGATCAATTGGGACTTTGGCACGTGTTTCCTCTTTGTTGCAGTGTATCAAACTGATTTGCTGGAAAAAAAATCATCATTTTACAATTTTGGCTCAAAGAAGAGCGATTTTCGTTTGAAAATGGTCGAAAAATCGTCATTTTCAAGCTAAAATCATGGTAATTGGAAAAAAATCATATCTCGATGAAAAATTGAGATAGAAACTTGATTCTGAGCTTAATTTGAGCTCCACAGAGTCTCGTTGCAGAAAAAAAATCAGCATTTTTTTCTCATAGAGCCAAGAAGATAAATTTTTGGCGACAACTTGATGCTAAAATATTGATTTTTTCCAACTCCTGGTCAAAAGTCGAAAATTGAATTCTTGCCATAAATTGAGATTTTGGCACGTGTTTCCTCTTTGTTTCGGCGTATCTAACTGATTTGCTGGAAAAAAAAATCATCATTTTACCATTTCGGCTCAAAGAAGAGCGATTTTCGTTTGAAAATGGTCGAAAAATCGTCATTTTCAAGCTAAAATCATGGTAATGGGAAAAAAATCATATCTCGATGAAAAATTGAGATAGAGACTTGATTCTGGGCTTAATTTGAGCTCCACAGAGTCTAGTTGCAGGAAAAAAATCAGCATTTTTTTGTCATGGAGCCAAGAAGATAAATTCTTGGCGACAACTTGATGCTAAAATATTGATTTTTTCCAACTCCTGGTCAAGAGTCGAAAATTGAATTTTCGCGATCAATTGGGACTTTGGCACGTGTTTCCTCTTTGTTCCAGCGTATCAAACCGAGTGGCTGGAAAAAAAATCATAATTCTACCATTTTCGCTCTGAGAAAAGAGATTTTCGTTTGAAAATGGTCGAAAAATCGTCATTTTCAAGCCAAAATCATGGTAATGGGAAAAAAATCATATCTCGATGAAAAATTGAGATAGAAACTTGATTCTGGGCTAAAATTGAGCTCCACAGAGTCTCGTTGCAGAAAAAAAATCAGCATTTTTTTCTCATAGAGCCAAAAAGATAAATTCTTGGCGACAACTTGATGCTAAAATATTGATTTTTTCCAACTCCTGGTCAAAAGTCGAAAATTGAATTCCTGCCATAAATTGAGATTTTGGCACGTGTTTCCTCTTTATTTCGGCGTATCAAACTGATTTGCTGGAAAAAAAATCATCATTTCACCATTTTGGCTCAAAGAAGAGCGATTTTCGTTTGAAAATGGTCGAAAAATCGTCATTTTCAAGCTAAAATCATGCTCGTGAGTAAAAAATCATATCTCGATGGAAAATTTAGGTAGAGACATGATTCTTGGCTTAATTTGAGCTCCGCAGAGTTTTATGTCACCGGAAAAAACTTTACAGCGGGCTCTGAAGCAGTTTTCAAGGCAGTCTGTTTTTTGAGCAGTCTTTAGAGCTTAAAAGATCCGACGGAAACTCATCCTTCAGGAGATCCAAAAATCCTTCGCGACATTCCTGAAAGAACCTCCTGCAGATTTTTTGGGGAAATATGTGTAGGATTATCTCCGTTCTATTTAATTTAATATAAATTTCTCCAGACGAAATTGCGAGAGAAGACTCGTTTTTAAATCAACCGTCGACCCAGTCTCGCGGCCTTGAACCTGAATTTATTTTCAAAACTATCAGCTATCATTATATCGTGACTCGTAACAGGTGTAGAGAATTAAATTTCCCATTCTATTCTTCCTATATGCATGTTGAAAATTCCATTCGATTTTTTGAACGAAATATTTATAAAAATATATTTCCTCTGAAAATGTTGAGAATTTCGTTCGTGTTATTTTGTCTCCCTTTTACTTGTATGTACTTCATAAAAATGGCGAAGAACGAGACAACGCCTTTATCCAATATTGCCATTTCTTATGCTATTTTATCCCGAAAAATATGAACAATGACACTATGAAGTCTTATAAACGTTGTAAGCGAACTTCTTATAGTAATCCTCTCTACTCACGCCTTCCAACATGAGATAAATTCATGAGATGTTATAATTATTTCAATATCATCCTTTCTTATTCTCATAATTCATTTTGAAACTAAAATATTACTCATAAAAATTAATAAGAAAACAACGTTTTGTATATAAGTTCCACAGAATTTAATTTTTCATAAAAGTTCGTTTCCATTCACTTAGATCCGTACAACTTCATCTTGTATAATTGCCCTCATTGATTTATGCCTTTTCCTAATCCAAATTTGCTCTTCAATCCTCATCAAAATCCGCAGTAACAATAATTTATCCCATGGAAGTCGTAAGTTTAATTTCTTACAAGTTTTCTCGTGTTCATTTATGGGCTGAATATTGCAAAAATGAGGGCATGCCCTTATTTTTAAATTAACCATGAAAAGAATTGGTGATCATGGAAAATAGCGAACTCTCACAGTTTTTTTATTGTTAATGAATATTCTATATAACTTCGTTTTCCTTGACGGGAAATTGCTAAACTTCGTTCCTGCAATTTCTAATTCGCTTGATTCCTTTCTGCGCAGGTTTTCCTCGTTCCTGGTCGCGGAGGGATCTTTTTCTTCTTCATTCCTCACAACTCTTCTCCTTTTCCTTTGCTCAGCTGCTTCGTGCGCTTAAAAAAAGCTGCTTCGTGCGCTTAAAAAAGCTGCTTCGTGCGCTTCAAAAAAGCTGCTTCGTGCGCTTAAAAAGAGCTGCTTCGTGCGCTTAAAAAAAGCTGCTTCGTGCGCTTAAAAAAAGCTGCTTCGTGCGCTTACAGAAAGCTGCTTCGTGCGATATAAAAAGCTGCTTCGTGCGCTTAAAAAGAGCTGCTTCGTGCGCTTAAAAAAAGCTGCTCCGTGCGCTTACAGAAAGCTGCTACGTGCGCTATAGTCGATTAATTCATCTTTCACTTTAAAGATGACGACGTGCAAATTAAGTTCCGAAGATCGAAACATTATTGCTAAAGGCGAGTGGCTCACTGGAGATCACATCGACACTTTTGGTCGGCTCTTGGCAGAACATTCCGAATCTGAATTTGTTATGCAAGAAACGTGGAAGATTCAATTACCCCATAATATTACTGCAGAGAGAGCTGATCGCAAGTTTATTCAAATTTTGCATAGTTCGGAAGGAATCGACAATAGAGGTGGGCATTGGGTGTGTGCTTATTACGACACCCGCTCTCTTTTCATACTTGATTCTCTCAACCTAAAAAAGCTGCATCCACACCACAAATTGTATCTACAACGTCTGTTTCCGACATACCCGTTCGATCAGCGTCCTGTTAAATTCCCAGTCGTGACGAATCAACCAAATTCGAGTGACTGTGGCGTCTTTGCCATTGCTTTTGCAATATCGCTTTTTTTCGGTATAAAGCCGGAAGCAATACAGTATGATGTGATAAGCATGCGCCAACATTTGTTGGAAATATTTGACACCGGGATAATCAGTCATTTTCCACGGATAGTTAAGAAAGGAGATTCTATAAAAATCCCCTCACTGCAGCAGTTAAGACATCGAAGAGAAAACATGTCGAGAAAGAGATTTCGGCGACAAAGCAACCAACACGATCAAGGCGCGATTGCAGCTAAATCTCGTTGTGAGAACCGAAAGGCAATGAAACGAGAGGAGACTGTTGCGAGCGAAAACCACCTTCCCCGTGAATTGGATCTTTCGCATTCAGAGA